>CM060958.1:63634479-64266979 GCA_030765055.1 Mantis religiosa | reverse complement strand
TTATTATTATTATTATTATTATTATTATTATTATTATTATTATTATTATTATTATTATTATTATTATTATTATTATTATTATTATTATTATTATTATTATTATTATTATTATTATTATTATTATTATTATTATTATTATTATTATTATTATTATTATTATTATTATTATTATTATTATTATTATTATTATTATTATTATTATTATTATTATTATTATTATTATTATTATTATTATTATTATTATTATTATTATTATTATTATTATTATTATTATTATTATTATTATTATTATTATTATTATTATTATTATTATTATTATTATTATTATTATTATTATTATTATTATTATTATTATTATTATTATTATTATTATTATTATTATTATTATTATTATTATTATTATTATTATTATTATTATTATTATTATTATTATTATTATTATTATTATTATTATTATTATTATTATTTATTATATAATACGCCTCTATTAATTGAATAACTCAAAAGACGAAAAATATGTTAAATATCAAGTTCGACATTTAAGTTCAGCTTCCTCAAAGATTGTGTCACAAAGATTTCAGAAAAATGACCCCATCCCAAGTAACTCCTTGCATGGAAAGATTTTAGTTATTTTTATTTTTCTCAAAAATGTCTGAAACGATTTTGATTAAAAAGATCGCAAATTTAAGATATTGCAAGACACCTAAAATGTATATCTAGAATTTTCTGTAGACTACCTTGTCAAATCATGTTTATTTGGAAGGAATTTTGTATTATTCTGTGAATCTAATATCCATAAGTGATAGATAAAATCGAACAATTAAAATATGTAGATCTCTTTAAAACACACAATACATGTTAAACAAATATCTTATTTGTTTTTGGTTTCTATTTTCAAATACTTGAATATTTTATTTCTTTTGTTTCATTCGATTCTGATACATTTTTAAAGCTGCTATTCATTTTTTTTCTCCTCGTGGTAACACAAAGATCGCGTAATTTCAATGGCATGACATGGCGTTAAGCTTTTTAAAAAAAAATTGACTAACGCTTTTGCCTAACTGTATTCTTTTCACACTTCAAATGCATTTATGTTGAATAGAAGTTTATCTCGATTAATAAGAAATATGCTAAAAGAAGAATGAGATTTTGTAACAATAGTAAAATAGTGAGTAGTAGAAAGCTACGTAAATGAAGAAATTCCTTTAGCTGTGGTCATGTTCTAGGTAAACTGCTCTGCGTACTAGGTAAACTGCTCTGCGTAAAGCGATAACCTCTCTTAAGATTTCAAGTGACAGATGGTGAGTGCCTGTTAAGATGGTGAATGACTTGAGTCGTTATTCCCCTCGCCGACTTTAAGTCAGACGGTCCATTCGCCCCACTGGTACACAAATCCACTACTCCGTTCCCCTACATAAAAACAAGAAGAGCCCCCAGTCGCCGCATTCCCCTACTTTCCGAAACATAATGATCACAGCATTTACTGCCATTACGGAGAGGTCTAGTTTCAGCATACAGGAGTAGATTAGTGTGGTAAGGGAGTTAACTTCGGTGGGTGGTGCTGGCTAACAGTGAGCTGTCGACTGGCTGGCTAGTGCACACACGCGGACAGCTGATCGTTTGTTGTTTCTATCGTTGTGTCGTGCCGTATCGATACCTACTGCGTGCAGTGATTGTTTTGTGAATGCACTCTTACGACACTCTTGACGTTGGAATTTGTTGTGTCACATCCAAGTTAATAAAGAAGCAAGTGACGTTTGTTATTTAATATTTCATAATGTGATCGAACAACAAGCTTAAACATCGAAGGAAGAACTTGACAAGGACGTCGTACGAGTCTAGGATTTCACCTGCTTTGGTAAGTGATTCATGGCAAATCGATCTCATTATGTAATAGTTGTAAACCATGGATGTTTTGGCTGACATTGTAGAAAAACTGTGACCACATGTTTACTGTCTTTGCTTCTCAGCTTATACAAAAGTATTGCATTCATCGCGAACATACAATTACACAGGAATCAGAAATATCTGCTTAGAAAGCCTGCTAAGAAAACAAATGACAGTTTGTGTGACAACAGCCCCATAAGAAATATCACAGAGTACGTAAATCCTAGTTCAAGGTCGTGAATTCAAGGTCGTTATTAAGGTTGTGAAGTTGAGGAATACTTTTCTTTCGACTGTCCCATCATTATACTACGTTCATTTGATGGTCACTCCATTTCTAAAAAAGTAAAGTTTGTTTGTTTCTTTTTTTTTTTCACTTGCCCTTTGTTGGCTTTTTCAGAGTGTTCTTTCTTTGTTTATAGTTTCTTGTATAGGATTTTTAGACGGTTAGGGACTTTCTTACTGCAGATTTACCTTCTTTTGATTATATTTTACTGCTCTTTCTCAGTGACAATCTAAAAGACACGTGACTGAAAGAAGAGGCATTTAATTTAATTCATAAAGTTTATGGCGCAGTATGTTTCATTCTCTAATAATGTTACATTTTTAAGCAAAAATATTTGAGTCTATTTCAAATAGCAATATTTGGGTGTTTTATAAATATTGCTTCAATCGGAGGCAAGAACATGTACGTAATAATGTATATAGAACCCATAAATTACACAATTTGACATTTCTTTGTAATAAGAGCTTAATGTAATGATATTGACACCTTATTTCAGGCCTCAGACTCTATTTTAAATTAAAAGTGAAAATTATTTTGCACCCCAATCTCACTTTATTTTTTCCAGCATTACTCCCTGTTAAGATATTTTTGCTTTTCTTGTAGTTGTTTTTCTCAAACAAATTTATATACTCAAATTTGAGCCCTAGTTGCGAATATTGGGAATTTCTTCTGTCTCAAATTTCTCTAGATATAGAAAACAATTGTTTTTAACACTTGACGTTTGGAAAATATTGACTCTTAAGGTTTATATTCTCTCTCATTTTACTAATATGTACATGTAGTGTTTCTGAATAACTGAACACTTGTTTTCTGAACATAGCGAGTTGTCAAATTGATTGTGCTGCTTTGACAATGTGTATAAAGCCATTAAACGTCAAAGTAACATGTTTCTAATACTTGAAAGCCTGAGAGAAAGTTGTCGTGTCAGTATAACATCTCTATGCTGGTTTATTCGTGTTAACATTTTGAATTTCCTGAAAGGTTTCCTGTGTATAACTAGGAGAAGTGTATAACATAATTAAGCCGGATTTAATTAGCACAGGAGCAAGAGCGTAGTTAATAATTACGAAATGAAATCAAATGGAACGACACGTGTTGCGAACCCGCAACAACCCCAGTGCGTGTAACTCTTTTAATAAATGCCCCATTTAGGGAGTTCCCCTTGTGGAAAGTGCGTGTAAAACTCTGCCCCCGGAGGCGGGCTCGGTTTGTGGTAGGTTAGCACGATACACGATTACTTACAGACAATTAGTTAAAGCTAAAATGTCACGTGATACAAGATCGATTTAATTAAATTTCCATGTTTTATCTCCGGAACGTCAAACGCAATACTGTCACGCCATACGTTCACTTTTTTTGTGATAGTGCGATGCTCTGGCATTCTTCTCTTGTTCAGCACAACTCAGACTGACACATATCCGAGTAACATTGAACTTTTTTAGAAAATCAAACAAGGATCAGCTTTAGCATTGATGTTAATCGGGAATAATTTGAAAAACAGTAAGGTGATTCAACCTGAACCAAAGGAATACTTAGATTATTTTCACAAAACAAAAGATAACATTTCATTAGCCATAGAGATATATTAAACAGATAGCATTTTAATCCAAAAAAGAATATTTTGATGAAATAAAAGGTTATAAAACGTTCTCCCTGTAAGGGAATTTTGAGGTAAGGAGATTCTCTTGAAAATCTGTTAGAACACAGCGCAGTTAACATATAAAGTTTTAATACTTAACCGTTTTTTTTAACTCTGTTAAGACACACTCATACATACGTACGTACGAATCTTCCTCTGAGATCTTTTTATGTAGGGGACATCAAAACAAGCATTTAGGTGAATTCTCTATACATAAATTTGTTATGAAATGCAATATTTCCTCTCAGTGCTATACGGAAGTGCTATGAAGTTGATAAAACTACGCAGATCACTAAATATCTGCTGTAACTACTAATCTTACGAGGGCTGTTCAATAAATAATGACCACTTTTTTTAACAACGTACCTTTACTCATCCTCATAATTTTGATGGTCCTTCTCAAAATTGTCTCCCCTGAATACGATTCACTTATCCCAGCGTTTCTGCCAGTCTTCAAAGATAAGCTGAAAATCATTTTTGAGAGATACTTCAAAATCGCATCCGCAGCCTTCACAACTGCTTCTGATGTTGGATAATGCCTCCCATGAAGGCGTTTCTTCAAGTAAGGAAATAGAAAAATGTCACATGGGGCTAAATCCAGACTATAGAGAGGGTGAGGGATGCACTTCACGTTGATTTTTGCAAGATATTCAGCAACAACATTGTCAATATGCGGCCGTGCATTATCGTGATACAGCATCCAGCTTGCTTCACGGAAATGCGGACTTTAAATGTTTTCAGGACATCCCTGTAGTATTGTCCAGTTACCGATGTCTGTGCAGGTACACATAAACAATGAGATGACATTAATTTTCCCAGCAGAAGCAACCACTTTTCCTTTTTGGGGGTTGGTGATGAAGGAGATTTCCACACTGAGCTTTGCTGTTTGCTCTCAGGATTAAAATGTTGTAGCCATTTTCATCAACAGTGATTACGTTTGAAAGAAACTCCGGATCTTCCTCTAACATCAACTTTAACTTCATGCAGACCTTCATGCGAAAGTCCTTTTGTTCGGGAATCACAGTCTTGGAACCCATCATGCACAAACACGTTTCGTGTGTAATATTTCTGTCACCAACGTGTGGATGGCACCCAATGAAATGTTCAGTATTTCAGAAAGTGATCTTAAGGTAATTCGTTGATCCTCTCTCACAATGGCAGCAGCAGTGTTGATGTTTTCTTCCGTAAGAGCAGTAACTGGAGCACCGGGTCCACCTTCCTTTGAAATTGATTGTCTCCCCTCTTTAAACATTTTAAACCACCTTCGAGCTGTGCTGTAGGGAAGAACAGACTCTCCATTGGCCTCCTGTAACATTGTAGAGGCCTCAACTGAAGATTTGTTGAGAGGGAAGCAGAAATTCAAAGCCGCATATTGTTCCTCAAGTGTTATCTCCATTGCAGTGGTAGGCGATACTGAACATATCTGAACTTGCCTGGTTCTCACAGACGGGAAGCAGGATGATCAACAATGAAACTACACATTAAGCTAACAGAATATAATAAGATTGAATTTTAGTGCGAAATTTATGACCTTAAAAATTATGATGATACTTTATTAAACAGCCCTCGTACAATAATTTAATTTTATGCATTTGAAATAAGAATTAAAATTAGACAGCAGTGCTTCAATGCAGATTTAACACTAAACTTTCTTTCCAAAGGAACGGATGATAATGATGATAATGACGATGGCGACACTAATAATAATAGTTTAATGAGCCCTACGTATTTATTTTGAGCCTTCTATCTTTTGTTTTCTCTGTGTACCTACGTATGTATATCAACACTCCTCATATGGCAACTACGACCTTAGGGATAACCTTGCCCCACCACGTGATGACCGGACAGGTGGGGGCACTCAGGCGGCGGTGACCATTATCTCCATTGATAAAGTGATAACGAATATAATGGTGAGGCGAGTGGACCTAGTTTATACTGTGGACTCTGAACCACGTTGGGCATAGGGGACACTTCACATGAGCTAGACAGAGGCGAAGGCGTGGATAGGGCCGACTTAAAATCGACATTCCAGAGCCGGGAATCAAACTCGGATCCTCAGCACGAGAGTCGGGAAGGAAACCACTACGCTACCCCGGCGCCCTTGTTTTCTCTATTACATAAAATAATCTGAAATGAAGAGAACTTTGCAGACGGTATAGAGAAAGTTAAATCTACCTACGTTATTCGACGTGTTAAATGTTAAATATGTCGTGTTCATCAAGATCATTGCAATCCTCTATCAGAAAGTAGAATATAAGGCAAATTCATATATGCAAGGGTGTTTTTTTTTTCCTATGTGTGTGGAAGAACCTCTTAACGTTGCTGCCAGAGTTAAATACACAATTGGCGCAGTCGCACAAACACCACAGAGTCCTTCAGTCGTACGCTCTTATCTCAGTGTTTGAGTTTATCATTTTAATTTTTGTTTTATTTTCTCTACTACAATAATTTATTCCATCTAATTATTCTATGATGAGATTATTTCGAACCAAGCTGAACTTGCCAAAAGCACATTTTTAGGACATTGGCATTCAGCACTGCTTCTGATGATGGGTAATGCCTCCCATGAAGGCGTTTCTTCAAGTTAGGGAATACAAAAAGTCACAGGGGGCTAAATCCGGACTATAGGGAGGGTGAGGGAAGCATTTCACGTTGATTTTTGCAAGATATTCAAAAACAACATTGGCAATATGCGGCCGCTCATTATCGTGCTGCAGCATCCAGCCTGCTTCAGGTAAATGTGATCTTTTGTGCCTGATATGGAGTTGCAATGTTTTCAGGACACCCTTGCAGTATTGTCCAGTTACTGATGTGTGTGTGCAGGTACAACATGCTGATAAACCATTCCATGAATATCAAAGAATGAGATGACCACAACTTTCCCAGCAGAAGCAGGCACTTTTGCTTTTTGGGGGTAGGTGTTGAAGGAGATTTCCACAATGAGCTTTGCTGTTTGCTCTCAGGAGCAAACTGATGTAGCCAAGTTTCATCAGCATTGATTACGTGTGAAAGAAACTCCGTATCTTCCTATAACATCAACTTTAACTGCATGTTACATCACTTACAGCGGTAGGCGATTCTGAACATGTCTGAATTTACCTGGCTCTCACAAGTAGTGACCAGGAGTACCAACAATGAAACTACTACGGCGTGTTTGTTTCACATTAAGCTTACAGAATATAATAATATTGAATTTTAGTGCGAAAAATTATGACCGTAAAAATTTATTATCATTCTTTATTGAACAGCCCTCGCACATAACATGTTATGGCGTCTGCTTTCTGAGAAAACACCTCCTTGTAATGCTGTTTCTTTCAATTACTTAAAGCAGAAGTAGTTCTGCATTATGACACAGCGGCTATCGCCCAAGGGAGATAGGTGCTGTGGAGTGCGACCGATAAATAGATAAAGAGTGTCCCTGCCCAGCATAAATAGGATCCGCACTGCTCGTCCCCAATACTGGGAGCCATTCAAGCCATTCCCGACCATCAATTTGGATTTCGTCCTGGGCACTCGACAGTCCAGAGCAGTTACTGCGTGTGGTGGAAACTGCTATCCTGGGCTTCCAAGAAGGCGCCTTCATGGCTGCGGTTTCGTTGGATGTCGAGAAAGCCTTTTCTATAACAGGGCATGCTGGGCTTCTATACAAACTGATCCACCTGGGGCTCCCAACACAGATGATCAACATAGTACACAGCTTCCTACAACACCGCACCGTCAAAGTCAAGGTCGCGGGGGGAAAATCAACACTTAGACCAGTGATAGGAGGAGTCCCCGAAGGATCTGTACTATCCCCCACCTTATTCAATGTCTGTATGGCAGACATCCCCCACACAGCCACAGTCAAAATGGCACAATACGCTGACGACGTGCTTCTGTTCTGCAAAGACAAACACATCCTCAGAGCCTTCAACCTCTTACAAACACACCTCCGCATCGCACAACTGTGGTGACGGCGTTGGCGGATGTCCGTTAATCCGGACAAAAGCCACGCCACACATTTTACCACCGCAGACTACCCCAACTGCAGCTTCCGAGGTCGAAGGATAGAGTGGACTAACTCGGTGCAGTACCTAGGAGTCAAATTGAACAGAGGTCTAACTTTTCGCCAGCACATCAGGAACCTATCGGCAATTGTTTCTCTGTATCCAATGCTGGGGTCGACCTCGATGCTGATTGGTCTGAAGTTATACCTCTTCCGAACGCTGGTAATTCCGGTGATGCCCAGACATAGAAACACCCTTGTTAGATCATTCGGAGATTATGACCCCACTAGACGCAGTTCCAGGCTGTTCCGGGTACCCCGCATGATTGCGGGCACTCAAGATAACCCGGGAGTTAATCCTAACAGTAGCTAAAGCTGAGCTCCACATAATCTTCTAAGCAGTTTGGCATCAAAATTCACCAACCAAATAAACTTTAAAATTAAAACACCAGGGTACAAGGTAATGCATCCATTTCCACAACCTAAAGGTACATAAATTGTAACCTCAAAAATAAATTTCCATCTCAAGACCCACAAAATCCCTAAAGAAAAACCTTACCTGCGATAAAATCCTTAACGGGTCGGCACGCAGCGAAAACCTTCTGACTTTATACAGCCAGCCAGCACTTCGGTCGGTTGGTCTTATAACCTAAACCTTCGAGAAGTTTTGTCTTCTCGAATGTTCTGAAACTGCGATTGTGAGAGAGTGTTGCGAATGAGCCAGTCAGAGATACATTTCTGGAGCGACGAAAAGCACTGCTACCGAGCGAGTTTGTGACACAGCCGTGCTCTGCAATGAAGTGACGGCTGAAGAAAAAGTTGCGTTGGGCGTATTTCGTTAATAAAATGACAGTTGAAACACTTGGTAAAGTCACTGTATTTGTGCCAGAACTGCAAAATCGACGTTTCGTAGAAGTACCGTTTCAAGTCAACTAAATAAAAAATAGTTCTAGAAGAGGCCTATCTGTACATGTGTCTGTGTGTGGGTATATCGTTTGTTCAAAAATGAAATATCAGATATATGCCAAACTGTAGTTTTTTGTGTGTGTTTTCTCTTTTTTTTTCCAGGGTATTGCACGTTGATTTTCAATAAAAGCTTCCCGCTACCTTTTACATGACAATACTTTTTTCCCTCGAACAGGTTCTAGCAATTTTGATTAAAATGCCGTATGTTCCAGATTTGCACTTAATTTTGAAAATTAGAATTGGACATTAAAGAATTCTTAAACTCGATTGTCAGTAACTATCATTAACTGCGTTACCAAAGAATGAGCTCCTCAATGGTTATGGGAATTAAATACATAGCTGATAAACACATAATATTTGCACATAAAATTTCACTTCTGCTTGTTACTATTGCCTTGAAATGTTGTAACACAAATATATTATAAAATATATGATATCCACACACACATATATATGAATATGTATAAATGTCCATATATATGAATGTGCATATTTATAAATATATGAATATGTCCTTGAAGTCTATCATTCTTGTCACAAAGGAAATTTATTGACTATAATATTACCTTTCTTTCTCACTGCAGACTACTGGTTTCAGAGCTAACGGCAAGTGAATATTCGAATGCTACAAACTGTGTAATGCTCTGAAATGTTTGTTACATAATGTTATTGGTTACATGCACTGCATGATATGTTTTCGCATATCAGATGACGTCACTAGGATGAAACAATTGACTCGTGACGAGGGATTTGACATTGACAGCTGTGTTAGGTACACGACAGTTTGTGAATCACCAGTCCTGTCTTCAACATGTTTTTTAAGTCGTTTATTAATACACATTTCTTAATCATGGATGAATAGACATTTAACTAAGCTGCAATATTCTAACTTCCCACTCTAACTTACTTTTCTAACTCAGACTAAACATATCCATCAGATTATGTAATACATTCACATACATGTCTGTACCATTTTTTTTTTTAATTACGTTCTCCAACGTTGTCATGAAGGACGATGAATGAAATGCGTGAAATGATACTCAAATGAGTCCGGGCTCCATGGAGTTTAGAGTTACCTGACATTTGTCTATCAGGATATGGGAAAACCCCTGAAAAAACATAACCAGATAACTCGCACTTACCGACATTCGAACTCGGGAACTCTTGAATGTGAGGCAGACACGCTACCTAGGCGGGCTCTGTACCAATGTCAAATTCATATGCATTCGTTATATACTAAAATATTGATATAAACATTTATTTTTCTCCCCAACATTTCGCTATTTATGTTATGTTTTTTGGTAGGAATGATTTGAAATTAGATGGTATGGACTTGGTTGTGTAAAACGTGAGGAAATAAAGCTTCATTTGTAGTAACAAGATCTGGAAATAAAAAAAAGATAACGAAGAAGAAGCATGTGACTAGATGACACACCTTTGGAAAAACTATAAACTGGCTGCATGGTTAAAGCTACGAAAAAACCACATCTGACGTAAATTTCCATTTAACTTATCTCTATGCTTTTTGCCAGCCTCGTATGGGTTATTATTTTTGCGAAATTGTAGTAAACATTTTAGAAGGATCTTATTGAGCTGTATACAAAACATACAAAACTCATTACACTTATGTCAAATATATTTCAATCAAAATATTTAGAAGCGTTTATGAGAACATGAAAAACCACGAAAGCTCTTCGTGCCATATCCTAGAAGGACACTTAAATAGTCCGGGCTTTTGTTTTTAAATTACAGTATTCGTGCATACACCTTTCAGTTTTCCTAACTTTTGGGATCCGGGAACCTCAGAACATACATACCTTGTAAAACATCTACATCTAGTGTAATATAATACTTCCATCTTTGCTATAAGGAGTACATAAAAATAAAAATAAATGTCAATATTCAAAGGAATCTCATTTTAAATGTACAAAAACAAAGCACAAACCGTATTTCGACTATCCATATTTATTATTAAGCTTAATTTAATATCGCAAATGCATAAACCATTGTTAGTCAGTTCCAGATAGCTTTTAAATCTTGTAAATTTGACTGCAAGTGAGAAGGTTACCAACTCATATATTCGCTTGAAGAAACAAAACATTTCCTTTTGTTCTAAACTTTCCTAAAACATCTGCATGCGCTGTTGTTTCATATCGCAAACAACCCCTTGCCATCGTTGATTATCGTTCACCTTGAGTCTTCATCATTTAAGTCGGAGATTGCATTCAGCCTCGCACCAGCCGGTCTGCCCACATGATCCAGTGAGTGGAGAACGTCGTTTTGGAGGATCGCCGATTGAGCATTTTCAGATCTTCATGCAGGATGGTGTGCACAGATCCCAAAGAAATGTCACTTTTGGAGGCGATGTCTGCAAACATCTCGGTTTGTTGTCACATGATGTTCTTCCTTCATTGAACTGTCACACCCAGGAACGCATGGTACCATCACCACATGCCTCACTCAACTGACGATGAATTTCAATAGGTGTCACACCACGAAAATGGAGAAAACACGTTGTTCTTGCAATGAAAACGTCGCCAGTTTAAGTATCAAAAACAGGCATAACTCTCGTCGCTGCCATTGGAGTTCTATGTTCTTCTTTAATTTTAATTTCGTTAACATTGTTACGGCATAACAACTAACTCTTCGCGTTTTTTGTAACCATAAATCAACTTCCAAACCGCTACAGATACACATTTTAAGTGTTTTGTGTTTAGAGACTAATAAACATATGCAAATTATTCCTAATTTGGTTCATATTGTGCAAAAATAAGGATAATTTAAGCGAACAGCTTCCATAAAGCTTAGGACCTTTAGGTGAACTGCTGTATTTTGAGCTTAAATTGCATATAGAACTCTGAAATATCTTTGTTTTCTCCTTATTGCGGGTATAAGAGTAAGACTTCTCTCTATTGGAGTAAAATTACTGTGAATCATGCTCATATAAGTTGTTAAAAAATACGAAAAAGTCCGCAGCTTTCCGAACTGCTCAAATAACCAGGTGTGGAATCCAACACTTGCTGCAGGTTAACCTAATGAGTGCGGTAATATTAGCTCTTAGAAGTTAGTATTGACAATGATCTCGCTGTTTTGGTATTTATTATAACGAATTAATAATAATAATAATAATAATAATAATAATAATAATAATAATAATAATAATAATAATAATAATAATAATAATAATAATAATAATAATAATAATAATAATAATAATGATAATGATAATGATAATGATAATGATAATGATAATGATAATGATAATGATAATGATAATGATAATGATAATGATAATGATAATGATAATGATAATGATAATGATAATGATAATGATAATGATAATGATAATGATAATGATAATGATAATGATAATGATAATGATAATGATAATGATAATGATAATGATAATGATAATGATAATGATAATGATAATGATAATGATAATGATAATGATAATGATAATGATAATGATAATGATAATGATAATGATAATGATAATAATAATAATAATAATAATAATAATAATAATAATAAATAATAAATAATAAATAATAAATAATAAATAATAAATAATAAATAATAAATAATAATAATAGTAATAACAACTCACATCATAAAGGTTTAGCTCTGTCCAGCTTCATGATGTAGGGAATAATATGTATGTCTACCTCACATTCAAGAAGCCCCGAATTCGACTCTGGGTTAGGACGAGTTACCCAAGAGAGGTTTACATTCATCTGTTTTAATTCATCGTATGCGATCTAAAGGACGTTAAACTGATATAGAAAAAAGGCCTTGGAGCTATTCTGTAGTTCTTTAGCCTCCAAATCAAAACACACAGTTCAAATATGGAGTGTTTTTTCCTAAGTGCACAAACTCTGCATGGTACAAGATTACAGACACTTGATAGAGAAATACTGGAGTAAAAGGATCTGGACCTGATGTGTTACATTCATATGTTGTTCTCTATTTGCTGTTATTAGTGAGATACAAACGTTATACCGAAGGGAATAGCGATATTCAAATGTTCAGAACTGGGAGCTAAATTATTCTATACTGTTTCCTTATAATCGCTAGAAACAACTCAACGTCGAGAAAACTGTGTATATAATTCAGGACGAATAAAATATCAAGATTAATAGAGAAAATTTTAACCCTAATAAGATTATTATAAAATGCTATAATACTTTAATATTTTGTGCCTCAAAATTCTCTCTCCTTGAAGGAATTAAAACCATTAATAACGAATATCTTGGAAATTATGATCCAAAAAAATTTCAAAATATATATTTCATTTGTCATAAAATTGTTTTAAAGCTCTATTTAGTATTTTAGTTAAACGGGAGATATTTCAGAGTTAAATATGGAAATAAATACTCAGGACTAAGGAATATAGCTGCTGGAGTACCTCAAGGAAGTGTCTTGGGTCCAATATTATACCTTTCATTTACTAGGGATATCCAATATCCGGTAGCGTAGATGGTAGCGTGTCTGCCTCACGTTCAAGAGGTCCCGAGTTCGAATCTCGGTCAGGGTGAGTTACCTGAATAAGGTTTTTTCGGGGTTTTCCCTTATCCTGATTGACGAATGTCGGGTAACTCTAAGGTCTATGGACCCCTGACTCATTTGAGCACCATTTCACCCATTTCATTCATCGTCCGATATGACCTAACGTTGGAGGGCGTAAATTGATGATGATGATGATGTAACTATGGCCACCTTTACGGACGATACAGGAATATTAGCAGTAGGACATGCAGTAGAGGAAGCTACACAGAAGCTACAGAAAGCTGTCATTAAAGTTAGTGAGTGGACAAAGAAATGGCATGTAAAATTAAATGAATCTAAATCTGTACATATTAATTTTACGAATAAGAGAATAAAGTCACTACCAATAAATATAAACAACGAAACTATTTTTCAAGTGTAGAAAGTGAAGTACTTGGGGATGCATATAGAAACTAAAACAAAAGAGTTAAATATTAAATACAAGAAACTTTACTGGCTTATTGGCAGGGATTCTGATCTTGACATGCATAATGTCACCCAATTAGCGGAAGGCACGACCGGCGACAGCTGGGAAGGGACCAGAGGTAGCCGAGCCACGCCCTCCCATTAATCTCAGTCACTAACTGAGGGGTGATTGGGGAAATGTCACTTGTCGCTGGCCTCCTCTTTCCCCTTGCCCTGTCCTCTGGAACTTTCGCGGTAATTCACTGAAACCAGAGACTTCTAGAAGACGGTGATATTCCTATAAAAAGGGCTGCAGTGAGTGAATTCAGTCAGTCAGTCAGTCAGTCAGTGCTTGACGAGCTAGTGAACGCACGAGAAGACTGCGTACGTGCGTCGGAGGAGTTAACGTAATCGCGAGTGCAAGTGGAACTTTAACGGACGAACTGGTGAATCGTAATTGTGTGCATTACGTAATTCTGTGTAATTGGCAAGAGTTTAACTGTAAGTCGGTGGAAATAAAGAACATTTTTGAGTGGTGCAATTGGACTTTTCATTTCACGAACCCACAAAGTCACAATAATAAGCTATTAATATATAAGCAGGTGTTAAAGCCAGTCTGGACTTATGGGATACAACTATAGGGCTGTTCCAAATTGACTAACGTAAAGTATACACAGACATTCCAAAATAAAGTTTTAAGATCAATACTCAATGCATCATGGTACGTGCGAAATGATCACATATATAGAGATCTCAAGATTGACACTGTCAGAGAAGAAATAAGAAAGTTCGCAGTGAAACATCGTTTACGAGTGCAAAACCATGAAAATAAAGAAATGCAGGATGTGTTTAGCAAGAGTGTAATTTGACGACTGAAAAGGATTAAGCCAGTGGATTTAACGTGTAACCGCAAGAATTAGGTGTAATCTCTGGGGGGTCTTTAGTGGAAGACTCGCCTACTTAAGTTAAACATTTAAGAAAGAAATAATAAGCTGTAGAAAAACTTAGTTGTAATTTGAGTTGAATAAAAAAATTAAACACCTTACAGCCACTACTGAGAAAATCAACAATTTTGAAAAATCTTGTTGTATGAAGAATAATTTGGTTTGAAGGAAATGTTCTTTTCCTTTTTTAGTTAAGGTATTCACATACGCACACACAGGCAATAGACAGCCATGGACGTTAATCTAAAAGTACTGTTCATTTATAAATGTTTAGTTTGCATATTACCAACTTACACAGCTCTGAATAAAACAAATATCCTTGGAGTGCAAGTTACCCATTTTTCGAAACGCTACAAATGCACCATGCTTTACAGAAATATAATATTCGCGAGTAATATAATTTATTCACGAACTTCCGCGGTGCTGGGAACAATTAGACAACTGCTTAGATTCGACTGACCAGTTCATTGCTGTATTTACGCATTCCTAACTATGAATACAATGCTTCGTAGGTTTCCGAAAGCAATCCCGACTTTTCGGTAGTTTGAAAGCACTGACACATTTTATCATGTGAGTGCTCTGTAGTGTGTGAATAAAAGTTTGTTTTATGTAGCGCATTTTAAATACAACTTAAGTATACTTCAATAGAATTAGCAATAGTATATTTGGTAGACTAATATGTAGTGCTGACAAATAGGAAATTCTTGTAAACTGTTAAGTTATTATCAAAAGTATGTGACTTGCATACTTTCTACATTTTAGGCTAACAGTTCACGCGGTGTGGATCAACTCTAGGAAAAATTTGAACGTCTAAGTGGAGAGGGGAAGCAGGAATATTTCTGTTGTAGTGCGACCGGTCTTACAATGTAAGAAGGACCTCCGTGTGACTGTAAAATAGAACGAGTATTGAAGAGTAGCCTTAGTTCTTTGAGTCACTGCTGTTTCTTATTTTAATGAAAATTATTAATTGGAGTGTGTCCTGCACCGTGTCGTAGTGTGGTAAGGCGTCATTCTTTGGCTCCATATCACGGAATGCACAAGGGATTGATCCCACCACTGCGGTGTGCGAATTTTGAAGTCCCGGGTGAGAAAAGTGAGGAGCTACGCTAGGTAGCGGGCCTGGTTGCGTAAGCCAGCTTTCCGGCTGGGGTTACCGAGATGTTGACGACATCTCCTCCCCATAACGGTTGGATGATCTCCCACCTCTTTTTTATGTTGTAATTTACGACCTCCAACGTTAAGTCTGCCCGCCTCGGTGGCATAGATGGTTTGCATGTGTGCCTCACGTTCAAGAGGTCCCGAGTTCGAATCTCGGTCTGGGTGAGTTACCTAGATAAAGTTTTTCCGGGGTTTTCCCTTATCCTGAAAGACGAATGTCGCGTAGCTCTAAGCTCCATGGACTGAGCATCCTTTCACCCATTTCATTCATCGTCCGATATGACTTAACGTTGGAGGACGTAAATTACATTTAAATAAAACGTTAAGTCATATCGGACGATGAATGGAATGGGTGAAACCATGCTTGAATGAGCCCAGGATTCATGGAGCTTAGAGTTATTCGACATTCATCTTTAAGGATAAGGGAAAACCTCCAAAAAAACCTTATCCAGTTAACTCACCCTGGCCGAGATTCGAACTGGGGACCTCTTGAACGTGAGACAGAAACGCTGCCATATACGCTACGGAGGTGGGCACACATCTCTACCTTGCCTATGTGGGCGTGAGGCCGGCAGTCGGATCGGTTGACAGGCCTTTGCTCACCTAGTGCTGTTACGCCACAGGTTATTGTTACTTTTTTTCTTCCTTCTTTTTCCTCTTTTATTTCCTTTTGTAGTCTTATTATTTGCAGCTTCTCTCGCTTTGAAAGTCACGCCTCGCCACTGCTCTAGTGTACATCAAGGATAATTGATGGCGTAAGATCCAAATGCGGTCTTTATTAAAATTAACGGTACAGTCACGAAGTTGGCACTTGAACGTAATCCGGCAGGCTGAAGTACTCAAGTTGCACGTGATGAGAGAGCAGTGATGACCGCCACTGGCCTGTGTAGAGGTAGCACTGACCAAAGAGATGCTAATTTGGCGAAGAGTGACGTGAGGTGCTACCAATTACAGCGAGTTATGAATCATTCAGCCAGTTTCACTACTGCCGGCGTAGTTCGATAAACATACGTGATTTATCTCAATATCCACATTCCATGACAGTGTGTCATACACCTACCTGTTAAACAGGAACGTGACACCGTTTCAGCAGATGATCACGATCAGCATGGTCACGGGACGATAATTTGTTCGTCTTTCTACCTTATCAAGATCTATTCATATTTCTACCATCATTTAACTTCTCTGTTAGGTACTTGCATTAAGCACAAGAAGAATTGTATTTCACTTTGAAATTTGAGGTCGAAATTTCTCCAGAAACACGAGCTTTGAAGCTTCCTATACACCCCACATTTTAATTTTAGAAAAGCTTCTTGTATGTGTGAGCAAATAGCATAATGATTTTAAAACAAAATGTCGAAGTTGGTACTTAAGGTCAGTATTTTATGAAGATTCAATACGAAGATTTTGAAGGATATGCCTCATTTCAAACTACTTTTACATAGAAAAGTTTTCAAGTCTCCCCCCCCCTCTCTGAAATTTATGTAACGATTTTGATTAATATATACATGACAAAATCCTTTTGGAATGACTTCTTCATTTGAAAAGCATTTTGTATAATTTTGTATAAACGATAAACTATAATATAAACCTCTGTGAAAGATAACTTATTTCAAATAACTTATTGTGTGACATCAGGCACTTCTTATATCGAGGCATCGGATATCGTACACCTTAGCAATCAATGTACGCGCACAGGTACTATACAAGGTCAAGCGCGACATCAACAAACGTCTGTGTCAACAAGTATACCGAAGCACTGTGTGTGTACACTCCAGTACGGATACAATGTGTAGGTTACGTTACAACATGCCATCCTCCTCATTGCTTTCGGTGCGGGAATTACAGTGAATAACCATGTTCATTCTAAACTGTCGAATGTGAATTTTCTGCGCCTCTCACTGAAACAAGAGAAAGTTCGTTCAATCTCCATGACGTTTTTGGTGCATATGAGTAGTACAAATCATTTTGATATGTTTACCCGAGACTTAATTTATTTCTTACATTACGCAGCACTGAAAATCCAGTACTTTTGTGTTGAATACTGAACAATTTATTTTTTTGTTCGTTTGTTAGATGTTGCATTCTTTATATTGTAAATTTTTGCAGACACCTTCTCGACTGCTTTTAGACAGCTGGAAAGTACATTCTTCAAGCTCTTTAATGGTTGTTGGTAGTACCCAAAACTTTTGATTTATAAAATGAAGATTGTCCAATAATTGTGAAAGTTATGCTATTAACACAATATGTCCAACACCTGGCACTCTCTTTAAAGTAGATCTATCTTCGTGGGGAGCAGTAGTTGTAATGAAACTAAAGCTACGCGTTGCGAACTGGACTATCCCTGCGTGTTGTCCTCGGTACTGATGTCAGCAGTTATAGGGTAAGGTAAGGCAATTTTGCAGTATAGGTAATTTCGCAGCGTATTTTTTCAGAGCATGCTGTGCACTTGCCTATTGTAATAAGGTTTCCCAGCTTTCTCAGCAGGTAGAATAACATCTTCCCTTGAAACTGAGATGCATTCCAGACCTATGCCGTCATTGGAATGCACAGAACAAACTTTTTCTAATTTAGTGACGAGTTTTGTGTCGAAGTGGAAGACATGATATACGTATCCAAGTTTAAATTTAATTTCCAGCTATTTGAAGCAAGTTACGCACATTTTGGTAACATGGAATTGATCTATGTGGTGTACTGTGTTGTATGAACAATAGTGTGAAAGCGTTTTGTTATGAAATTGCGTCTACATCTTGAACCATGCAACTCTCAGCTGTTTAAGTTGCTCTTACATCAGTTCTACGTGTTCCTGCACAACAATTGCACATTTAAGAGATGTAAGTATTCTGCAACCATAATCACAAAAACCAATTAATTTTAGACTATTGCCAAATTACCTTACCTAATATTGCCAAATCCAGCCAAAAGGCTGGATTACTGCAGAACTGTTACTCGAATGGTTCAAATTCTTCATTGCTTCTGTTACATCCGAAAGGCCACTTGTTTTATTAATGGACTCACACAGCTCTCATATTGGAAATGAGGTCATAAATTTGGCGGAGGCAAATCAGATTTACATAATGACGATACCTGCGCACACAAGTCATTTGCTGCAACCTCTTGATGTGGGTGCTTACAGGTCTTTGAAAAGCTACTGGTCCAAAAATGCTCAAGTCATACATGTTGGAACATTCCCACCAAAAACCCAATCGTTTCAACTTTTATGAACTCTTCAACATGCCTTTCCTCCAAAGTTCCTCCCCTGTGAACATCATTAATGCTTTCAAAAAAGCTGGTGCTTGCTCCTTGAACTGTGATGCTGTTCCAAAAGAGGCACTAGCATCCAGTAAGTTGACCGAGCAAGGACCATTTGATCCAACTGCTGTATCTGATGGATCTAGAAATGAAACTCCACCTTAAGCTGAACGGGATGAGTTGATGCCAAACGCTGAACACCTGCTGCAAATTCCTAATGCCCCTAAGCACCCCACAAGGAAACAGAAAAAAAGGGCTCATTAACCAAATGCCTCAATCTAGCTGAGGGCATTCAGTCCACAGTGAATGTTGCAGGGAGTTCGACCAAACGGCAACATCCAGGCAACAATAAAGATGATTGATGGATAGAGTCAACATGAAAAATTCAATGCCATGGCCGGGATTTGAACCACGGATCTCCTGGTTTCCGTCCAGTCGCTCTTAACCTTTGAGCTACCATGGCCAACGTGCCTTCCTGACATTAAATGATGATTGGATTTGTGGCGTTTGCTCTAAGGCCTATTCAGTTGATGTGAAGATGAAGACAGGTGCATGATGGACACAGTGCTCATTTTGTTTGACACCTTATCATGACAATTGTCAAACACAGCAAACGGACGAAGCTGTTTACATGTGTGATAAATGTTGTGAAGCTTCCGGTTCTGAAGACGATGATTGTGAACTTTAGGAATAGAATGATCTATATTGCAAAATTACCTTACCACTACTGCAAAATTAACTTACCTATTGCGAACTTGCCTACCTGCACAGACTGTCATTATGCTTATCATTGTTCAAAATACTCTAACGCGAGCGCTGGAACACCCTGTGGAAGCAGCTGGGAGCGGAAGACAGGGGAGGTTCGTGTTAGCCACACCTCCTCCTCGTTTGTCTTATAGTGGTGACAGGCGGTGGTCGGAGGAAAAACATCAGTGTGCCGTCTGTTTCTGTCCACCTGGTTCTCGAAATTACGGGAATCTTTCATCATCTGGAAACGTCGCCTGGGAACTAGAAAAGCCGAGAAGTCGGCGAGATGCCTATAAAGGGCTGCAGCTAGTCAGTCGGTGTCAGTTGGTCAGTTGGTTAGTGAGTGTGAGTGAGGAGACAGTCGCAGTTCTTGGTGTAAGAGTTAGTCAGTGACGTGTTAATGAACGAAAAGATTTTGCAACGGAAGACGGTACGAACTGTGTATGTGTATCGGAGTTTATGTAATCGCGAGTACAAGTGAAGTTGTAACGGACGAACTGGTAAATTGTAATTGTGTGCATTACGTAATTTTGTGTAATTGGCAAGTGTTAAACTGTAAGTCGGTGGAAATAAAGAACATTTTTGAGTGGTGTAATTGGACTTTTCATTTCACGAACCCACAAAGTCACAATACATTGTTCACAAAAATTGGATTCTTTATTAAAATGTTTGTCAGTTATGTGATTACCGAAACAAAATGTTTCCAAAAGTGTATCTTAGTTTAAGATAATAAAAACTTTATGTTCTGTGAAAATACTGCTAAATTACCTTACCTTACCCTATTCTGTGAGACTGGTAAACTTCATATCTCTTTAAAGGTGTACGGACTCCGATGTCTGCTTATATCTTTTGGATTGGCTTATGGTAGAGAGGATATGGCACTGCAATCAGTCTTGATCTGTTGTACCTATGCCCTAAGTGGGACACTTCCGGGAAGCAGGATGAGGCGAGAGGAGACGAAACGGCCGTTCCTAGGAGCCACGACAGTTCAGAGGGCAGGGTTAATACACTTTAGCAGTTGTAAACTCCCCGGCAGGCCAATTAATGCAACCAGCAGCTCCCCCGACTGCGGTCCGGAAACGTCCGCACCAGACTTGGGCTTGGAGACGGAGACCGTCCTACCGAAGGAAGAAGTTTTACTCAGAGCTTGCTCCCCCGAGACACTTCTATCCTGAAAGAGACCACCAGATGAGAGAACACATGAAATGGAGGGACAGGAAATTCGGGGAATGTAATTAATAGAGCCTGGATTTGTAAGCACAATCAAATGTTGAAATAAGTAAACATATAAGGAAGAAAAATGAAACAAATAAGTACCAAAATAAGCAAATAAAATAAATATGTAATCATAAACATATTGTTTGGTAAATTCTTGTTACAGTAGGCTTGTTGCAGTACTTGAGGAAGGTTATCTTGAGATTTGTTTGTGTGAAGCTCCTGCATTTGTCAGTGAAGAATTTTTATAGAGTGTGAAAAGCACCACAGCTCTTCTTGATGAATTTCCTTTCGATATACGTTTCTGTACCAGAAAGCTTTTTAGAAATATTACTCAGTGTTTCGTAACCAGGGTTTTTCGTTATTATCTTACCACAGTTTCTCAAAAGCACTTTTAGCAATACCGTGAATCTCTGAAGACAACCTTACTGAAATTTCATATATCAAAGAAAGTGAATGTTCCAAGGTATCATTTCGAGCTTCCAACTGCGTTATAATAGCAGATATTTTGGAGAAACCGTAATGGATGCACTCTACTATCTTGGATACCAATATTAACAGAACACTCCAGTGCTGTGGCAGTGCTGCTTCCATCTTCTTTTACTTCATTGAAATGTTCTGCGTAGTATCACACAGCCTTTAACCAAGAACCACATCGACTTAAAATTGGTTGAAGAGGTAAAAACAAATTTGGAAGGACTTAATGAAATTTTTTGAACTCTAATCGGTGACAGTATAAACTCTTTCTTTACGCTAGAGACAAGAAGATCTACGTCTTTATACCACCTCCTAACTGTTTTAGCAAGACTATTTAAACCATCTAAATGATAAAGTAATGGCTAAAAGTAAACATTTACTTTTATAGTTACAGGATTTGTATAAAAATAGCTATTTTAATTAAAACACATAAAATAAGTCATTTATAAGCATTTCGCTTAGAAATCCGAGCTCTATATTCCTGCCATCCTAGTAAGCACACTGTTCCTGTGATCAATTCCGCGAACAAAACCTACTGGTAAGCTACTCTTGTGCATACAACTTGTTTGAATGTAATATGGCGTAACGCATGGGCTAAAGTGTCACCGTAGTCTATCATGCTTGTGCACGTGGGCGCGAAGTAATACAAAAAGAGTGTTTCTTACGACCGATGCAGTATAATAATTAACCTACCCAGCATACTTTGGCGACCCGGGAAAACTCCTGTAAAGACCCATGGGTTGGGTAGTTCAGGTAGGGAATGGAACCTGGACTTCCCGAATGCGGGCCAGAGACAAAACTACCTGAGTCATCTCGTTCGATTCTTATATCTGTTTCGAGGAGTATTTTTTTTTTTTTTTTTTTTTTTAATTTTTCAATGCGTTTGTAAATTTTAAGTGTTGTCACTATTCACTTGTTTCTTTCTATATCTACCTCTGACGTTACTAGAGGAACCTCGGGCCGAACAGCCGAGCCCCTCCTTCGGGAGTTGTTCGGATTGGGATGGTCTCGAGGGGGCAGTGTGTTCCCGATACCCGTGGGAGATTGGGTACGTCTTCGGACGGGGTTGAGGGAAGTCATTAAGTTTCCGGGTACTAGCCTGCTTAGCTAGTAGAAGGTGTGCTAGATCACCAGGCGGCCCCACCGAGGTCATATCGGTAGGCTTCACCTTGAGTGTTGACGCGCGTAAGTGGCGTATCCACTTCCATCCCGTCTTGTGTCCCTAGGACCAGATGGGGGGGCTTGTTAGGAAACTAGGTCTTGCCCTAATAGAAAGCCCCACGGAGGATGCCGGGCGCCCTTTAAGGGACAGCTCGGATAACTCCCTGGTTGAAAGAGGCCCGGGTCTTGTTCCTACGGGTTCAAGGCTAATGGGAGTAGAACCTCTGGACTCAACTGTTTCTTTCTATATCATCGGAGTATAGTCCGCCACGGTAGCGTAGAGGTAGCGTGTCTGCCTCACGTGCAAGAGGTCCCAAGTTCTAATCTTGGTCAGGGTGAGTTACCTGGATAAGGCTTTTTCCAGGGGTTTCCCTTGTCCTAAAAGAGGAATGTCAGGAAACTGTAAGCTCCATTGACCCCGGGCTCATTTGAGCATCATTTCATCCATTCCATTCATCGTCTGATATGACTTAACTTTGGAGGACGTAAATTACCAGAAGAAGAAGAAGAAGAAGAAGAAGAAGAAGAAGAAGAAGAAGAAGAAGAAGAAGAAGAAGAAGAAGAAGAAGAAGAAGAAGAAGAAGAAGAAGAAGAAGAAGAAGAAGAAGAAGAAGAAGAAGAAGAAGAAGAAGAAGAAGAAGAAGAAGAAGAAGAAGAAGAAGAAGAAGAAGAAGAAGAAGAAGAAGAAGAAGAAGAAGAAGAAGAAGAAGAAGAAGAAGAAGAAGAAGAAGAAGAAGAAGAAGAAGAAGAAGAAGAAGAAGAAGAAGAAGAAGAAGAAGAAGAAGAAGAAGAAGAAGAAGAAGAAGAAGAAGAAGAAGAAGAAGAAGAAGAAGAAGAAGAAGAAGAAGAAGAAGAAGAAGAAGAAGAAGAAGAAGAAGAAGAAGAAGAAGAAGAAGAAGAAGAAGAAGAAGAAGAAGAAGAAGAAGAAGAAGAAGAAGAAGAAGAAGAAGAAGAAGAAGAAGAAGAAGAAGAAGAAGAAGAAGAAGAAGAAGAAGAAGAAGAAGAAGAAGAAGAAGAAGAAGAAGAAGAAGAAGAAGAAGAAGAAGAAGAAGAAGAAGAAGAGGAGGAAGAGGAAGAGGAGGAAGAGGAAGAGGAAGAGGAGGAAGAGGAAGAGGAAGAGGAGGAAGAGGAAGAAGAAGAGGAAGAGGAAGAGGAAGAGGAAGAGGAAGAGGAAGAGGAAGAGGAAGAGGAGGAAGAGGAAGAGGAAGAGGAAGAGGAAGAGGAAGAGGAAGAGGAAGAGGAAGAAGAAGAGGAAGAGGAGGAAGAAGAAGAGGAAGAGGAAGAGGAAGAGGAAGAAGAGGAAGAGGAAGAGGAAGAAGAGGAAGAAGAGGAAGAGGAAGAAGAGGAAGAAGAGGAAGAGGAAGAGGAAGAAGAGGAAGAAGAGGAAGAGGAAGAGGAAGAGGACGAAGAGGAAGAGGACGAAGAGGAAGAAGAAGAATTTCTAGGCATCGTATTAAGCACCTCATTGTTTGTTTCCACTACTATTTTATCTACAACGAAGTGCATAATGAAATTATTTTTTCAAATGTTTTTCTCGATTTAAATAGCAAAATAGGTCTTCGTAAACAGTTTGTAGGACTTATTTAAAACAAACAAAATAGATGGGTGAAGTCCTATAACACGAACATATGGCATATATCTCAAAATTATTAGTAATTTTTAGGACATTCAAAATGTAAAATATTTCATGAAAAATTTAGTTTAGTATGAGGGAATTTCTTTTCAAATTTTGTTGTCGCACCTGTGAGACAGGCTGAACTTCAATATTTAAGTTGACATTAGTCCGAGTTTTCCTTTATTGTATAAATTTGGTTTTACTTCCAAATAAACTAACAAAACATTTTACTACAGCAAATTTGTACGTTTCTTACTTGACATTATTGAAGAAAGCTGTATATATGCTTCTTTTTAGTGTTTCATAAATTGTTAATGTTACCTGCTTCACTGCTTGTACAAATTTGGCTGATCAAAACATTTAAATTAATCGCCATTACATCAATCATGTAAGCCTCTTGGATGGTATTAGTTTTCACATGTGCCAGAAAATCAAAGTTAGAAATCCTAGGGTGTTATAACCCTAAAAGAG
The DNA here is from genome assembly GCA_030765055.1 of Mantis religiosa. Taxonomy (NCBI): domain Eukaryota; kingdom Metazoa; phylum Arthropoda; class Insecta; order Mantodea; family Mantidae; genus Mantis; species Mantis religiosa. The sequence continues at coordinate 64,242,226 of CM060958.1, read as the reverse complement.
CAAGACCACAAAAAAGAGCTTCCAGCTGGATGGAGCTTGGACCTAAATATGGATTTTCCATTCACATGTGGCTGCATTTTGTCTTAACAACAACATTCAATATCTGGGAGAAGCGTTATTCTTTTATTACTTCCTCTATCCTTCCTCGGAGTGTTTATTGCTTGGTCTGCCCCACATATGGCCCACACACACACACTCTATGGTGACAATCTCAGCCTCTTTGTTCCACTGGGATTACAGTCCCCTTACAGATTGTTTATTTAATATATAAAGTTCTTTCAATGCCATTACAAAGCAGTCTCTTTCTTTTATCGTGTAGTAAAGCCTTTCATTCTTTTCTGATTTCTTTTGTCTTTGTGCAGTGAATGCTTTGACACACTGCAGATGCAGAGCCCACTCTTAAGCTTCCTACGACGTGTCTAGAAAAGAGGGAAGGTATTGTATTGCTTCTACAGTTCCATATTGAGATTTTACCTGAAATAAATGTTATTAGGTCCCTTAATTCGAATAACAAATAATAATAATAATAATAATAATAATAATAATAATAATAATAATAATAATAATAATAATAATAATAATAATAATAATAATAATAATAATAATAATAATAATAATAATAATAATAATAATAATAATAATAATAATAATAATAATAATAATAATAATAATAATAATAATAATAATAATAATAATAATAATAATAATAATAATAATAATAATAATAATAATAATAATAATAATAATAATAATAATAATAATAATAATAATAATAATAATAATAATAATAATAATAATAATAATAATAATAATAATAATAATAATAATAATAATAATAATAATAATAATAATAATAATAATAATAATAATAATAATAATAATAATAATAATAATAATAATAATAATAATAATAATAATAATAATAATAATAATAATAATAATAATAATAATAATAATAATAATAATAATAATAATAATAATAATAATAATAATAATAATAATAATAATAATAATAATAATAATAATAATAATAATAATAATAATAATAATAATAATAATAATAATAATAATAATAATAATAATAATAATAATAATAATAATAATAATAATAATAATAATAATAATAATAATAATAATAATAATAATAATAATAATAATAATAATAATAATAATAATATTTATGTATTTATGAAGAGTTCAAATCAAGTGCCACGAGAGTGTTGAGGTGACAGTAGGTTGCACGGGGCAGAATACGTTACATTCCAGATTGAAGTTCCCGGTGCCGTCTAGCACAACCGACAGTTTCCCCGCTGCAGATGGTGGGTACATCTCGGAAGCTTCACACCGCACAGTCGGAGGTTGAAGGTTTAAACAAAGCATCCTTTTTCCTGCCATGAAGCGTCCGAGACACCTGAGATGTGGATCAACCCTGGAACAACCAAGCGAATACAGAATGGAGTGTGATGAGAATTAAGGCAAAATAGAAGTAGAGGATATCCTGGAATGTAATTAACATTCACATCATTGACCTAGCGACCAGGGGAAACCTCCGAAAAGCCCAAGGATAAACGTCGGTCACGGACTGGACTGCACTGCACTATTTCAGGGAGGTGATTCGGCACGGAGATCCAAGTGCGGTCTGTTGTAGCTATACCCCCAATTGGGGGTAGCCCGAAAGGAAGGATGAGACGAGCGGGTGGCCGTCCCAAGGAGCCACGACAGTGCAGAGGGCGAGGTACCTACATTTTTCTTAGAAGGAAAACTCCCCCGGCAGGCCAAGAAAACGGACATCCCACCCTTCTGTGATTCGGAAACTGTCCAACCAGGAGACCTGGTTCAGAGACCTCGGAGGAGGAAGCTTTTACTCAGAGCATATCATCCTGTCATGCACCGCCGAGACTCCCGCCGACAGTAATTCTACCTGAAAGAGACCGCCAGATAAGAAATGATGTGAAATGATAATGGAGATGAAATGGAGGGACAGAAAATTAATATATAATTAATATAACCTACCCAACATATAATTCTTTTAATCAGATTATTAATTCAGATTTAATTAACCTATCCATAGGTCAGGTAGCTCGGCCACGGGAATCAAATTCGGGCCTCCCAAACACGGTCCACAGATGGTACTCTTGGTCCAAATTGTAATAATTGTAAAATCAACATATATTGTTCACTTAAATGACCAATATTGTTAATGTTAATTCAAAATCTGTAATTAGCCCATGATTATTGAGACTAACTCGAAGTAGTCCATGACAAATGTGTTTAAAATAATCGTTTTCTGCTTGCAGGATTACTCAGTTCGTACGTTTCTTGATCATTGCTCATTACCAATAGAAGAATAAAGCCTCTCTCCTTTCTCTGTTTACCCTCATTGTATGGAGGACTTACACCTCTCCCTTCAGAACTTACAAATGGGCGCCTGAGGTCAGATCCCTGTCGAGGAACAAATTCTGGATCAGAAAGAACAGCCAGGGAGAGTGATCAGCTTGAAGTCTAGTTTGAACATGAGGTAAATAATGATAGGAGATTAAAACGAAATGGATGAAAGCAGGGAAAGATAATGATGGAAAATTTGTGGAATGAATGGCAGAGGAAACGGAGATCTCAGAGAAACCCCGCTCCGTTTTCCATCACTATTTCCCATGTGACCGCCTTGGTGAGAAGCGACCAATTTGACGACTATGTCACCTCTGTTTTACCGTAAATAAATATTATTCTACAAGCATTACGAGTAAAAGGGGAACTCTATTTTGCAAGTAGAAATGTTTGCAGAGCGAACCTAAAAGCCGACGATGGCGCTTTTGCGAGAAAAATAAAAGTACTTTTAGTCTGTGCTGTCGCAAACATTTTATACAGCGTTAAATAAAAACATTACGGAAAAGCAGCAATGTGTACATTCACAATGGCTATCTCTGGTGTATTGCTGTTTGGCTTTTATTGTTTGATCTTGTGACTTGACCATAACATCAGTTACAGAATCGTAACTATAATACATTTGTAAAAGGCTGTTCGTTCCCCAAAATTTTTCTTTCACTATTCATTGTATAAATATAGAATATAAAGTGTATGTTTATTGAGTTGAAATATTCAAATAGTCACCTGTTACGTTACTCAATGAAGGACCGTTTATATACATAACATTGACAAACAAGGTTGGTAACAATGGGTTATTAGAAGAATTTATTCCTCTGATGCCCGATTTCACCAACAGATGTTAAAATCGACATTAACAAATGTAACGTAACAATTGTCACAGCGCTAAAACTAATGTTAAATTTCTTGCATTTCACCAATTTGTTTTCTTAAAATGTTAACAAACCTGTGTTAACGCCAAGAAACTTGTAAGTATCATAGCTATGGATGATTTTCTGAACGGACTCCGATGCGCTTTTGTTTTTATTTTCGTCTGCACAAATGGCGGATGAACAAAATCATAAATAAAGCAGTGAGAAAAATTTCTCATCGACGGAGAAAGAATTGTTAATTGAAATGGTCACGAAGTGTAAGGATATCGTGGAAAATAAAATGACGGATGCAGTGTATGTAAAAGAGAAAGATATCGCGGGGAAAATATTGGAAACGAATTTAATTCAAATGCATGTGTCACTATTAGAAGCACCAAACAACTTGTCAGTATTACGTAAATTTAAAACGAGCTGCGAAGGACAAGTGCCTTAAACCTTTCAAGACGGGAGGTGAACAATGTATTATCCACAAAATTCAGTGAATTATAAAATCGCAAAGTTATTAATACTTGAAGCTAAGGCGAGATAGTCATATTTCTTTCGATGCGTGTTCTAACTCAGTATTACGTAAATTTAAAACGAGGAGCGAAGAAGGGCAAGTGACTTGAACGTTTCAAAACGGAGGTGGACAGTGCATTATCCACATAATTCAGTGAATTATAAAATCTCAAGGTTATTGATACTTGAAGCAAAGGCGAGATCGCCATATTTCTTTGGATGCATGTTCTAACCTCTCTTGTACTTCCGCATTAACCTTCATAGCAACATGTTTTGACAGTCTATACCTCCGTAAAAAAATTTTTCTTCGGATATTTGCTCAAAATCATTTCTCCTCATAGGCCGTACTGTATTATGAATGCCATTTAAACGGTGTTAAATATAGCAAATCGACATCAACAGCTGAGTTCATGCTCGCCATCTTGACTATTTACAATTGTTAAGGACTTAACATTAGAAATTCGGCTTGTTAGTTTAACATGAGATTTAACAGGAGTGTTACGCTAACACTTGTTGGTGAAATGCAATTTTTGTTTTAACTATTGCTAAACTCGTGTTAAGTCTTAACATTTGTTGGTGAAATCGGGCATGAATCTTATTATGTTCAATTTGAGATGGGTGACTCTGTTAAAAGTTGAAATTTACAGTCGCATATTTTAAAGTGTAATTCACACTAGCTAAGACATGCAATTGAATCAAACATCTTTACCTTGTGTCAGTAGTTATGTGCTATATTAGGTTATATTAGATTGATTAGATTCATAAGATCAGTTCTAGTCAACTCGTCCTATGAATATTGAACATGTCAGATATATACAGTTTCATAGCATATATACTTGAAGATTGAATATAAGAGACACGTTATGTACAGGCAATATGTAAAATAATGCGAAAAACAAGGCAGGAAGTCATGCAAAATACAACACTTTTTATTTTATTTTTTTATCTACTGCGGTGGTTTATTTTGGGTGATGAAGGTGTTTGATTATGTGATTCTCACCTTTGGGGAGGTTCTTGCAGAATTATTGTTCACCACGGCTGCTCTTGAGCGATGATCTCTGTACCCAGGGTCGTAGTCCCGGAACGAAGAAATAATATGATCTTTTGGGATCCTGAAATAATTACTCTTCATTCTATTTATTTCCTTTGCAAACTGATGTTTTAATTATAACAAAATATTTTGAAATTATTGTGGGCACTTTACAAAATAATTCTTCTCTAAGTCGATACAATTCAGTTTTCAATTAAAGTTATTGAATCAACTTTCTCCTATACTTAACAAATAATCGTAAAGTTGTCTTTTCTTAAAGAATGTCTAATGCATTAGCTATTTAATATACTTGCGGACACATGCAAATCATGAATGCTAAATGCATTCATGAAAAATCTGCAAGATTTAGGACAGACACCTACACACGTCCGTATTCAGCGATGGTTACATGCAGAAGAATTTTATATTACACTGCCGCTCATTTGTCTAGCATAGCAAGGATGTCTCTGATAGTTGTTTGTTTTAAAGAAAGTTAATGCAAGCAATAGTATTTTATAAGGTCAAGTGACTGTTTTACTCTATGGATGTCTTGAATGTTGCATCCAAACCATCACACCGAAACACACGCTAGCAGACGCCACAAGAACAACAGAGCCTGGCCCCGTAGCTCAGTCGGTAGAGCACCTGCCTACCGTGCTAGGGGTCCCGGGTTCGATTCCCGGCGGTGAGGGTGGGTATTTTTCTCCGACCAAGATATTTCCCCATCTTCCCCAGAATCTTTAAGTATGAATGAGAATGTGAATGTGTGCGTGATATAATGATAAATGAACCCAAAGATAATGAGTTAACACCTTCAGTATGTTCCAAAGGAGAACGGCCGCCTATATGACCATAGTAGTTAAAGGCGGAACAAGCAAAAAAAAAAAAAAAAAAAAAAAAGCAACAGAAAATATCCGCTACACAACTTTAATTGGCTTTTTTCAGTACGTCTCAACAGTTTATATTGCATTTTTAATGGATATCATTGTCATTTCTTCTATACATATACATTTAAATAGCTTTTGAACAAACATTAAAGGTTAATTTACAATGATTTGTTATTGTAACAGTTAGATTCTACTTACAGAGCTACATAAACAAGAAGGATAATTTGTCATTCAGATAATCTTGTACATTATAAAATTATTTTGAGCATAGGTACTCTCTAACTGATCACAATATCAGTCAATAAAAATTATCGCTTATAAAAGTGAAATATCAATCTTGTTTTTCAATTCTACTCCCTTCCTACTTCCAATCTCGGACTCTTCCGCAATTCCTTTTAGTCGATCGCACAACCGGATAGAAGAAAAACGTATGTACAGTTTTTGCAATAATCTTGTGTTTTATTTTCCCATTTCGTTGCATTGTTTTTGGCAATAGCGCAAACTATTGCCAAGGGACGAAGTAACTCTGGTGGACTGAGACGGAAACTTGCATCCCGATATTCAATTTTGCATACCTATATCTCTATAAGGATATTTGTATTGTGAGAGTAAAAAAATCTAAAATCTTCATATTTTGTGGCGATAAAACGAATATTGAGGGCTTAGGTTCCCAATGTGCACGAATGGATGTTTTTATGCTCTCTATAGAAAGCATTGCCCCATCGAAAAGTCGATAACCATGTCTCAACGGAAACACAAGCTTCGAACTTCTGTGAATACTAAAGGAAGCTAAAATCATTGTGAGAGAGGGAGAGAATGAGGGAGGGGGGAGAGAGAGCAGTACTATTCCGAAATGAAGGAATACCGAAATTGTTATTTAAGTTGTGTGACTTCTAAGATGGCTCACAAATATTGTCAAACAAAAATCTGCATTCCAAACTAACCTCAAAATGTTTTGTTGTATTTTGTTTCCCTCGACAATTACGTTTCCAAGGTGATGGAACGCATGATTAATGGACGGTGGCTGGATACTCGCAATCTTCTGACCAACATCCAATGCAGTTTATGATGACGCCGTTCAACTTAAACCTTGTTTCACATAAGCTTGCCCATGCTCTCAAGCACATGGCACGATAGCACGTGATTTAGCGGTAGTGATGACATATTTGTTTATATGACTTTTATCACTGACCTTGTTTTGAACTGGATTAGTCATATATCGCCATTCGACGCTGTGCTATGCCGAGTGCGAGAGCTATATTATTTTATTGATCGTTTATTGCGCCTGTACTTATTATATGTATAATGGCAGAGTCTACCGTCAGTTTTTCGCTGAAGCATCGCAAGGGAAAACCCTTAAAAAGCGGCGAAAAAAAGAATTTTGGTGCATGTGTTTAATGCACTCACAGAGAAGAATCCGTCTTTGTCAGTGAGAGAAGTCGAACGACTGTATTCTGAACTTACAGGTGTGAGTGTTAGATGCGTAGGAACATCGCGACATGAAATAGAGACAACAGGAAAACTTACCACTCCAGGGGCGATATTGCTGTGTGGCGAAGACGTTATTTAAGGACAATCACACTGTACCGAGATACAAATCGCAAAATATACTACCTCGACGAGACTTGGGTGAATGAAGGACACATGACAAGTATGGCTGACACAACTTTTAAGACTGTAAGACAAGCATTTTTCCAAGGTATGTGTGCTGGTTTAAAAAATTCCAGTGGAAAAGGCCGAAGGCCTTTCATTATACACTTGTTTCACTTTCATTGCTCATTCATTCAGTTTCAACTTGCTCAGTTTCATCATAAACTTGTATTTTTTCATGCCTTCATATTCTCATTTGTATGATTTTATCTATCTTCCTGGCAATTATTATGACGTTTACTGCAGTTTTAAATGTGACGGGAAGGCACCGCCTATGACCTATGGCGCGAAAGCATTAGCCAATTAGGATGAGGGGGAAGGCAGTTGCACGCGGAGTGATACATGTCAGCGGGACAAGGTTATATGAAACAGAGATTAGATTATCTGGTGTTGATGGCGACGCAGATCATGAACCAATTCATGAAGAAATGTCAAATATATTTATTTTTATCTCGAGGAGACTTAAGATGGTGTAGCTGAAGCCTCCTAGTGTGCCTTCACGAGTTTACGAAGGATGGCGTTTTCCGATCTAACTTTATTGTCCAGGAAAACAGACGGCTTCAAAGATCGGTACTAGGTGTTACTCTGCTATTGCAGTTCATTTTATCTCAAAATCCTTTTCTCTAGGAATTTTGTCATGCCTATTCGTAGACGACTTTGGTGCCTATTTCACTTCTCAATGCACAGCCTTCACAGCTCCGCCAGCAGTAATGTTTAAGCAATCTTCGAGAATGGAGTTGTAAAAGCGGCTTTCGTTTCTCGAATGAGCGTTAACTTCTGGCACCATATGAGTCATTACCACCTTCGCATCTATTCGGTCCTGTCTTACCTCCTTTAGCAGATAAGACGAGTTTCCTGGGCTTAACAATGACAGGAGGCTTAGCTAGTTGTCGCATATAGCACAGTTGAAAACACGATATAACCTTTGAATCTATTGCTGGTACTAAGTGACAGGATCTGACAGCTTTTCTGCGACCTGTATCGTGCACTAATCCGATTCACGTACTAGTGTATCATTTATTCTTCAACAGGTCTAGCTTTTAGACACAGTTCATAATAGCGACATCCGTGTAACTATTGGACTAAGTACGCCAAATTGACAGAATCCCCATTTGCAATACTGCTGTGCCATTCTACAAGAAATTATGACACACAAAGCGCGCGCCTTTTCTCAACACCTTACTGAACATACATTTATTCCAAGGTCGACAGGTTTTGGCTTCCGGGGGCTCCTTAAAAAGCATGCTACATGTAGTGTGTTTCTTAATTGTAAGGATGAGAGAGTGTGTCCCTTTAGTTGCATGAAACAGTCTATGTAGGTCTTGGGATGACAGTATACCTATAGTCTACAATGTCTAGTATTCTCGTTGTTTCCTAGAATTTTTGTGGGGTTACGGTGAATGAAATTTTATCTGCATCGATGCATAAAAAGCTTTAATGGTGTTGCATGTGCATATGTTTATGGAACCGAACCGTATACATTTGGTTTTCGTATCAGTACTTCTATTTATATTTCAGAACTATACGAGTATACCATATACCAAGCTATTAGATATGTTCACCGTCGTAAATTGGTGACTATAAATGGGTGACATAATTTGGAGTGCCTCTCCTAGCGCATTTCATGAATTGTAACATCCTGTTATACAGATAATCCAGGAGGCCTCGGGAGTTAATGTGGGTATGCATAGATTCCTGGTCACGTTGGCTTGCCAGAGAAAGAAATGGCAGATTCGGCAACCCAGGTGTTTAACACAGAGGCCAGGTTCAGTACTACAAGACAAAGTGAGAAGGCGTATCGGAAAAAAAATTGCAGCACACAGATGTTTACCTCAGCTTATCGCACATATACGGCGAGTCCAGTGTCTGTATACCTACTCTGTTCAGATGCAATCATGTCTTTTGGACAGTAATGTGTCATACATCGGCAGGTACGAGAAATCATATCATAAAGACATTCGCAGCTTCCAATCGCTCTATTTGTGTTTCGTAACTTACTGCACATCAACTTACTAATATTTCACTCTTCCAATCAACCAGATAAGACCCGATAAGAGACGATCGGAGCTCAAGGTTAATACGCTTCAACGCTCTGTCGAGTAATAGATACTATGTCGCTTCGGAAGACATTAGGTTTGTTGTGTGGAGAGTGGTGCTGGTGCTGACGCGGCTCTCCGTGGAAATAACCTCAGAACAGTAAAGGAAATAGCGATAACCATCGCAACCTATCTTTTATCCCGTCACAAGGAAATGATTTTGTTTTGGCTACATATTGGTCACTACAATTTCACACACAGTTACCTTCTTTAAAGGTAAACCTGCCTTTGTTTGCTCTGGAACAATGTTCTCTCGGTCCGTCATATGGGTTTCCCTAGCTCACTTTCGGGAGTCTTCTCAATTGTCTTGCAGAGGTCCTGGTGAATGATCACCAAGTGGTTTTTGAATTATCGAAAGTAAACCTCGAGTTTAGAATTCAGGATATGATATCTTAAGGCTGTTTTTTCTTCTAAATTTTTCTTTTCTCTGGATTTTACCAATAGTATTTTTAATATTTTATATTTGTAACGTATTCTAGGATTTGTATTTCTTTATTAATCTTAATTTGTTATTTATAAGTTTATGAATATAGGTAAGTCGTATCCTATATGCAATGTTCTGCAATTTCTGATTCAAAGCTTTCCGGCATAATACCAACATTTTAATACAAGAGGAATATAATCGATACCAGTATACCTTCGTTATTTGATTTCATTCAATCTAGTACTGACAGCATTTTGATAACTCAGCTAGCTTTTAATGAGTAACAAAGAAGATAACATTACAAATGATATAATTAACAGCAATTACTCAAAAACTGTATGCAAGATAGGAAATAGAAAATATTCAAATTCCTCTTCAATCTTCTAACTTTTCCTGGTTTTTTAATGTACCATTTGCCACAATTATAATATACTGTTACCTAGCAACTGCAATAAAATATTAACTTGCTGGGGCGGGACATCTATTTCCTTTATTGGGAAACCCATCTCTAATTATGTCATTTTCAGACACCACTTCTAATTTCTTTCATATTTCTGCTAATGTCTGTTATTCCCTTAATGTTTCATTAGGGAAGTGGTTCAGTGAAACTCTCTTAGGAATGTTTGCTTTCTATAAATATGAATAGTTTGCCTCAAAAGATAAGCATTTAGTAGTTACAGAATGAAAGGAGCAAGATGTATAGTTCTTTTACTGTATAAATCTCCATTCTAGCCGTAAATGTTTCGAAGACATTTAAACCAAAAGAAAGTATGAACAAAACAAATGAGGCCCGCCTCTATGGTGTGGAGGAGGTATGTCTGCCTCACGTTTAAGTAAGTTCGAATCTCGGTTAGAATGCGTTCCTGGATAAAGTTTATCCGGAGTTTTACCCTTATCCTGAAAGATGAATATCTGGTTACTCTATGGAATCTGGGCTCATTTGAGCATCATTTTACCCATTTCATTCATCGTCTAAAGTAATTTAACAGGTTAATGAAAGTTGAACCTTAAAAAATAAACAATGAACAATGAGAAATTAAAATAATGGTGAGGAACAACTTTCTACTTACTCTATAATATGCATGACATTAACCAGAAATCATTTAGTTTAGTTACGGCTCTTATAATGTAAATTTTGCAGGACGTCACATCGCTCAACTATTAGCTGAAAATTATACATTAGCCATGACATTAGAATATATCATAGAAAGAACACATAGATAAAAACTGACAGTACTGAAAATCTCAGCAGATTGAATGCAAACATTTTGAAATTTAGTGCACCTGAAACAAAGTATTTACTTTTCCCAGATCATATCTTATTCTGAGTAAAGGTATACCTATTCTTTAAACGTTTCACAGTGATTTAAAATAAGCAAGAATTAAGAGCACTATAAGTGTTATCTCCTGAAAATCCAGTATTTCTTTATTCCAAATACCCTTATCTCAAACGGATAATATTTCAATCCAATTCTCAGAATAATGTTTACTTTCTCTATTGCACAGCTACGTAAGTAGAGGAAGCGTTTTATTTCACTAAAAATTATAAATTTGTTCAGAAATGCGATTTGAGGCTCCACAAATTGTAAAACACCATTCTTAGAAAAAAAAATAGGTACGCAGTGTGGTACGTATGTATGTGTGAATAACTCTAAAACAGCAATTAGGATTTTAGTTAATTGATGGAAATTAATCATTTCCCCACACTAGCCGTATATAGGCTAAGATATTTGATGGATAGAGTCAACATGAAAAATTCAATGCCATGGCCGGGATTTGAACCACGGATCTCCTGGTTTCCGTCCAGTCGCTCTTAACCTTTGAGCTGTCATGGCCAACGTACCGTCCTGACATTAAATTCTCCAGATGACTCGTATATTTCTCCGGTAGACTACTAGGGGCTCTCGCATTCGAGATACACCGTTTGTGGCGACTTACTATTGTAAGTACTTAAGTCCCAGGCTTCATCATGTTGACTCTATCCATCAAATATCTTAGCCTATATACGGCTAGTGTGGAGAAATGATTAATTTCCATCAATTAACTAAAATAATAAGAGTTAAATGATGAAGCCTGAGACTCGAGTACTTACAATAGTAAGTCGCCACAAACGGTGTATCTCGAATGCGAGAGCCCCTAGTGGTCTACCGGGGAAATATACGAGTCAACTGGAGAATTTAATGTCAGGACGGCATGTTGGCCATGGTAGCTCAAAGGTAAAGAGCGACTGGAAGGAAACCAGGAGATTCGTGTTTCAAATCCCGGCCATGGCATTGAATTTTTCATGTTGACTCGATCCACCAGCAATTAGGATAATTACCAACATTGGATTTAACAATAGGTATGTTTTTTAATGTGCGACACGAAGCTTTTGTCTACAAAATCCCTCCTGTCCAAGTACCTTTACATGCATTTTTATTCGACTTTTATGGGAATAGCCCATTCCTTCTAAGGATCTGTGTATGATGTTCTAACTGTAAACGTTAAGTGAACGTTAAGTTTTGTGGAACACAAAAAAGCATACATCTTTAAAACATAATTTATTCCAAATAATTTCTATTGACAATAGCCATTTTTAAGAAATCATTTATTAAAACTTTTCAATACTCTCATTCTTCCCAAGTGCTGCCTTTTTTCAGTTGTTTCTTGCCTTTACATAAAAACAGTATGGGCTTTTAATGTACCGTCCTACATCCGTCTTAAGAAACACACTTCGCGCCCACGTGCACAAGCGTGACAGACCACATTGACACCTTCGCTGTATTACACTCAAGCAAGTTGTATGCACAAGAGTAGCTTATCAGTAGGTTTTGTTTTGTAGGTTTTGTTCGCGGAAATTGCTCATAGGAAAGTGTGCTTCTTTGGACGGCAAGAGTATAGTTCTGTAACATTTGACTATCGCTTTACGCTATCATTTGTACTTTTATATTTATAACAAAATGTTTTGCAGTGTTTTTGCAAAGGTTTAACTTGTTTAAACTGAAGTGTATAGAAAAACAATGTTAAGAAGTATTACTGTATCCATTAATAGATCATCTATCCATCCAATAGATGATATAGAAATTATACAAGCGTCGTGCATCAGATTTTTTAACTAAAATAAAGGAATTATGATGGAACCCATTGGCATTATATCCAATTGGAATTATGTATACCCAATTATGATGGAAGTGATGGAAGGAAAAAATCGTGTGATATAAGGGCGATTAACAAACGGATGGTGGTTTGATTACAGCGTATTATCACACGCAGAGGAAGTAGTAATGTTCATCCGATAATTATGTCTCTTCCGTTATTTGTTTCCATTGCGGAGATCTGTAAATAAAATGACAGCTTTAACATTCGCTGAGCATCACATGTTTAATTACTTTGTTCTAAAAAGCCTAATATGTTACGTTCATATCGCCAATACTTCAACTAGCTATTCTTAAAAAAGTACATACTTCATGATAATCGTAGTAAATGTAGAATTGACTGTTTTACATATTTCCTTGTACATGGAATTGAAATAGGGTAATACAGTAGGGTTGTAGCGATGTTCAAATATTTTAGTTATGTTGTGGCTTTGAAATCCGTTCTCCCGCCTCGGTAGCGTAGATGGTAGCGTGTCTGCCTCACTTTCAAGAGGTCCCGAGTTCGAATCTCGGTCAGGGTGAGTTACCTGGATAAGGTTTTTCCTGGGTTTTCCCTTATCCTGAAAGACGAATGTCGGGTAACTCTAAGCTCCATGGACCCTGGACTCATTTGAGCATCATTTCACCCATTTCATTCATCGTCCGATATGACTTAACGTTGAAGGACGTAAAATGAAACAAAAAAAGTGAATAACGACTTTCCATTTGAGAAAACCATTAGTAAACTAAAACCAGTAACAAAGGATATCTCGGAAACAGTTAATTGCAAAACAAAATGTATTTTACAGAAATTTAATGTTTAACTACTGTTTTAGATCTACATTTTATTTATTTACTTATTTATTTATTTACTTATTTTTATATATTGATTGATTAATTAATTGATTTAATTCTTTATTGATTTATTTATATATTTATTTATATATTTCTTTCTTTCTTTCTTTACTTATTTATTTATCTATCCGTCCATCCGTCGATCCGTCGATCCGTCCATCCGTCTCTCTCTCTCTTTCTTTCTTTCTTTCTTTCTTTCTTTCTTTCTTTCTTTCTTTCTTTCTTTCTTTCTTTCTTTCTTTCTTTCTTTCTTTATTTATTTATTTATTTCTTTATTTCTTTATTTCTTTATTTATTTATTTATTTATTTATTTATTTATTTATTTATTTATTTTTGTAATTTACGTCTTCCAACGTTGAGTAATGTCAGACGATGAATAGAATGGGTGAAATGATGCTGAAATGAGTCCAGGGTCCATAGACCTTAGAGTTACCCGACATTTGTCTTTCAGGATAGTGAAAAATCCCGGAAAAAACCTTATCAAGTTAGTTCACCCCGACCGAGATTCGAACTCGGGATCTCTTGAACGTGAGGTAGACAGGTTACCACCTACGCTACCGAGGTAGGCATCTATTTATTTAGATCTACTGTTTTCTGTAGTAAGATTTTGTCTGTCTCTTACGGTTTACCCAGTCATTCAGAATGAATTTCCAGAAATTTAAAGATTTATTTGTGTTACAATTTTTACTAGCTTTTCGTATCCACAAACACATTCTCTCAAAACAGTTCTTTTTAAATTCAGGGGTTCTTAGAAGAAACAGCATTCTTAGTAAAATCTCGAAAGTGAATATTCGGGTGGAATGCAATACCTTTTCTACCTGCTTTGTACGTAGAGAACGTAGCAAATGCTGTTCTATAAGTCATGCTTTACGGTTGTTTTTAGAATGTTTACAGAACGTAATGAATAATCCAGTTTATTGCGAACAGTTTACGTATATATCCAATAGATATATTTATGGAATAGTTAGTCATTTAACTTGAGGTTTTAAACTTATCGTATAAGCCTGTAAGTGCATGTAGTTCTTTGTGAATGCATTCGATATCAAAGCTCTCTCGTCATATAGGGATGATAATCTTCATCTATCACCTTTAGAGATATATGAGTATGAAATCTATACAGTCTTCGTTTTTACTTTTTATATCAGTATTAGATACAAGAAGTATTGTATTCCTTTCTAAAGCTCGATAAGAGATTTCGTTGGAAATACGTACACGTTGGAAGCGTGTGTCTGCCAGACTGTGAACAGTACAACCCAAATATGAAATGTCGATATGACATATGACACGTCAAGTTTAACACTTGAGCCTGGCAAGCGAAGATTTTCAATAAAATTCGTGCACTTGAATTCATCTCTTAATATGGCTTCGTTGCTTTTCATTTTATCAAACATGGCTATGATAATTTGTTAAAATACCAATATGTTCAAGTTGTTCTCGGGAAGCAAGCCAGGTGAAAAGACGATTAGAAATCGATGTTTCGGGAGCGTACATCTCTCGCATCATCAGGATATTTATTAAATGTTATAACCAAAAGTGAATCATCTGCCCGCCTCGGTAGCATAGATGGTAACATTGTCTGCCTCACGTTCAAAACGTCACGAGGTCCAATCTCGGTCAGGGTGAGTTACCTGGATAAGGTTTTTCCGGGGTTTTCCCTTATCCTCACAGTCGAATGTTGGGTACCTCTAAGCTCCATGGACCCTGGACACATTTGAGCATAGTTTCACCCATTTCATTCATCGTCCGACATGACTTAACGTTGGAGGACGTAAAATTGCAACCAAAAAAAGAAGTGAATCACTGGATATAACACAAATATGAACAAAGACAAAACGCTTCGCATTACTGAACAAAAGACTGCTTTCAGTAAATTAAATGTCAGGTCATAATATGGCGTGAGTATAGAAAATTAATTGGGTCAAAAAACGTAACTACTTAACTTGATTATCAATCTGTATAGATCTGTGTTCTTAAGTCAACGGATTTCCATTTTAAGGCCGGGTTCCAAGAGGAGCTGAACTGAAATCCAGCATCACGATTAAGCGTGCTCCTCTCGGAGGAAATGGCCAAAGCCTCCTTAATTCTCCAATCTCAGTAACTGTTGCATTTTGCCAAGATGGTCGTCTCCCGAAAGTTGGCTCTGTGGTCGTTGTCAAAACAATGCTCTGCCAACCCAGACTTCTCAGGTTGTATCAAACGAATGCTCCATTCATGTTCGTTTATTCTGGTAGCGATGGTCCTTTCGGTTTGTCCTATATACGGTGTCCCACATTCACAGGGAATGCGGTACACTTCCGGAACTTGTAAGTCCAGTTTGTCTTTTACTGGTCTCAGCAGATGTTTAATCTTCGGAGGGGGCTTGTGGATGGTCCTGATGTATTTCGCGAGAATTCTGTTGATTCTGCCAGATAGGTTGCCGGTAAACGGGATGCAGTCTGTAGCGGTAGGCTTATACTATCCAGTGATTAATTTGTGCTTATAATATTTAATAAATATCCTGATGATGGGAGAGATGTTTGCTCCCGAAACGTCCATTTCTAATCGTCTTTCCACATGGCTTGCTTCCCTAGAAGAACTTGAACATATTCGTTCATGTCTTATTTTACCAATATGTTAGATGTATCTGTATGTCAAGCAAACTTGTAGATGTTAAATATTCTGCAAATCCCTTGTGAAGTCTCCTTGACTGTTAATTAATTTCGTGTACATTTAGATAATTAGAGCAAGACAACTTACTGGATAACAATCGGTAGGGATATTTTATATAAGCCTTCAATTTAGGGAAATAATTTACCTCTGTACTGCCTCCATGCTGGAATGATGAACTCGCTAACTTTTCACTCAGAGTTCCAGTTTTGACACCGGGCTGTGTGGGGGAATTTTTCTATAATTAGGAGTGCTACCATGGTGTTCGTTAATCCTAATTATCTTCTTACTCAATATTTAACTGGCCATTGCAATGAATTACAAAACTTATCAATATTTATAACTTTCTAGAACAAAATATTTCTTAAACTAAATGTTTACTGTTTGTACTTTTATATATTCATTACGTAAGTTGTAAACTATATTGCTATATAGCTTTGGGTAAAACAGGAATCACAGAATTGGAAAATAAACAGATAAATGCCGCACATGTACTCTCAGGATATGGATGTGGGAATTAATGTATATATGAAAATAAATTAAAAAGGATCAAAGCCAACAGTAGCCTAGCATATAGTTTAAAAGCAATCAATGTTTTAATCAAAGCTCCCGTTATGAGCATGAAGGGACTATAGAAATGAATACAAAATGTTTTGTAGGATTCATATTTTTCCACTACTCGTTGCTGCAGTTGGCAAGTGCAGCGTCAGTTTAATTAAAACCCCTCATTTCAGTGAGGTACTATTATTACTGACGAGATGTTTCTCGGTTACCATCTTCCTGAAGGAGGGAGTTATAACTTCCTGAAGTTGAAATTTTGAGTAAAATAGACATTGCACTACCCGAAAAAGTTTTAACCACGAATATTGTCAAGGAGACCTATAGACAACATTTATTTCATCTTTATGTTTTCAGATTTTGAATTGTTATCTGTAAAATTCTGTAAAAACCTGAGATTATTATTTTTTCCCCTGAATGGATCCTGAATTGAATTAAAAATGTGACTGACCAATGCGCAAACACTTATGTTTTTTGTTTCGTGCAACTAAATCCATAATGCTAAAATCCTGATTATTTCTAATACAAAGTCGAAAGAGTTCTATACACAGTTTAATAGGACTTTAAAAGTTGCAATGTGTATACAAAATCGCGTATTTTGCCCGCCTGGGGAGCTAGATGGTAGCGTGTCTGTCTCACGTCCAAGAGGTCCCGAGTTCGAATCTGTCAGGGTGAGTTACCTGGATAAGGTTTTTGGTTGGGTTTTTCCTTATTCTGAAAGACGAAGTCAGGTAACTCTAAGCTCCATGAACCCTGGACTTATCAGAGCATCATTTCCCCATTTCATTTATCATCCGATATGACTTAACGTTGGAGGAGGTAAATTAAAAAAAAAATCGCGTATTTCGTCAAAATGAACTTGTGTGTGTTTTTCTTTTTCAGATATTGCTTTTTTAAAGCAGGTTTTAAAACAAAAGATGTTTTAATGTTCTTCTCCTTATTGATATAAAATATAATTCTTATGGAAACCATATTTACTAGAAAACAAGCTAATAACATTGGTTACCTTGATTAACTTAATATTTATTGGAATTATTATAATTTAATAGTGAGTGATACAGCTATTCATATTCAAATGTTAAAGTACTTTTATTTTCCTCTCTCACACACACTTTCGAGTGTTTTTTACGCTTTTTTTCCTCTGTGCCTTTTTTTCTTTTACTTCTTATTTTTTAATTTTTAATTTTTAATTTTTTTATTTCTTTTATTTTTTTTATTTATTTAAGACGGGAATGGGTACCGGGTAAAAAAAATTCTTGTTTTATTGGCTTGTACTGTGAGACAAATGAAGGGTTCTATTTGCTTAAATGGTTATTAGAACTCCATTTGTTCCAATGATAAATGTATGGCTCCAGAGAACGCAAGGTTTTCTTCCGTATATAGGTCCATCTCTGCTCCTTTAAAAATATACGTAAGTGCTTTCCTAACACAGTGTCTCCTCGCCTTACTTTCAGCAGCCAATGTAATGTACCAGCAACTAACCACAATGTTTTCAATGAAACTAGCTTTTTTTCTTAAGGCGCCTGAGCAGTAGAAAAAGTAAAAAACCATAGCTATTATGTCGCTTAAAGCGAGAAATAATTAACATTTCTACTCTGTAAAGTTATCTTTAAATATTTATGGAAATTTGGGCACATGCCTTAAACTACACAGTTCATCAATATACCCAATACATCAATTTTGATATTTCTTTATACATTAGAAGCCACTGCAATTTCTATAAAATAGTTCGGAGACTTAATAACTTAAGTAAATAGAATCCATATTATTAATTCCTAGGATATTGTAGATTTAAAATTCTGTAGATTAGTTGTGAATGTCGTATAAGATTATATGAGAAACCATGTACTCACTTACTTACCATGTACTCTTAATTCGGACTACGAAGATCTGAAAGATACATTTCAAAATATAACTTCGAAGCGCTAAAGATTTAAAATGTGATAAAAATTGTAATTAACTTGTAAGTGCAATTTTTTAATTAAAACAAGAGGAGGGAAAGCTTGAAATATGAGATATATAATTATTTTAGAGGCACTAATTACAATATTATAAACTACTAATTAATTTTAATGACCCCTTCTTAATGAAATAGTGTTCATTATTTAAAGCTTATGTTAGATTCACTTTCAACTTTATCCGAATAACAATAATGTTACTGAGGGAAAACTATTTTATAATATTCTTCTTAAACTACATTACAAAATATCAGAAATAAAATATCATGTTACAATGCGCGAACTTTCTCTATCCAAAGTTTTATATTCTTCCACAAAATGCTCTTAGAAAATATTATTTTCCTATATTTTTAATTGGCATACTTATGCAGAATTATTTTCACTACATATTTTACAGTAGGTACAAACAGGATACAGGAAGCTGAAGCGATATGAACTGTTCAAAAATGGGACTCGCTCGTACGTATATCTGGTCCTGATATTCCATAACCTTTCTACGATTTACCGAGAAACAAATGAACTGCGGTGACAATTAAAATGGCTGTATGTTGAAAAAATCTAACAAAAGCAATGTGTGGAAGACAGTTGAAGCTGTAAATTTTATTTGAAATAAAGTTTTTGTTTTAAAGAGATCACTTTTTGTATGTTAAGTTTTTTGTTTATCTCATATGGTTTAACAGTTACACACAGTTTTTTTCTTTCTTTCCGAATAAAGAGGACTTCAGTTGCTATTCAGAGAAAAATACATTTTATTAAACAAGCAATATATTTAATCCTCCATGTTGGTTTAAACAAAATCACTACAGGCATTTCTGAGAAAAAAGAAAGACAAGGAATCTTCTGTTCATTTTGTTGAAACTTTGTTTGCACAGTACCTTATTTAACTTAAATATCAAATGTTATGTTTACACGTTTCTTCATATTGGAGCTTGCTGCTTAGAGATATTCGCAAAATGATCTTTTTCTAATCCTTTTGTTCAGGAAAACATCAGAATAATGGTTTCAGGTGCAATATGGTTAATGGATTTATTTGGGGAAATGCTATGTTCATTTTTTACGTTTGATAGGCAGATGTTAGAGAAAGCAATAACAATATCTCACGTTCATTTATTAATGGAAGCAAGAGCGTATACGAGTAGGAGGTGCCCCTAGATTGGGACAGAGTACCTCGCGTAGGTCTTGTCGCCCTTTGTATTTATAATGTGCTATTGGGAGGAAAGGATGAGGGGGGATAACCGAACGGCGACGTTGAACGCGCGTATGGAGGGGAGTCAGTAACAATTCCAGATTGAATGCATTCGACGCTGGTAACTAGTTACAAGAAATGGCTCCCCTGAGATTCTTTAGACCCAAAGATACCACTACAGAAGCTAGGAAAGTCAGCAGTCCAACTGACACTAGAGAAAAGTCTACCGACCGTCCAGCCGCAACATACTGTCGCCTAGCGCTTCAACACTGGAACAATATAGAAAATTATGCACAGAAAATTCGTGATAGAAGAAGCAAAACTCCCATGATCAGAGTCCTGGCGGTAATCGAGTCCAGAACCTTCACGTTACGTGAACCACTTGTTCGGTTCTTTTACTGATAACGTTTGGTCCATTCTGTTGTGTTGAACTTTAAAATATATTATGATTTCTAGGTACTACCTTTTTTTTTTTTTTTTTTTTTTTTTTTTTTTTTTTTTTTTTTTTTACATCTTGTATACAAGTTATCTGAGAAATAGCCAGCAAGTACCGAAGGCTCCATTTAAACAGGAGAATGCTGCATATGGAATTTTTTCTTTGCCCTCTGGTGACAAGTCTAAATTATTATTACGGAGGAAGTGAGCGCTGGGTGGGGACATGCTACTGTGCGAATGCCTTGCTCACTTACGTCATATCTTGCTGCTGGCACACTTAATTGTCATGAATTAGCACTAATACTTGTAATATTTACACGTTCATTGACACTCTCGGTTTACAGTGCAATCCTACTTTGTTCCCACCCTAGGTCGTTGCACATAGCAGCTTATGTTACTCAGCTTTTGTAAATGTGAAGTATAAAATATTGCAGTTCTCTGTTCTACAAAAATACAATAAATTATGCCAATTTCGTACTTTTAAGGTAATTTTTTCAAGCAATTTCTGGCCTACCAACTTGAAAATGCACGCGCTTAAAAATAAAATACCCCATTATGAATTTCTTAACTTAAACCGTTGTCAAATTGTTAATAAAACCCTTAAGTTGTGATTTCGCACTTTTTTTTCTTCAAAATGCTTCAGGTGATGCACGATTACAGATTTGCAACTACAAGCCTAATGGCACCATTGAAGGGAGGGGAAAAAACATATATTGCGATCCATATTACATTACACTATTTACATCTCAGAGAAAATGTTGGAAGTGTCCTCCACCAGCATCTATACATGATACCGACTGTAGGCACTGAAGTTTACATGGGTATCTTTAAGACATTTGTGGAGCAGCTGGATGATATCGAATTGAGTGAAGGTTATTTCCAGCAAGTTGGAGCAACGTGCCATACATCTGACACCATGGAACTTGTAAGCACTTTCTTTGATAATCGAATAATCTCAAAAGGTCTGTGGCCCCCCAGATCTCCTGACCTAACCTCACCGGATGTTTTCTTATGTGGGTATCTAAAAAATAGTGTACAGAAATAGGTCACGGACAATTGATGTTCTCAAGAATCCATTGGAACTGGAATAAGTAACATTGGCGAGGATACTCTCCGTAAAACTTAGCAAATATGGCGAGACGAGTGCAAACATGTATAGATGCTGGTGGAGGACACTCCCAACATTTTCTCTGAGATGTAAATAGTGTAATGTAATCTCCCAATTGTGTATTACATCCTCCCAAAGTTGCACGTGTGTCCTATTATTGGTTCAAACGTTATGGTCTATTGAAATGGTTCAGGTTTATATGGATCGCACTGTACAAATTTATTATACGTGCACACATGAATTTCTCAACCCACTCTTGTACAAAATACTATTAAAACGCGGTTATATTCTATATCTCCTTATAGGTACAATGGTATTATGGGATTACAGAAAGCTTAAGGAGTAAAGAGCTGGCACTAAAATCTCTTAGATGATCAGGATATAAAAACTCGATTTATGACTTCCTATTTGAGAATAAGCATTTAAAATTTCAAAAAAAAGTGATATTAAATTATAGCTTAACAAAAAATGTATTTTTCTACGTTTTACCTTTAGTATAATTTACCTAACGCTTAACTTAGGAGTTATTTAAAGATCTCCCAGAATGAAGACAATTTCAAGCCTATTCCCCCCAAAAATTCAAATATATCTTAATTTGTAATTAAAATATAATATAAATAGAACAAGCATTTGTATTAAATATAGTTTTAAATATATAACTGCACAGTAAGTATGGATTATATAAAAAAAAATCATGTGATTTTCTTTGTTCATCAGCTGCCCGCTTACGTTGAAAATATCAGGAAAAGTTGTTATTTGCGTCACCTGAGCAATTTAAATACTTCAATATATTGAGAAAGAATTATAGGATAAAAAGAAATGCAAAAACTGGAGCATTCAGAAGAACATGCATTTCTGAATTACTTTGTAAGTGTCACAGCTTTAGAATGTTGAAAGCAGAACTGAAACAGAAATATAAGTAACATGTACATACAAAATGTCTATTGTTCGTCTTATAGATATAGGTATTAAATTACCCTGAAAAGTTACGTATTTCCAACTTTATGCTTAATTAAAATGACTCACTTAATACGACATACTAGGTTTGACTATATGAGGATGCTACGAAACGACGTGCTTCAATCGATTACAGCGTTTAGCTTACATGTCTATCACCTCCAAAAATTAAAATTGAGTCTTTATTTATGAACGCTGTTTAACTGATGTGGTTCTCAGCGCCCCATTCTATATTGAAAGACAACTTAATTTTGCATAGGAGCCTTTACGCCCGATAATATCTATCGCCTTCCTCAGACCACGGAGGAAGTTCCAAATCGCAAGTCTCTTTACCATTCCCACGCGGTCGACCGGGAGAGAGAGTTGTGTAACATGAAAGACAGAGGGGAGAAGAAAACAACCAAGCATTCGCTTGTCGGCAGAGAAAACCACCGAAAAACTTTCAGTGTGCGATCCCCGGACCGCCCAAATTAGAATTTCGCGCGTTGTACGGTAACATGGACAAGAATAGGAATTTTCTACACAAGTTGCTAATGTGCGACGAAGAGACATTTGTAGCAAGTCATCTAATCACAAAGAAAGTAAATAAAATTACCCCAAAGTAGTTTACATTTATTTACTTTTTGTTTGTTCCATATATACCCCGCGTTTAACTCAATGGTCATATCGGCGGCCGTTCTCTTTTGGAACATATCGAAGGTGTTAACTCGTATTTGTTGGGTTTTAATCATTAGATCACGCACACATTCGCACTCTCATTCATACTTCCAGACTCTACGGTAGATGAGGAATTATCTTAGCCGGAGAAATATCCCCACCTGCACCGCCGGGAATCGAACCCGGGACTCCTAGCATGGCAGGCAGGTGCTCTACTGGCGCCAGTCATTTATTTACTTTTTTAACACAGTAAAGCCTGCCTAAAACGAACCTCTTATAGGCCGAAAACCTAGAAAAACGGAAAATAAATATGGGAACGGAGCTCTTACCCATCTAAAATTATACTCTAAGCCGGAAAACTCCCCAACGCTGAAACGGAAACACTTTTCAGGAGCGTTTGTGTAAATAATCTGACTAAACAGATTACTTTACGTATACTGGGTTACAACGTAGATACATATTTTTAAAAGTGCAATACTTTTGAAGGTGACTGCTCTTCCACGAGCCATAAGAACATAAAGTGTAATCCATCAGCTCTCTCAACTCTCTTCCTATACACATGGTTAAGGTGCAACTGTTTTGCAATGTGTCTATTCTCAGTTTCGTTGTTGCAAGTGATCAAGTACGAGTGGAAGAAAACTGTTAACATTGGTAATTTTTAAAAACATAGCCTGTGTGTACAAATTCCGTAAAATGGGTTCTAAACATAAGGCATTATCACTGGAGGAAAAAAATTAAGATTATTAAACAACAAACGTCCAGCTAGAGAATTAACCGTGTTATTTAAATTGGAGATGCTCATATTTATGGTATTTTGAAATAATAAAAATTAAGACGAGTGATTAAAGGGAACTGCAGGACGTATCAAACGCACCACAAAATTTACAGAGTATGACGAGTTAAATCGTGCTCTTTGCGAGTGGTTTGTTAGTGTACGCGCTAAAGGAATTCCTGTTTCTGGATCAGAGGAAGTCAGCTTCGAGAGTTGTGACGTATTTCAGCCGGGAGCGAGGCCTGCAGTGCGTGTAACGTCAGGCAAGAGCCGTGTAGTACCAAGTTGCCTATATAAATGGCGCTGAGAGTAGAGAATCTGAGGGTTCAGTCAGGTGTAGCGCACTCGATGACAACAATATAGCTGCCACGTACCTAATGAAACTGTTAAATTTACAATGTGACAATTTATTGAAGGACAAATATACACACAAGAAAGACTTGGCTGTGTTTTACAAGAATGTCCCCCAAACCAAATTTTTGAGGTTGTATTTACTTGCCGCACGGACATTGCTTATGTTTGGCTCGACATATATGTGCGAACAATTTTTTTTATGAAATTAGCTAAGTGCAAACCCCGAAGTACCTTGTCGGATCACAATCTTAACATGCAGCCTTCGATTACAAAGTTACCAGACATTATGTCCTGACATTGATAAACGAGTTAAAAAAGAACGAAACCGAAAGTATCGGAAAATGTCCAAGTAATTTTGTTCTGAATGGGCCTTCTTAATTTGCAGAGAAAATTACGTTATATTTCATTTTATTTCATTTACTTTATAACATGTCTTACCTTCACATAAACTACGAGTTGACGTTTTATATATTTTCTTATAGCACAGAGCCAAAATGTAATTGTTTATAAACTTTGACCAGTTGTGTATTTAAAGCAATGAGTATTAATATTACAACTTACCCATATGTGAGTTGTACATATTATTTATAGCCGATACGTTTCCTGTCTTTCCTATAGCCGCGCCGTGGCTCAGTGGTTAGACCGCTTGGCTCTCACCAAGGCGGCCCGGGTTCGATCCCAGGTGACCGCAAAGTGAGATTTGTGGTGGACAACATGGCGCTGGGGTGGCTTTTCTTCGGGACCTCCGGTTTCCCCCGCCATCTCATTCCACCGGTGCTCTATCTTCATCTCATGTATCATCAGTGTCACCGCCTGCGGTGCCGTATGTAGTAAAAGCGGGCGTTAAACACTACGCATTTCATTTCCTGTCTTCCCTACGCTGTCGGAACCCCAACACATCCTCTTGGGCAGCAGAAATCAGTGTAGTGACGTCACACGCTAACCTGCCTTTCGTTCAGCGGTTAGAGTTGACGTCATACCTCCACTACCAGGCTTCCCCTGTTCTGCTTCTGACTCAGTCTTTAAATACAGCAAGAAAATTTGGCAAAGAGAACTTCAGAGCTTCCAGTGGAAGCTTCCAGTTGCAGATTGGAAAGAGGAAATTGAAAACTTAGAAACTAAAGATAAACTACAATTATTGGATATAATTTGAAAATATAGTACATAATACATATCACCCTATTATCTTTTACACTTCATTCGATATAATTCCTTCACGTAAACCTGTGTGACTATTTTGTAATATCTTTGTGTTCAAACCCAACCCTCTGTAAGACGGAAATTTCTGTCAACGGAAAATAAATGCCAGAACGATCGCGTTCCGTTTTAGAGAGGTTTTACTGTACTTGAAAGTTTCAGGGGCATGTGATCCGAATATCTTCTGCATTACAATACTTTAGCTTACATTTCTCCTGCAAGGTTCAAATTCCTTTACCTTCACCATATTTTTCTTTGTGCGGAAGAACACTGCAGTATTTGTTCTTCCTCAAGCTGAATTACGGTGTATTTATTTTGGATATTTTGAATAATGCATGTCCTCTACATGTGTTATTCAGAAGCACGATGTCGTAGCTTCGTCTCTATAGTTATGCTTGTTCATTTATATTGAATTTTGTGGCTGTCGTCTCACATTTTCGTCCTCGAATTTCCGTGTACTGTCATGTGCACTGGTCTAGTTTAGATTAATATTCTTCCGCGGTCAAATATTGCTCCAGCAGATTACTTGTTTTATAAAATAATGTACTTTAGTTTATGTTACTCCTCTTATTGCCATTCCCTGCACACGATTTCTGTTTCCAGGTTTATGAATCAAGCAAACTCCTTTGCCTTTACATAAATGTGTCTTGCAGATTATAA
Organism: Mantis religiosa; assembly: GCA_030765055.1. NCBI lineage: Eukaryota > Metazoa > Arthropoda > Insecta > Mantodea > Mantidae > Mantis > Mantis religiosa. Next base: position 64,215,930 of record CM060958.1, on the reverse strand, counting down.
TGAATTTGGTCGCTATGCATATGCTAAAATACTGTAATGTTTGCTGGTATTCAAGACACAGAGAAAGAAAAAATAGGAGAAGACCACAACCAGTGGAGCATTCATCTCAAACGAGATATTTGCTACATTTTTCTCCTGACCTAACGGAACCCACGGTTATTCTTGCATTATTGTATTAAATATGGTGATTTCTTCCCTTCTCAGATGTTCACTGCACCACTATCTTTTCTTTGTCCTCCTTCCCCATCCTTCTTTGTGCATATTCACTTTTCTCTTCCCTTCTGCCCTCCCTCTCCTGCTACATTCTCCTATACCTTTCTGGGCAATATGCATGTTATGTGATGATTTGAATACCTTAATAAGCTACTTTTCTGAGAAGATAATAAATATTGTTTAACACTTAACATAGCCTATTACTAATTATTTTCTGTTATGAAAAATGTATTATATTCTCTAATAATTGGTTTACATATACACCAGTGCTTCTGAAAATTGTAGCACCAAGAAGGAAACGCCTGAATTCAATGAATTTAATAGCACAGTTTAGGCACATTATAAGTAGCAAATGATTAACTTTTCAAATATGTACATGACCTTTTAGCCCTGAGGGATTTGCCTCCACTTATCTTGTATTGGAGCCCACAACTCCGTGACACTAGTTATTGGAGGACCATGACGCACCAGGTGCCGCCCAACCATATCCCAGACATGTTCGATGGGCGACATGCCAGGCGAACGTGGTACCCGATGCTCTTCGAAGAAGGCTTGTACGTTCCTTGCAATATGTGGCCGGGCAATGTCCTGTTGAAATATGGCCTGAGGAGATGCCTGAAGCAGGGGAGTGCCTAAGGCTTTACAACGACCTTTAGGTATTGGTTGCTGTTCAAAGTGTCCTCAATTCGTAGACGTCCCAAACCATCACACCTTGTGTTTGTCCGCTATGCAGCTCAACAAAGCAGCCCTCCAGCTTGCGCTCACCACGGTACCGTCGAACGTATGCGGTCATCACTGCAGAACACGTTGAAGTGGGACTCATACGAAAAAAATTACATTTTGCCACTCAGCACCCCAGTGACGTTGCTCACGTGTCCATTGCAGTCGGAGGAGCTTGTGATTTCTGGACAATGAAAGTCGACCTAATGGCATGCGTGCAACCAGTCCAACCTGCAGCAGACGATGACGAACCGATGATACACACAAGTTCAAACCTGGAAATTAATTGTTCTTTCACACTGGCCGTGTGTAGGCTAAACTGTGGAAACGTGGAGTCAGACTGAAAAATTCAATGCCATAGCCGGGATTTGAATCACGGATCTTCTGGTCTCCGTCCAGCCGCTCTAACCATTGAGCTACTATGGCCAACATGCCGATATGGCACTAATTCACCAACTGACTCGTATTTTTCCCGGTAAACCACTTAGGAGTTCTCATAAACACATGAAACAACTAACTTAATGGTGACTTACAACATGTAAGTACTTTAAGGCCCGGGCTAAGTACTTACATGTTGTAAGTCGCCATTAAGGTAGTTGTCTCATGTGTTTATGAGAACTCCTAAGTGGTTTACCGGGAAAAACACGAGTCAGTTGGTGAATTTAATGTCATATCGGCACGTTGGCCATAGTAGCTCAATGGTCAGAACGGTTGGACGGAGACCAGAAGATCCGTGGTTTAAATCCCAGCTATGGCATTGAAGTTTTTAGTCTGGCTCCACGTTTCCACAAGTTCAAACCTGTTATTGTGCTCCAGTGCTCAAACCAACACTGTGCAGGAACCTGTACGGTAAGTTACGGTCATGCGGAGAAGATGACGGCTATCCCGTGCTATGGTCAGTTTTCGTGGTGCAGTTCCCGCTCTTCACTGCGTACGATCTTCATCTATCCATTGTTTCCACACACGCACCACGGTTGTAGCAGCATGCTCTGTACGAGACGAAATGTCACGGTATGACAAACCCGCTTCCCGGTGACCGTTCAGTCTGCCCCTTTCGAACTCTGTCACATGCCGATATGGCTCCCATTGACGTGGACGAGTTATACTGTCACTCACTTTATTGTTTCCACCTTGTTTGACAGCTCTGCACTGACTACACTGGGCGCAACAATGACCCTGTCGGGCTGACACGCGAGGGCTCTGCTCGGCCGACGTGTACCCTATCTCTCTGCAAACCTAATTACTTTTTGCTTGTACACTCTTCTATACTTCCAAAAATTTTGGAGTCATTCGGATAATTTCTTCTTGGTGTTGCAATTTTCACACACAGCAGTGTAGGACCATTTAAAGTGTAATTTGTTTCATGGAAGTCTTTTCAATTAAAATATTTTTATAAACTCGCTTTCTTGTCCCTTAGTGTGTTCAGTACAAATTTTGCAACCGATTTTAGACTTCATGATTGCATAAAGAACTTGGTCTCCTTCCTCTTCACCAGTGCATACGTCAGATCACCTCTCGTTTCTCAAACCTGCCAGATGTTCCAGGAGCTGTAATGTACGACATCGGCGTACGAACCCGCCAGCCCACACGCTTGAAGAGACGACTCTCACAGGAACTCCTCCATAGTGACTCTGACCGAAAAACTATGAATATGGTTTCACAATGAATATTGTTCTTGTTATATTTTTGGCTACTTATTCTTTTTCTCTCTCTCGTGTGTCATCCTCGTTTCTCAGGATTCTATAGATAACAGGGATCAACTTGCTTTCCTTACCTATCCTTATATATTTCATAAACATTCAATTAGTTAACAAGGATCTGAAAAGCATGTAATGCTGACGATCATTGAATAAAATAACCCTTCATGATGAGCTAGAACCTTCAAGCATTAAACATGGCTCAGAATGGGGTGACAATTTAATATTAACTCCCTTTCAAGAAATCTCCACATCTCAAGCTTCTCTTTACATGGATGAATATATAAGCTAACCTCACGATGAGCTGGAGTTTCAAATCTTATACATAGCTAAGAGTTAGAGGATAATGCAATAATAACTCACTTTCAAGAAAGTCCTTCCACTCCAAACAATAATTTACATGGAAACATTTGTCGAAAATTTTTATTTTCTCAAAAATGGCATTATTTTAACATGTTTTCATTACAGACGTAAAATATATCTTGGATTTTCTGGCAATACCCTTTGAAGCCCATAACCTTAAACACAGTTTAGGACTGGATGAAAAGGAGGTAGACAAACTTTTCTTTATAATTTAAATGTGTAAATAAAAATATTCAATATTAAGACTCTCCAATTTTTTAAAATATAAAATATATTTTCCTAATCCCTGCATATTTATAATCTTATTAGACTGTCCTGGAAATCCGTGATTTTGTATGTTTAATGCATATGAACGTCCTGCGGGCTAAGGCAGTATGCCTTGGTCCCTGGTCATGGAAAGCGGCCTGGGTTTGATCCCACCCACAGGGTGCGGATTTTAAGTCCCGGGTATAGGACCGGTGCCTACTCAGCATCGTGAGGAAAGTGAGGAGCTTACGCTAGGTAACGGAAACCAACGTTCCGGCTGCAGGATACCTAGATGCTGACCACATCTCCTTCCCGTATCGGTTGGATAATTGCCCATCTCTGCCGTGCATAAGTGGGCGTGAGGCCGGCAGTCGGGTTGGTAGGCTCTGGCCCTCTTAGGCTTGTCGCACCAGAGTTTGTTTATTTATTTTATTTATTAATGCCTATGAAAATACGTCCCAGATTTAAAACGAAAAAATTGGAGCAAATGCAATAGATAATAGTAAGAAGTGTAAGGGAGTAGTTGTCATTGAGAAAACTCATACATGAGATACTTCAATCCCAAATTTAGAAGTAACTGACTGTACTTATATTGATGACACAGCGAAAATGTATTTTCTAAAGTTTTAAACCAATTTATCAGGAAGTTTATTTTCGCTGTTGCCTTATATAAAACTCGCATGATTTTAAATTGCATTATGGCATCTCTTTTAGTTTCTAAGTTAGTTAATTTTAAAGCTGAATTTTATTACCTGTCCAAATGCTCCATTCAATATAATTTTAAAAACAATAAAAACATTTCAATTCCATGTTATTTACCAAAATATAACTCACAAATCAGTTATAATTTTGTTTTAATAGCATTAGTTTTAAAGAAAATAATTTCGTATTATGTTATTTTAAATTTTCAACTCTTTGTTTTGTTTTATATAGCTTTAAAAAAATTTAAATAAAAAGAAAGTACGACCGACTTAATTGGTTTTGTTTTTGGTAATCAACTAATGGGTATGAAAAATGTTGGAAGTTTTGGATGGAAACTGAGTCATTGAAATATTTTTAAATGTGCTAAAAGTGCTTTCAAAACCTCAAAATTTAAAACAAATAATATTTTATTCTAAATCCTAATCTGCATTATATCAATATAATTATTTATAACGTTAAACGTTCAAATATATTTGTAATTTATTTACCCTAAGTGTTTTCGGTTATGAAATACAAGTTATAAAATATTATCAAAGTGTTTAAAGTGAGACATTTGTTTTTTTTTAATTACGAGTAGCTGGCATGCTTTAATTTGTATAAGAATACTGTTATACAAATTAAAGCATGCCAGCTACTCGTAATTAAAAACATATAAAATAGATCTATACTAAAATTTATTAGCGTATCTACTTAAATACCAAGGGTTTTTTTTTTTTTTTTTTTTTTTTTTTTTTTTTTTTTTTTTTTCTTTTTTTGCAATTTACGTCCTCCCAACGATGAATGGAATGGGTGAAATGATGCTCAAATGAGCCCAGGGTCGATATATCTTAGAGTTACATTCGTTTTTCAGGATAAGCGAAACCCCCGGAAAAAACCTTATCCAGGTAACTCACCCTGACCGAGATTCGAACTCGGGACCTCTTGAATGTGAGGCAGACATGCTGCTACCACCACGCTACCGAGGCGGGAATTAAATACCAAGTTAGGTATACCACCAAATTCAGTTCTGGGATTTGCTAACCACACAGACCCACACACATCGCTGTTTTTTATTCAGGGCCTCTCAAAACAGATGGTGAAATCGCGATATGGAATGCAGTATCTTCTGAACCTAGGTCGAAAGCTGCGCTCTTATATCAAAGACTGGGATGCTGATTCTGGTGTGGACATGTATAAATCATCGACTGCCCAAAAAACCGACAGACGATGTCAGCTGTGTTTGTGCAGAAGTATTTCCTAGCTATACAATGCTCTGCAGTGTGGCGTCTTACGATCTTTTCCTGGAGCTCTTCACCATTAACTTTGCTCTGCAATATATTCTTGATAAGCATTTCTTGTCAGTTATAATTTACAGTCATCGGAAGCCCTCCCAGATGTTCAGTAACTGAAATCGGGATCCATTACCATGAGGTTGCAACTACTGAAATCTAAGGTCTTCTTTCTCCTAAATAAAGGAAATACTGCATTCCAACCAAAAATCCTACGTAGATTCCATCAGAAATATGTGAGGGGGTGAGATGTATAAGGAATATATTTCACAAAACACAAACTTGTTAACCTCCATAAAGAAATCCTGATAACAGTTTATTGATAAACTTTAGGGAACCAGTTATAATTATTGTTGGTTTGTGGTACTAGTTAGGATTAATATTCACTACCTGCTTTCCAAAGAAAAATGTCCATCATGAATCCATTTTAAATGCTCCAAGTGCATTAATAATTTCCTCTTAGATGTACTTTATAATTCTAGGAATTCGAAATATGTTTATAACTTTGAAATATTGTGGAAAATGGGCATCAGAATTACATCAGAAACATTTATAGGTTTTTATTTAATAAAGGAAAGGATAGAAGACAACAAATATACCACTGATAGTCTGGCCTTATGTTCTTTTAACTCACTGCACACAAATAGGTTTGTTCTTCTTAGTCATTAATTAAATGGTGACAAGTGCAGTATGCAGTCATTTACTTAAAAATGGAGTAAAGAACAAATAAAACAAAAACGAATAACTTCAAACATTCCGGCCTTATTTCCTTCTTTTCACAAACACTACAGCTAATTCTTCCAAATTATGTCTAGACCACTATTGTGTGATAGAATTCCTTCAGGATTTCACTTCACTGCTTAGCCACTTTCTGCAGCGTTTTTTCTGGTTAGTCGAAACTTGGCACTGTTGGATCCTCAAGCCCTTTGCAAGGTATGAAAATATCAGTGGTCTGTTCATTTATGAACCTAGATGCTTCAATCACTTTTTTCCTTATTTTTCTTTTATATGTAATATGTATACTGGCTGATCTGAGAATCTCAAGGAAGTCCGCCATGACAGATTTGCCATTTCAATAATTTTACCAAGCTTATGTATATTCGGCCATTACGACTCAAGGCTCTCTTCACAACAACAGTCCCTGTTCATGGCAGAAAGTTATGTCCTTGGAAAGGAGATCATTGATGACTAACCTCAAACCAGCCAGATATTGTTAAACTGCAAAGCAATCTGAAAAGTTAATTGTTCTTTCACACTAGCCATGTGTAGCACGCACTATGAAGGAGCAGAGCCAGATTGAAAAATTCAAGGGAAAAACAAGATTCCGTTGGAGAATTTAATGTCATATCGGTACGTTGGCCATAGTAGCTGAATGGTTAGAGAGGATGGACGGAGACCAGAAGATCAGTGGTTCAAATCCCGGCTATGGCATTGAATTCTTCAGTCTGGCTCTACTCCTTCAATCTGAAAAGTATTTGCCCTCCCAAGCATCGTTAAAGACAGGTAGAGTGTTGGCTTCAGGTGGAATGCATTGTATTTCATAATGTAAATAAAACACAACACAGAGGCCTATGAACAGAGTAGGCCATGTCTCACCGTTTTCTCAAGTACGAGTAAAACAATCGATAGTGAAGGGATATGAAAGCTTTGCATATAATCGAAAACTATTTTTGGTACATCAGCTCTGCTTTAACTTAGTGTGGTTAATTAATTTAACTTTCTATAAAAGTTGTTTCTCTTTTGTGAATAGGAAAGTCAACAGTGCAACTCTTTAAGCGGGATCATTAAGTGCAGAAAAGTTTATTTTCCTTCATGTCCATTTGAGGACGGCGAAATATGAAATTTCTTTCCTTAAAGCATCGTATACAATTATATTCATTTTTACTATAAGTGTCTTTAAGACCTTGATGTTTCTATAAGAAAAGTTCATACATTCATTTTCAAGTTAAACTACACAGCAAGTTCTTCGGAAATGAATAATGGGGAACCTTCGGGCGAAATGAATGTATGTGAAGGTGAATTTTGATATAAAGAAGTTATATACTACTACTAATATAAGCAGTAGGGGGAGTTATTTCAGGTTACTGCAGCCCTTGTATGGATTGGAACATATTTTTCTGTTATATTAGAAGCTATTTTCGGGTTGGAAAATGCAAGCCTGCCCGCTGTATCCAGAAAACAAATAAATGGAACACTGGGAATGTTTAAGCGGCAGACTTTTTAGAAGGCAATCATGGTTTTGAGGATATGAAAGTTGTAAATTTAGTATTGTAGGGAGAAGAGTATACAGGAAAATTGCCAGTAGAACCGTTGAGATAACTTTTTTCTTCATACAAAAATAACTTAAATGATAGGAAATCATATTATGTATACGTCGGTGTATATACGTAGTATCTATTGCACTGCCAAACATGATCTACAAAAGAAATGCTAAAATATAATCTCTCTGTGTTATTGATGAAATTTGTAAAAGAATACCTCTTATAAAACTAAGAAAAATTTAAAATGTATAATGACTTTGCTGATCCACGAAGCAAAAATTATAAAAACATAGCTTAGGCGCATAAGAAACCTAAACAAGGGGCCTACTAATAAGTTGGTAAACAGTAAAAATATACAAAATAAATGTTATATATCATATCAAGCTGCAAAGATTGCATCACACATCAGTCATATACAAACTTCAGATTAAATTAACGTGTACCTAAATGAAAAGACAGGGGAAATAGAAAGATTGGGTATGTATACAGAAAGCATCTGACTAAATTTACCTAATTAGGCAATTGGTGGTAGAACATAGAAGGTCATGAATCTCTTCTTTCCTGACCTGTGAGTTCTTTTTGGGTTGCTAGGCGAGCTTGGGAGGATTCCTTTCGTACTCAAAATTTCCTCTTAACCAATTTCCAATTCTTTACTCAGTTACTACTTTACCCTAGATCAGTTTAGTAGTCTCAGGATTGTAACACGTCGATAGGGTCTAGGTGCTGCATAGCAGAGAAAAAGAATGCTTCTAGTAGCTGCGTACCCAGAAATGACGTAATGTTCGGATCTCTAGCCTTCCCAACATGTAGGAGGCTCTTGTACAAGCCTACAGGGAGGCGCAGGAGAGCTTCAATCTGGATATAGAACTTGCCCTCTGTTCTATCACGGTACCCGAATCAGCCACCCTCTGTCTCCTTTCATTTCACCCTTCCTTCCTAAAGGGCACCCTATAAGGAACATGGATCTAAACGCTCTACAAAAGCCCAAACGCCGAAGGGTTCATCCACTGCTATACCTCCTGTGTGATACATATTGGAGTGGAGATTGAGCAACAAATTTGTAAGCATTGTCGCTTACAACAGGAACAAACCTCAAATCTCGCACTCTGACGAAATTTCAATTTTAATAGTTTGCATTTTTACATTAGCACAACTGTTTAAAAACGGAAAGAGTATAATTTTCTACTTTATATAAGCTTCATAGGTTGTTTCAAAGCATATGGCATAGTAAATAGACATAAAATGTGGGAAATAATGAACAGTTTTCCTATCCATGTAATACGTGCAATACAGAGTTTATATTTGGGGATAAAGGAAAGAGTAAAAAATAGAAGTAAATTCTCAGAAGAAGACATCGAAATAAATCAAGGCGTCCGCCCACTTTCACACGCATTATTTAGTACTTATTTAGACTATGTCATTCGTAAATGTCAAACTACTTTAAGTATAAATTTTAAAACGAGTAATGCAGTGTGATCCATATAAACCTGAACCATTTCAATAGGGCATAACTTTTAAACCAATAATAGGACACACGTGCAACTTTGGGAGAATCCAAGGGGCCATCAGAAACTAAGTTCTGTTTCAATTTATCTCCGCTGCAGCGCTGCGATCGCAGTTCCGCACATGCGCGTTAGACGCTCTGTATCAAGGAGAAGAAACGTGCGCCATTGTGAGATCGCTGTCAGCCACGTACGCTTTGTTGTGTTTGTTTACAATGTCGGTGTTGATTGAAAATCCCGCCGCTTGTGAAATCAGATCTGTGATTCGCTTTCTGAATGCTAGGAAAGTGAAACCAATTGAAATTTATCGGCAAATTTGCTATGTTTACGGACAAAATGCGATTAGTGATACAATGGTGTGAAGATGGGTCCGATAGTTCAATGAAGGATGTAGTGAAGTGCACGATGAAGAACGAAGTGGGCGTCCATCTTTGGTTACAGAAGAACTGGTTCACGCGATTGATGACAAGATCCAGGAAAACAGCAAGTTTACAATTAGTGCTCTCGCCATGGAATTTCCCCAAATCTCACGATCACTTGTTCATGAAATTGTTACCGAAAAGCTGAAATTTCGTAAACTTTGCTCACGTTGGGTGCCAAAGATTCTAACTGAGCAACTCCAAACAAAATAGATGGGTAGTGCACTTCAGTTTTTGACCCGTTATGATGAAGACGGCGAAGAATTTCTGACACAGATAGTCGCAGGAGAGGAAACTTGGGTTTCTTACGACACCCCTGAAAGTAAGCGTGAATCAATGGAATGGAGGCACACCTCATCCCCAGCAAAGGTTATCCCGAAACAAATCTTGACACCTCGAAAAATGACGTGCACAGTGTTCTGGGACAGGAAAGACATCTTATCATTGATTTCTAATCACGTGGTCAAACAATGAAAGCAAATGTTTATTGCGAGCCACTTAGGAAATTGCACCGCGCAATACAGAATAAGCGCCGAGGAATGCTGTCAAAAGGGGTTGTGTTTCTTCACGACAACGCACGACCACACACTGCAAATGCTACGAAAACATCCTATAGGGATTTGGCTGGGACGTGTTTGACCACATCCCGTACAGCCCTGACCTCGCTCATAGCGATTTTCATCGGTTTTTCCATCTCAAATCTTTCCTTGGCGGTCAACACTTCAGCAATGACAAAGAGCTGAAAGAAAATGTTTCCAACTGGTTGAAGACACAGGCGGCAAACTTCTATGAAGAAGGTATACAAAAACTTGTGCCTCGTTATGACAAATGCCTGCAAAGTTTCGGCAGTTATGTGGAAAATTAGTTTAAGGGTTGTAGAATTTTTTGCAATAAATTTTTTTCTGTTTCTGTATATAATTTAATTTTATTACCAAACAGAACTTACTTTCTGAATGTACCTCGGATAGTACACAATTGGGAGATTACATTACACTATTTACATCTCAGAGAAAATGTTGGAAGTGTCCTCCACCAGCATCTGTACATGTTTGTATTCGTCTCACCATATTCTCTGAAGTTTTACGGAGGGCATTCTCGCCAATGTTACTTATTTCGGTTCGAATGGATTGCTTGAGAACATCAATTGTGCGTAGCCTATTCTTGTACACTTTATTTTTAGATACCCCCACAAGAAAGAATCCGTTGTGGTTAGGTCAGGGCATCTGGGGGTCCACAGACAATTTGAGATTATTCGAGTATTATAAAAGAAACTGGATACAAGTTCCATAGTGTCAGTAGATGTATGGCACGTTGCTCCATCTTGCTGGAAGTAACCTTCTCTCAATTCGATATCATCTCCGTAAAACTTTAGAGAATATGGTGAGACGAGTGCAAACATGTATAGATGCTGGTGGAGGACACTTCCAACATTTCTCTGAGATGTAAATAACGTAATGTAATCTCCCAATTGTGTATTATATTCTCTCAAATTTGTACGTGTGTCCTGTTATTGGTTCAAAGTTATGGCCTATTACAATGGTTCAGGTTTATATGGATCGCACTGTATAAACATGGACACTTTAGCTTTTGCAGACGACCAAGCAGTTATAGCATCTATGGACGACAATCTGAAAAAGAGCTATTTATAATTTAAGTATAGTGGCTATTGAAGGATATTTGAAAACCTCAGCTGAAAGAAATGCTAATTTATAGGAAAGAAACTGTAAGATCTAAAATTGTGATTGATAATGTACCCAATGAACAAGTTATGGATTTTAAGTATTTAGGAGTTTTGATTGGCAACGATAAAACAAAAGATATAAATGGAAAAGTTAATTTATTCCATCTCATATTTGGAACAATTAGACGAAATTTATCAAAGGAAGTTCGTAAAAAAACCTATTGATATTTTATAAAATTTTACCAGTTTCAACTGTGTTATCAGGTTCTTAGTGTTGGACTCTAAATAAAGTTACTTTAAGATTGAGAAGTTGTAGCAAGAAATTCCTGAAGTTTGCTGCAGGTTATTCTTTAATAGACAAACAGAATAATGTAGATATTAGAGAACAGTTGGGAATATTTAAACTAACAGATAAAATGGCAGAGTACAGGGAAAGATGGTACAACCATCACTTTCTTCTCGGGCAGCCAGCCAGGGGAGAAGATGATTAGATATCAACTTTTCGGGAGTGTACATCTCTCCCATCATCAGGATATTTATAAAATGTTATAACCATAAATGAAATACTGGATATAACACAACTATAAACAAAGACAAAACACTATCAAAATTCGCATTACTGAACAAAAGACTGTTTTCAGTAAATTATATGCCAGGTCAGGAGATGGCGTGAGGATAGAAAATTGTGTCAAAGAAACGTAACTACTTCATGTTGTATTGATCTTTGCTTCTTAATTCGATGGATTTTCATTTTTAAGGCCGGTTTTCAAGAGGAGCAGAACTGAAGCGTGCTCCTTTCAGAGGAAATCGCCAAAGCCTCCTTAATTCTCATGTACAACCATGTCTGCAGAATGGAACATAATAGAATTCCCCAAAGAGCATTAAGTTACAGGCCAAGAGGACAACGAAGTCGAAGAAGACCTGCTAGAAAGTGGCTATAACAATTTTAGTTTGGAATCGGAATATGCCATTCATGGTCTAAACCTTGTTTATGATAATGATATTGATGATGATTTTCTAACCGTTATTACTAACTTAACTATGACAGTGGTACTTCACACATTAAAATTCTTTACGCACTGATTGAAATGCCATCCACAGTTAACGATGATAAGGGCTGGTATACCGTATCATACACAGTTAAGTGTTAACGAGGTCGGGTGAGCAAGGTTTGGGCCGCAATCCTCAAACATGGTCTGTAATTACAGGCCAGGGTCTAGCTCCACTAAGTGGAGTCAATAAGATCATCTCATCTCACTTCCTACATGCGGGTCAGTGAAACACTTGCAGCGCAGGGTGCGCCAAAATTAATATTCCTTTCTCCTTTAATTCCGTTTTCACTGAGAAGATAAATCCATGTAGAATTTCTAGGAAAACTCGCAGATTAAATCTCTCATACCAGTTGTTGTAACAGTTATACAAATATTTGATTTTCGAGTAAATTTTCCTTCATACCTATCGCTTGTTTAGTGATTTTTGTCTTCCTTGGTTCATCTATTGATTACAATACAAACCTACATCTTAAATATGTAAGTATATCTAATAATCAGAGCCCAGATTTCGGAAAAAAGTAAAAGATAAAGCGTAAAGTGTTTGAAAATGAGTTAGTCACCGTAAAAGCTTGTGTTTTTAATTCATAATCATTTAAAACTATATATTGATTTCCACCCAAAAATATGGTATCGAGAATTTACCGGAAAGATGTTTCTGATATTCCCTGAATACAAATAAAGCACTTTTAGAAAATGGCCCCTGTTGTGTGTATGTTCATGTATGAACCGTATTATTTAAAAACGAAAAGTCCATGCGAGAGACTGGGAGAGAAAGATTTTGAAAAAAATCCTCCCATTCCAGATTAGCATTTTCTTGAAACTGCAATGAAAGTTTCTATGCCCCAAGTTGGGATTGGGATTATGCTTGAAGTGCAATATTTCCCAATTTGCGTGGTAAAAAGTTTGATCTTTCCAAAATTATTATTGAATTAATTTAGTAATTTTAAGTTTTGTTACTTTAATTTTATTATTGTTTGCTTATGTCCGGCTTCAGACCTTTGCCAAACTTCAGCATATCCAGAAAGCACTATAACATAACCTTGGTGCAAGAAACCATTACACTGCTTCTCAGTGATCCCAGTTCTACCTCAGACACTCACTGGTTTGCGCGTTCACCAAATACGAGAGCTGATCAACAAAGACTGAAATTGATTTTTTTCAGAAATATTTATTTCTGCAATTCAATGTTTGCATTATCTTTTTCAAGTAGTCACCTCCTACTTCAATGCACTTTTTATGGAGTCTCTGCCAGTTCTTGAACACGCGCAACAGACCATTCTTTGTCAGGTCCTTGGGAATCACCTCACGTTTCCTGAGCACTGCTTCAGTTTTCAATTCGAATACCCCTAAGCTTTATCACCGGTAATGAGTCATGGCTGCATCATGATCCTGAAGGAAAACTAGCCAGAACAGTGTGGAAATCGCCAGGTTCTCCAACACCAAAAAAAAAAAAAAAGGCAAAAGTTGTTCCATCAGCAGGAAAAGTGATGATGATCACGTGCAGTTCCCCCTCACAGTACTGTTACAGCAGCATACTACACGTCAGTATTGGCTACACTAAGAAGCACATTGCAAAGAAAGGACCAGAGCTTTCTCGGACTGGGTGGCGACTTCATCATGACAATGCACGGCCTCACGTCGCAACTCAAGTCATGCAGTTTCTGGCTCGATTCAACATTACGTGTGTACTACAACCACCTTATCGCGCCGATCTTGCACACTGGGACACTTTTTTATTCCCATCACTAAAGGCAAAGCTTATTATTTCTGAGAACAGGGAGTCATATAAGCTAAGCTTTATGTTAAGTTATAGTTATAACTGTATAATTATAGAGCGGAATGTCGCAGGCGACATTTGTGGCTCTGATTCCGAAGATAGTAAGTAACTTTCTTGACCCAGGTTTGTTAGGACTTTCCCATTAGCTGCTTCATGAGTGTCAGTCGGATTTTTGGCGTGCATAGAAGGAAATTTTTGTGTAAATTCTAACCTCCAAATCAAGGAGGTCACCGAGTCTCGAACCTCTAGGTGTTGTGTAAGCCCGCAAGGGTGCAGTTTTTTTAATTTACGTCCTCCAACGTTGTCATTTCGGACGGTGAATGAATTGGGTGAAATGATGCTCAAATGGGTCCAGGGTCCATGGACATTCGTCTTGAAGGATGAGGGAAAACCCCGGAAAAACCTTATCCTGACCGAGATTCGAACTCGAGACCTCTTGAACGTGAGGCAGGCACGCTACCATCTACGCTACCGAGGCGGGCTCCGCAAGGGGGCAGAGTCGACAGGAGGGAGTTCACCTCACCTCTCCCTTACAGAGGTACCCCGTGAGGGGATAAAGCACAAAAGATTTCAAGGTTGAGATGCCAAATTGCACCTCCAAACCTTAAAATAAAGTCATATGAACTGGGTGAAGTTTCCGTTATGTGCAATTCTATCTCCAAATTATTATTACTGACGGATGTATTTCTCTCCATAAATTGAAAAATTGTGCGTAAGTGTAGAAAGCCGCAAGGGAGTTCAAATAATTTGCATTTACAAATAATACTTTACAAGAAGAGTTAAACATTGCTGTTCAGCAATGTGCTAGAATATAAAAATACGGACGGGGTGAAGATTAAAGTTAGACGCAAGAATTTAATGAATATTTACGGTAGCATGTTTTGGTACTCGGCCATGCGCTGGGCTTTAACCACTGTTAATTTGCTACATGAAGATCCCCCCTAGTCTCATCCCCTCCCGTTTTTCTGTTTTGCGAACTACAGACAGGATGCCGCTAACAACGCTGCCAACGTTAGGCAATTAATGAGCGAACAGTGTTGAGGTATTACCTTGCATGGCTTCTACGAGGGCAACTCTAAAAACAGAGAGAAAGATATTTCCATGAAATGAAAATAAAGTACCAAGAGAAATACATAATATAGAGGAAAATGTTTGCAGTAGAAGTCTAGGGACCGGATGAATTAAAATCGATATATTTTGTAATAGAATAGTTGTTTATTATGTGTCGTGTAGAAGTGGAGTTTTATTTTAGAATAGCAATATATCTTGGGCTACACTGTAAACTCAATGAAACAGTTCTACGATCAAATTAAAATCACTTTCAATACGTGTTATTTCATTCTATTTTAAATACGTTTGCCTTAATTTGTTGAATATTCAATAAATATGTGTTGTAATGTAACATTTTACAAAGCCCTGGATGTTAAATTATAAATATCCAGTTGAAATTTCTGTGACAAAAGAGAAAACATTGAGATATGCACATAATCATGTGTTTGATCTTTGTAGTTGTTTGACCATGGTGTCACTTTTGATCATTCATAACTTTCTATAATTATTTATGTTCTGCGAAAGAACCAGTTTTGAATTTTCCCAATGTTTCAGCCTCGTTAACCCGGACCAGTTTTGAAAAAAAAATGTGTAGCATAGTAAATGAACAATAATATTATAGACGTTAAGTTGCTATTTTTGGTAGGTACATTGCTCGAATTCTCTTGCAAGCGGGCGAATTCATTGTACTCACCCCACGTGCACCAGGCACCAGGTTGAAAAAAATACTTTGATACAGTCTTGGAAAAAGATGGTGTGTGTGACTTGCCACAGACCAAGATTGAAGAAGAATAAAAATGTGGGAGAAAATTTTGTAGACTTTTTAAAAAATATAGCTGTTCCAATGTTGATGAAGAAGTAATTGAAAACGATGGAGGTTAAAACGCTTACGGAGCAAGGCATTTTAGCAGCATGCAGTGTTATTGAAAATGAAAACGAAGAGTATTCGGATTCAGACAGTGTTGATGAACTAGCTGTGGTTATGATCCCTGGACAAGCAGTAGCATCATAGAAATATTGATGGTTTATTTCGAGAGACGATCGGAAATATTGTCAAATGAACTTCTAATGTTAAAGCGGATGCGAGATTCCGCTGCTCGTAAGCGCTACAGTAAACTCAGACACCACCTTTTTTACTATCGACTAGTATCTATACTGTGTACAGTGCCAATATATAGGCTATTACAGTATATAGTGCATACATTTTTAGAAGAAAGTGTGGCAATAGTAATTACCAAACTCCATTAAAAATATTTCGTGATATAGTATATGGTTCTTTTTTCTCGTTTTTCTGTCATTTTCTGGGTAACCCGGATTTTTTGTTAACTCGGATCGGCCCTGATCCCCCTTGATCCGCGTAAACAAGCTTCTACTATGTACTTAAAACGAAAAACCAAATTTTTACAAATCTATGAGGGCTGTTCAATAAAGAATGATCACTTTTTTTTTTTTTTTTTTTTTTTTTTTTTTTTTTTTTTTGCAACGTACCTTTACTCATCCTCATAATTTTGATGGTCCTTCTCTCTGTCAGTCTTCAAAGACATGCTGGAAACCTTTTTTGAGAGATCCTTCAAAATCGCCTCCGCAGCCTTCACCACTGCTTCTGATGATGGATAATGCCTCCCAGGAAGGCGTTTCTTCAAGTTAGGGAGCAGAAAAAAGTCACATGGGGCTAAATCCGGACTATAGGGAGGGTGAGGGATGCAATTCACGTTGATTTTTGCAAGATATTCAGCAACAACATTGGCAATATGCGGCCACGCATTATCATGTTACAGCATCCAGCCTGCTTCATGGAAATGTGGTCTTCTGCACCTGATATGGACTTGCAATGTTTTCAGGACATCCCTGTAGTATTGTCCAGTTATTGATGTGTGTGCAGGTACAACATGCTGATAAATCATTCCCTGAATATCAAAGAATGAGATGGCCATAACTTTCCCGACAGAAGCAACCACTTTGGCTATTTTGGGGGTTGGTGATGAAAGAGATTTCCACACTGAGCTTTGCTGTTTGATCTCAGGATTAAAATGATGTAGCCAAGTTTCATAAGCAGTAATTAATTACGTTTGAAAGAAGCTGCGGATCTTCCTCTAACATCAACTTTAACTGCATGTTACCTTCATTGCAGCGGTAGGCGATACTGAACATGTCTGAACTTGCCTGGTTCTCACAGTCGGGAAACAGGAGTACCAACAATGAAACTACTACGGCGTGTTTGTTTCACATTAAGCTAACAGAACACAATACGATTTAATTTTAGTGCGAAAAATTATGACCGTAAAAAAAATATGATCATTCTTTATTGAACAGCCCTTGTATATGTGCAATATGGTACTGTTTCCTCTATTTCTTTAGTGACGATTTCAATAATTTCCTCTCTTCTCCAATGACCTAGCTCCCACCGGCCTTAAACACCACACAAGCAGTCACCTCACTCCACTCTTCGGTTCCGAAAATGTTCTCTTGGTTTGCCGAGTGCATTTTCTAATTAATTCAAACAATAGCCATTATATTAATGGATAGAAGGTCTCCGTTATAAATATGATTGAAGTATTTAGACCTCTATGATACGAAGTAGCGTGTCAATCTCACGGGTACTAACCTCGGTTAGAGGTTCATCCTTCCAGAATTTTCCCTTAACCTAAAAAGACGAACGTCTGGTAATTTTAAGTTCTATGGACTGCAAGCTTGTTTGTGCTCCGTTTTATTAGCCGATGTTACTTAGCGTCCTTGCGCCTCTTCTTTACAGTCTATATACTGCTGACATGCCTGAACTTCCCGCACCAAGTACCGCACTGTTTACTGACGATACGGTCATCTTTACCTCGCACTTCTCTATTGAAACTGCCATTGCAACCCTACAATCTTCCCTGGACATTTTCCTGCACTGGTTATCTCGCTGGCGTATCGCACTTAATCCATGCAAATGTCTCCTTAAGATTTTCACCTTGCGCAGGCCTGCTGCTCCGGCAAATATACGACTCTATAACACTGAAGTCCCCTGGTTACCTTCTGATTGTGCAGTCAGATATCTTGGCGTCCATCTTGATCGTCGGCTGACATGGAGTACACATATCAAAAGCAAACTAAATCAAGCCTATGCTCGTCTTCACAAGTTGCATCCCATCCTCAACAGCAAATCCTCTTTACGAGTCGAATGGACGCTGCTACTATACAAGAGTATTCTACGACCACTTCTTCTATATGCCAGTCCTGTATGGGGATGTGCTTCACCTACTCCAGGTGTTTCAAAGCAGAATATTACGATTGTCTGTGAACGCCCAGTGGTATATCCGGAACGCACAGCTGTATAGAGAATTGGACATATTTAGCATTCATGAGTACATCTCTACAACGACAAGCAGATTCTTTGCTCAACTTCCTTATGTATCAGGTGCTCTATTCTTCCAACTGGGACGTCGCCTTGATGCTGCATCAAGACTGAAAGCACGCTTGCCACAGGACATTTTATATTTATAATGTTTCTTTATTCTGTAATGAAGAAGTTATTTAATTTATACTCACACTAATCAGACCTGTTTGAGGACTCTAATATGAGTATCCCCTATCATTGTATACTTTAATTTTACTATGTATATTATGTACATAGCTCCAGAATTTGTATAGCAACAACTGTGCTGAGCAGTTGAAATAAAAATTAAAAAAAAAAAAAAAACATATCCCATTGCCCAAAACGAGTGCTATTAACTGCAACTTCTTAGTATGGTCATGTTAAGAGCCCTACTTTTAGTCCCAACTGTCAAGAATATTGTTAGAATATTTTGTTATTGTACTAATACCACCTCCTTTTCATCATAAGGGTTATGGTTAGAAAATAGCAATAATGTATTAGAAGTTTATAACTAATTAAGAAGAATATTACAATTCAAATATGTTACAACCAATGCTTTAGCAAGCCATTATGTTGTATTTTCATACATTCCTCGAAAAACAAAGTCCAGATGAGTATATAATGGGAAGCCCAGAATGCCTAGATTGTGCTATAAACCCTAGAAACCCATTACAAAAACCGTATAGATGCATAAGCTCATTCATTCATTCATTCATTCGGAGGTGGCTTGTGGATGGTCCTGATGGGGTATTTGACGAGAATTCTGCTGATTCTGCCGGATAGATTGCCGGTAAACGGGATGCAGGCTGTAGCGGTAGGCTTATCTGACGCTTGCTGTATTACAGGTTTCCCTTTCTTAGCTTTGTTGATCGAGGCTTCAAGGTCATATTCAGAGTAGCTGTTTTGCGGGAAAGTGGGTCTCAGCTGCTGTAATTCTTGTTTTAAGTGGCTGGGATTAGAGATAGACAAAGCTCTGTGGGCCAGTGTATTGGGAACTCCCAGTCGTTGAGACTTATGATGGAAACTATGAGCGTTCAGATAGAGATCGGTGTGTGTAGGCTTGCGAACAGCATGCCCCAGTGTACCGTTGCTGTTTTTTGAAACAAGAATGTCCAAGAATTGAAGCTGTTGAGATGCGCAAGAAAGCTAGGTAAAGTGTCTGATCCATGTGGCCAAATTACAAAAGTGCCGTCCACGTATCTATCGTCAGGGAATGTCGGAAGAGCTCTATGATATCAGCCGGAAATTTCTCCTTCAGAAGTTGGATGGCTTCTTGAAGTGGTACTCTTGTAAATAGAGAAACCACGTCGAAGCTGGCAAGAAGATCAGAAGGGCCAATGGTAATGTTCCTAAGTGTATGTACAAACTGTAGAATTACTCACATGATGTGGGCAATCACCTACCAGAGGTTGTTACAGATCAGCCAGGTGACGTGCCAGCCGATATGTAGGGCTGCTCCTGGCGTCCACAATGGGGAATAAAGGAACGTCCGGTTGGTGAATCTTCGGAAGTCCATACATTCTAGGAGGCCGGTGATACCGCCTTCTTAATTTCTGAAGTGAGGCAGGATCTTTTAATAATTTGTACAGTTAAATGTTCGATGGAAGAGGTAGGATTCATATCGAGAATCCTGTAGGCCCGATCTAAGAACTGCTTCATTTTCTCGAAGTATTGGGCTGCGGGCAGGATCCCAGTAGCATTACCCTTGTCCGCCGGCAAGACAACCAAGTTTTCATCATTCCGAAATCTCTTAAGCGCTAAACTTTCATCTCGGTAGATATTGGGCCTAGGAAGTGTGGTGTGAGTGAGGCGGCGGCCACCGCAATGCGTATTTCTTCGGTACTATCTAACGTAAGCTTCTGAATAGCGGATTCCACCCTGCTGATAGTGTTTTGCCTTTGTTTATAGTTCTGTTATATCCAGTGTTTGATTTGTGGTTATAACATTTTATAAATATCCTGATGATGGGAGAGATGCACACTCCTGAAGCGTTGATATCTAATCATCTTTTCACTTGCTGGCTGCCCGAGAAGAAATGAGCAAATTCGTCGTCAGGAAAGCTTCAGGTCTTAAGCTCATTCATTCATACTAATGATACAAATCAGTCTAAATTTAACATCTGCTCTTCTGGACATAAGGATAACATTTGTTAATTTTAAAATATAATTAAAACATACATTTATATTTTATTTTATTATATTCACATAAAATTTTCCTAGCAGTGCAAATTAATGTAAATAATGATCAGCATAATCCAAATATGAAGATTTGAATAAATACTTAACTTGGTATTTATGTTAAGTATCTTCGAAATGAAGATCTTAGAAATTTCCGACAACATTTCTTCACTCCAAGCTAACCTTGGCATAGAACCTGTAAGAGCATAGAGCTTTTTATTGGCCCTAATATGATTCCAACCATTTTAATTAAAATACTACATAATAAATATATTTGTATAATACATAAAATGTAGTAATCTTCAGGAAACTCCTCTATGGACCCCGGGCTCATTTGAGCATCATTTCACCCATTCCATTCATCGTCCGATATGACTTAACGATGGAGGACGTAAATTACAAAATAATAACAATAATAATAAAAAACAAAGAAAAACCTTTTGGAAACTCCTCTACGTTCGAAATAATTTTTATATTTATAACTGTAGAAGTGGAAAGATCCTCAATATATTGTCACCCAATTATCGGAAGGCACGACCAACGGGAGCTGGGTAAGGGACAGGAGGAATTCAGTCCACGCCCACCCATTTATCTTGTAGCGCTAACATAGGGGATAGTTAGGAAAGTGTCACTAGGCACTGTACCGTCTCTTTCCCCTCCCCTGACGTCTGGAACAGTCGGGATGGTGTTCCGAGCCGCGAAGCTTCCAGAAACAGTGATCTTCCTATATAAGGGCTGCAGTGGACGAATCAGTTCAGTTCTTGGCGAGCAGCCGTGAAGAGCGCAATGCTAGCGAACGAACTGGAGGACGTGTACGTGTATCAGAGGAGTTCTTAGTCAGCTCCATAGAGAGTTGTACGTAATAGTGAGTGTGGAGTAGACCTGTGACAGACGAACTGGTGGATTGTAATTGTGTGCGCTACGTAATTCTATGTAATCGGCAAGTGTTCCAACTCTAATTCGGTGGAAATAAAGAACATTTTGAGTTTGTGCAATTGGACTTTTAATTTCACGAACCCACAAAGTCACAGTATCGTAATTACTGAGCATGGAGAAAATGATCTTTGTATACTGCAAATCAAATGATATAATTAAGTCTGAGATAGTTACTTTGCGAACACGTAATGATAAACATTAAATGACAGGTGAAAAAATAGTGCACAAAACTGGAATTGTTTAATTAAAAGGTTCATTTCAAATAATTTTTATAACATAGCCATTTCCGAGTTATTGTTGTTAATGATTCGATTTATTCAACAATTTTCAAGGCTTATCCATTTTCAGTTGTTTCTCACGATTATCTGCAAAGAATATGGAAGTTTAACCACAGCGTATAGCTATCAATTTATTCTAGAATTTTCAAAATCTTTATTTTTACCACACCATGAAGCATGTCTTTCTTGAAGAGTTTTAAGTCTACCAAAACAGTGCATTCGTCATTGGAAACGCCACAAAGTGGTAGATACCGAATATATACAGAAATGCTGAGATTATTCTATTTCAAATAAGTTCAATTGATGGCTCCCCAGGAATCATGTTTCTTCTCTGAGGAAGGCAGATGACGGAAGTGTTGAAGAAGAGATTAATAAGACCGACCCTTCTGTATAGTTTACGATATATAGCCCCAATCTCGCTAATTACGCTCCCTGGCCGTGTTTTTACCCCCAGCTGTTTTTCTATTAGGTATTTAAATGGCTGCCATGTTGGATGCGCGGTAAATGGAGATTTATGTAAGAGGCAGACAAGCCAGGCGTCGATAAATATATGGAACTTGCTCAGATGGGACATTCAGTTCAATTAACTTAAAGTAATGTCTTCAAGGAATCTGAAGATGGGCCATTAACTTCCCTTCTTGTGAAACCTGAAGCTCTGCCGTAATTTGAATAGATGGAGCCAAGGCCTGAGAAGATGTAATCTAGAGGATACACCAAAAATGTGTGTTACAATTTTAGAGGTAGGTATATTCCTTTAAAGTATAGGGTGAATAAAAAATGTTATGTGAACATGGATTCGTAAACATTTACTGCCTGGTTGCAAATGTTTTTTCTGCCCTTTGCTTAGGCACTCTCTCCCACAGTAGAAATATCTCGTTAACGTACCGCATCGTATTACATTCATTATCCCATTACTTGAGATTACCTTTAGGATTTCCTGGAACTCAGATGAGAAACTGTAAACAACATTGTCGTAGTTGTACATCAAAGCACAGAAACAAAAATACAAAGATAAGTCTATTGACGTTTTCTGAACCATTTAGCTCCAAGGTACATTTGAGGCTTGCGTCCGAGAAGTCCTGAGTTCGATTCCCATCGATACCCAATCTGGAATTTTATGGTGAATTTCCCCGAACGTTAGACAAATTCTAGGATAGCTATTTGTTTTCTGCTACCACGCCTCACTTTTTCTAATTTCCTTTCCATACTTCAGGTATGCTTCCAGGTTTCTTGGCGTGAAGCAGTATTAGCCGGATGCGCGGATACTTCTCCAACGGAAGATTATCCCCAACAGACACCAGAGGGCTGTCTGGTTGCAAGTGTCGTTTAACACCACTCCTCGCAGCGATTGTCTACCCATCACAAGAAGGCAAGAGAGAAATGAAGGGGAGAGTGGTTTGGACTGTTTATCTGCACTGGTAGTGGATATGTTTACTAGGAAATGAGTGTATGAGAATCCATATGAGTCACCCATGTTGCCAGATTTAATGCTCGTAGCGGTAACTGTAGTGATAGGCATTATAGTTGGTTGAATTATGTGACAACACTTGCGTATTGTCACACTCGGAAGGCGAGCATAAACACCGTGCGCACAGCAAAAGTGATTTTGTTGCACATTCCTCTAGCTTGCCTTCTTGTGCTGGGCAGACAGTACAGTAGTGGGTCGGATCTTCGAGCCTGGAACTGTTGGGAACTTCTTCGCATCTCTGTGGCCTGTCCACTTACTACCTGTAGCCTCCTATAGTTGCTTCATTCCTCCTCCGAGGAATAGAACACGTACATCACAGTGTGAGAAGTTATATACCCTATGGGTACTTATAAATGTGCAGCTTTCAGTAAAACAGAGGTATTTGGATGAATATCATCTTTAATTGCCGATTCTTGTAGTGCCATATTACAAATATAACCAGATTTTGAGTGCGTCGCTACAGCACAGAATCTGTGCGTCGCTTCGTCTGCTCCTCCCCAGGATTATTGTCAACCGCTGTAAGTTCGGAGTTATTATATTGTCACCATATTTCAAATCGATCAATGTACTTGGGATAAGAAAGTATAGAAAGTTATAAAACACATGACCGAACGCTTCTGAATTGAGGTCCCAGTCAACGTTTTCTGCTTTAGAAGTTAGAAAAAAAACACCGTAATTAAATAAATACGTAATTCATTTAAATAAATGTGGGCAGAAAATGAATGTGCTCCTATAAACAGCTTGACATGCAGCATACGACCAAAATGAAATCCAGTGCACTTGTCTAGACGGGATTAAGGCATTTGTATACTCACTTTTCAGTCAGTATCTTTATGGTGTAATTTTTTGTTGTAATTTTACGTTCTCCAACATTAAATCATATCGGACGATGAATGAAATGGGTGAAATGATGCTCAAATGTGTCCAGGGTCCATAGAGCTACCCGACTTTCGTCTTTAAGGATAAGGGAAACCCCCGGTAAAACCTTATCCAGGTAACTCATCCTGAGCGAGATTCGAGCTCTGGACCTCTGGAACGTGAGGCAGACACGCTACCATCTACGCTACCGAGGCGGGCATGGTGTAATGGTTTGTTCGTTAAGTATGGCACTCAAATTAAAGATGTATTTCTTACCGGAATTATATGATTCATTCCAGCTTATTGAGCCTTAATTGAACTAAAAGTATTTTAATAATCTGCGAATTGGCTGAAGGAAATAATAAACCTTTTATTTTAAATTCATAATCATGAGTAAAAACTTTAACACTTATATAACAGGTCCATCAAACGAGAAATATAGGTTTCCCGGAGAACTCCTTAAGATTCTCTCTCAAATTTAAAGAATACTAGGTCGTATCAAAATCTCCTAGAATTATAAAACATCCTGCAGAAACGGTAAAACTCCACATATGTACGATAGATGTTGAAACAGCATGTTGATATACGTGCAATATCAGCATAACCCACATTATGTTGGACATATTGGTATTTATAAATGACGAGAAAATGCGTGAAGGTGCAAGTGAGAATAGAATAGAAAATTTGGATAAATACTGTGACTTTGTGGGTTCGTAGAACTAAAAGTCCTATTGCACAAACTCAAAATGTTCTTTTATTTCCAACGAATTACAGGGGGAACACTTGTCGATTACATAGAATTACATAGCGCACACAATTACAATCCATCAGTTCGTCTGTCACAGGTCCAATCCACACTCGCAATTACGTACAACTCCTCTGATACACATACGCAGTTTTCCAGTCCGTTCGCTAGCACTGCGCTCTTCACGGCTGCCCGCCAAGAACTGACTGACTCGCTCACTGCAGCCCTTATAATAGGAAGATCGCTGTTTCTGGAAGCTTCGCGGCTCGGAACATCATCTCGATTGTTCCAGACGTCAGGGGAGGGGAAAGAGACGGTACAGTGGCTAGTGATGCTTTTCCAACCATCCCCTATGTTAGCACTACAAGGTAAATGGGTAGGCGTGGTCTGAATACCTCCTGTCACCCACCCAGCTGCCAGTCGGTCGTGCCTTCCGATAATCGGGTGACACTACCAAGCGCTTTACTTGAGTAAGAAAGTCTCAGCACACCAGTTGAGAACTTTTTGGAAAATCCCATCAACCCAGAGTGTACTATATATGCAAATATATATTATGTTTCTATTTCTGAAAACATCTCCAATTATTTCCATTTAAATTCATATATTGAGTATATTGATGTGCATAAGATATTTTACCTGAACGCCTTATTTACTGTTAGTGTATTTTGTGATTTGTATATAATTTTTGTAACTAGAAAGGGAGAGATAAAACTGCAGCTCTCATTGAAAGATACAAATAACCCAGTTATTATTTGCCATTTCTTTTGGTTAATTATTTAAATTTTAACTGTTATTCAGCATAGGTAATTGGAAATATGTTATTCTGTTTATTTCTGTATGGGTTCACTGCTAATAAAGCGTGTTTTTTTCATGCAGTATATGAAAAATGTACATATTATATAATTTGAAAACATTTCTAGGCAGAGATTTATGGTGATTTTGGCTTTGGTAGTAGCTACTTCTAATATACGTGGCTCAATGAATTACTTCACCAATTTTCAGCTTTTCTTGTAACTTCACTTTCCTCCGCGACCAGTGTTCTTGACACTGACGGTGGGAAGGAAAACTTCAGCGTTCCGGTTGTGTGTCGATAATAACGGTTCTGGTGTTTCTGCTGACAAGAGCGCTACTTATCTCTTTCCAATAGCCGAAGCTTATATCATAGCCGCTGCGCCACAAAATTAAGAAAACGTTACAAATGGATTTTATGAAGTTATCTGATTTTATAATATCCACTTTACTCTAATTACTTCTTGGTTTCACTTTATCCTTATCGCTGTAAATTGCTTCTAACTCACTCTATCGTGATCAGTTTCTCTATCACATATATTTTATCTTATCTCCCCTAACAGTTTACAAATAAATTCTTCCCTGCAGTTTTTAAAAATAGATATTTCAAGCTTACAAAAAATCCTGCCTACAACAATGAGCAAGGCAACCACTGCAAAGTAATGCAATAGATGTGAGTGAAAGCATTTGCCCAGGGACGCTTTTCTGGATTATAAAGGAAGCCCTACTTGTGTATAAATGGTTACTACCACTTTATTACGTGACAGGCAAACGGCTCGGAAAATGCATAAAATGAAACTACAAAAACACACTCAAATGGAAACAGAACTGTGTGCATCGTGCGACTGTTATGTCCAACAAAAAATGAAAGCGACCTTCTCTACTTCCATGGGCACATAACTTCTTTTCAGCTACCACATTATATGTAGCTTCTATGTTGCTTTAATTTTATTAGCATCCCTACTTGCTATTGAAGTGCAGGCGGTGTAGCCTTCCATTAAAAGATTCTATACCAGATTTTACCAAAGATATACCTATTTTGAAATCCACTACGTTGTTGGAAGTCTCATACCATATAAATACCTTTGAAGTATGTGACCGATCAACACGAAACTCTGTGTACAAAGATAGTCGTTTACAGTGAACTCAAAAATAATATTAACGACTTTCCCTACTTCCGGTTTAACCGGAAGTGATTGCAGATACCATATTTAAAATAGAACACCCTACAGCTTTTTACGGATATTCCGATAGTACTCTTCAAAAACGTTTCAGCAAATATTAAAATCCAGAATTTCGTGTAGGTAATTACTTTTAAATAAAAATTGGATTAAAACATTCTTTTTTTTTCTGTGATTTTGCAGTTCCTTTGTTTATATGCGTTGAATCCGTGTTTCACTATCATTTGTTTATATTAATTACATTTATTTGACGTTTGTTTTTATCTAGGAAATAACTTTATTTATATTCATTATTTACTGATTTTGAGATTATATCTGACATCTAATGGTTTAAATAAGTGGAATGAAAAGGATTCTGATTTGAATCGTGTAGTGGTAATCAGTTTTATTTGTGAACGCTCCTTAATTGCTGTGTTTCTGAACGTCCCAATCCATATTGGGCGTGAAAGACCGCTTAAATTTCCTCAAAGGCCTCATAATCAGGCATGAGGTAGTTTTACTTGCTATAAAGCTACAATGCGGCACAACCGGCTTTACCTCCTTCCGAAGAAAGCAAAACTACGGATTTTTATGGAGTTATAATGGTGGTTGCAATGGAGGCAGGCAACGACCTTACCGCGAGGCTGCCAATTTATTTATTTCCACATAATTTAATACCCTTCAATTCCACATATAATGGTGGAAGGAATGGTAAGAAAATTTACTGAACCTGGAAGCATAAAGAACTTACCAGAATCACATGACCCGAAAAGTTAATCTAATGAGAATATTTCAGTGGGTGTTCTCGTCAGTTTGCAAGAAAATCCAAAAGTATCTTTGTACAATATATTTGACATTAGAATCCAGTATAAGATAAGTTCCGAGCTGATATTCCTTAGAATAACCAAGTAATATTCTTACATTTTTGCATAAAAGCGATTTTGTTGAAAATCTACGCAGTACTTTTTGTTTTTGAGTTATGTGATGGTTCAGAGACAGATAGAAATGAACCTCTTTTAAAGTCTTTGTAATCTACTATAAACTGGTACAGAACTTTTGGGAGGAATACAGTGCCTTTTGTACTTATTTTGTAGATAGTAGGCAACGTAAACACACATCCTGAAATTACATTGTAGTACGTAATTTATAGAAAATGTACTGTCAACAAGCGATCTTTCGGCTATTGGAATAAAGGTGTTCAGTGATTAATGCTTTACCAATTGTTCTACGGAATCTTCGGATTCTTTTTCTTCTTCA
Source organism: Mantis religiosa (assembly GCA_030765055.1). Lineage (NCBI taxonomy): Eukaryota > Metazoa > Arthropoda > Insecta > Mantodea > Mantidae > Mantis > Mantis religiosa. The sequence continues at coordinate 64,187,956 of CM060958.1, read as the reverse complement.
GCACAGACTTAGCTTTTACTGACAGCAGCTTCTAGTTTACATTTTCAGGATGTTATTAAATCAGGGTCTCGCTAAACTCGAAAAAGAAATAGAAACAGCTAAATGTGAAGTTCTTGCAGACCACTTTGAAGGCACGGTCACACCAAACGCACTTCTTGCTACCACCCCGAGTATAGAACAGACGCTTGACGCTTTTCGACACCAACCATCTGGTCCCTGCAGAATCTCCTTCACTAGTCCTGCTGAACTTAGGCATTTAATTCGCTCTCTACCTCTTAAGAAATCACCGGGACACGACTTTTGTTCAAAAACCTAACAAAGAAGGCCCTAGCACATTTGTCTTCAATCCTGAATGCTTGTCTTCGACTTGGCTTTTTTCCACACACCTGGAAATTGGTTCAAATCATTGTTTCACAAACCCAATACACCTAAAAATCTCCCTGACAGCTATCGTCCGACAAGTTTGCTGCCTACGTTGTTCAAACTCTTTGAAAAGGTTCTTCTTCGCCGTCTCCTTAAATATACCTCTGAAAACCGTATCCTTCCAAACCTACAAATCTCTCTTGACTGCCTCGTTGAATGGTTTGGCACATACATTTTAACACTCAAAAGACCGCAGCTAAGATTTTTAGCCTACGTCGCATCTCCAATTATCCCGGATTGCATATTCAGCACGAATCAATTCCCTCCTTCAAATACCTTGTAGTAATGCTGGATAACAAACTTAATTGGCGAGCCCACATTGATCGTCTTATCTCGTCGGCATCAGGACGACTTTCAAAACTCGGCCCGTTACTTCATAGGCCACTCTTGGGATTAAATGCTCTCTGCTTCTCCACAGATCTCTTGTCCCGCCACTTATCACATATGCTTCCCAGGTACGGGGTACTGCTAGCAACACTCATCTCCGAAGGCTACAGGTCCTGCAAAATCGATTTCTGCGCATCGCCACGTATGCACCTTGGTACGTAACAAATCAACAACTGCATAAAGAACTTGGACTCCTTCCTCTTCACCAGTGCATACGTCAGATCGCCTCTTGCTTTTTGTCAAACCTGCCAGATGTTCCAGGAGTTGTGATATGACATCGGCGTACGAACCCGGCAGCCCACACGCCTGAAGAGACGACTCCCACAGGCTCTCCTCCTTAGTGACTCTGGCTGAAAAACTATGAATATTGTTTCACAATTAATATTCTTCTTGTTATCTCTTTGACTACTTGTTTTTTATCAGTTTTTTTAATCTCTCTTTTGTGTCATTCTCGTTTCTCAGTGTTTAGTAGATAATAAGGGCCGACTTGGTTTTCCTTATATGTCCTTATATATTTCATAAACATTAAATTAGTTAACGAGGATATGCAAAGCATATAATGCTGATCGATCACTGAATACAATAACAAAAGGAGTCCAGCGAAAGAAACACTGCAAGAATACCGCTTTTAAAAGCCTCGCATCTATGGCGTGGCAGAGGTTCTCAGGGACGAAGAGCAAGCGGTGGCCAAGGTTTTAAAATTCTTTTTAACTGCTTATTTTAGAATTTAGTATATTGCATTTTATTGAATTTAACGTTTACATGATTTTAAGCTCTTTTTATGTATATTAACAGCACATTTTGTGGCTAAATCTCTTTTAGAAACTTTTTAACCTGATTTTAACAGAATTAGCATTTTAGGGACGCTGATGACCTCGTTGTTGAGCGCCCTTAACCACAATCATCATCATCATCATCATCATCATCATCTTGCGTCTATAGGTGATGCAGAACCAGAGGACATTTCGTAGCCGGGAACCAGAGGTGCCATGCTCTGATTTAGTGCTTCACGACACTCATCCATTATAACTGAAAGTTGTATCCAGTAATAAAAATATAATACGAAGGCATTTCCCTCACGGTTAAACCACGTATGAAATTTTCTTCTGAAATGTAATTTGTTTTTACCAAAAAGTTAAACTTTCAATTGTTTATCTCAGCCGTTTAGGCATATTGATAAATGATTTTGATTACAAATGTGTGCTAAATGTCGCACTGAGTCTATGAACGAATTAGAAAAATAGAAAGTACTCTAAACTAGGTGTGACTTAAAAATATTTATAAGAGACCCTGGCCTAATTGTATTAGTAACGTAAATGAAATAAAAAAATTATAAATCAGCAGATGTAGAAAATTAAATCCTTACTGTGATTGTAACAAACGAAAGCTAAGACTACCTGATTACGTCAACAATTTTCTTAAACATTTCTGTAGCTAACTGACTTATTCAGCACACCTTTACGAGTCACGGAAGTTACAACCCGAACGGCAGCCTTCGTTTCTCATTAGTATGTGTTGGTAAAACAAAATGTCAAATACACACCGTGAATTAAAGAACAGCAATTTAGCGACAAGCCGACCCCATTTCCATGTCCATGCTAATTATCCAACTAAGAGGTTTTTTAATTACTATGCCCACGCATACATGTCAGTGGCAAAATGTTGAGGCAGTTTTTTTCCTTCTAAAGAACGTAGAACTAATAATTATTTTCCATGCCAATTTACGTTATTACTGGTCTGTGGTTTTCTTATTCAGTCTAAGGAACACTTTCGTGTTTCTACCACTTATCAGAGTTTTTATTTTTCCTGTATGTGTAATATAAGGAAGAATTACATTCGACTCGCAGAGACATTTCGTTTTAAATAACGTCATTAAAAGGAAATAAGTAAAGAGCAAGTAGAGTTGAAAAAAAAACTATTTGCGTATATATTACTGTCCACCAACGCAAAGTAAGTCTCTGAAAGAAATGCGACCCCTTACACAGTGGGACAAGGACAGCGAATGTGTGTGACTTAGAACGCACGCTACACAAGGAGCAGAACAGTTAAAAAAGCATGTACCCTACTCACTCTGTACACTAAAACCGAGAAAATTCATTCACAAAATTAAAGTCTGTCTAGTCAACGAGGGAGCAGTTCTGCCTCTTCCATTGACGAACCCTTATAATCGTTTTACAACACAGACCCTCCTTCTCCCAGACCGTTCGGCAAGGTTGCCACCTCGCCCAATACGTCATGGGTATCGTACAAGGTTTCGTCTAAATAAATTATCTTATGTCCATTACTGCGAAACTTCCTTAGCGTTGACAAATATCGCCAAGCTACAACTGTGCTGGATTCCATAACAACCCTCATCTTATTTAAAGTGTGGTATTTGAAACCCAACTCCTTTCGGAGGCCGCGCAAAGTGCATTGCCCATAAGGAAAATCACAAATGTGCAACCAATTCATCTAAAATAGGCGCTCCCCCATTTTGCATAGAATCTATAAATTTCTCGACGAATTAAATCGCATGTGAATTTATCGAAACGTTAGAGAAACATTTCCTTTTGTTTTCACATTTCATCGGCGTCTTTGGGTTGGCCGCGCCGTAGCTCAGTGGTTAGACCGCTTGGCTCTCACCAAGGCGGCCCGGGTTTAATCCCAGGCGACCGCAAAGTGAGATTTTTGGTGGATAACACGGCGCTGGGACGGGTTTTCTCCGGGATCTCCGGTTTCCCCCGCCATCTCATTCCACCGGTGCTCCATCTTCATCTCATGTTTCATCAGTGTCATCGCCTGCAATGCTGTATGTAGTAAAAGCGGGCGTTAAACACCACACATTTTTCGGCGTCTTTGGTATTCCTTTCGTCACAAAACTTCTTAATGTATTTCTGTGAATACCCAGAATTTATCAGGTTCATTGCATGACCCCATACCAAGATTATTTTTCAGAAGGTATTTAAATGTGTTCAAAACAAGCGCTTGAATTTTCTTAGAAACAGATCCCGTTATAACTTTGTTTTTTGAGGCTTTTCCAGTAACAAAACTCGGCCCAGCAACACTTTCCAATTCATTCACACTATTGTCATCACTTTGATTATTTTCACTACTACTTCATTTGCATTTACCACTTCATTTCCCTCTCACGGTCTCCACATCGTGACACACAACGAATTTCTGCACGTAATGAAACAGATCACTGGAAGTTGGAACTTTGGCAAATGAGACTCCACGTGGAGTAAACATGCGACTGTCATTTCCAGAAAATCAGGGTTGCTATTGGTCCTCAACGAAAGTGTTCCATTTCTGAAGTGTGGAAACAGATTTATGATGGTCATTAGTGGGCGGTAGGGTCCGTTTCCTTTGTGACGCAACTGCACACGCGTTGACTAGACAGACTCTAGAAGTCGTCAGAATGTTTTTGAATGGTCTGTAACTAAATCGACATTGAGTGGCATAAACTACCGAGGAAGGGTGTAGCAACGTTTTCCAATCCCCCTGCGTCTCATCCCAGAGACTTTCTTTCCTGTGGTATACTATAGTTTTGCCATATGTAGGGCTAAGTCCTTAAATGCAAGGATATACAAGCAACATAGGCGTATGTTTCATAATAATGTGTTTGTGATTAGTGATTTTTAAAATGTTTAAAGAATCATTTAAGGTTTTATAACACATTATTGTAAATAGTTGGCAATCTTGACTTAACTTATTTACTTAATTGACAAAGAAATCTCTGTGCTTCTCTTTAACGACTGTTTCGGCCATTATTTCGGGGCAGATGTGAAAGTAGCGTGTCTGCCTCACATTCAAGGGTCCGGAGTTCGATTCTGGGTACGATTTCCCTGGGATTTTCATTTATGCTAATAGATGAATGTCGCGTAGCTCTGAGCTCATTCATTTCATTCATCGTTGGTTGTGACCTAGCCAGTAAAAGGCTGTTAAACCGAAAAAAACAAAAGGTAGAAGTTGAAGATAGAGTGATGATTGCATAATAACAACAAGCATAGTTTGAAATCTCATTTAGTTATATTGTGTTGGCTCGTTCTAAGTTTCAGTTATTACAAATTGAAATGAAAAACAACCCTCTAAAATTACAACTGTACCCAAGAGTGGAATCAAATAAGATTGTTACAATACACGTTTTCTTTCTTTTGTTCCTTTAATTTAATAACAAAATTGACAGAAAATATTATGGCACTTCTGGGCGCTTTTCTGTGATCAATTAAGCGGACTACCTTCTTCTACTACGTGGCACTAAACCTTCCACAGCCTATCTGCTGAATTCTTAGATTACCGAATCTCGCCTTTTAAGATATTACCAATGGGTAACACTGGACGTAAAATCCACGAGAATAGTCACCATAGATCCCACGTACGTCGAACAGAAGCAGAAAATTTAGGAGAAACAGTCTCATATTTTACGTACACATCTTTCTACTACTCTTCTCTAACTATTCTTTTATAAAGTTATTATTTCATTTACTTTTTGTTAATCCAGATAAATCTTCAGCTCACGTTTACGCATTTTGTTATATGATACAGTAATTAAATCAATATTGTAAGGCTTTGTTGCTACTTGATGAATCTGCATCTCCATGCTTTTTGCTTGATTATCAGGTAAAAATTAATATGAATAACAACTTATGATTTAACAAAAAGTAAAAGAATTCGAAAACTCAAAACAATAGCAACATATAATTATGTACGAAGTGGTCAGCTCCACAAAAGAGTACTTTACTATTTATTTCTAACGGTTTACAAGTCGTGCATGATTCATTCAGAACGAGGCTTTCGCCAGAAAAATTTAGGACGTAGTTTCATTTGAAATGCAAGTATTTTAAATCGTATAGAATTTTAATCCAAATATTAGAGCCAGTTTCGACATTACAAAAGATTCCATTTGTGGCGAGGTATTCTTATTAAAATAATCCTTCATTGTTGAAAATATTAAACTTAAATATCAAGTTTCAGTTTTTAGATGCACTTTTCATAGAAACAAAAATACAGAGAGACAGAGAAAGAGAGAGAAGAGAGGCAGAGAGATGACGTTTCTTTTAGAATTGTTTGTTAACTCTACTACGCACAGCAGGGAAAATAATGCATTCCATTCAAAAATTTGATATTGAGACTTCACGGCAAATATAGGTTTTGAGACCCTGCAGACGTAAAATAATGTTTTTTAAATAAGTCCGTGTATGTGTGTCTGTGTGTGCGAAGCGTGTACATGTGTGTTGGTGAATAGTATAAACTCAAACACAAAAGGTCGGTTAAATAACAAAGGTTGTATTTAAATTCGTCTTATTTGGATCCATCCGGGAATTTCTCTTCTGAGATGCTTGAGTAAGTACATTTTTACTTGCATGGGTTACCAGCAAAACCCCTACCAGGAGGACCGAGTTTAGGTTCGGAGTGCTCTCTCCTAGAAGATTGCCGACCAAGGCTATGGAGTTTTCTCTCCCCCCTCTATTGTATTAACCCCAATACTAGGGTTGCTTCTTCCACCAAACATGAAGAAAAATCCAAATCTTTCAAATTCAAGAAGAGATACCACATTAAAGTTTTATAAAACTATGATAGTACCTGTTGTATCTTATGGAGCCAAGACCTGGACCTTGAACAGAGCTGATAAAAGAATAATTGAAACGGCTGAAGTGAAATTTTTGAGGTACGTAGCTGGCTGTAGTCTTGAAAATCACATTAAAAGTGAAACAATGAGAGAACAACTAAAAATATTTACTTTAAATGACAAACTCAGGGAGTACAAACTGAAATGGCAAGATCATCTCTCTCGAATGCCAAAAGAAAGACTCACCAAACAGGCCTTGCAGTATAAACCAGTTGGTATTAGACTTGGAAGGCCACGGAGACGCTTGGAAGAACCCTTCTGAGCCGAAACAGGCCTATCTGGCCTATCTTGAAGGTTGATGATGATGACGATGATGATGTATTTAAATTCATAAATTCAGCGTTTTCCAAGAATGTGATACCAATTTTGTCAAGAAAAACCTCCACAACCATATGTGCAATTTTTTTGAAAATTTCGTTTCTCTTAAAAATTAATTTAACAATATTAATTAAAATGACATCTGCTCATTTTCATGAAAAGTGAAACGTAATTTTTAATTTAAATCTTCTGGGGATGTTCTCAGAAGTGCTCTGCATTCAGAATGATTTTTGCTTAACGGATAAATTATATGAGATAAAACAATATTACCATCTGAAAAATATAGGTCTGTGAAAACACACAATTAATGTCAAATACATTTTTATACAGTTAGAACATCAATAAATTCCCTCTTATTGGTCGGAATTTTCCATACTTGATCAAATGGAAGGTGTTATTTCTTATTTCCTGATCATGCATGGAAAATGGAATTTTAGAGACGTCACATAGCGACCAACCCTTAAGTTATTTGATTATCGCTTGTATTCACATTTGTAGTGAACATACAAAAAATATAAAGTAAAAACATCTATCTCTGTTGATATGAAGTGGGTAGAAGAACAAACTTTCCTAAGAAAATATTGTTGAAAAATGTGTAAGTTAAAAGTCATATTTTTTATTTAGGGGCCGCAGAACATTTCTGGTGAAACCTTGACTTTGATTTTTGGGGGATAGTTCAACACTTATCTTCAACAGAAAAGGGACAGAACGTAAAAATGCTTTGAGTGGGGGGATACATACCCTCACAACTGTGTACAATGAGAAAATAAAAAATGAATGTAGTAGAGTAAAACTATCCCTTAATAACACATGGCAACAATGAAAATGTTTCGGGCTTAAAAATACTGAATTTAAATATATTTCCATCTGTTGAATTAAAAAATCACCATAAAAATAATAGATTAGCTCTTGTTTTGAAGATAGTGACATTTCATTTTTAGAGTGAAAATTTTAAATTTGGGGACATTTTGGGGGGGGGGAGTTGGCACACCTGTCAAATAACAAAACACATTCAGAGAGAAATTTTGGAAATTAAGTGATGCAAAAGTTAAGGAAGGCATTTTTGTCGGACCACAAATAAGACAACTTGTAAAGGTCCCTGCATTTGACCAAATTTTGGAAGGGAAAGAAAAGGAAGCTTGGGAAGCCTTCAAGGGTGTTGTTCATGGATTTTAGGCAACAAAATAGAGGACAGCTACAAGCATTTGATGACAGTGCTCCTGTAAAAATACAGTAACCTTGGATGCAACATGTCCTTTAAGATCCATTTTCTCCACCCCCACCTACACTTTTTCCTCCTAGTTGTGGAGCTGTTAGTGATGAACATGGGGAGAGATTCCATCAGGACATTTCTGTTATGGAACAAAGTTATCAGGGCCGATGGAATGAAGTAATGCTTGCGGATTACTGTTGGTCTTTGTATAGGGATTCTGTGGAACTCCATCACAAGAGGCAAGCTAACAGACGACAAAGTCAATAGGCCACCACATGATTCTCTTCAGACACGACTATCTGCGAAGTATTTTTCCAGAAATTTAGAACTCTTAGCATAATTAGCAGTTTAAAAAATCAAATGCACTTTCATTGTTGTTAGCTTGTATGTAATTAAAATGTATCCTTTTCTCTCAATCCGTTAATATGTAATACTTCCACATTGTGTATGGCATAGAAACTAGAGCTAATAAAATTGTTTCATTGTCATATTTGTTTTTCTCAACCCAAAATTAGTAGGAATTGCTTCATGAAGTGCTCAAAACATTCAAAAATTATTTTTTTGTTGTTGCCCAGTGTAATTTGTGAACACAATATTTTAACTTTGATTCTGATTGGCGAGAGGCATTAATGTATCTGTACATTTACTACAAGACGTTTGCGTATAATTAGACATCGTTATTGTTTCAGACAAACTAATTGGTTTGACACTGTAAGAACAAAGATAATTTCCTCCAGGGCGGCCAGAAACGTGAGATGTCGCCTTGCCGTTTCATACGAGGTGCGCTGTGTAAGTAGTTAGAATTATGTGGGAAACACATTAGCCACGCCCGTGGAGACCTCATCACCATGGCAACCGTAGCAAACTCGTGTTGATGATAGCGTTCTCAAATTTTTGTTCAGAAAGGGAACATCAAAGGCAGCGAGCATATCCGCTCTTTAGTGTCGCGTAAATTGAGCTACCGATCCGTGATGGCCAACCATGTTTTGCCCAAAGGTATTTCTGTCCTTTTTACGTTTTACATTCAAATGACTGGCGTTTAATCTTTTTATGCTGGTTTCATGGAAATGGATTCTTTTGCTGTGCAACGATACACGTGAATGAATATTTGGAATAACATCACTAACTGAATTGGAAGGTATTTTAATGGTGAAACGTAGAATTTTGCATATGCAACTAAAAATAAAGTATGAACTATTCCATATTTTGTGACTCAGCTTATTGATCAAATTGAAGAATGCGACTTGAGAAGTAACTAAACTTGAACTTAAGTATTGGTTTTATCAATTTTTCTTATAAATACACTTGTACTTACTGCCACATTCGTAGGAGAGTAGGAAATGATTCTGACTTTAAAAAATTTCCTGCATCCGGGCTGGTATTCAAATTCGAAATCTGTGGGTTAAAACAAAATATGACTAAGAAGCATTCCAAAATTAATAATGCTTTTTTTAATAAGCCCATGTAGGAGTACGAAAACTACCTGGAGACGTTTCTTAGCTGTTCTATAAATCCAAAGTTCTCTCAACCTTTGGTTGTTGGCTTTCTTTCTCTTGTCTGTTCATATTGTTCCGGTCTGTTTCTTCGGTTTGTCTTTTGGTCAACTTGCCACTTAGGCACCTTCATTCCAAAGACGTCACTGTTTAGGATCTCGTCGATTCCTGCCAATTTGAAATCGTTTTCTACTTCACTAACCCATTTCATAGTGTTTACATGTGCTTTACTTCTCTTTTCGTAAAATTCCATTATTTTTGTGAGCCTATTTGAAGTTAATCGTTTAATATGTCCAAAAATGTTAACCTTCGTTTCTTAATTCACTATAGATATCTGTATATTATTTTTATTTCCTTTTTTCTTTAATATGTATTCTTCATCTACAGCTGGTGGACCTAAAATTTTTCTGATAATTTTACGTTCTTCTTATTCTCTATTTTCGATATCTGCTCATCTGTTCAAAAATTAATATTTCTACTTCATAGAGGCACTCTGTTTTAATTAAGGTGTCATAGTGTCTTCATTTTGTACATTTGTATGTTTTGAGTAATCCGATAGGCTGTTTCCAATTTTTGGCAGCTGCTTTCGTTTGCTTTAGTTTCGATTCCATTTTCCTGTATTACATCCCCAAGATATTTAAATTGTGAAACTTGTTTAATTTTTACATATTTGGTTTCCATGTATTTTGGTGTTTGCTCTTTGCTAGAAATATATTCAGTTTTTTTAAAAGATATATGAACACAAATTTTCACTGCAGTTTCTTTTAGTAATTCAATCTGGATTTGATCTGGTATGATGTAACGGGTTAAGATTATAAGATCATCTGCATACGTTATCCAATATATCTTTAATTTTCTTCTCCCTAATATTATTGATTGGTTAATTTTATGAATTATTTTCAGTTTACGTCATACTTGTTTTTTTACTTTTTCAAGAGCACAGTTAAAGAGTAATGCAGGAAGACCATTTCCTTGTCGTACTCCTGTTTTAACTTCGAAAGGTTAAAAATATTCCCCATAAATTTAATTGTAGCCTTTTTATCCCTTAGTATCTGTCTAATAAGTGCAAGAGAATACTTATTTTATTAAAATTATGTTAAAAATTCAATGATATGTGCGTGTTTACAAGGAGTAAATTCTTGTCGATTTATTATGATTTCTAATTACTAATTGAATAGACCGTACTGAGATCAAAAAAGAGAACTTTACATTCATAGAAAATTAAGAAATAGATTTTATTGCTATACAAATATCTCAATGGTCCATGTAGAGGGTAGATTGCGGTGGGCAATTTTTTTTTCACGTCGCATCTTTGCAAATTTCTCAACTTAAATTTCTCACATTTTGAGTTATATTGCTCGTATCATACCTATTTCATTAAATATACTTTGTGTTTGATTCAATGGAAATGGTGTACGTCCTCTAATAATTATTATATTGCGTTACTTTAATTGTCAGGATCATGTCGGCGCCACCAGTGTGCTAGGAGTTGTTTTACCTGCAGTAAATCTATTGTTTTGTCACTGTTGCTTTTAAGCATATTTAAAAACCATTCAGTCTGGGCCGGGTTTAAACCTGCTATCTTGGTCAGTACCTTACCCTGGAGCCCTCCATCCCAAGATACTTCCTCCGTGTGTTTTAGATAGAGAGAGGGGGGGGGGGCGAAAACAAACACGCGTGCTAGCAAAATATAACACAGAATTACAGGAACGCATTTCTTTGCTTTTAAATAGTGTAAAAGTACGCCGATTCACTCAAGAGATTCTTGTTTTATTTTATAGGCTTGGTCTGTGTAAACTTTTGTTATCCATCCACCGATAATCTTGAATAAACTGATAAATACTGCCAACAGAGCGCATTCTTTCTATAGATCAAGTATGTTGACGGTTACATTTATTCCATATTCTTCTCTTTTATGATGTTGGCGTATTTAAACTTTTCTGATACTTTTGAAGCAGTGATTAACATCTAAAATAGAGTATTGCGCTGTTTTAAGGGCGGGAAAAATTTAAGAAATTCAGAAAATCTTCAACATCCACTAAAACAGACCTATAAATGTATGCACCATACACATGAATTTTCGCTTGTATGACAATGCCTTGTGAGTATTTTATCCCTTTTAAATATATGCTGTCCAATAGCAGTTTAATTTCCATGTGCTGCATGCATTAGGCAGAGAAGGTACTGGATGCTATACTATGGCGCGACGTCCCGTTTTCAGGCCATGGCCTCCCCAGTTGCTCTCCGAATCTGTGGATCTCACGCTGTAGTTCTCCAGTTCCGGATCTTGAATATGTGTGTTGAGTCTTGTTGTATACGATGTTCCCATCTGTTATGTGGACTTCCCACTGGCCTTCCTCCTCCAAAGTCTCCTAGGAACACCTTCTTTGGGATTCGATGTTCCTCCATCCTAATTAGACGACCTGTCCATATAAGTCTGTTGAAGGTACTGGATATCACCTAAAATTTCTACACCGATATTTCGTCCAAATTCATTTTAAGGCCTTTTGAATTAAAAAAAAAATAAGAAAACGTGTGCATGCGGATAAGCAGACTGTTAGGACAGTATAATTAACAATATTATATGAATCATTTTAACTATAAATAGTATGTTTTCAATTTGATTAGTATAGTCAAGTAGGCCTAGCACACACAACCTACATGTGTTCATTTTCTCCTGATAGGTGTAACGTCGAGTGAGCAGGTCTGGCGATACCGAATGATGTAAAGTCTGTTTACCCAACGCAAGTGCAGGGCGGCCGCTTTCTTTGACAACCCCTCATAATCGTTTTACAACATGGACCCTCCTCCTGACGGTCCTTTCTACAATGTTGCAACATTTTAACATCACCGTCTTGCACCTAATGAAACAGAACAACTGGAAGTTGGAAATTTGGCAACTGAGACTCCACGCGGAGTAGACATGGAACTGTCATTTTCAACAAATGGGGGCCGCTATTGGTCCCCAACGTCAGTGTTCCATTTCTGAAGTGTGGAGATAGATTTATGGCGGTCATTAGTGGAGGGGAGGTTCCCGTCCTTTGAGGTCTCTTTGACTGGGAACTGCACACGCTTTGGGTAAACAGACTTTATCCTAGGCCAGTGACCTTCCACTGCTTAGGCTAGCAGGTCACGCGCTGAGATATCTACAAATAGAAGCAGAACGGATAGTCTATACTGAAGGTGTTGCACATTTCATGGGGCAGAATTACATCACTCGGAAAACATCAGGGGGCAACTAAATGATCTATTTGTAGGAAAACTGTACAGAACTGAATGGGTACTAAGTTACCAATTATTAAACTATATGTACTTTTACCCCTATCATGCTATATATGAGCCTGTCTGTTCATCTTTCAACAGCATAACTAAAAAGATTGGGATAAACACCAAACGGTACTTTCCGAATTTCTTTCGGAAACAGTGTTTTATTTTGGTTTAATGCAAAAATTTAAGGTCGCTGTGTCACTAAAGAATTTCTCCTAATTTGTATCTAAACTGTTTTATTCTATCTAAAACTATCATATAAAAAGTGTTGCACTTAAAATTAAATTTCGCTATCGAGGTTTCACCAGAAATATAACTTATATGAGGTCTCCTAAATCCTCCCAAAAAGCTACCAATTTTGTACAGATGTTTTTCTTTTTTCTGGTTCTTTTCTCGCATAACTGGCACACATATACATATATTTTAAAAATATATATTCCGAAATAAACGTCAAAGCTATGCATTTTAGCGAGGTGTTACTATGAGATGGCCTTTCTTTAAGATTGCCCATAATCAAAACCACAATTTTCTTAGAAAGAAATTCAACTTCATTACTTCTTTATTTCTCAAAAATACCTTCAATGATGTTGACTAAATTGTTACGTAATTATTTGAGGTACTGACACGAAAGTATGAAAGGTAGATCTTCCTGCATTAACCTATGAAATGCTATCCTCATTCGGATTGAAACATATACTGTTTTATCATCGTTAGTTTTGCTTCTATAAATTGCCGGACCATCCTTTAGTTGTCTCTCCAACTTCCCTTTAAATCCAAACCAATAACAAAAATATATATGTCGGAATACATTAAGACCCAAAAATGTCTTCGCATTTGCTATTTTTTTTTGTAATACGATTCTGTATTTCTTATGATTTACCATAAACAATTCATTTTGTTTGTCATGCAAATATATTTAAACATATGGTATTTTAAATCCTTGAAGAAATATAGAGAAAATGTCCATTTGTGGGGTATTTAGGATGACGGATTTTCTTTAAAAATCCTCTTTTGCATCCTTGGAAGATATTAAACTTAGTTTCGTATTTATTTGACTTCTCAGTTATGCGTTATGCACATATTAACAAACATTCATAAAAGGAAACTATTTATAATTGTTATTAATAGAACCTCAAAATGAATCTATTCAGTGAAATAGTGTCGAATTTTTGGGTGGAATGCCGTACAGCTATATACCATTCATTAGTATGAAGTTTCAAATTTTCATTGGATGGGAATAATATTTCCAATTCAGGTGAGAGTTCAAAGAGTAACAACATAAAGTTGATGGATAGAGTCAACATGAAAAATCCAATGCCATGGCCGGGATTTGAACCACGGATCTACTGGTTTCCGTCCAGTCGCTCTTAACCTTTGAGCTACCATGGCCAACGTGCCTTCCTGACATTGAATTCTCCAGTTGACTCGTATATTTCCCCGGTAGACCACTAGGGGCTCTCTCATCCGAGATACACCGTTCGTGGCGACTTACTATTGTAAGTACTTAAGACCCAGGCTTCATCATTTAACTCTTATTATTTTAGTTAATTGATGGAAATTAATCATTTCTCCACACTAGCCGTATATAGGCTAAGATATTTGATGGATAGAGTCAACATGAAAAATCCAATGCCATGGCCGGGATTTGAACCACGGATCTACTGGTTTCCGTCCAGTCGCTCTTAACCTTTGAGCTACCATGGCCAACGTGCCTTCCTGACATTGAATTCTCCAGTTGACTCGTATATTTCCCCGGTAGACCACTAGGGGCTCTCGCATCCGAGATACACCGTTCGTGGCGACTTACTATTGTAAGTACTTAAGACCCAGGCTTCATCATTTAACTCTTATTATTTTAGTTAATTGATGGAAATTAATCATTTCTCCACACTAGCCGTATATAGGCTAAGATATTTGATGGATAGAGTCAACATGAAAAATCCAATGCCATGGCCGGGATTTGAACCACGGATCTACTGGTTTCCGTCCAGTCGCTCTTAACCTTTGAGCTACCATGGCCAACGTGCCTTCCTGACATTGAATTCTCCAGTTGACTCGTATATTTCCCCGGTAGACCACTAGGGGCTCTCGCATCCGAGATACACCGTTCGTGGCGACTTACTATTGTAAGTACTTAAGACCCAGGCTTCATCATTTAACTCTTATTATTTTAGTTAATTGATGGAAATTAATCATTTCTCCACACTAGCCGTATATAGGCTAAGATATTTGATGGATAGAGTCAACATGAAAAATCCAATGCCATGGCCGGGATTTGAACCACGGATCTACTGGTTTCCGTCCAGTCGCTCTTAACCTTTGAGCTACCATGGCCAACGTGCCTTCCTGACATTGAATTCTCCAGTTGACTCGTATATTTCCCCGGTAGACCACTAGGGGCTCTCGCATCCGAGATACACCGTTCGTGGCGACTTACTATTGTAAGTACTTAAGACCCAGGCTTCATCATTTAACTCTTATTATTTTAGTTAATTGATGGAAATTAATCATTTCTCCACACTAGCCGTATATAGGCTAAGATATTTGATGGATAGAGTCAACATGAAAAATCCAATGCCATGGCCGGGATTTGAACCACGGATCTACTGGTTTCCGTCCAGTCGCTCTTAACCTTTGAGCTACCATGGCCAACGTGCCTTCCTGACATTGAATTCTCCAGTTGACTCGTATATTTCCCCGGTAGACCACTAGGGGCTCTCGCATCCGAGATACACCGTTCGTGGCGACTTACTATTGTAAGTACTTAAGACCCAGGCTTCATCATTTAACTCTTATTATTTTAGTTAATTGATGGAAATTAATCATTTCTCCACACTAGCCGTATATAGGCTAAGATATTTGATGGATAGAGTCAACATGAAAAATCCAATGCCATGGCCGGGATTTGAACCACGGATCTACTGGTTTCCGTCCAGTCGCTCTTAACCTTTGAGCTACCATGGCCAACGTGCCTTCCTGACATTGAATTCTCCAGTTGACTCGTATATTTCCCCGGTAGACCACTAGGGGCTCTCGCATCCGAGATACACCGTTCGTGGCGACTTACTATTGTAAGTACTTAAGACCCAGGCTTCATCATGTTGACTCTATCCATCAAATATCTTAGCCTATATACGGCTAGTGTGGAGAAATGATTAATTTCCATCAATTAACTAAAATAATAAGAGTTAAATGATGAAGCCTGGGTCTTAAGTACTTACAATAGTAAGTCGCCACGAACGGTGTATCTCGGATGCGAGAGCCCCTAGTGGTCTACCGGGGAAATATACGAGTCAACTGGAGAATTCAATGTCAGGAAGGCACGTTGGCCATGGTAGCTCAAAGGTTAAGAGCGACTGGACGGAAACCAGTAGATCCGTGGTTCAAATCCCGGCCATGGCATTGGATTTTTCATGTTGACTCTATCCATCAAATATCTTAGCCTATATACGGCTAGTGTGGAGAAATGATTAATTTCCATCAATTAACTAAAACATAAAGTTGTTTATAGGAAGTAAAAGTAAAACAAAGAAATACTGCTTTGTGTTTTTGATGTTCCCAGAATGTGAAAGCAGCCAAGAGAGCTGATATCTCCATAGCAACAAGACTCCCCTACAAATATTTACACATGGCCAATCTCCCTGACGTTCACAACTCAAAGGTTGGTTTGCGGTCAGGGGCCAGTACCCCTCCAACGGTCAACGGACGCCAGTTTTTTCTCCAGTGCCCCTAAAGTGGTTCTCTTTTGATATGACCCTGCAAAGCAAAATTGCAAGGTGGGAGGATCACTCGCCACTAATTGGTCCGTGCAACATCCTCCCCCATCACTTTACGTTTCATCGCCAATATTGATGTGTTTTTGTTTGATCACAGGACATCATTAGTTTCTGACTTCCTCTACATGCAGCCGCAGTTGCATATCAGTTGCTGCGATGTGCATCAAATTCTCTGATTAGAGCACCGATTTAACACCTCGAGTCCCGATCATAATTAGAAATATTACTGATAAAACAGATGTTAAACCCTCCCCTAAAAAAAACACACATGTGCATAGCAGACAGGAAAAGTGCTGCATTTCATATAAAAATTCAATACCGAGGGTTTAATAGAAATACGCGTTTTGATACCCCTGGAATTAAAAAAAAAAACACTTGTGAACAGCATAACTCCAAAACAAAAGTTCAAAAAGTGAACTAAATATTAAACTTTGTATTTAAGTTCTTATCTTCCAAAATGTGAGACGATGATTTTCAAATTAATCCATATGCCCCAAACTAGCCTTCACACGGAAAATGTTTCGAAATTTTTCCTTTTGTAAAATATTACTAACAATTTTCATTAAAATACCACATATTTAAGACATCTACGTGACTTGAACTTCCTAAAAATCGCCTGCGAAGTCAACTTAATTCAGAAGGAACTACACAATTTTGTAAGAATATAACTGAATTAAGGGATAGACGAAAAAACACTATCTAGGCCGAAAAGAAGATTCCCTTAAAATGAACAACTTATTTCAAATAACTCATTGTGCCTTAAACCGTTTCCAAAATGCTGTTATTAATAGTTTTAAATGTTTAAACATTTGTCATTATTTTAATGCCCTATCGATATTCAGTTGTTTCTCGGAATGCATGCAGACAGTTTAGAATTTTAAGGCCAAGATCTAGCGTCAAGTTGTTAAATATTTGTGTGTCACTTTTCGTTGTTTATATGTAACAAAACGCGTAATGTCGCTATTTCTGTAAAGAGTTGAAGTGAAGTAGATGGGAAAATACGTCATGTTGCCGCCATCGCGGGTCTGTCGTGTAGGAGGTGCGGGAATAGGGAAATCGCTCCACCTTGCGGCATACCCGCATGTCAGATTTCAATTGGTTGATGTTTAATTTTGATTTGGGTTCTAATTGGAGCTATGAGATCTCTTATTCTTCAGGTGAATGGTTGTAGGAAATGGATTTGTTGTTTGTTGGCTGCTCAGTTGTCTCAATAATACACTGGTTCGTTGCAAAAATTGATTTAATTCTCACTCAATTCGTTGATTCCGATTGATTGGTAGCGGTGACCACCTGTTACTAAACGTTCTAACAGAATTCTCTTAATTCTTTATACGGCGAATACTTTGCTATTATAAACTTCTTCTGCTGCTTCGCTCACGCTGGTTGCGTTATTCTCGACTTCCCTACATTTCGGACTTAGAAATCTTTACTACCTCTTCTTCGTGCGCAATAACACGTCTTTTCCCTCTTAGTATGACTGTAGAAGTGATTTACATTTCGGACTTAGAAATCTTCCCTACTTCTTCTTCACGCGCCCTAACACATCTTTCCCCTCGTAGTATGACTTTTGAAGTGATGTTTCGTCTACTCTGCGATTCCGTTCGTACTTTATTCTGATCCCTACTCTAACCCTTATCACATGACCAAAATAACTCACCCTTCTTCCTATTTCTCAAATCTTACATTATTATTGGTTTCTCATTTTATTTCAATTTTTCTTTATTGGTTAGCAAAACTCATCGAACTCATTGTCGTTACATCCCACCGTGAGTTGGGTCACGCCTACCCTGGGCTCTTTGTAACGGTATACATCGTTATCACCTTAGCAAAGTAAATCCTTTTAGGTCTTACGCTTGACCGCATCTAGAAAACCTTATTGTTCCTACACATTTTTGCTTATAGTTCTCAGACATTGAACCTTTCCTTAAACAAAGAGGCTAACGGTCACCTCTTCCTGTCTCCCCGACTTGTGTTCAGATTTTACAGAAATATTTTCTCTCCCTTACATGGATTCTAGCATGTTAGTTGATTTTACAGAAATATTTTCTCTCCCTTACATGGATTCTAGCATGTTAGTTGTCTTAAATTATATTCTTCCCATCTTATTCTTAATTAAACCGCTATTTTAATCATTACTCTAATTTCATTCTAATTTCATATTAATATAACAATATTTTATATTAGTTTAGCAAAGCATTTTCATTAATTTATCTTCTTTTTTAATTCTCGTGATTTCAGTTCATTCGCCGCCTCCTAATCGCTGTCTGATACTGCGGTTACATAATGCCCGTTTGACAAAAATGAAATACCCATTATTTAAATTTTGTCAAACCCCCGTCATGACATTTCCTCCTTATATCTTATAATTTCTCCTTCCCTACTCGAAACATTTTTCGGTGGTCACCGTTTCCCTCATCTTCATCAGTGTGTTACTTTATACACATAGAATGGTCAATATGGTACATCATATACATAGAATTATAGATATGATACATTACGTACATAGACAAGTACACTGTCGTATATGTGGTTATTACCCTATATACAAATAACATTCGTGATACCTCAACTATATATACACTTCACTGAATTATCCTTGTCTCACTTGACATCAACTTGATTTTACCTTATTACATTCCTTAAGTACTACATTAATGTTACTATATTACAGTTTACAATATTACGTTTTACATTCAATGATATTTTTTTTTTTTTTTTAATATTATTATATTAACTTATTGGGACGTTTCTTTATCTTTCAGTCCTTCACCGTAAGAACATTCGTCCTCACATTCTTATAATTTGCGTAACGATGTCCAAATATGGAGTAAACATTGGCAGTTCATTGTCCTGTCTTTCCACTTCACTTTCCACTCTAAACTTTCTTTCACTTTGTCACGCCTAAGTCTGTGACCTTTACAATAACAACATAGCCTTTTGGCACATGAATACATCAGTACTTATACTATATTTACATTTCACAAATTATTTTTTTAAAGATCTTTCTAACATGTTCATTAGCTGTGGTTATTCTTATTACATTATCATTTTGTTTGTGCACAGGAATTTGGGAACTTGCAACTCCCACGCAGTGTTTGAATTTCAAACGAAAACGTTACCCGTACTAATTATATAACTTTTACTTGGTATTTTTTTTTTACATCTTCGTATATATAATTTCAATCACATTTACACAGGTGATTCTTGGGTCTGCTCTGTACTGTTTACAACGTTTTTCTGACGATATGGCCTTATTAGGGAGATGTTATATCTGCCTATTGGTTTACCATTTCTTGGGTGTATTAGGGCATACGCTCTGTCACCAAATATTTTCTCAATCCGGTATGGGCCTTTCCATAGCATATATAGCTTTCTAGTCTTTTTTCCTAACAAATCTGACTTGTCGAACGATTTCACTAGAACTAAGTCGCCGACCTTTGGTTCCCAATTCTTCTTATACCGCATTTTCTTTGCGTTTCTTTTCTCTACTTTTTCCATTATTCTTTTAACAGCATTTTGGATCCGTTCTCGATCTGTCTCGGTTGTCACTTGTATACTTTCCGGAACACCATCTATTATTGGTTCCGGTGTTAAATTCCTATGCAATTGGATAGGAGCATATCCTGTGGTTAAATTGACTGAATTATTGAATATAAACTCAATATAGTTGATGTGGTCTGGCCAGGTAGTCTGTTTCAATGAGCAAAGGACTCGGAGATGAACACCTAGGTCTTTCATTACGCGCTCGCTTGGATTAGAGCATGGATGGTACGACGTTGTATTATAGATGCGAATTCCGGCATCCTGAATGGTGTGCACGAATCGTCTTCCATGGTGTATGGACGCGTTATCTACTAATAGTGCTTTCATCTTCCCGTATTTGACTATATAGTCTTTCACTATTTTATTCGCGCATGCTGCACTTGTTAATTTCTTGAGAGGGTATATTTTCACAAATTTCGACATCACGTCGATAAGTACAAATAAATATTTTAATCCTCCTCTTCCTGCAGGGAGTTTATAAATTTTGATGTCAATATCTCCAGGATTTCATCTAACATTTCCTGTATTTTAAGGTTCACTGCCTCCTGTAAATCCAATGGAATAGGTCTGCACTTATATTTGAATGGGGGAACTTCATGTATCTCGAATTCATACTCAAAATCATTATAGGTCCCAGTGTGTTCCGAAAATACATTTCTGTGTTTACATAAAATGTTATAAAAAATCTCTTTTTGGTGGTCGTTAAGTAGGTTCGAGTTTGCTACTGTTTCTCTTATTCTATAGGTCATGTTTACATTATTTTCGACTACCTGGAAATCATCTGGTAGGGTAATTATCTCCTGTTCACATGCTTCTGTCTGCCCAAGTCCGTATGACGTCATCTCTAAAAGCCCTTCTTCTGCCGCTACGTACACTTCTTTATCATAGTTTCCCATCTCTTCTGCTTCTAATGGATTCATCTTAACTAGCTCCATCCCTCCTATTCGTATAAATTCTACAAAAAATGTTTCTCCATCTATTTCTTTTTCTTCATCTGTCAATCTTATCTCATTTTCTGCTTCCCTTGAGCTAAACGGAACTTTCACTATGACGTCTTTAATTTTGATTTCCAAGGCTTCCATTTGATAATTCAACTTAGCTTGAAGCGCATACAACACGTCATTACCCATAATAATGTCTACAGATAGCCTATTAATAACATAACATACAAATTCTATTGTATCCTCCCCAATGGTGACTTTCAAAAGCATTTGTGTATTAATCTTTTGTTTGGCACGACCTACTGCCAGAGTACAATATGCACTTTTCACGGGCAATGTTTGCAATTTCATTCCATTGTTTTTTAAGTGATAAAAGAATGCTTGACTTATAGCTGAAACTGAGGATCCTGAATCTATGGTAATGTGCCATTTTTCTTTGTTTATTATTGCAGCAATACGTGGAGCATCTCTCACTTCTTGTAATTCTGTTAAGTGATTGTTTATTTGAGTACCGTTTTCTATTTCTGTTTCTGTTTTATTTTGTACCACCCTACTCAGAGCTGTGTCCCTGTTCAAATTAAGAACTAGCGTGTTCATCCGGGTCCGATGCGGGACGTCTTCTATCGCACCCTGGAGTCGTTTCCCGTCTGCTGTGTTGTGTCTGGCCTTTCATCTACCTCGGGCGCCGCGTCCCTCGGTGTGGGTGGAGGAGAACGCACCCATTCTCTTGAGAGAAGTTGGTTCCTCTGTCTTACTTCAGGTCTGTCTGTATTGTTCTCTCTACCAGCGTCACGTGGTTGATATTGTCTATTAGCTTCTGGTAGTCGGAACGTCGGTCTTGTATTCCCTCTTCGAAGAAATGGGGGGTGACCCCTATTTCCATTCCTAGTTACATGTACATATCTTATAGGGAAATTATATGAATTTGAATTTGGTGGTCCCTGTCTCCCTCTATTGTTGTTAGGGAATTCCCTCGGGACGTGGGCATCGTATCTTTGACGAGTAGCCATATGGTTTGTGTTAAAATTTCGGGGATTGTGTGCCCTTTCCCCGTCATGACTATTATTATTCCACGGTCTGTGTGGACTTCTCACTGGCATTCGATTCTCATGTCTATTTTGTGAATTTTGCGTCCCAACGCTTTGTAAAGCTGTTAACAATGTAATTGCCTCTCTCAATGTCTGAGGTCTTGCTACCACCATGTGATTTCTAATGTTCTCAGGAAGGTGGGGTGTGAGAAGAGAAATCAGTTCGCCTTCCTGTAATGGAGGTTGTAGATATTTACTCATTTGCGAATATCTCAGGAAATAATCGGTAATAGACTCTCCATTATTACCTTGGTATCGGCCATTTGTTATTTGATTCCTTACTTGGTATTGGACATTGGCGTTCCAATACTTTTCTAGGAAAGCTGTTTTGAACAACTCGTAGCTGCATCCTTCTCCCACAGTTACTCGTAGCCAATTAAGTTCGGCAGATTCTAACGCCCTTTGAACTATTATCATTTTATATTGCTCGGGTACACCTCTGATGACAAAATACTTTTCTAAGTCGGCCAAAAATTGTACTGCGTTGTCATTGCGACAATTAAATTTCGGGAGGGGCAATTCGCTTAGAAAATTCATGTGCACTGCTGGATACATATTTACGTTTTGCATATTTATTTCGCTATTATTGCTGCTTTGAGGAGAGACAGAAGGGGCGCTAACCTGTTCGTTCTGCCTCTCTCCATTGTGTGTATGTATAGTACAATTGGAACTCTCAGGTACCTGCCCTTGCTGTCGCAGCTGTAAGCCAGTTACAGTATCTCTGATTTGAGATATCTCGCTTACTGTTTCCCTCAACATTTGTGTATTCTCTGATTGAATATTTGTTACACGTGCTACCTTTTCTTTTAACGTCTCCATGTCAGCTGCTATACTATTGTTTACAGTGTCAAACCGGTCATTTATCTCTTGTACAAAAGTTACCTGTGTCGTGGTCAGTTCATCTACTCTTATTCTTTCCTTATTAATTTCCTCCCCTATTCTATTTTCTACTCCTACAACGAGAGATTTGGTAGCTTCTAGGTCACTTCTTATAGTACCTACTTCTCGCTGCAGGGCCTCTTTTACAGACTGGATTTCCCCTGTTATTCCTTGAATTCTGACTGTGATTCTAGTTTCTGTTTTTTTCCCTTGGCTTGTAATTTGACTTACTAATTTAGCTTCTAGTGTTTGGTTCTGTCCTACTAATTTATCTTCTAGTGTTTGGTTCTGTTCTACGAATTTAGCCTCTAGTGATTGGTTCTGTTCTACTAATTTAGCCTCTAGTGATTGGTTCTGTTCTACTAATTTAGCCTCTAGTGATTGGTTCTGTTCTACGAATTTAGCCTCTAGTGATTGATTTTGTTCTACTAATTTAGCCTCGAGTGATTTGTCCATAGCTTCTAGTGTTTGGTTCTGTTCTACTAATTTAGTCTCTAGTGATTGGTTCTGTTCTACTAATTTAGCCTCTAGTGATTGATTCTGTTCTACTAATTTAGCTTCTAGTGATTGACTCTGAATAGTCATTTGCGCCATGAGTTTCTGGAACATCTCTTGTAGATTTTCCATAACCCCATGATTGTCACTTCTATTTACATTTAAGCTACTTACACCATTTACACCCTCATCTACTGATCCTATAACATTGCTTTCCATTATCTCTTCATTAACAACTTCCAACTCTTTCTCTGTCTCCATAATTATTTGTTCCCCAGAATTTTCCATTTTAAATTTATTCTGTACGATCTTCTTATTTCTCAAAAGCATTGAATTTCCCCTTTAAATTTTCTAATTTCCCTTCCAAAATACTTATTACTAAGACATTACATAGATATTGCTTTCACTGAATGATATTACATTTACAAGAAATATAAATTGAGTATGTGTAACTCACAGTTCTGTTGTACGGCTGTGGTGTTTATGTGATGTCTTTACCAATTTTTGTCGTGCTGCTCGTCGTCTAGTAGGCTCAGTTGATGTCGAAAGAACTTGAACTTCTCTCTTGGTTGGGGGAAAATTCTATCTAGTTGTTTTTGCCGTCTTCTTCGTAGTCTCTGCTGTCCTCATCGTAGTTGTCGTCGTCGGTCTTCTCACTTCTCCTCGTAGTCGTCCTTCGTCGTCGTTCTTCTCACTTCTCCTCGTTGTTGTCGTCGTTACATTTCACCCATTTCCTACAATTCGAAGCCCCAACGTGTCGGCGCCATTATGCGGCATACCCGCATGTCAGATTTCAATTGGTTGATGTTTAATTTTGATTTGGGTTCTAATTGGAGCTATGAGATCTCTTATTCTTCAGGTGAATGGTTGTAGGAAATGGATTTGTTGTTTGTTGGCTGCTCAGTTGTCTCAATAATACACTGGTTCGTTGCAAAAATTGATTTAATTCTCACTCAATTCGTTGATTCCGATTGATTGGTAGCGGTGACCACCTGTTACTAAACGTTCTAACAGAATTCTCTTAATTCTTTATACGGCGAATACTTTGCTATTATAAACTTCTTCTGCTGCTTCGCTCACGCTGGTTGCGTTATTCTCGACTTCCCTACATTTCGGACTTAGAAATCTTTACTACCTCTTCTTCGTGCGCAATAACACGTCTTTTCCCTCTTAGTATGACTGTAGAAGTGATTTACATTTCGGACTTAGAAATCTTCCCTACTTCTTCTTCACGCGCCCTAACACATCTTTCCCCTCGTAGTATGACTTTTGAAGTGATGTTTCGTCTACTCTGCGATTCCGTTCGTACTTTATTCTGATCCCTACTCTAACCCTTATCACATGACCAAAATAACTCACCCTTCTTCCTATTTCTCAAATCTTACATTATTATTGGTTTCTCATTTTATTTCAATTTTTCTTTATTGGTTAGCAAAACTCATCGAACTCATTGTCGTTACATCCCACCGTGAGTTGGGTCACGCCTACCCTGGGCTCTTTGTAACGGTATACATCGTTATCACCTTAGCAAAGTAAATCCTTTTAGGTCTTACGCTTGACCGCATCTAGAAAACCTTATTGTTCCTACACATTTTTGCTTATAGTTCTCAGACATTGAACCTTTCCTTAAACAAAGAGGCTAACGGTCACCTCTTCCTGTCTCCCCGACTTGTGTTCAGATTTTACAGAAATATTTTCTCTCCCTTACATGGATTCTAGCATGTTAGTTGATTTTACAGAAATATTTTCTCTCCCTTACATGGATTCTAGCATGTTAGTTGTCTTAAATTATATTCTTCCCATCTTATTCTTAATTAAACCGCTATTTTAATCATTACTCTAATTTCATTCTAATTTCATATTAATATAACAATATTTTATATTAGTTTAGCAAAGCATTTTCATTAATTTATCTTCTTTTTTAATTCTCGTGATTTCAGTTCATTCGCCGCCTCCTAATCGCTGTCTGATACTGCGGTTACAACCTTGTTGTTTATTAGCTGGAGAGGCACGAGACAACAGTACGAAGACATCAAGAAGCTGGAAGTGAATCGTATTATTGGAGCGAAAATAATGTTCGTTACTGTTCCAGAATGAAAGTCGAAAACATTCGACTACTGTAACGGTCTACCACATCCGGTAGGAGGCCACGCCGTGGCTCAGTGGTTAGACCGCTTGGCTCTCACCAAGGCGGCCCGGGTTCGGTCCCAGGCAACCGCAAAGGAGATTTGTGGTGGACAACACGGCGTTGGGGCGGGTTTTCTCCGGGACCTCCGGTTTCCCCCGCCATCTCATTCCACCGGTCCTCCATCTTCATCCCATGTATCATCAGTATCACCGCCTGCGGTGCCGTATATAGTAAATATAGTATATAGTAAAAGCGGGCGTTAAACATTACACATTTCACATCCGGCAGGATTATATGAAAGCCGATATGGTAGAATAGTATTTTAGTATGTTTGTCAGTCTTTTTTATTTTATTTTACGTCCTCCAACGTTAAGTCATATGGGACGATGAATGAAATGGGTGAAATGATGCTCAAATGTGTCCAAGGTCCATGGAGCTTAGAGTTACCCGACATTCGTCTGTAAGGATAAGGGAAAACCCGGAATAAAACCTTATCCAGG
This sequence comes from Mantis religiosa, assembly GCA_030765055.1. Taxonomy (NCBI): domain Eukaryota; kingdom Metazoa; phylum Arthropoda; class Insecta; order Mantodea; family Mantidae; genus Mantis; species Mantis religiosa. Next base: position 64,161,897 of record CM060958.1, on the reverse strand, counting down.
TAATTCACCCTGACCGAGATTCGATGTCGGGACCTCTTGAACGTGAGGCAGACATGCTACGATCTACGCTACCGAGGCGGGGTGTTTGTCAGTGTTTTCAGCTTTGAGTTGAGTCGACTACTGCGACTCCGTGGTGAGGAATCGGGTCAGTGAAGCATTTCACGAAACATTCGTTCATTGTATTGTGCAGAGAAGTATGATACGCTCCAAGTTCAGCGGCGAGGAGTCGGCAGACGGGGGAACAAGCAATGAAACAGTTCATGAGCAAATACCAAAGTTAATATGTTCAGTATCGACGTGCAGCCGCGTGTAAGAGATGCACCTTTATGTACTTCAGAGAGATTACAAGCAGTACCAGTTTGTGCGTGCTAAAAAAAACAAGTGACGTATCGAAGTTGTGTATTTGCGTAAAAGAGGTGATTGCCTGTTAGCAGTGTACTAAAAATTTTAGTGGCAAATAAAGGCGCTTAAGGTGAACTTTCGTCTTTTGTCACAATAATCCTTCGTAAGAATACATTGTATATCCATTGAAATATAAGGGTAGAAAGTTCTTATGGTTGCAACCATAAGGTTTGTTTTCAGTTTTTTTTTGTATAGTATAGTAATGAAATGTGTTTAAATATATACAAATATAATAATTTGTAACTTAAAACTTCACTTATCTTATAAGAAATTATGATAAGTCTTATAAGTTCTCCAAGATCGCACAATACTTCTTTAATGATTTTAATAAAGACTTTATAAATAAAAAAAATTGAAAACTTCAAATATCAAAAAGCTGTTAATGATATTTCTACTCTTTAAAAATACAAGATGATTATAATTTTAAAAAAAGTTACTTACCATCCTTGGGTTAATAAACATTTTAAATTTTTTTTAAAGAGTTTGGTATAACTTAAGTTCCTCAAAATAAATATACTATTAAAATTTATTGCATTTTTCTATAAAAGATAAAATTCCTAATAATAAAAAAAATCTGATATTTACCAGTTTAATTGTTTCGATTGTGATAAAGTTTATATTGGAAAGACAAAATGTAATTTAGATACCAGAACGAAAGAATATTTTCGTAACATTAAGTATAGGTAAACAAACTGTTAAATCGGCAGTAGCAGATCATTTTTGGTCATTTAGCCTAGAAATAAATCCAGAAGTTAAATTATTAAAACAATTAAATTGTCCAATAGATTTAATAGTTTGGTGAAATATATTTATTTTAAAAAAACATCGCGTAATGAATTTTTAGATATCAGCAGTTGATTCTGTTTTTAAATTTGTTTTATTTTCAGATTTTGGTAGTACTGAGAAGAATATATCAACGTCTATTGTTTAGTAACTGTGACGACAGCTTTGTTTTTCCAGCTGAAGATGTGTATGAATATACATGAAATCGTGGTCCTGGAGAATTTATAAGAATTATCATCATTTTTATAAGATAAGTGAAGTTTTAAGTTACAAATTATTATATTTGTTTGCTTCACTGTTAATACCTTCATATTTTACATATTTATGTGTTTAAATATTTTATATATTATGAGGGATATCTAAAAAGAATAAGAAAATGCTTTAATATTAGCATTTCACCGTATATTTATAAAATGTATAAAAGTCTGCGTAAAGCAGTTGAAGTATTTACGTAGTTACTGTAAAACTGCGGTAAAGAAAATTGAATATCGCTGAATAACTAGTCCAGTACACCATCTGAAACATATCAGAGTCTAGGAGAAGTGCTGCACAAACCCTAAGTTAAACAAGATAAACATGAATAAATGTGACATGACATGTTTTACTAAATACAAGAAAAAGTACATTAATACCTAAGTATATTGTACATTATTTCCCAAAATTAACAAATATGTAGATGATCTCAGTTTGTTATAATATATGAAGCAATGTGATAAGTAAACATTTTCCTTGTCAGATATTGTATTAAATCGACAACACCACTCTCAGTATCTTGTAAAGGATAAGGAAATTACGTAACTAGTTGAGGTAACTAACTCCCGATATAGGATATGCAGTGAAAGATGTCATGTCTCGTTTCCATAGAAGCCGTGAAAAGGATTACCTTGTGTTCGTGAATTATGTAGCTGTTTTGTATAACCAATGAGAGTTTAGACGGACAAGACTTTCAGTTTTGTTGTGGCACGCCTGCTGTGCTACAGCAGGTGACGATCATGCACCTGCCCACCATGCACCAGCTACTACGCGGAAAGAAAGAACTGGTAAGTGAGGTTATGTAAAGTCTGTCAAGTCAACGCGAGTACAGTTCGGCCGCCACCTTTGACGAACCTTAATCATTTTACAACACTAACCCTCCTTCTCCCAGTCCTATCTGCAAGGTTGCCACCTTTCTCGATACGTCATGGGTATCGTACGAGGTTTCGTACTGCGAAACTTCCTTAGTTTTGACAAATACGATTCTACTGGACTCCATAATAACCCTTATCTTATTCAAAGTGTTGTATTTGAAACCCAACTCCTCAATGCCCATAAGGAAAATCACAAATTTCTTTCAAATGTGCAACCAATTATATAAGGCGGGCGCTCTCCCTTTTGCATAGAATCTATAAATTTCTCGGCGAATTAAATCGCATGTGAAATTATCGAAACTTTAGAGTAACGTTTCCCTTTGTTTTCACACTTGATCGGCATCTTTGGTATACCTTTCGACACAATATTTCTTACTGTATTTCTGTGAATACCCAGAATTTATCAGGTTCATTGCATGACCTCTTACCAAGATTATTTTTCAGCACGTATTTATACGTGTTCAAAACAAGCGCTTGAATTTGCTGAGAAAGAGTTCCCGTTATAACTTTATTTTTTGAGGCTTCCCCAGTAACATAATTAGGCCCAGCAACACTTTCCAATTCATTCACACTATTGTCGTCACTTTGATTATTTTCACTTGACTGAAAGTTATCTACTACTTCAATTGCATTTACACTGCATTTCCCTCCCACTAACTCCACATCGTGACACACAACAAATTTCTGCACGTAATGAAACAGATCATCTGGAAGTTGGAACTTTGGCAACTGAGACTCCACGTGGAGTAAACATGCGACTGTCATTTCCAGAAAATCAGGGTTGCTATTGGTCCTCAATGACAGTGTACCATTTCTGAAGTGTGGAGATAGATTTATGACGCTCACTAGTGGGTGGTAGAGTCCGTTTCCTTTGTGACGCAACAGTACTCGCGTTGACTAGACAGATTTTACCGCCGATCCAAACCGGAGTATTAGATGATAATAAAAAGGGCGCATGCCTGCAACAGAGTAGATAGGCAGAGTGCGGTTAGGCTTTGCCTTTAACGAGTCCATCCACTTATAGTATACCACAGGAAAGAAAATCTCCGGGGAATGAGACGCAGGGGGGGGGGGTTGGGAAAGGTTCCTACACCCTCCCTCGGTAGTTTATGACACCCTATGTCAATTCAGTTACAGACAATTCAAAAACATTCTGACGGCTTCTACTTTTGTGAATGAATCTTCTCGGTTTTAGTGTATAGAGTGAATAGGACGCATGTTTTTTTTTAACTGTTCTGCTCCTTGTTTAGCATGGGTTCTCTGTCACACACATTCGCTGTCCTTGTCCCACTGTGTTAAGGGGTCGCATTCCTTTCAGGGACTTACTTAGCGTTGGTGGACAGTAAGTGTTAATGAAGATGGATGCACATAAGGCAGGAATTGAGGGTGCTGTGCATGTACGTAGATTTAGAGTAGTACTATAGCGTACTTGGTGGCTTCAGCTGGAGAGGCAACTGACTGCCATGACCTCAGCAGTGCTGTTGGTCCCAAATGGTACCCTACAGGTACTCAGTTATTTGCACCAGCAAATACAGTATTTTATATACAATATAGGTACGTTTCTAACTGAACTATCCAAATCTTTAGGGTCGTTACCGAGGGATGCCTGACTACTGTTATGGAGAGACAAGACTACACACGTGTTGAAGTAAATGTATTTCGTCGTTGGTGGTTAGGAGATATCTTTAAAACACGCAGTTTAGTTCAAATACATTTTATTGCATCAATACTTAGGTATTCTGTTTAAAATACTGAAGTCATTTACTTGTTACTCCGGATATGGAAATAGGTTGGGATTTCAAGACCAGAATATGATTCAGGATCATCCAGTGGCCCGCCGGAGAGAGAAGGGAGCCGGTTGTACGAACCATATTCAAACCTTGCCACAGAGTGAAAATAAATGACAATCAACAAAAACAAAAATAAAGGGAACAGAGATGTTGCGGAAGTCAATCTGATGCGTCACCTTCATAGTGTTTTCTCTACTCAGTGCTACTTTCTCTACTTATTTTTGTGTTTATTCTATGTTATCAAGATAAACATTTGCTGTGTTGTATGATCAAGGGTAAACATAACCTATGGCGTAATAGCCCAAGGTAGGCCTGAGCCTGCCAACCCAACTGCCAGCCTCACGCCCACATACATAAGGCAGAGGTACGGGTAGGATATGTGGTCAGCATCTTGGCACCCCCAGCCGAAAAGTTGGCTTCCTAGACCAGAGTTCGCTCCTCAATTTCCTCATGTGATGAGGGGGCAACGTTGCTATAGCAGGGGCTTAAAATCCGCACCCCCCAGGAGTACGATTGATCCCGGATGTAAATCAGACGCAGGTACCCAAAGCACACGCTCTAGCCTACTACACCACGGCGCAGAACATGATCAAGGGTAGTTGAAATTAAACCTTGAATGAACCATCGAATCCAAAACACAAAACTTTTCCTTGACAACAGGCAGATGAAGTATTTTTAATCAGTGGTAGCGGAAGTAATTTATTATTGCTAACTGTGATTAACGTGGTTACTATCAGTCTTGTGGAACACTCTCACAATCATTATGCTAGCCCTTTAACTTTTCACATGAATGCTTACATCTAATTACTACGTGCTTTTGTAGATTTCCTCACTCTATTTTTATTAATTTTGTGAGTTTGGAGCATAAGGGAAAAAATTCAGCCCTGAAATTGGTAAAATCTACAGTTTTTATGAAATTTATTTGAAAATTTAACACAGCAATTAGGATAGAATATATAATATAAATCAAATTTCAAGTAGGTATATATTTTTTAATTGGGTTCAGAAGTCCTCAATTTTATTATTGCTTATAACTGTTCTATGTGAAACAATTATGTTTGGAAAACATATTTTTATAATTAAACCTTTAATAATATATTAATAAATTTAGAAATTATTTTAGTCATTACACCAACTATAGAGAAAATAAATGCTAAATAAGAATCTTATATTCTCCTCAAAATGTACTCAGTGAGAATATTATTGTTCAGTATCATGACAGACAAGAATTTAACAATTACCTTAACAATTTACTTAAATTTTTTTCTGCTGCTTATAAGGAGGTATTTAAAATGTTAATTTATACTAAAATGCAAATCAGTACCTATAGGGGAGATGCGCCCAGTACCGCACAGCGCTCAGTACCGCACGGTGTCAGTATCTGGTAGTTGCCGATAGATAGTAGAAGCTTATGGTGTGTACTTAGACAAACAACTATCTTTGTTGCAAACGGAAAGTTTTCTCTCCTCTTTGATCGTTGAATCACATGTTATTGTTCAGAGAAGTCGTGTAGTGAACTGGAGCTGGACTGTTAATAACTTGCTGACATTGCTGCTGCCTTGTCCGGTGAAGAACTAATTAAGTATTTGTACTCATATTATTTGGTATTAAATAGACTTCACAAACACAGAATACAGTGTCGGTTTAAAATAATCGGGCCGCGCTATTACGTTATATATACGTACGTGTGATTTGCTCAGTACCGTACGATAGCAATTTTCCCAGTACCGTACGCAGAGGTATATTTTTATCCCCTGAACTTGCACTGACATGAGATTAATTTTGTTTATAGGCATTCCTGTCAACATGGAGGTCAAAAGCAAAGGAAAATGGTTAGGAGAAAATATGAAACAAGCAATAAAGAATGTGATAGAATGATCATTGAGCCTGGGAGTAGCAATATATGTTGCTGAAACATTAACATCGACTTGTATAAGTTGATGTTGCAGGAAAAGGCACAAAAACAGAAGAACAAACTAATAGCAAAGGGGCGCAAGACTAAAATTAACAAAACTATAGAGAACCTAGTTCTAACTCGGTGCCAATAGAAACTGTAAATAGTGAAGAGCCTTAGAAGACTAAAAGAAAATTAAATTTTGGAACCAAAACCAGTGTCGATTGAAGTGTTCTAACAGTATATCATTTGCTTAGAAATCAGACGAGGCTTGGGTTCAGTGTATATCGTGCAAGAGTTGGACACATATTGAATGTACAGGGCAAGAGAACATTGATTTTTATAGATCTGATCACTGTGTTTAAAAAAAATGTTTCATTAGTTCTAAGACATTTTTATTTTGTTGTGATAATTTCTAGAGAACGTTTTGAAAAAAACATACAATCATGTTACCGTGTTCTGTTTTTATCTCAAAAGTACAATAATTATGATAAGAATAATTGTCTTGTAATTTATTATGCAGTTCCTTTTCCTTTATTTAGAAATATGTATTTATTTACCTCTGTCCAAATGCGTTTTGAGATGAGCAGTTATCACTAATATTTACTTTAGTTATTAAAAGTCAACATAACTCGCGTTCATGAATGTTCATTACTAATGTTATTTCTGTATGTTGTTAGCTTCATGATTATAGTAACGCGCTACTTGTTCTCCATTGCATTTTCTTTGAATTTTGAAGGGAAAAAAACCTTAGGTGTGCAGTACTGGGCGCATCTTCCATATATGTTGTAAATGAAGGAATAGTAAGGTTATTTTAAAATATCCTTTTTGATATTCTGCTTAGACAGTAGCACACGATCCTTACAGTCGTGCTTGTCTAAATTCAAACAAAACAATAGAAAGGAGATGTGGACTTGTTTAAGAAGCCAAAGGAAGTGGGTTCAAATTTTGAGCCCCCTGTGGCAGTAAGATGTGAAAGATGCTGTGCACAAGCCTTACAGACATAAAAATATTAGCAAAACGAGTGTTTTCTATTCGGTAGGAAACGAGCGCATTATTCACTGAGGGTATGAGAAATTCCGCCGCCATATCCAGAACGCAGACATCAAGAAGTGGTGTGGGGCATTGCTGCGGTTCTTTTGTTTTATTACACGAGTTGTTTGCTGGTAGTCTGCATGCACTCTGCGCATTTTAATGCGCATTTTCAAGTGAATAGAGCGTGTAACGCAATGAAATGCTTTGAAATTACAACTATTTCTGCAAGTGAATTTCTTTTCACATCAAACGCATAAATAGCTGAGTATTTTGCGACATTCACTGCATTATTTTTCTATATATTTTCTCAGATGGTTGGTTAAAAGTAGAAATCTCGCTAGCTTTTGATTTCGTTTTATGATTTATGAAAAACGAAGTAGAGAGTAGTTTTATGGAAACAGAATAAGGGTATTAAAGAGATAAATTAGACTATTAGACTATTAGACACATAGTATTTAGAGATTAGAGCGAGTAGGTTATTCAGACACAATACAGCTACCAACTCAAAACTGACTTCTAGGCCAACTTGATCGTCTTCCCCATGTTCTGGAAATGTATATAAACAGGGCAAACTATTTGAGAAGGATATGAGAGCTTTATTGATCCAACTTATAATAATAATACTACTATTTGGGGCGTTTTCTATAATTATCGGTCTCTCGTTCATAGGGAAGTCCCAGATTGTTAACAGCTGGTTATTCTACGAAAAGCAAAAGTATGTAATACCACGAACGCTGATAGAATCTCCACAATTTAATTGAGAATTACGAATATTTCTGTCTGTAAATAATCATTTAAGACAGAAATTAAGCTTAAAAATTATCCAAAAATAGAACCACATATTACAAGATATTATAGTGCGATAATGAAGCTTTTGTTTTTAAATTTTATGTAATGCAATTTTATTTTGATGCAAATTAACTTTGAAAGTACACTCCAGAGGCAGATATTGTTCTGCATTCAATTACTTTAGTTAAATTAAATGAGCGGCAATACAGGTAGAAAGCTGTAGGTTAGAAGTTTTAATACAGTCGTTGAAGTGATTAGTGAATCAGTGATACCGTAATTTGGCTAAAAGGCACTCTTGTATCAGTCATTATATACTTAATCTTGGAAGAGAATAATGCAATTTGAAGGTGTTTTCTTATCCAAGATAATTTGAAATGGAAAGAATGTGTAGTTTTAAAGAACAGAAAGTTCTACAACAGATAAACATAGGATGTTTCATATACTAAAGTATTAATCTGAAATATCAAAGCATATGTTTGTGAAAAAAATTCTCTTAAGATATGGAAGGGGATCTTTGAGAGCATGGGAGATAAAAGTTGTATAAAGCTTTATAGGGAGCCAAAAAATAAGGGATAGGCAGGGGAAAATGTGCAGTTATGTAATTAAACTGGTAGAGGAGAGCCTTTTCTGGCCTTGAAGTGGAGTAAATCAGAGATTTAGTGTGGATGTTAAACATATGAGAAAATAATTGGGGTTGCATTGTATATTACGTGTACTACTGCAAAGGTATGAAACGACAAGGCTAAGCAAAATAAATGAGTAGTCCATTTCAAAGGTTAATTGACTTTTGATTCTTAAAGGGTAAAAAATATATATATATACGTTGAAGGACACTACTTAGGCAATATAGGAGAGAAATAGTTAAGAATTATCATGAGGAATATAGAAATAAGAACAACACTCCTTGAAGAACAATGTGCTAAATATGTAGGAATAGGGAAATAACAATATACTGAAAAGAGACGGTCAAAATACAATAATATGTAATTTGTAGTTGTGTGAATAGGAACTAAATAAACAGAAATAAAGAGCAGGCATCAAAAAGTAAGATATGTAAGTGTCCTCGGGAGATGTTAATGTATTTGTATTCCTGGCACTATTATCTTGTTATATATACGTACCCTGACAACCGTGCCTTGTTACATAGCATGTCCCTCTGTTGGCTGTAAATAAACAAACGCAGTGCTATCTGTTCTGAGTAGTACATTACATGAATTATCAGTAACCATTGACTATAAGGATTTTTCAATTTAAGCAATGTCTATACAGATTTACTTTGCTATTAGATAAGTCTAAAAAAAAGCTTTTTTTGGCTATGCGTGCACCTGGTTTATAGTCTTAAAATACAATCTCACTCACTTCTACATAGGTGTACAATTATATAGCTTCTACAGGTGAGTTGAGCTAGATGGCAAACTAAATATAAGCATCAAATAATGTGAATATAGCAAGAATATATGATTATTTAATGACTTAATAACGAATAGTAATTATATTTTCAAGTCAAATTTGCTGGAAAAAAAGAAACCTAAACACCAAAGATTCATAGATGTTTTTATTCTTTTCTCCAATTTTTACATCGTTTCAGGTTGGTATTATTCAGTGCAGATACGATTTCTAAGTAAATATTGTTTTCTTTGGGATAATCTCTTCACTAAAAACATTCTTTTGTTTTATTTTTTACGTTTAGCCTGCTACGTGTACTGTCATTCATTTCTGTTAAGTACTAAAGTAATTGAATAAATGCCGTTTTTCTCGCATCAGAACCATGTTTGTCTATCGCGGCTGGCAACTGTTAATAATGCAAGGGTTATTTTTATTTAAATTTCAAAGCACAGTAAAAATATAACTTAAAATTTCCTTGCCAACTTTCCCTATGAGGCATTTCTTTCAATGCTGATCCATTAGAAAGTTGAGTGCAATGACTTCAGTGGTTTCCTACACCTGCTGCAGAATGGTAATTAAGAGAAAACTTTGTAATACGCATTCACTTGTTCCTACCGCAAGAGCGGATCCGTGTTCGCGCCAGCAGATGTCTCTGGGAGATTCTCCACGTGTATAAATTAGCAACCCCCTTCCCTCTCGCCCCCTAACGTTATTAGTATTACAATGAGTGAAAACTCTGTAGTAAGCATTGGTCCGTCCCTTGATGAACAGGGATGCCTATCCCCCACTGGTGCAGGGTGTCTAATGGTCCGTCACCAGATAACGCGCTCTGACGTTAATACTGACAAACTAGCTAATGAAGAGGTTGGCTAAAGAAGTACACTTGAACACGTAAAGCTTTTTAGCAGTGACTTCTCTTATATCGTAGTTTACTAAAGCTCTCATTTCGAGGGATAACATCTCTCACAAAGCAACTGTATTCTCTGTACAAACACTTTATAGTAGGTATATTGCAACGTTGTCCATTTTTAACTTTCAATTCACTAAGTTTTCATTGCACTCTAAGTTCACTATTATCATTGTCGTGAAATCATTTATTTTACCCTATCTTTCACATTCTTAACGACATAAATATGCTGTAGCGTCATTTCCGCCTGCCCATTATTGTACAAAAATTATCTCTTAGATATTATTAAGGAATTATTAACAGTTACTCCCAGTATTTGTAAAAAATATATCAAGGGAAGTCCCTTGAAAATCGCATAAAATGATGTTAACCAGGAGACTTATGAGACTTATTAACAAATATAAGCGTAATTACGAGAGTCTGCAAGTTTTCGCTACGAATAGCAACATCCGCAAATATTTTGCTATTCTTATGCCCGATTTCACCAACAAATGTTAAGACTTAACACGAGTTTAGCAATAGTTAAAACAAAAATTGCATTTCACCAACAAGTTTAGCGTAACACTCGTATTAAATCTCATGTTAAACTAACAAGCCGAATTTCTGACGTTAAGTGCTTAACAATTGTAAATAGTCAAGATGGCGAGCATGAACTCAGCTGTTGATGTTGATTTGCTATATTTAAGACCGTCTAAATGGCATTCATAATAGAGTACGGCCTATGAGGAGAAATGATTTTGAGGAACTATCCGAAGAATTTTTTTTTTTTTTTTTGACGGAGGTATAGACTGTCGAAACATGTTGCTATGAAGGTTACTGCGGAAGTACAAGAGAGGTTAGAACATGCATCGAAAGGAACATGGCGATCTCATCTTTGCTTCAAGTATCAATAACCTTGCGATTTTATAATTCACTGAATTGTGTGGATAATACATTATCCACCTCCCGTCTTGAAACGTTCAAGTCACTTGCCCTTCTTCGCTCCTCGTTTTAAATTTACGTAATAATGAGTTAGAATAGACACCGAAAGGAATATGCCGATCTCGCCTTGCGATTTTATAATTCAATGAATTGTGTGGATAATACATTGTTCACCTCCCGTGTTGAAACGTTTAAGGCACTTGTTCTTCGCACCTCGTTTTAAATTGACGTAATACTGACAAGTTGTTTGGTGGTTGTAATAGTGACACATGCATTTGAATTAAATTCGTTTCCAATATTTTCCCCGTGACATCTTTCTCTTTTACACTCACCGCATCCGTCCTCTTATTTTCCACGATACCCTAACACTTCGTCACCAATTCAACTAACAATTCTTTCTCCGTCGATGAGAAATTTGTCTCACGGCTTTATTTATGATTTTGTTGATCCGCCATTTGTGCAGATGAAAATGAAAACACAAGCGCATCGCAGTACGTTCAGAAAATAATACGACTCATCCATAGCCTTCTATAGCAGTGATATTTACAAGTTTCTTGGCGTTAACACAGGTTTGTTAACATTTTAAGAAAATAGGTTGGTGAAATGCAAGAAATTTAACATTAGTTTTAGCGCTGTGAAAATTGTTACGTTACATTTGTTAACGTCGATTTTAACATCTGTACACGTATGGACTGCAGGAATGGATAACTTAAGTTGCAGAGACGCGCAGAGTTCCCGAACATTTATTGATCTGAGGTGTTTGGTGGCCAGCCGACCAAACCCCGGAGTGTAGCTCAGAGGTCTCACCGAGAAATGCTCGAAGGGCGACGGTGGTTCCAGGGGCCTGCCAAAACCAAGAATAAGCTCCAAATAGTAAGGCTGAGCGCTATCTGCTTTGGAGTCATCCTTTAACAAGAAGCAGTGGAAATAAATGAGAGAAAATTGGGAGAAATGAGAGACATAGTAGATGACATGCCACTCCAGCATCATTTTACCGAACAGGGAAAAATCACTGAGAAAAAACTCATTGTTGTGAGAAGGGGTGGCGATCGAAGGATCAAAGCTGGGACTCGTTATGGAAACAAGCGAAGTCGGCAACAAAAGAGAGAACTAGAGTCTAGCGCTTTATTTAGTGGCTCAAGTACCATGGTAGAAGTAATTCCTTTTCCTTCCATGGATATTACATCAATAATCCGTTCTGATTCAATATTTAGAACACAGTAGCTTAGGATGATCCTTACATATTTGAACTTTAAAATATCCTACCGAGGAAAGGGACTAGTGTCCTTAAGCTAGAGCATGAGATGACGGAAACCAACCCAAGGTGACTTTGTATTCATTGAACATAACCCAAAGGGAACAGTCGTGCGCCTCATTTCCTATCTTCCTGCAACTTTTCCAATTTTTGTTATAGCTCTCCACCCCACCAATCGGAGGGCTAAGCCACATTGCCGCCTTTTCTCCCTCATTTATCATTCCCATTCTTTCTTCTCCTCCTTTCCATGTCCTTTACTTTTATTGCTTCTTCCCTTCAGCACCGTATTTCAGTCCTTCATCTGCCAATCAAGTTTCTTTCTACTCCATATGTCTTCTGGAATGTTACAACCGCACAAACCACTTTGCCACTAGCTACAGGGATGCCAACTTACTTTGTCATTCGACATAGACTCTAAACTCTGTTTGCTTTAAGATCACGTATCATGAATTAACATTGTAGGCAAGCTTGGTGGGTGAAGTAAAGTGTCTTAGTTACGCATTTATGCACGAAGTGCGTGTGTGAATGATATATCTGAGTTAAAATATCAGCGAACACGTGTTCTACCCGAAAGACATAGACTGTAAAACAGTTTTTGATTTCAATTCCTAATTGATAGAAACATTAAACTGGTTGACCGTGCCTGACAATACAGTGTTGAAGTCATAGTGTATGAGTATGGCAAGATTCCCAAGGGAAGCTTAGCACCTCGAAGTATAAAATTCTTTTGTGTCCATGGTCAGAAGAATCCAACATGTAAGAACAGTTGGTGGGCAGAGCTAGAGAGAACGCTGGCTAAAATAGGGATGGGGTATATCTGACATGAGAGTGAAAGAAATGTAAAAGGTTTTTGGACAATTATTATGGATAGGATAGAGGACATTGACAGACAAGTGACGTGGGGAAATTTGATAAGTAAGAAATCATTAAATGTATACCTGAAAATAAAGACAGAATGGGGAAGCGAAACATATAATTATGTGATAGATATGAGAAGGAGGGTTTAGCTTGGTTAAGGACAGGAGCCATATTGTGAGGGGGTTCACCAAAGCATTGCATTCTATGTGGAAAGAAAATAAGTTTAGGACATTATGTAGTGGAGTGTAAAGAAATTGAAAACTGGAGAAAATTAATATAGGATAAGAACTAGGATAATAAAGGGGCTTACGCTGTAACAATATAAATGCTTACGTTGAAAAGAGAGAAAAGATTAAGGGAGGTGGGAAAATTTGCTAACAAAGTCAAAGAGAGATGATTGAGAAGGGCAAGGAAATAAGAGGTAGAGAAATGGAAGACACAATCAGAACATTAGGTCAAGGTCGTATTAAGGGCTTGGATAGAGGTTAACGGCAAGGGAGCCAGTACCACTATCAGCCCGTAATATAAGCAGCTGACAAATTTGTACCTAGATTAGAATTGTAAAACTTGTAATTGAGATATATTGTGGCTATGCCCTAACGACGTACCTCCCAGAGGGATGGGTGAAGTACGGTAGTCAGATCTAGGAAACACGATAGCTGTTGAAGCGGACATTCCTGGAACTTATTTTTTGTCACGTTGCTTCGTCAATGTGATGTCAAAGTTCCTTATTTTGTGTTGGGATACCAATTTGATGTAGACTTTGCGCTATTTTGTGGCAATGTTAAAAATGTTAAAAATAGAATTGTATATGCATTATTGGCACGAGTTGTTTTCCGTCACTGAAAGTTTTCTTCTATCTCGTTACGGAAGTTTCCTTCTTCCCCCCCCCCCCTATCATCATGGCTACCTGATTTTTCAACGATCACTTCCCATAGCATTTATATAATCTATTGTCCTTCCTGGATTGCCCGTCTGTTTTTTTTTTTTTTTTTTCCCTTGTTCCATTTATACCCCGCCTTTAACTGCTATGGTCATATCGGCGGCCGTTCTCCTTTTGGAACATACCGAGGGTGTTGCCTCGTTATCTTTGGTTTTTAATCATTAGATCACGCACACATTCACACTCTCATTCATACTTCCAGACTCTGGTGAAGATGGGGAATTATCTTGGTCGGAGAAAAATCCCCACCCCCACCGCCGGGAATCGAACCCGCGACCCCTAGCACGGTAGGCAGGTGCTCTACCGACTGAGCTACGGGGCCAGCCTAAAAATTTTCTTCTATCTTGTCACGGAACTTTTCTTTATTCTTTCTTTTTTTTTCTTCTTTTTTTTCCATCTCCATGGCTACCTGATTTTTCACGATCACTTCCCGTAGCATTTATATAATCTATTCGACTTCCTTGCCTGCCCTTCTCTTTTGTTTTATCATTTATTACGTTAATATTTCATTAAATAGCTATTCTAAAATTTCTCAAATTTAACTCACATTAATAATTGACAAACATCTCTTGTTGGGAGCTATATTTAAATAGCTTTTTCACAGCTGTTTCAAATTTAAACGTCCCAGCGGCTCTTACAACCGAAACCCTCTTTCCCTTGCGGTCATGCACTTCCACTGAGACTCGAAGCGTCCCCAATCCGAAGAATACAAAGAAATTCCTGCCATTCAACGCCAAGGTTTCTGCCACATTTAAAACTCTAAAACAGCCTACTAAGAAGAGAAGTGAATCGGAGGGACAAGAAATTCGAAGAATGTAATTGTTCTTCGCAGAATTCACCTCAGAACCTGCGGTAAACACCCAAAAATAACCATGGTTCAGAAAGGTCTGCCTTGGGAAGCGAACTCACGACTTCCCGAATGCGGACCAAAAGCAATACCGCCTAAGCCATCCCGCTAGATATGCAGAAGCTATAAACATATTTGGGATATGATATATATGATTTGAGAATTCTAAAAGGGCAGGAAGAAATTTGTGTTACATCACAGAAACTGAATTAAAAATAAGTCAAAGGGCGTGTTTATTATTCCTTTCAAGCTATGTACATAGTTACGATTTCGCAATTAGGAAGATAGAAAAATAAGATACCGTCAGATCTAGTTTTTACCTTACTACACGTCAAAGCGAAGAAGCGTATCAGAAAATATTCCAAACACAGAGATGTTTACGTGAAGTTATCGCATATACAGCGCGAGTTCAGTGTATGTATATCATCTTCAGATGCAATTTTGTCTTCTGGACTGCAACATGTCATATATCGGCAGGCCCGAGAAATCATATATAACGTGGCAGAATATTGTGATATGGAGAAAGATCGGGGGAGTTCAAAATCCTTTTAATCCACTTTAAACTACAGGTAAATAGAATCAAAGTCAGTAGATCTTTTGTTTATCTTTCATTTCCGTGGCATGTTTTGCATTCGGCAACTATGTCGGGCCGGGTTGGGGGATTTATTTTATATTATGTGATGTAAACCAAAACTATGAGTATGTCGTTATTTTTATTTATTTTTTCATTCATATTCATCATTATTAAACCAGCACGAGGTAGTATCTAAAATTACATACTCATAATTTTGTGTAGCTTAACGTTGTGATTCATTTAAATCATGTAGTATATATTATGGCAATGGCATATTTGTACAGACTGATCACACTTCACACAATTAGTTGTATTACCACATGCTACCTATAATTACAGATTATTTAATACGAAACGCTTTCCATTAATGCCATAGGGTTGTTTTTCCACTAGAAGACTAAAAGAATTGGTAATTATTGAGAAAAGCGATTGACTACTGAAAAAGGAAGCTGGAGGTTGATGATTTGTAGACGATATAGCGACAATGACAGTGAGACATATTTCAGTGACAGAACATTAGCGAATGTTTGACATTACGAATTACAAGTTGAGTAAATCACCTTTTAAGAAGTTATCCCCGTTGTACAGATTGATCACACTACAAAATTATTTGTATTACCGTGCACTTCCTGCAAGTGCAATAATAATCAATTAATAACAAAGGTGTAGTAACTGATTTAGTTGGCGTTCTCTTTCTTACTCTCCGGCATTGAAATTGCAGAAGATTGGGCTGTTTAGCTTCATTGAGAAATATTACAATAAATAATTAGAGGGGAAATATTAATGTCTTTATAATCATTAAGGTTATTTTTATGATTATGCACACGTGTTGCATATAAATAATTGGCTAACCTTACACAGCAGACATGCATCTCGCAAGTGCCGCATTTGTTTTGTCCCTTACTGCCAACTTATAATACGAGAGCTCTCAAAATACTCTCCCCTGAATGTGATGCACTTGTCCCAGCGTTTCTGCCAGTCTTCAAAGACATGCTGGAAACCATTTTTGAGAGATCCTTCAAAATCGCCTCCGCAGCCTTCACCACTGCTTCTGATGATGGATAATACCTCACACGAAGACGTTTCTTCAAGTTAGGGAATATAAAAAAGTCACATGCGGCTAAGTCTGGACTATATGGAGGGTAAGGGATGCACTTCACGTTGATTTTTGCAAGATATTCAGCAACAACATTGGCAATATGCGGCCGCGCATTATCGTGGTGCAGCATCCAGCCTGCTTTACGGAAATGTGGTCTTTTGCGCCTGACATGGACTTGCAGTGTTTACAGGACATCCCTGTAGTATTGTCCAATTACTGATATGTGTGCAGGTACAACATGCTGATAAACCATTCCATGAATATCAAAGAATGAGATGACCATAACTTTCCCAGCAGAAGCAAGCACTTTTGCTTTTGGGGGGGGGGGTTGGTGAT
This sequence comes from Mantis religiosa, assembly GCA_030765055.1. NCBI lineage: Eukaryota > Metazoa > Arthropoda > Insecta > Mantodea > Mantidae > Mantis > Mantis religiosa. Next base: position 64,144,951 of record CM060958.1, on the reverse strand, counting down.
GAAGGAGGTTTCCACACTGAGCTTTGCTGTTTGCTCTCAGGATGAAAATTATGTAGCCAAGTTTCATCAGCAGTGATTACTTTTGAAAGAAACTCCGGATCTTCCTCTAACATCAACGTTAACTGCATGTTACCTCCATTTCAGCGGTAGGCGATACTGAACATGCGTGACCTTGCCTGTTTCTCACAGCGGGAACCAGGTGTACCAACAATGAAACTACTACGACGTGTTGTTTCAGAATATAAGATTGAATTTTAGTGCGAAAAATTATGACCGTAAAAAATCATTATCATTCTTTATTGAACAGCCCTCATATTTCACTCTTCTTTACAGCACATAAGACGATCGCAGCGCTGGTCACTGAAGGGCCTCAATGCTCTGTCGGGTAGGACGATATGTCTGCGATACTTACGTCAAATATGTTTTAATAACCCTTATGTAACAATATTCTACTGCATATATATGTTTTGTAATCACATATATTTATTTCTTTACTTATTTATTTTTTACTATGTTTAGTGTTATTTTAACTTATGTTTTATAGTTTACTGCCCATACATATACACAGGCATACACATGAACACATTTTTAAAGATGCTTTTATCGACTCGGGGGAACCATAGAAATTACATTTTTTTCTGTGAAATCCTGACACCGATTTTCTGGGTGGAAATATAGAAGAAGAAGCCTTGTTGCCAAAATGTTCAGTACTAGCACTCATTAAAGGGCTGAGGTGGTAAAATAAGAAGTTAATTGCAGTGAATTAATATCCAGCACACAAAACACGTAATCGTTAATATTATGCAGCGCTACAAAGCGAGGAAACCGCAGACCACAAACGGTGGTTTCCTTGGCAATAGTGCGAGACACACTTCCTATTTCCACTTCCCGCCGCTATGTACTCATCGTTGAGTAAGCTTATTACACAGATTCCTACATGAATCACTTCTCGTGTTTAATGGGCAACCAAAATTTTGAGGTTTTACTTCACCTAAGGTAGCTTAAATGCTGCATTGCGAAAACTGCTTACGGATTCCAACGAAATACTTGTTATATGTAGTATATATAGTGCTATCCACGTAAATCTGAACCATTTTAATAGGACATAACTTTTGAACTAATAATAGGCACATGTGAAACTTTGAAAAAATATAATACTGTGACTTTGTGGGTTCGTGAAATAAAAAGTCCAGGTTACAAACACAAAAAATTGTACGTTATTTCCGTAGCAATACACTGTTCATATACACAATGTAACATACAGGTCAACCGACACAACTGCTTATCCGCACGCGTTCAATTACCAACTGACTGTCTCTTTTCAGGCAGGCTGCCTTTTTATCGATTTCTCACACACCAGAAATTTCTCAAACAATCGAGACCCTAGAACGAAGGCGAACTCTTGCCAAATCCGTCTGTTCCCGCCCACCATCTTGGCAAACCTCCATCTCCACACTGCACTGCCGTCTCTTCGATCTTGTTACCCGCTCTGCCTCCAATCAACAATGACCTGGCGACAATACACAATTGGGAGATTACATTACACTATTTACATCTCAGAGAAAATGTTGGAAGTGTCCTCCACCAGCATCTATACATATTTGTACTCGTCTCACCATATTCTCTTCAGTTTTACAGAGATGCTACCGAATTGAGAGAAGGTTATTTCCAGCAAAATGGAGCAATGGAACCTGTCACTAGTTTCTTTGATAAGGTCTGTAGTCCCCCAGATCCCCTGACCTAGCCTCACTGGATTTTTTCTTGTGGGGTTATCTATGAAATACAGTGTACAAGAATAGGCCAAAGACAATTGATGTTCTCAAGGAATCCATTTGAACTGAAATAAGTAACAGTGGTGAGGATACTCTCTGTAAAACGTCAGAGAATATGGTGAGAGGAGTGCAAACATGTATAGATGCTGGTGGAGGACACTTCCAACATTTTCTCTGAGATGTAAATAGTGTAATGTAATCTGCCAATTGTGTATTATATTCTCCCAACGTTGCACGCGTGTCCTATTATTGGTTCAACAGTTATGGCCTATTGAAATGGTTCAGGTTTATATGGATCGCACTATATAACGTCATTTATTTATAATGACCTTACCGAGTGGAATGGCTCAGGCGTTTTCGTCTGTGGCCCGCATTCGGAAGGCCCGGGTTCGATTCCCGTGGCCGACCTACCTGACCCATAGGTTTTTCGGGGTTTTCTCGGGTCGCTAGGCGAATGCTGGGTAGGTTAATTACAGTCCCCGAATTTCCTGTCCCTCCATTTCATCTTCATTATCATTTCACATCATCTCTCACCCGGTGGTTCTTTCAGGGTGGAAGTGTCGGCGGGTGTCTCGGCGTTGCATGGCAGGATGATATGCTCTGAGGCCTCCTCCGGTAGGTGGTTGCCGGTCTCTGCGCCTCTGCTTGGACCATTTCGGAACCGCCAGCCAGGGACCAATAGGGCTCGGATCTTTGCCTTGGGGCCATTAGGGCTCGGCTGCTGGGCTCGTTGCCGTCCCGCTGTGGGTGAGCGAGTTCGTTGTCCTGGCCTGTCGGAGGAAGTCTCTATCCAAGTAAACTGTAGGGATCCTGCCCTCTATACTGTCATGGCTCCTTTGGTCGGCCGCCCTTTGTCTCCTTCGCCTCATCCTTTCTGCCGGGGCATAGAAATAATGCACCCGCCATGGTGACCTACGTACCGAACCCTTCCGTAATTAAATCCTAATTCGACAATGTCCTATAATGTCTCTTATTTTAAAATCGCAAACGGGGAAAAGTAATTGTCATTACAGCAGCGGGCGACGCGGATTAAGGTAAGGCGGGGAATTTATATTTTGTTTTTTATTTACATCCTCCAACGTTAGGTCGTATCAGAAAATGAATGAAATGGGTTAAATGAGGCTCAAATGATCCCAGAAAAATGGAGAACGGTGCAACGAAATCTGTGTGGATGCTCTGGGGAAAAAGCAATTCATATATAGTGTAAGAGATACATAAGGATATAAATATAAAAGTGCAGAAATGTGTTATTTTGTTCTCGTGATTGCATAATGTACTGAAATTGAATGTTCCACCGTTTTTCTTTCCATTCCGATTAGTCCGCTATTCCCATCCTATTCGTCCTCCAATTGTGGGCGATTATGATTAGTTTTAGCTCGGAGTACAAATAAAAACGGACTATACAGAAAATTCTTTATGGAGAAGCGTAGCATTTAACATAATCTACAATGTCTAGGTTTGAATATAAGGTAAAAGCGTTCATATCTACGGCTTTTGTGAAATATTTTTAAAATATTGACCCGAATCACCCGAGCTTATTTTATATATCGAGATATGGTTTGAATATTTCTAATTATATTCTGATCAAAAATTTTGCTACATGTAGACAAATTGAGGTATTTTGTTGGTGAAATTTATAGAATGGTCGGTGACGTTGACATAGTTCCAACATATTTTAAACTCTTTAATGAAACCAACGGTTCCACTGCACACAATTTGTAACTTTCATTTTGGAGACCGTGCCCTTCTGTGTTACATATAAAAAGACACTTTGATAAAGGAAGAATTCCTGGCGCACGAAACACTGACGATTACAAGGTCTTCTGGAATGCAGGCACGTAGAGAACACCAAAGGCGGGCAAAATTGCTACAGGATGAAGACATTTCGGTAGGAAGGGTCAGGGTTGACTGACGGAATATAAAACTCCCCTAACCCGAAGTTTAAAAGAAAATGATGGGGAGAGAAAGGTGGCGGTGGTACCATACCGGAAACAAACTTTTCTACCTCCCCCCCCCCCCCACAACTGATCAAAGGGAAGGGTGAGGGGTTATCTTATTTAATTACGTTCCAAGCAGGAACAAAGCGCATGTGTTGGCAATGCTGCTGCTAGCTAAACGGCGTTGGCATTTTGTCAGAGTTACACCACAGGAACGCCTCCATCTTCCTGCATATTATGTTGATTGCACAACACATTCCAGACGTTTGTGGGTTCGATAATAGGACCAGCTCCGAAATGCTGTTCTGAGTTTTAAGCCAAACATCTAAAAAATGAAATATATCATTCATCCAAAATAATTATGTTATTAGGATAATAAGATTATCATAATTAATTTTAGCTTAGTTTAGAGGAAGCAATACGTCAATTTTTTTCCATATTTCGTGGGTAACACATGCTTTTCTTCCTTCATGTTACAAAAAAGAAGTAAATAGAACCTTATGTGAACATAACTCTAAAAGGGAGAGGATAACGAAGGAGGAATCAAATACGAAAACTGCATATGTATATGTAAGTTTAACAGTGCGTATGTGAGAGAGTGAAAAAGAGGCAAGCCAAACATGACAATTGCATACGGAGATGTCAACTTCTGTACTTCCAAATTTCTGAAAATAATAGCCATCTTATGAACATAAGTGTGTATGTGTGCGTGTATCTTGAAAGAAATTAAGAAGAAAAGGAAGAAAGAAAAGAAAAGAAAGGAAAAGATAAATAAAGCCAAGAATAAAACGTATACACACAAGATTTTGGAATAGAAAATAAATGTCCACGTGAGATAAGTGAGAGAGAGAGACAGACAGACAGACAAACAGGCACAGAGGGAGGAGCGGAGGGTAGTCATAATAGCAAAGGAGAGAAAACTGCCCTTGCTTAGATAGATACCAAGCTTAGACATTAAAGTTCATATTTGCTAATGATGCAATACGTAAAGTTAGACCCCAAACTACATTCTACCATGTTCTTTTTCTTTCTTGAAAAATAACTGCAGATTTTTTTTTAAATGTCGTATATGTGACATGTTTAAAATAGTAATAAAATATGTATAATTGTATATCGGAAATGTTTTGGAATCGCCTGTTGAAGAACCCCTTAGTTCTCGTTTATCTGGATTTAACTGTTCTATAGAACTGGACAAACACTTGCTTCAGAAAAAATAAAAGATGTATTTCCTTGTACCTATAGCTGTCTACAAGATATTATCTGTTGGAATTGTTCAGTATTATCTATGCATGTTTAAAATGTTATATGCATCCTTTGGTTTCTGATAGCATGCGTTTTTCCATAGGTATATTGCACATGGACTGTACTGTGATCGCTCTCTCATGTAAACAGGTTCAGCGAGAAGTAATAAAACGATCACGTTGTACATCTTGACCTTGCGTCTACATACACTTGCAAGGCAATGCTTCACTAGTTCGCTGAGTTACGTTGTTTTCGACGTTTACTTCTAGGGCAGTGGTTTGCACATTTGATGGCAAGGTACCATTCCACTGGTCGATGTCGGAGCCAACGTCGTACTGCATCAGTAACTTCATCATCCACGTACTGCGTCCCACGGATTGCATCCTTCCTTGGGCCAAACACATGAAAATCCGGCGGTGCTAGACCGGGTCTGTAGGGAGAATGCGGGAGAACAGTCCATTGAAGTTTTGTGAGCTCCTCACGGGTGCGAAGACTTGTGCGAGGTCTTGCGTTGTCATGGAGAAGAAGTTCTTTCGGACTTTTAGGCCTAAAAACACGCTGAAGTAATTTCTTTAATTTTGAAAAATGTCACAATACACTTCAGAGTTGATTGTTTGATTATGGGGAAGGACATCGAACAGAATAATTCCCTCAGCGTCCCAGAAGACTGTAGCTATGACTTTACCAGCTGAGGGTATGGCTTTAAACCTTTTCCTTGTAGGGGAGTGGATGTGGCGTCACTCCAGTGATTTCCGTTTTGTTTCGGGTTCGTAGGGATGAACCCATGTTTCATAGCGGGTAACAGTGTTCGACAAAAGACTGTCACCATCTCCTTTGCTCTGGTCTTCGGTTAGACATCGAGGGATCCAGCGGGAACAAACCTTTGAATATCCCAACGGGTGAACAACTGTGACAGCACTACCAACAGAGACGTCAAGTTGAGCACTGAGGTGTTTGAGATCCGGTGACCATCTCGAATGAGAGTCTTCGCACGCTCCAACGTTGCTGGAGTCACGCCTGTGCACGGCCGCCCAGCACGCGGGAGATCAGACAGTTTTGCTTGACCTTGCGGCGATGATACACGCTTGGCCCAACCACTCACCGTGCTAGATCACTGTGGACATTCTGCAAGTGCCTGTGAATGTCTGAGATGCCCTGGTTTTCCGCCAAAAGAAACTCAATCACTGCCCTTTGATTGGAACGCACCTCCGTTACAGACGCCATTTTAAAAACTCCGTCTAGCGCTGTCACCTTAAGAAGTCAATGATACTGTACGGGACGAAGCGGGAATGTTTGAAAATGTTCCACAAGAAATGTCAGGTTTTTGCAACCAAAATTGGCCGAGAAAAAACACGTGTTACATTACTTATTGAACTCCCCTTGTAATTTGACTCAAAAGAGTATTTGTCTCTATTTAGAACTTCAAATGGCTAAATCAACACGCGAGGGGAGAGAGAGAGAGGGGGGGAAACAATTTTATGCTTCATATGTTTTTTTTTGTCATGTTGTATAGAATTACTTAACACAAATGTACCAGAGCACAGCATTTGGTATAACACTGGCAGTTGAGTAAAAGGAGTGATGCCAAGGATTAAAAATATATCTTGTTCAGGAAGTTTTGCTCTTCTTTCTAATTACCTCCACAATTTTACTTCTGTGATTTCACTTTCAGTCAAATCAAGTGTCAATGAGATCGTCAGATTTTATCAAAGAGCAAGAAACATACTGACGGTGTTAGTGATCAATTATTCAACCATCGTTAATATGTCATAACTCCCGCGTAAATTACTATTTTTACAAGATAAAAAATATTGCAGTGTGTATCTTTGAAAACAAAGAGAGTGGAAATAACAGACTGCAGTTTAGTTGATATACTACAGTATACTTCAATAAGGGTTATCTCAGTCATTTCATATGTGATAAACGTAACTGCAACAAAAAAAGGGTGGAACATATTTATCTAGTGCCAAAATAAGTGTTAAATATGAAGATCGCATCTATCACCCTTCACTCAGTGTTTGTTTTTTGTTTTTGTAATTAACGTCCTCCAATGTTAAGTCATATCGGACGATTCACTCAGTGTAAGAAACCCCTCTGAAGTCGTAAGGTCTGGAAAAATCTGACGTGTCATTTTCACATGACCTTCTCTAGAAGTTCTGCCACAAACTTTCAGATATTGTCTTATCACACATATATTTAGCGGTATAAGGGGATTACAGACATACAGTAGACGTTAAGTGAGTCATGTTTTAAGAGAAATACAAGTTTTTGAAAGTCTCATAATACGTGCATTAGCGAAAAGTGTATATTTAAGTACAAGATTTTATGCATCTCTTACGGTTCATCAGATGTACAAATAGTTCAGAATGAACAGGATTGATATAAAATGATAATTTTATGATTAAAATAATTATTAATAAAATATTTTAATAAAAATTGTTAAGTTAGATACATGGGAATTTAAGAAATGCAATACTTACCAAAAATAGCTCAGATAAAGTATGTCTTGAGATGAAGGACCTATTTTTTAATTCTTTCTGTTGTATTCCTTCAAAAATGCTGGATTTAAACACAGTCTAGTATTTAAAAGACTTTCCCTTTCTGAGTTATATACTGTCGCGAGCCGTTATTTACGATCGCGCGGCTAGTGTACACAAAGGAACTGATAGGCGGCTAGCGTTCAGAAAGCGCCGATAAACAAGAGAGGGATAGTTTATCACAGAGGTGAAAGACTTGCCGGCCCAGTTTCTGGAAGGTGATAGAATATTCGGATTACGTCATTAGATGCCTTGTTTATTCCGAAAACATCTAGTGATTGTACAGAACAGTCAGGAATTCATGAATGGGTGTATAAAAAGAAGCCATGGCTAGTGATGAGTCAGTTGTGTGACGAGAGTGTTGATGTTGGAAGTTGAGTAAGCTGTTTGTTATTGTCATCGAGCTTGGTGGATTGTGGTGTGTATGTGACGTGATGTTACGTGAGAATTGATCAGTGTATTTCTACGGAAATAAAAAAAAAACATTTAGAATTTCTGCAAATTGGATTTTTAATTCTACGAACCCGCAAGGTCACAATACATATACACACAAATACAGAACACGTTAGTAAAACCTTTTGAGGGTTAAGATTGCCTCAGCATATATATTTCCAGCCAAATTTCAATACTTCCTCTACTTAATGTAGGTGCTTATCAGAAGAAATTCAAGATAGCGATTTTTTCATTTGCTCACATTTCATCTAAAAAAATCCTTCACAATTGGTGAAACATTAAATATTATATTACAGTTCAATTAGGCTTAGTAGAAAAACTCATAGCTACAGTCCTGGAATAAATTAGTTGCATTTCTAGTAAAACTCATATTGCATTTGTTTTTATTTGAGTATTGATTTTAGCAATTTTGAAGGTAGGTATTTAAACAGTGCATTTAGATGAGTAAAGTCTTTGTCTCCGTAGATGCAGAGCGCTTGAGTTGGCCGTTGTTATGAATGTAGTCAGGAATTTGCCCCTATAGTCAGACTATTCAAAACTTTAAATGTTCTTCCTGAATTCAAGAGAGATAACGGAAAAGAAAAATAGCTTAAAAGAACCATTTCCATGGGAGATAACATCTGCAAGACAAAAAGCTGTAGAGTATATCAGGGAATAAGAACTGTCTCTCGGGATGAAACACGAATAATAAAGCTATATTAACGGTAGCATTTAAATGCTGGTAAAAATGGCATTCAGCTCCAAGTGTTCCGTCTGTAATGAAGAGGTTTGCATCATAGTTTTCCTTCTAATCTAAAATAAGCAAATGAGAAATCTCGTCTGTAAGAGACAGCAGAACCAACAGAAGGAGTACATAGAGACAACTGAGATGTATACAAATTAGGAGCAATGACCTAACAAGGCAATATCCATAATGTGAGTACTTGATTAATGAAAGTTGCAAAAATATAATCATTTCAGCTTTTGTACAGCTTAAGTAATTGATATATTCCCTTCAGTTTGGTGTATTTTTAAATTGCAAGCATCAACTAAACTGCATCACCCATTTTCATATAAAAATATATTTTGGAGTAACAATATAAAGTATAGGGATTTTTATGGAAATTTTGCTCTTCCAATTTATATTGCTATTAACTATGACCACTTCTATATACAAAGATCATGTACTTTCTTTCTTTATAAATATATGCAAGTTTGATTTCTCCACTTTTTCGAATGAGCAGCTTCTTCTGTGAATTACGTTTTATGGAGTAAATAACCCGCTTTCTCAGAAGCTATTGAAGGTGCGCATCTTTGCTGATGTTAATAAAATGTTTACTAATTCATATAAATTGCTGATAGATTTAACAACCCCAGATCAACTCTGCAGCACATCCGTGCTTCACTCACATGTCTGTATAATACACATAATACAAGAAGTAAATCAGATCTACGCATTATAAGCCAGAATACAACTTTATTCACACATAGCTTCGAACATAAAGCAGTATTATTATATAACAAACTACCCGATGGCATTAAAAGTATAACATCGGAAAAAAAGGTTTAAACTGACTGTAAAATCATTTTTAAGAGAAGGTTGCTATTATTCAGTGGAAGAATACTTAAAACATGATCAACATATCAATGCTTCCTAAAATGATGTTTGTGAATAAATACCTGTGCAACTTCGGAGGTGATACTTGTAATATTCAGAAAAGCTGTAAAAAATATCCTACTAAAAGTAATGTCACAGACAACAGATGAGTTTCTAAGAAGTAAAATTAAATAATAAAGTAAATTTTGATTTTTTTGGTAAAAATTATGTCTCTTACAGCCTAGTTCTTAAAAATGTAATACATTAATCTATTATGTGACCTAAGTTGCATTATTCTTAATTACTATTTGTATTATTATTCTGTTAATTACTACTGCATTACTTTAATCACTATTGTATTATTTAACTACTATTGTATTATTTAATTACTATTGTATTATTCATAATTGTATTACTCATAAGAAATGTATTATTCTTATGGGTACAAATTTTGACGAAGCCATGAATATTGTATATTCCTGAGGTGAATAAAACTATCTATCTATTCTCCTTTCGTAAGTCTGAGAAACTTGCGCATTTTGTGCCAAAGAGTTCAAACTTTATTTCGCCCATAAACAACACATTCTGTCGCTAATCAAGAGTCCACTTCGCATTGTTTTTTGCCACTGTAGTCCCTTCCTTTTATTGGCAGCCTTCTGTAATGGTTTCTTAGTAGCAGTATATTCCTTCAAGCCTGTATCAAGAACACCTTTTCCTTGATTCCTCAACTGGTTGATTTCCGATGCCAGCATTCTTGCTGTTTTTAACTCATCCGGTTTGCTACTTACTACTAAGATTTATTTTCAGATTTCGAAATCACCTTAAGCCTTCCTTACGATCATGACCCTTGTTACTTTAATATCCTACCGCTTCTCAAGGAAACCTTCGAGTTTCGCTGTTTCACGTATGCTTTGAACTGTTTTGAGTAAACTATTGCAGCACGTTTTTATATCGAAAGCTCACTGTTTTTGCCCATTTTAACTTTGAAACTGTACACACCACAATGTCAATATTGTGCTCACTTATGATACTCTAACTTGCTAACTATATAAACAGAGTTTGTGAACTTACATGAACGCCATCTGATGCATCAAACAACAAGGACATGCTCGAAACTTTAGAAGTGTCCCTATAAGCGACATGAAGCTTTGACTTCAAAATGCACGTCTTTCCGGAAAGTAAGGTACCATAACAGAATGTATTAATGTTTCTATGTATTCCTTTATTAAGTATCTAAAACTAACTTTGAGGGCTGCTATGATGCTGCTTATCTCAGAGAAAAAACCACAAAAACTTTTGAGTCGTATTGTTAATGTAACTAAACTCAACAGGAAGCAATTTAGTTTGAGTACAAAAGGAATACTCTTTATCTTGTTAATGTGTTAATGTTAACAAAATTAAGTACCCAACTTCAGTGGACATGCGCAAAGGGTCACCTATATCCCAGGCGGTCTTTCTTAGATGTTATGGAAATGAAATTTTTTATGTGCCTTCCATGCTTCACAAAGCAACACAGATATTCTCCCAGCTCGCAGTTTTAAAAGTAATATTTTAACTATTATTCAAAATTAACTGGCAACTATTGAAAATTCAATTTCATTACACCTGCAGAAAATGTATTCTTTTGTTTCGTTTAAGTAGTGGACCAAAGAAGCAAAAACGATTTCATTGTTAGGTGAATTGCTTAAAAAAATGAAATGTGTAGTGTTTAACCCCCGCTTTTACTACATATGGCACCGCAGGCGGTGACACTGATGGTAAATGAGATGAAGATGGAGCACCGGTGGAATGAGATGGCAGGGGAAACCGGAGGTCCTGGAGAAAACCCGCCCCAGTGCCGTGTTGTCCACCACAAATCTCACTTTGCTGTCGCCTGGGATCGATCCCGGGGCACCTTGGTGAGAGCAAAGCGGTCTAACCACTGAGTCACGGCGCGGCCGCGTTGCTTAAAGGTGCTTTGCATGTTGCAGTGAAAACGCTCCTTCAGAGATATTTTCATGGTGCGTAAAACAGTTGCTGTGATATGGCAAATAAATATAAAGTGCATGTCAACATCCTTTAATTCTTATTTGTATTTTACATGTTACTAGGCGGTGCCGGCCACGTTGTGTCCGTTCTCTCGAATGGTCCTCGTTCCTCCGGGCTCCGAAGCAAATCTGTTACCTTTCATCTTATTCGTAGATGTTGCGGCTGACAAGACGCTGTGATCCGAGTCCGCGTCGATGAGCATGTGTATCGATTGCTAATTGCTATGGAGTTAGTGCAAATGGTAGGAGGGGAATTGAGGTTTTTCACAACACTGTTCACAAGGAAAATTGTATATCTGTTGTGTCGGCGTTCCTTGTTAGGTGGCTATTTGCAGGTTTTCACTAAATTACGAACCACTCGTGAAATGTAAATATGCTTACTCGTAGCTTTGACATATTTAAGTAAATAGGTAAATATCAAAATAACGTGGGATGCATTCCGCACTTCACTGAATGCAACTTATATAACACCGGTTGATGATGCTACGGAATACTAAGAGGATGTTCAATAACTAATGATCACTTTTTTTTTTTTTTTGACAACGTACATAATTTTATGCTCATAATTTTGATGGTCCTTCTCAAAATACTCTCCCCCAAAATGCGATGCACTTGTCCCAGCGTTTCTGCCAGTCTTCAAAGACATGCTCGAAACCATTTTTGAGAGATCCTTCAAAATCGTCTCCGCAGCCTTCACCACTGCTTCTGTTGATGGATAATGCCTCCAACGAAGGCGGTTCTTCAAGTTAGGGAACAGAAAAAAGTCACATGGGGCTAAATCCGGACTATAGGGAGGGTAAGAGATGCACCTCACATTGATTTTTGCAAGATATTCAGCAACAACATTGGCAATATGCGGCCGTGCGTTATCGTGGTGCAGCATCCAGCCTGCTTCACGGAAATGTGATCTTTTGCACCTGATATGGACTTGCAATATTCTCAGGACATCCCTGTAGTATTGTCCAGTTACTGATGTGTGTGCAGGTACAACATGCTGATAAACCATTCCATGAATATCAAAGAATGAGAAAACCATAACTTTCCCAGCAGAAACAACCACTTTTGCTTATTTGGGAGTTGGTGATGAAGGAGATTTCCACATTGAGCTTTGCTGTTTGCTCTCAGGATCAAAATGATGTAGCCAAGTTTCATCAGCAGTGATTACGTTTGAAAGAGTCTCCGGATCTTCCTCTAACATCAACTTTAACTGCATGCAGACCTGCACGCGAATGTCCTTTTGTTCGGGAATCAACAGTCTTGGAACCCATCGCGCACAAACACGTCTCATGTGTAATGTTTCTGTCACCAACGTGTGGGTGGCACCCAATGAAATTTTCAATATTTTAAAAAGTGATCTTAAGATAAATTGTCGATTGTCTCTCACTATGGCAGCAGCAGTGTTGATGTTTTCTTCCGTAAGAGCAGTAACTGGAGCACCGGGTCCACCTTTCTTTGAAATTGATTTTCTCCCCTCTTTAATTAATTTAAACCACCTTCGAGCTGTGCTGTAGGGAAGAACAGATTCTCCATAGGCCTACTGTAATATTGTATAGGCCTCAAATGAAGTTTTGATGAGATGAGAGCAGAATTTCAAAGCTGCATATTGTTCCTCGCGTGTCACCACCATTGCAGCGATAGGCGATACTGAACATGTCTGAATTTGCCTGGTTCTCACAGGCGGGAACTAGGAGTACCAACAGTGAAACTGCTACGGCCTGTTTGTTTCACATTAAGTTAACACGATATAATAAGTTTGAATTTTAGTTCGAAAAATAATGACCGTAAAAAAAATATGTTCATTCTTTATTGAACAGCCCTCGTACTTTCTCCTGCCCGAGACACGAGACTACCTCGATTGTACCCCAAAACTGACTTTTCTACATATCTGGGAATCTTCCAAATTTACTTAACACAAGCCAGTATTTCTCTCTTCACATTGGCTATTTCACTTTTAATTTTGGTGTAATTGGTTCTTACTTTGAACTTGAATTTTCTAACGGCATCTAAAACAATTAATAATATCTAATTGTTCATTTTTATACAAGAATGGGAAGGCTCAAATAACGCTACACTTGTCTAATCCTGGTATTCGAGAACGATGGAGTTTTTGCCACTTCCCTACTATACTAACCTCAAATGTTTCAACAATAAGGCAGGCTTAAGAAAACGAGGTGTAGTAATATTTACAATTTATGCAATTTCCTCTTCTGCAGGGTATTTTTTACAGCAGCTTGATACGATAGTCAAATGTTTATTCGCGATTTCAGCATGAGCTAAATATCCTTTGTAAGAGTTCATTAGAAACAAAGGAAAAATACTTGCCATTTCAAAGTGTACTTCTTAGAGTATTAGAAAATGTAAATGAAACTAGGAATTTGTTAATGTTGCAATATAGGATGAGTCAAATGAAAACTTAAATATTTTTAAATATTATTTATTGTGCAAAAGTGGTACAAAGCTGTATGACTTTTCAACATAATGTCCCCCACGTTCAAATCAAGTCCTCCAGCAATTACAAAGTGCATAAATGCTTTTAGAAAAAAAATTATTTTGATAGTCCACGCAACCAATCATGCGTACCTCTTCATTGGAACGGAACTTCTTTCCTCCCATTGCGTCTTTGAATGGTCCAAACATATGGAACACACTTGGGGCAAGGTCTGGTGAGTATGGTGGATGAGGAAGACACTCAAAATGCAGGTCTGTGATTTTTGCAACTGTTGTACTGGCAGTGTGGAGCCTTGCATTATCATGTTGCCAAAGGACACCTGCTGACAGCAGTCCATGTCGCTTTGATTTGATTGCAAGCCGCAGGTGATCTTTTAGGAGATCTGTGTATGGTGCACTGGTGAGAGTGGGCCCTCTAGGCATGTAATACTCCAAAATGACGCTTTCTTCGTCCCAAAAGAGAGTCGGTATAACCTTCCTTGCTGCTGGTTCTGTTCGAAACTTCTTTGGTTTTGGTGATAAGGGATGGCGCCATTCCTTCCTCACTCTCTTCATTTCCGGTTGGTGGAAGTGAACCCATGTTTTGCCCCAGTGACGATTCTTGCAAGGAAGCCATCACCTTCACATTCAAAGCGCCGAAGAAGTTCTTCACAAGTATCAACACGTCGTTCTCTCACTTCAGGAGTCAGCTGCCATGGCAGCCATCTTGCGGACACTTTGTGAAACTGGAGCACATCCTGCACAATGTGGTGTGCTGAACCATGACTAATCTGTCATCTGGCGGTTTTCCTTTACTATGGCTTTAACTGCAGCAATGTTCTGTGGAGTCAAAACTCGTTGTGCCTGACCTGGACGTAGAGCATCTTCCACTGAAGTCACACCATTTGCGAACTTCCTACTCCATTCGTAGAACTGCTTCTGTGACAAATGTGCATCACCGTACTTAACCTTCATTCGTCGATGAATTTCAATAGGTTTCGCACCTTCACTACGCAAAGAGAGAGAGAGAGAGAGAGAGAGAGAGAGAGAGAGAGAGAGAGAGAGAGAGAGAGAGAGTCCGCACCATGGCTGAGTGGTTAGACCGCTTGGCTCTCACCTAGGCAGCCCGTGTTCGTTCCCAGGCGACCGCAAAGTGGGATTTGTGGCGGACAACATGGCGCTGGGGTGGGTTTCCTCCGGGTCCTCCGATTTCCCCCACCATCGTTCCACCAATTGCTCCATCATTCATCCCTGGCGTTGGGCCGACCCCCCAACCCTGATCTCATTTATCAGGTCAATATGCTTTGGCTCCCTCGCTCTGAGGGAACCCAAGCGACTACTAACACCAGCATTGGCGAGGAAGGGAGACATATTACATATAATGTTCCTCATACATTGTTATAAAGTTCTAAAGTTTTCAGATATAAACAATTAAAAATATCCAAAAGAAGGGCGAGTTAAGGAGAATTTAAGTTATTAAGTTTTCCTCGACGTGTAGATATGGTACATTATTATGTACTGTTATTTAAAAAATAGAACATAATCTTCCTTTCTCCAAATAAAGTACCGTTTATGGTGAAAAGAAGCTGAAAGAGAAAATATGAACGAATAAAATAGAAATGAAGGAAATCAAATCGTGGCAGATGACAAAGCACGCCAGATTTCATTTGTTGACTAGGGAAAACCGTAAAAAAAAAAAAAAACCGCAAGATTAGATATGGATATTGATGGGTGTCAAACACAGTTGTGTGCAATGCAATCTTTCTCAGAAATGCATGTCGTAACTCTTAATAAAAGGAATATTACTTATATAGTATTGAAATAAGCATTATAGTTTAAAATTAGGCATTACAGTATATTTCAAGAAGCTGTATGTCCTTTCGTTCCTCATCGTCACCCTGCAATTGTTTCATTTACTTGCCGTAAATATATAACACAGAACCACCGCTTTACTTCCCTTCCAAAGTAGTCATACTAAGAAAGGTTGCTCCCGAAAAGAAAACAAATGCATCGCACTCCACAGTGGTGAAACCCACGACCTCGAAACTAGAAGCTCGCATTTTACTCCTAGACCATGGAGGATGACAGAGGTTCTACTGGATATTACTAACATTCCGTATGCAGCAAAAATTTTAATTAATAATTGCATAAAGTGATACTGCTGACTTTTATTTCGTGCCTATAATCTGGAACATAAAGGTAGATGTAATTTGCAACATCATATTGCATACTGACTAGCTTTTCCCTGTACATAGACTATATGAAGCTGTTGGAGCACCGTTTGCAAAGAACGCTGCAACCCACCTGCATGGTATGGCTGCTGGGGGATGTTGTCGACATGGAACGTAATCCCATCCCTGGCAAAAGCCACCCCTTTTGTATTTAGTTGGTGTCGGGGGTTACCCTATTTACTGAAACCTTTAATATTGCTAAAATATTGATATGTAGATGTCGCATGTTCTTTGAACTGGAGTGTAACACCAGGGGATGTGATGGAGGGGAAGATGACAGACGCATGTTCGTGTGGGGGAGGGAAACTTTCTCTAATAATACAGGCTTCCCCAGCACAGCAAGTGTTTCTGAGGGCGGAAGTGGTATTAGGGCTCTGGTGGTGACAGCCATTGCTCTACGTCGTCATGCATACTGTGGGCTACAGTGTGATCACTAATGATCTGGACCGCAAAATTGCTAGTACTAAACCGGTGACACCGCGCTAATTACAGGCTCGTCTTCCTCAACTTCTCTCAATTCCCTTCACCTTCCTTGAAGTGTCTAAGAAAGGAAATCTGACACCAAGGAAAAACATTTTATGGCACCTTTCTCTCTCTCTCTTTGTCTCTCTGACTCTCTCTACTTTTCTCACTCTCTTTCACTCACTCTTTTCTTTCTTGGAAGTTAGACCAAATTATTTTCGTAATCGATTTTGCTTTCTCTACTATGTCACAGTAAGCAGAGAAGGTATTGCGAGATCGAACTAGAAACATACGTTTTGAGGTCCCTTGAATAAATAAATAGAAAAAGTAGTTTAATGAAAATGTCCGTGTGTGTGTGTGTGTGTGTGTGTGTGTGTGTGTGTGTGTGTGTGTGTGTGTGTGTGTGTAATTATGATCAGTAGTATGAATGACGTTAGATGTACAGCAGGGCCATTAAACGTGCAAGTAACTGCCTCTGGAAGCAAACGTCCAAAATAACGTAAAACAGTACTCTGCAACTAGTGAAGTATTGCCTTAAAGTGTATGTAGACACAAAGTCAAGGTCTGTATAACGCGACTGTTTTGTTTGCTCTCGCTGTACCTATCATGGTCAGGTTGTACCTACCTGTAGTTGTTTACATGCGCAAGGGATAACAGTACAGTTCATGTGCGTATACCTATGGAAACACGCACACGCCTTCGGCCTTTACTCTTGGCAAATAAAATGCATACCTTGAATTTTCGGAGATTTTTTCCTTAACTCCTTTTATTCTGAATATTTTTACCTAACTGGTAAAGAGTAATAGATAGATAAAACCTTACTACAAAAAATTATGTGTAACTATTTTCGAAACATTCCTTACTATTGGTGTGAATTTGAAAATAAAGTTTCCTCAAGAACGAAGTCGTTATTCATTTTTTTATATCCTGGCCATAGACATTTGAATGTCAGCCATCACATAGTCACCAGCTCTTGAAAGGTTTCGCCTGTAGTATTCAGCTGCTAGAAAATATGTAGTAGATACAAGAATAAACTTTTAAAAGTAATTTTTTGAATACTTAAATTAGTGTGAAACATTATCAAAAATAATTAGGGGTGCGTAATGCCCATCTATACTACACACGGTACAAACAGTGGTGGACGTTGGTATATGAAATTAAATTCTAATTGTAAGGGAAAAATAGGTGAGGATACCTCTGGACCTAAGTTTAGAGTACCTTCTACAGGGTAGACAGCGGATCTCCCGTATATTACTTCAAGTTCTAACGACCTCAACTACCTAGGTCAATATCACTGATGTAATGGTCAAATCCACAGACATTTTATGTAATAAAAGATAGCATATTGTATTCCTACACGTTGTTTTGAAAGTTGGTAGGAGTAGTATTTACTTAAGATTGACTGAAACAAAATAACAATCTATGAAAAAGTATTAAACAACTGAAATACTGTTGGAAAAACGTTCACCTATTGATACAAGGAAATCATGTGGTCACGCTTCTGCAAACCTCAGGATTCTTGATCAACAAGTAAATTTTTAGAATATCTTCTGATGTTCCTTATATCGCTGATAGCTAAAATAACCTGTGTACATTTGTGAAGGTATGAAGTTGTCGAAGAATAACGTCCTGTACCATCCATATATTGATTACACAATTAACTTGGAGTTACAGTGAAATCTGTAAGTGTATTGTATTATTTTCCTTTTTTATTGTTTCTAGTTAAATTGATTATAACATTTAAAAGGAACTGTAAACTATTAACCAAGCTATTCCTTGCAAAAACTGTTGGTCCAATCACTTCCAAGTATTCGTATCTTTATATAGATAGCGTTTTCCTATATTTTACTTCGTCGTTGTTATTGTAAATAATAATAAAACTTACATTGACTAGAATTATCAAACAAATAAAGAAAACATTTATAAATGAGTTATACGAATCATGGCTTAGTTAAAACAAGAAATTTTAAAAATAAAACATACTTTAAAAATACTTTTTAGAACTGGAAATAAATTACTAGAAAATGCCAAAAAGCTTTTCGTAGAGAAATGACATAGAGACAGGAAGTTGAACTTGGTTCCTCGTGACCTTCTTTAGTACCTCTTCTCAAATCGTCATTTTGGTTTTAATATTGATATAACAACTTAGGCTTTCACGGCCGACGTTTATCCAGTAAGATGTAGAAATTTCTGGGCTTACTGACCGTGGTCTAGTAGGAAAAACTGAAGTTCCTGGCGTTTCGCTCGTCCGTGCGTCGAGCATCCTCAGAGCACTCATGGCAAACTCTAGCATAGGCAGAGTATAATAAGAATGTATGACGAAAGGTAATCGAGGTTGGCATATCTGTGGATTTTAGCAAGAAGGAAAACGGGAAATTAACGAGAGCATGGAAAAGAGAAGTATGAAATACTGGAAATTAAAATAATGACAGTGATTGGACGGAGAAAACTGGTCTTATTCAGTGAGGGAGATGTATAAATGAGTGTGGTTTTCTATTTGGCTTCCAGTAAGTATGAATAATACTGTACAAATACTAACTCATAATAACAGTAATAATACTTATTTAAAATTTGAATTCCCCCATTCATTTATGCCTTGAAATTACGTAGAACATAATTTATCTAAGGTATATAACGGAACTTGTGGTATCAAAACATAAAATGAAAAACAGGCAAAGAGAGAAGCCATTTTCTGTAGTACCTTTGGCTTGAAATATTAATTTTTATGTAATGTAGAGTTCTGTAATACCTTTGGCTTGAAATATTAATTTGTATGTAATGTAGAGCAGATTATTTTAATAACTATGACCTAAACCTTAGAAAAGCGTGTGCGAAATGGTAAACCACAAATTGCGACCACAACTGAGGCAAACATTTCCTTTGAAGTACAAACTAACATGTTCTGGCGTCAAATGAGATGATAAAAATTGCATCAGAGGCAAAACCAGTAGTTTGGAACTGCGGCTTATTTAATTTCACATTAAAATCTAGGTTATTATTGCATTATTGCTTGTGGGTTCTTTGGAACGGACCATTCACTGTGACAGTTTTAGTTGCATAGATATTGTCACCCAATTATCGGAAAGCACAACCAACGACAGCTGAGTAAGAGACCAGAGGCACCCGAGCCACACCCTCCCATTAATCTCAGTCACTAACTGAGGGGATGATTAGGGGAGTGTCACTTGTCACTGGCCGCCTCTTTCCCCCCTTCCACTGCCATCTGGAACCTTCGCGGTGATTCACTGAAACCAGAGACTTCTAGAAAACAGTGATATTCCTATAAAAGGGGGCTGCAATGAGTGAGGAGTCAATCAGTCAGTTCTTGGCGAACAGCTGTGAGGAGCGCCCAGTGAGGGGACGGACTGCGTACGTGCGTCGGAGGAGTTTACGTAATCGCGAGTGCAAGTGGAACTTTAACGGACGAACTGGTGAATCGTAATTGTGTGCATTACGTAATTCTGTGTAATTGGCAAGTGTTCAACTGTAAGTCGGTGGAAATAAAGAACATTTTTGAGTGGTGCAATTGGAGCACCTGTTTGAGCAGTTAGCTATGTAGATAGCCTCCGTTGTGTAGTCATCTTACCGTTCTTTCCATATTAATTCAAAGGTGGTGTGTTCGTGTGATTTCTAATCTGTTGGGATGTGCATCTAGTCATTGCGATGCTGCAGGGTTGGCCACAGAAGTGTAGACACCCGCGCGATCTATCTGATTGAGTAACTTTATCCTACTTGGGTAGTGTCCTTCCTGGGCCGTCCATTTTATTTATTTTACTTTAGGGTGGATCTTTGTCTCCTAACTGCGCGACATAGCAGTTTGCAATGTCCGTGATATTACAACCTCTACGCAGTCTCGCTTAGTAATTCAGTCATTTGTCGAATAATAGCCTTAATTAAACTCCCACGTTAGAATGCAACTGATTTGCAGCATTGTGGTTAAAAGGCTGTTGCCTTATGCATGACTCACGTTAACATACAACATAATTTGTGTATTTTTGTCTATTTATATGCCGCCACTAACATCTAAGGTCTAATCAGCTGCTTCGCTTTTGAAACAATTGCTCATCGCCAATGACGTTGATTCGATCACTGTTCTATTAATCTTTGGGACTTTTTATGCTGGAATGTAATTATAAATATAACTTCAAACACATTTAGAATCTTCCTTATAAATCGAGATTGAGATAGATAATAATCTTGACTGAAAAAAATCCCTTTCTTCAGCGATGAATCGAGCCCTTGACCGCTTTAAATTAAAGTTAGGATGCAGACTACATAGGCAATTATTATTCATTTGTTTAAGTGACTGTGAAACGTTATTTTATTAGAGTATTCTATGCATATAGACATGATTCCTGCAGTATCTTTCATTTTAACTGAGAAATAATTTCAAAATGGACTTGAACTTCCCAATGCACGGAAGCATGATCTGTTAAGTGTCATTCCCATATTTATGGATATGCTTCATCATTTCCGTAAAACATACTGGCTCGCACGCAACAATGGGACACGAAAGGGTCGCAAAAAAGTGCGTTAAGCTACGTTGACAGTTCGCCCTTGGGGCACAGCGTGACAAAGAAACGCACTCTGCTGACGTGAGTCACTGCCATCATAAACCCAAACTGTGTTAGGGTCCCTGGGGCAGCCTCTTCTGATGCGAAGATCACGAGTGCTGCCCTTCATTCGATTGGGCTTTAAATCGATCTAACGTGCTGTCATCCAACTTTCGTCATTGAGTGCTGGCCGCAAAGAACATATTGCAACATCCAATATATCACTCTATTTTTATTATTTCCAACTTGTATTTGGAACATATTCCCTAATGTAAGCATAGCAGATTTCTTTTATATTTATAAGTTTTGTTTTAAGGACAAATAAATCTCTGTCTACATTTTTGATCCGTGCTTTGAATGTGTAAAATACAAGTCAGGAGAATTTTAGCGAAGTAGATAAGTTGAAGCCCATTACTGTAGCCTTCAGAGAGACAAGATTTGTAGTGTGCAAGTCTTCATAGCTGCTTTTAACAAAAACCAATCAATTACAAGTTCAGTTGTAAGTTCCCGTAGAACTCAGATTTTTACCCAAATATGAAACCATAAATAATATGTCATGAAACCGTAACTGCTAAAGTTGTTTCCTAGAGCACTCAATAACCAAGGTTTCTAAAGCAGTTCTCATAATCGAATGCTGCCTTGAAGCCAATTGCATTGATATTTGAAGTGAGGAATTACAATGTAGGAGGACCGTTCAATAAAGAATGATCATAATTTTTTACGGTCAATTTTTCACACTAAAATTCAATCTTATTATATTGTATTAGCTTAATGTGAAGCAAACATGCCGTAGTAGTTTCATTGTTGGTACTCCTGGTTCCCGCCTGTGAGAACCAGGCAAGTTCAGACATGTTCAGTATCGCCTACCGCTGCAATGGAGGTAATACGCAAGGAACAATGTTTTTAAATTCTGCTTTCGTCTCAACAAATCTTTAGTTGTGGCCTATGCAATGTTACAGGAGGCCTATGGAGAGTCTGCTCTTCCCTACAGCACAGCTCGAAGGTGGCTTAAAATGTTAAAAGAGGGGAGACAATCAATTTCAAAGGAAGGTGGACCTGCTGTTCCAGTTAGTGCTCTTACGGAAGAAAACATCAACACTGCTGCTGCCATTGTGAGAGAGGAACGGCGAATTACCCTAAGATCACTATCTGAAATACTGAACATTTCATTGGGTGGCACCCACACGTTGAAGACAGAAACATTACACATGAGACGTGTTTGTACGCGATGGGTTCCAAGACTGTTGATTCCCGAACAAAAGGACATTCGCATGCAGGTCTGCATGCAGTTAAAGTTGATATTAGAGGATGATCCGGAGTTTCTTTCAAACGTAATCACTGCTGATGAAACTTCGCTACATCATTTTGATCCTGAGAGCAAACAGCAAAGCTCAGTGTGGAAATCTCCTTCATCACCAACCCCCCAAAAAGCAAAAGGGTATGCTTCTGCTGGGAAAGTTATGGTCATCTCATTCTTTGATATTTATGGAATGGTTTATCAGCATGTTGTACCTGCACACACATCAGTAACTGGACAATACTACAGGGATGTCCTGAAAACATTGCAAGTTCATATCAGGCGCAAAAGACCACATTTCCATGAAGCAGGCTGGATGCTGCACCACGATAATGCGCGGCCGCATATTGTCAATGTTTTTGCTGAATATCTTGCAAACATCAACGTGAAGTGCATCCCTCACCCTCCCTAGAGTCCGGATTTAGCCCCATTTGACTTTTTTCTATTCCCTAACTTGAAGAAACGCCTTCGTGGGAGGCATTATCTATCATCAGAAGCAGTGGTGAAGGCTGCGGAGGCGGTTTTGAAGGATCTCTCAAAAATGGTTTCCAGCATGTCTTTGAAGACTGGCAGAAACGCTGGGACAAATGCATCGCATTCAGGGGAGACTATTTTCAGAAGGACCATCAAAAGTATGAGGATGAGTAGAGGTACTTTGTCAAAAAAAAAGTGATCATTCTTTATTGAACAGTTCTCGTACTTACTTTCTCTTCAAGGATTAGGCTTTAAGCTCCTTCGACCTCAGTTGGCCTGCTATATTTTTAGACCAAAACACGAATGGCCAGCCTTCGAATTCTGTTGTCCTTCATTATAAAAATGTGTTTCTCCCAGTTTCTGCTGTTTTGGGAAATACTGTTGAACTGTACCCGGAGGCTAAGGCACAATTATAAAACTTACTTTGATAACTTAAAAGCTTTAATAAATTTCTTATTCACACTGACAGCTTATTTGCACAATTACACTTAACTTAAACTTCCTCGAAAGTTAAACTTTATGCACATTATAACTTCACTCTAACACCTGCTGTTACATGTTTTGAACTGCACCCGGGAGCTAAGACAGTTATAAATCACCGTGCGCGCGCTATGAGAGGAGAGCCCCGACTGCCCTGTCTCGTCAGCTCGGAGAGGTGTTCGAGAGAGGAACCAAAGCAACCTTCACGCGCTCACACGGAGAAAAGGGGAAACACAAAACAACTGAAGCACACGCCTCGTAAAGGAAAGGTGCAATCAGCACACTGTAATTCAAGGAGAATATATTTAGTTGCTGCTTTATCTCTTCATTGTAATGTTTGTCTTTAGCGAGTATCTTTACACATACACGAGCAACCACAATTCATAGGATTCTACTGTGTAATGTGTTTTAGTCCCCCACGTATGGCTTTTATACCTCAATGAATGCACAGCCATATTATTTTAAAATTTGGATTGACTATTTTGTTTACATTCACCCATCAATGTTCGCCAAACTGTGCTCCATATGCATATATTTAGTTCGCTCAATAATGATTAGCACTCCCTCTATAACTCCTGCGAAGTATCAGTTTAAAATATGTGTCGTTATATGGGTGGAGATAGGCGATAGTACTGTCTGCTGCCACCAGATGATGTTGCTACTTCTCATAGATGGCGCACTGAAGCGGTAATTGTACGCTTGTGTACATCAGTGAAACAACATTAAAGCAGACAAGCACAGGCAAAGATGGGTTATGAGGTTTCTCTGGAGGGAAGGAGTGACTGCTTCGGACATCCACAAGAAGTTAGTAATCATATGTGGGGAGTCTGCACCAAGTCGCAAGTCCATGTTTCGTTGGGTGTCCGTATTCAAAGACGGGAGGGACTGTACTCAAAAACACAAAAGCACTGGCGTCCAGCAACTGCATGCAAACCAGACAATACCCAGCATGTCAATGACCTGATATTGGGGAACAGGAAAATCACATTTGATGAATTAGTGCAGGCAACAGGTCTATCACGGGGAACTCTCCACACCATAATCCATGAAGATTTGATAATAAAAACGGTGTGTACACAATGGGTGCCACATAACTCACCAATGCGCAGAAACAGAAGCGTGTCGAGGTATGCCGACAGTTGCTGCAACAGTGGTGTGCATATCCAGAGGAATTCTTTGCGAAACCGGTCACCAATGACGTGTGATGGTTTTTCCATGAGACTCCGGAAAAGAAACGACATTCTATGGAGTGGAAGCATGATGCAAGTCCCAAGAAGTCACAGCCAGGACTATTCGCTCAGAAACACATGGCAACTGTATTCTGGGACCAGGAAGGACACTGCTGGTGGATTGACTCTCTCCCAATACAACCGTCAACAGTGAGTGGTACTGCAATTCGCTGCAATAATTCCGCCGACGCATAAAAATGGGGTCGTGGTGTTCTTCTCCAAGAAGGCAACGCACGACCACATGCCAGTCGTCAGGCCATGGCCACCATTCCTACACTAGGGTTTACTGTGCTGCTACATCCTCCATATTCACCCGATTTGGCTTCTAGTGACTATAACCTATACAACTCGACTCGCTGAAAGAGGTCATGTGGGTAACAAGTTCGCCAGTAATGACGATCAATGCCGCCGGTATACCCCCAAAACATGGTTCGCCACGCAAATATGGAAGCTGCCAGAACGATGGAACAAGGGCATAAGCATTGGCGGGAATACCTATAATGTTATCTGAATGAGTTTGTTCAATAAATGGTTCCTGTAAACAAAAACAAATTGTAGTACCAATCATTTTTGAAGCCCCTAGTATATATTGAAATTGATGAGCCAATTTCTGTATTTCGTCACCTTGGGATGGGTTAGAATTGAATAGAATTTATGGAGGAGAATTGACACGTTGACCAAACTAATCTATTGTACCTATGTCCCAAGTGGGGTTCCCCAGAAGGAAGGACGAGGCGAGAGGAGACAAGGTGATCGACTCGAAGTAGATACGACAGAGCAGAGGGCAGGGTCCTTACATTGGCCAGTTTGAAACTCCTAATACAATCGGCAATCCACCTGCGTGGTCAACAGCCAGCTACGCCGGCTAGGAGACTGAAATCCGCCCTACCGGAGTTGGAAACGCCCGGCAGTCTCGTGCAACCAGTATCCCACATGCGGTCCTGATACGGCCCACTAAGTCGGCTTCTGCCCTGAAAGGGATCCCCAGATGAGAGATGACGTAAACTGCTAATGGAAGTCAAACGGAGGGATAGGAAATTGAGTCAGAGGTTCTACTCCCATCAGTCCTGGACCCGTAGGATCAGAACCCAGGCCTCTCGGGTTTTTTACCGTAGGACAGTACCTATTTTATAAACTGCCCCCCCCCCGCTGCACTTGGCAGACAGGACGGAAGTGGATACGCCACTTACGCGCCAATCCAAATTGGACCGGCTACCAAATAACCTTGGTAGGGCCACCGGTGATCTAGCACACCAGCTACTAGCTCTGCAGGCTAGTACTCGGGACCTATTAGGCAACCCTCTACTCACTCCGGGCGGCCGTAGCCTGGCCGGAGGTACCCAATTTCCCGTGGGTGTCAGGAACACACTGCCCCCTCGAGTCCAACCCAATCCGAACAGCTCCCATTCAGGGACGGGCTCGGCAGTTCGACCCGAGGTTCCTCAAGTAGCGTCAGAGGTACCACGAGTGCTAAGGGTCCGCAGCGCCCGCACCACGGCAGCTGTAGGGGACGGATCCCCTCCCTTGGAAATTCGGAAGAGGTAATTGAACTATTTTGGCAGAATTAAGTGCAACAGATTTAGAATATGTACCTACCCAATATTTGCCTGGCGACCCGAGGAAACCACGGGAAGCAAACCTGGACCTCCCGATTGCGACAGACGAAACCGCCTGAGCTATATGAAAAGACAAATCGGAACCAGGATAAGTGAAACTTGATATCGTTGTAATTTAATCATCACTTATTATCTTGACGCTAATTGGGTATTTTCCTTAATACACAGTAATTATAATGTGCTTCCAAAAATCAAACAGTCAAACTAGCTGAGAAGAAAGGTGACGGAAAACATCTGAAATATTCTACACATCCTTAAACATCCTTTACTGAAGCATATGGGGCCGTCTAGCGTGATTTTCTGTACTTAGACAACTTAGTCACTATAGAGTGGTATTCTGGTTTATATTTGCGTTCCATTACATAGAGCTATCTTGATGCATCACAACTTTGTAACTTCTAGATTTGATCTTATTCTCACATATTGCATCACTCATGCAACCTGTTTTCTGACTGCTTTATTAGCTAGACACGTAACTTCCTTTCGTAGTAATCTACACTACAAGTAATTATATCCATTCCAGAAAAAAAAAAAAAAAAAAAACCATGGCCTGCTCAATCTTCACCCTCTCGAGTTTCAACTTACATTTCAAGGAGAATTTACATGTGGTGGTGGATTAAGTTTTAGTAGCTAATATAGCGAAGTTAATTTTCTGACACCTGAAATGGATATAAGTGGTAAACCATTCTCATTATATGCCAACAAGACAGCAATGTCAGTAGAACAAACAAATTTTGCTTTGTTTTCCATTTATATTATTTTTGGTGTTCGTTTATTTTGTTACTGCTATTAAACTAACCAACAGCGGGCTTAAAATGTCGTCCTATTGGACACCTTTTTAATTGATATGTTTTCCTACAATTTTTCATTCATTTTTTATTCTATTTAATAATTGTATATTGAGCATGTGTTAATAAAAAATATATGTATCAATATGTGTATCACTTTCTTCTAAAGTTTGTATATGCTAAGAGAATAACTGTTTACTTTGAGTTCACTTTCACTGGAGCCATAACCCGTTGTTTCCCGCATGAGGGTGTATTATTAATATTCCAGAAGGCGACAGTGTCACCAGCAATGGGATAGGGAGGTAAAGGGGCGGGGTGCGGCACGTCGACAACAAATCCAATGGAAAATGTACTGCAGTCAACCACTTCCTTGCTAAACGCATTTGCAGTACACTGACTTCTCTCTTTCTACCAAATAACACTGCAAGACAAGTGAGAATGCGTTTTCCATGTTGTTGACTGCTGTGTCTGAAATATCAACAAATATCCCTTGACGTTTTTCCTTGAAGATTGAAAAGATTTTCCAATTTTCTACAGCGCATCAAACAGCAATGCCAACGTAAAATTAGTTGTTTTCTCTATACTCAGTATGTACTTACGTTAGTATTTGTTAAAGGACATTTCCAAATAAGAGAGAAAGAAGAAAAATTAAAATAATGAATATCATCTCATATACATACCTACCAGACGGGGACAGTAATTGCAGAAGTTACAGTTTTCTTCTCACAGAGATGTTTCGTTTCAGTTTATAATGATAACAATAACAAAATAAAAAAGATAAAATTCCTAATAATAAAAAATCTGGTACTTATCAAATTAACTGTTTAGATTGTGATCAAGTTTATATTGGAAGACGAAACGTAATTTGGAAACCAGAACGAAAGAAAATTTTCGTAACATTAGGTATAAGCAAACTGATAAATCGGCCGTGGCAGATCATTTTTGGTCATTTAACCATAATATAAATCCTGAAGTTAAATTATTAAAACAATTAAATTGTTCGATAGATTTAATATTTTGGGAAAATATATTTATTTTAAAAAATAAACATTGTGTAATGAATTTTGAAATACCAGCAGTTGATTGTGTTTTTAGGTTTGTTTCGTTTTTCAGATGTTGGTAATACTGAAAAAACATAATAAAAACATGGTAACCGAGATTTCCTTGACAACGGAGTTGTGATTTGTTTGTGAAATCGATCTCCATTATAAAGAAGTATTAACACGCATTTCTTAAGATAAGTGGAGCCTTAGTGACAAATATTTTTATTTTTGTAACGGTAACAATATTTAAAACTTAAGATAAGTGGAGTCTTACTGGCAAATATTTACATTTTTGTAACAGTAACAATATTTAAAATATTTAAATATTTATTTATTTTTATGTTTAATATCAAATTATTTCTTCTTAAGATAAGTGGAGCCTTAGTGGCAAATATTTATAATTTTGTAACGGTACCAATATTTAAAATATTTAAATATTTATTTATTTTTATGTTTAATATCAAATTATTTCTAACTAAGGTAGTTCTCGTTCTCAGAAGCATTATTTTTATTATAATACAATAGGTTTGAGAAACTTGACATGATGAATGAAGTAGATATGTTATTGAACTGTGTATTCCTAAAGTTTCATTAACATTTTCCACTATAAACAGCAAGAAATGTTACCTGTAAGAAGTATAGTTCTTATTAAAACTTAATACTTTTGACAAGCAACATTTTTCACACCGTCAACTGTTTAATACGTTATTCTGTAGCTGGCCATTTCCTTTCTCATGAGCTGATAACAAACCACTATTAACTATTGTTTTGTATTTTCCTAACTTCACACAGTTCCTTACCTAACCCAAAACCTTTTATAAGCAGACTTTTAACGCGATTAAGGTAAAATGAATAGAAAAATTAGGTTTATAAACTATTAATTTACGCACATAGTAATATGAATGGGTAGGGGTCAGAGAAAATGAAGAGACTGAAAAGTAACAAACCAAAATAGTGATAGTTATGGAAAGGCACCGCAAAATGCGCTAGAAATTTTAAAGAACTTTTTTCAGATTATTTTCTGAAATCGAGTTTTGGTACCAGGATGTGCACTTATAAATTTGGATACTCGTTAATACTAATTGTTCTATCAATGTGTCCAAACTGTATGTGCATTCGATCACTGGAATAATTGCTGTACATCATTCCAAAGAAAGTTTTCAGGCAGCTTTATATAAAATCCATAGACTTAGCGACAGTTTTAACAGTAAATCATATAATACTGAACTTGTTTAAACTGCCCTTCTCTGCATTTCCTCGTTTTTTACTTTCTCTACCATATATCTAGTAGACAGGCAAGCTGTTTAATTCCATGAAAAAGTTCTATAAAAAGCTGGGGACGAGAAGCATATGTAGAGTACCACAAGGTAAGAGAGAGAAGGGCTAGCTTGGATGAGAACTGTAACAATATTCCTAAGAGGGATAAGAGGTAGGGAAACGGGAATTTTTGAATTGCGTGGTGGTAAAGAAGGCCTAACATAGTATGTAATAATGCAAGGAATTAGCAATATGAAGAAAAAAGTTTGGGAGGAAAAATGGGAGAAAGTTGAGAAGAGGATAGTAGCTATAAAAATGTTAATAGGAAAGGAGGAAAAGAAGGTAAGAAGTATTGGTGAATTTTTACAGAAAGTAAAAGAAAAATGGGCAGGGAATGTAAAGAATATAAGAAAGGAAGATGAGGGGTGAGAATGGAACTAATTAAGGAACAAGGAGGCATGGAGGTTAAGAGCTACCTGGCAGAGGAGAAGACCTGGGTGTCATGTAAGCCAAGGTAACAACAAGGTAAAAATAAATAAATGTAGCCTAAAGCTGTAAATTGTAAAATTTTGGAATATGCACAATAAATAAATTACATTGAAAAATTGACATATCATCGCAAATGTTTTTTGAGATCCCCTTAATAAAAAATCACCATTTCTAGAAAGCATTGGTATGTCTGTTTGTGTATATATGCCAAGTAATGCTATAACTCAGGAACAAAATATCCGATAAACTCCACAACTGGTAATTAATTATGTTTCAGAGATTCGACATAGATATTCCAGAAAATCTCCTCACCCTAAACTACCCTTTTCGGGCCTAAAAGTGCCGACAGCGATTTTTATGAAACTGCCATACTTTAATAATACTACATGACA
This sequence comes from Mantis religiosa, assembly GCA_030765055.1. NCBI lineage: Eukaryota > Metazoa > Arthropoda > Insecta > Mantodea > Mantidae > Mantis > Mantis religiosa. The sequence goes on along the minus strand of CM060958.1, from coordinate 64,114,669 downwards.
AATGAAATGTGTGTCTCGAATTTTCTAGTAATAGCCATTCAAATTTTAAATGTAATTTTCTCTATTTTTAAAATATTTTTCATTACGTAAAATGTTCAGTGTGACTTGAACAACTGACTTATAATTGAAGTGAAAGATTACTTAAGAGACACGCGGCTATTTTTGAAATGTTATAATTGCATTATTATGTATTAAATATGTCATAAATAAAATCTAAAAATGCGTAAATGCAAAGGGTTTATTTTCCTTTTCGTGTATAACCTCATTTAAATTTTATAAACCTCCAATTTCAGTTATTTATGATGGTCCGTTAGAGCAATAAAAGAGCTTAGTGTGTAAAAAGTGTTGATACGTGGAGAGTTTTAATTAACACAATTAATTAAATCTATAACAGAGCATTAATATCCCTTAAACAAATGCAGATACATGATTGAAATGTTACATTATGTAATTGTGGCATTACCTCCACATACATCTAGGCATGTATGATATTAATATAGCAATTAATATGAATGTATTGGAAGGTTATCAGTTTGTATAATGAAATTTTACAGTAAGTAATATGATAAAGTAGATTTTAGTAAAAGTATATTTGTACTCAAATTATAAGATAACAATTACAATGGAGAAGCCATCAAGTGACATCGAACACACGTAAGCCTAATTAAAGGTCCGGCAATGGGGCGACACCAACTTAACTGAAATATAATCTGTCACCCTCAGATCTGTAATTTTCCTCAGTGGATTAGAGGAGGCGCTGATGTTCCACCTGTGACACTGGATCAGTTATACCGCCAAAATGTGTATAGGAGGCATTACAGACTCCCAACGAGGAACGTCGCAAAATCTCAAACGTAGAAATTATATTTACTACTTAGATTTACTATTATGCAAGCATGACTGTATTTACTGCTTTGTATACGTAGTTTCTACGCCCAAACTTTAACTAATAAGTTTGATATTGTCCAGTGCCCTTTGTAAAGCTGTTTTTACCGCCTCCACATCTTCATAACGCTCCCCTTTCAGCGTTTTTTTTTTTTTTATTCGTGGAAATAGGAAAAAGTCGCACGCGGCTAGGTCCGGCGAATACGGAGCGTGGGAAACGACAGACCACCTCTGAGATGCCAAATAGTGGGTCACTCATAAGGCCGTGTGTGCTGGAGCGTTGTCGTGATACAGAAACCAGTCACCTGATCGCCAAGGTTCCGGGCGTTTCCTCCTCACATCCTCTCGCAGACGCCTTAAAACATCCAAGTAAAAGTGCTGGTTAACAGTCTGGTCAAGGGGTACGAATTCCCAATGCACAATTCCACGAACATCAAAAAAGACAATGATTATCATCTTCACATTTGACCTCACTTACCTTGCTTTTTTTGTTCTGGAAGACTTGGGAGTCCTCCACTGGCAATGACGTTGTTCAAGAAGTTTGGATCACGTGTAATTTCTGTTTTCAAGTCCTGACGCACATTCATGCGGATGGTTTTGTGCTCCTGTGTGAGAAGGCGCGGAGCAAATTTATCAGCATCACGTCTCATGTGCAAATCCTCTCTCAAAATCCGCTGGCACGAGCTCCAACTGATTCCTGTTGCTGCTGAAATTTGGTCTATCGTTTGGCAACGATCCTCGTTGATCTTTTGGCGGACCTTTTCAATGTTCTCCCCATTTCACGATGTCTAAGGGCGTCCAGAACGAGCTTGGTATTTAACACACATCTCACCACGTTTAAAGCACCCAAACTACTCAAAAACCTGTGTGCGGCTCATAGCGTCCTCCTGGAAAGCTTCCTGAAGCATTTGGTGTGCCTCCGTTGCAGTTGTTTAAAGCAGGAAACAAAATTTCAAACACACTCCTTGTTCTTTTATAGTTGCCATAACTACTTCGCAGTGGTAATCCGCCATCAGTCAGAGAAACACAATACCACACTAGCACGTTCAGCTCTACACTGACGCCGTCTGCACAGCTCTTTCATGAAGGTCTCTACTAACACCATCTAGCGTGAGAACCCTGCACTACGTCTACGAGTGGCAGCGCCCTTGGAGTCCGGTTTCTTTTGGGTCACCATATATATGGGATTTCAATTTTTTCCTCTGCTTTAAAAACTAATTGTAATAAGCTTTATTTGTTTGCCAGACAATGAAAACGAATCTGAACCAATTACGTTTATTTTCCTTCAGACAGAAAAATTTCAAAGCCTTTAGTCTCGATCTGAATTCATTTTTAGTATGATATACACACTATCGATCCAAAGTTTAATTCGAACTTATATAGTATCCATGCTCTAAAAATCTTGCTTTATTTTGTCATATTGTTATTATTTCAATCCTCTCTCAAAGTTTGACTTTATTCATAGAAAGTAATACAGATCCTTGTCTTTGTTTAAATCAAGGATTGTTATTGTTTGAGTACCCGGAACCTACAGCTGTCTCCCACCCAGCTGATCCAAAGCATATGAGATAAAAAAAGGGCAGACGAAACTGCGAGTCGCTTTTCTGTGACTGCACACTACTTGAAGCTGAAAGAACCGGGTGCTTTAATGAACTATTTGAATAATTACAGCAAGAAGGCTAGCACTGTTTCTAAAGAATTCAGCCATTTAGTGTTATGAGACGCAAGGTTGACGGGTTTTGGGCTTTCAGAGCTTAATCTAACCTAACCTAACCTAATATCCAACACGAAATGACCTACCATACTTACTAGACTGCAGGACCAGCATCATGAGTTGCTTATAGGCACGAAATTCGTATTTCTTTAAAGTGAAACGTTGCTCTTAAAACTATCTTGGAGTAGAGGCGCTCTGACAGGATGAGGTGTCTGGCCGTGCTAATTCTTCACTTCATCGCTTTCTTCCAGATGTTCAGTTGACCAGATGTACTTGATATCTCATGTGACAGTATTTAATTTTTGTAATTTTGGACCATGCAGAAAGGTTCTGATTATTGTCCTCTCGATTAAGCAATAAGCTGGAAGCGAAACAGTTTGGAAAACTCAAAAAAGAAAACATAATTAAATAAAAATAAACGAATTGTGTGTGACTATAAAACCTGGAAATTAAACCCACCGATATACTGCAGGCACTTTTGATTGGCACTTCAAGATTGCCTTGAAGTTTTACTGAACTATTTGAAACAGATGAGAAAATCTTAAGGTTGGAATACAGTCTGTAGGATTCGGAGTCTGTTACCCTTACACCACGGAGGGTGACTTATTTTAAATGGCTATTTAAAAGCGCAGCATACTTGGCCATACATTAGTACTTTAAATGGAAGCAGCAAAGATTTAAAATGTACAGGTCTAGATTTTGCGTTTTGAATAGATAGCTGAAAGATTGGTACTGAATGTACTTTGCCATCCGTATCTCTGTTACTCCCAGACTGAATATTTCTGCAGTTTAGATAGACATGCTCGGCTAATTAATGTAGCTGTACTGTATAATACTGACCTCATGTCTGCTAAGGCAGAGATTCCACGAAACGCTTAAATTAAGGAGTAATGTAGGCTTCTAATTACGTGATTGCCGCCCACTTGTGCCATGTCCAGTAGTGTAATTGTTTCTCCAGAATACCCTATGCTAAAGAACGTCGGCAGTGAATGTACACTGCACCACCATAAAACGTGGGATAACGTCTCGGCACTTAAAAATTTAACAGCTTGCTTTATACCCAGATAAGGGGCAGCTTTCCTTGCCTTTTCTTGTTTAGCTCAACTTGAACTGTAAATGAAGTGGTAACGTAATCCATTCGCCTTTTGTCTGTTTATCTGGTTGTCTAACCAATCCTTGTCCAAATTGGCTGTTGCTGTACGCCGTTTTATTCAAACCGCAATTTCCCCTTCTCCTGCCATTTCTTTTAGCTGTTCCATAAAAAATGTCACGTGACTTTCTCCACTATTCTTACAAGGACCTTTTTGTATCTTCTTCTTTTTACTACAGATAAACTTTCATTACATAGCTCTTTGTAGGTATAAAAGAATACAGTAGGCTTTAAGCGACACTCAAATCTTTTCAAAGCCCTTAGTTATATGATCCCTTTGAAATTCCACGAACACAAAAAAGAAAAAGAAAAAAAAACGAATATGAATTTGTAGTTGGGAGAAGTATAAGGCATTTACACATTTAAACCTGTAATAAATATATATTTTGACATAAATAGTGTGTATCCATTCTTAAGATAATCCAAAATAATAAGCTTGCATTGGTGTATGAGCTCTTAAATATCTTCATGTCGTAGTCTTGGGGTACTTACAGTATGCACGCGATAAGAAGAGCGATCGGTTTCAAAGTCCTCATTCGGTAAGTTTCGTTTAACTCCGTAAACATAGATGATAGCTTTGAAATTTGAAATGCACTATACACTGACATCTAGTGGCTAATATGCTAAGCTTCATCATGTCCGCCATATTTCGTTTTGATCAATTTCGAGGTTAATTAGCTAACCAGTTTACAACAATCGTATGTTCGAATTAGAATTTTAGAATTAAAATTTTATACATTTTATGATACAAGTTAAAATGTATAAAACACAGTAAGCAGCTTTTCTATGGTTTCATGTGGTATTTGCATAGACTAATTTACTCTAAGAAGTGTCATATTATAAATATTACAGATTTGTGAATGTACTATACTCCCAGTGCTCATTTACATGGTTATAGTTCTAAAAATTCATTAACCGTATAAAAACATTATGCATGCAAACATTTCTTAACATTATTCTTAAAGTATTTTAAAGATGCAGCTTGTTTAAATGAATTTGAAAGTTTATTATGTAACATTATCCCTTTGTAGTTAAAGCTTCCTTCATAAAGGCTCGTTTGGTGCGCTAGATTTGCCAGTTTATCCTTGTTAGGAGTGTGGTGGTAATGTACATCAGCATTTACTTGAAAATGATTTATATTTGTATGAACATTTGTGGATGTTATGGTTCTCGAAAGGAGACACATTATCATTCGTCTACCTACGTATAACTGTGATCTGAATGCAATTGAGCTGGCGTGGGCAAAACTAAGGAATGTTTTCAGAGGATGCAACGTTACTTGTGATATCTTCGCTTATCGTACACGCTATTTTGCTGAACTGTGTTTTTCAATGTTGACCACACTGCAGAAACAAAAGAACGTTAGCTCTCGCTTCTTCCCCTCTGCCCGCACTACACCGTAAATCCAGCGCCCAAGAAAACATGCGCGTACTGTACTTATTTAATCAGTTTTTTTTTGTTGTTAGAGTATGCTGTTGATACATACATACTCACACAGAGATATGTTTCTAAAATTGTTTATTTACCGAAATAGCCTCAAAATTTGTTTTCTGATGAAATCTCAAATTGAATTTTTGGGTTAAAGGCAGTGTTCTCTTTTCTTACTATAGGTATTCAAGTAGCACAAAAAAGTAAGGGCCGTATTAATAGTCAGACCTGGGCCGTACCAACTTGCTACTTCTGATGGACTAACGATGAACCATCGATTTTCTTATTCATAAACCGGGATTAGCGATAGTCCGGGGACCAAACACGTTGAATCGGCTCAAATTTAGGTCCGCCTCCGAGGGGTAGATTAAAGGCGGACTATCTTTGTAAAATGGATGACAATGAGGTGATGAATATAGCTGTGGTGCATAGAATTCGTGAAATAAGACGACGGAGGAAAACTTGTCTACCAAGAATAGAAATGTTTGCGAAGTACGACGACCTGAACATCAAAAGCAGATACAGGTTTAGTTAAGCAAACGCCAGAAAGCTGATAGAAATGATTCGTCCTAACCTGTACGTCACGGACAATAACCGAGGTCTGAGCATCTCAGTTGACACTCAAATCCTAACAGAACTTCCGTATTATGCAAGCGGAAGATATCAACACAAAACTACTGACCTGCACGATATTAGTCAGGCATCGGTAACCCGTATTATCAGCAAACTCGTTATAAATACGTAAACTATGAAGCTATTAACAGTGAAGCAAACAAATATATACAAATATAACAATTTGTAACTTAAACTTCACTTATCTTATAAGAAATGATGATACTTTTCTTATAAATTGTCCGGAATCGCGATTTCATGTAAACTTCTACACATCCTCAGCCAGAAACAACAAAACTGTCGTCATTACAAACGCTAGATGTTAATATGTTATTGTTAGTACTACCAAAATCTGAAAATAGAACAAATTTAAAAATAGAATTGACTGCCGGTATTTCAAAATTCATTACGCGATGTTTGCTTTTAAAATAAATATCTGTTCCCAAACCATTAAGTATCGGACCATTTAATTGTTTTAATAATTTAACTTCTGGATTTATTTCATGGTTAAATGACCAAAAATGATTTGCTGCGGCCGATTTATCAGTCTGTTTATACTTAATGTTACGAAAATGTTCTTTCGTTCTGGTTTCTAAATTACGTTTTGTCTTTCCAATATAAACTTCATCACAATGGAAACAATTAAAATGATAAATACCAGATTTTCCATAATGAATTCTGAAATACCGGCAGCCAATTCTGTTTTTAATTTTAATTTTTTTTATTTTCAGATTTTGATAGTACTAGCAAGAATATATTAACATTTAACTTTCGTAACGATGGCGACAGCTTTGTTGTTTTTTGGTGAGCATGTGCGAAAGTTTTACATGAAATCGCGATCCCGGACAATTTATAAGAAAAGTATCATCATTTCTTATAAGTGAAGTTTTAAGTTACAAATTGTTATAGTTGTATATAAAATCATTATAAATTTCCCTCTATGCCTCCTCCTTTCTCACATTTGTATTCGTCGATAATGTTCATTTTTTTTTGGAGTAAAGAAAACACTGGTCTTCCTCTGACCAATTGATAGCACGCTTCTTCATATTATCCATATTGTGGGTTCGTGAAATTAAAAGTCCAGTTGCAAAAACTCAAAATGTTCTTTATTTTCACCGAATTACAGCTGGAAAACTTGCCGAATACATAGAATTGCGTGGCGCACACAATTACAATTCACCAGTTCGTCTGTCACAGGTCCACCCTACACTCACAATTACGTACAACTCCTCTTACATACGTACATAGTCTTCCGGTCCGTTCAGTCACCCGGCGCTCCTCACGGCTGCTCGCCAAGAACTGCACTGACTCGCCAACTGCAGCCCCTTTTTATAGGAATATCGCTGTTTCTGGAAGTCTTGCAGTCCCCTCATTAGCGCTACAAGACAAATGGGTAGGCGTGGGGTGAATGTCCCCTGCCGCCCACCTGGTTGCTAGCTGGCCGGGCCTTCCGATAATTAGGTGACAATATTCTTAGCACATCCAGCACACCAAACTTTGTTACCGAACCTCAAACAGCAGCAGCAAACCAAAGAATGATAAAGAAACAGCTGTGAAACTACCACAGAGATTTATAAACTTTTAGGTACACTGTGGTTTCTTTAGCACTCTATGGGAGTCGCGCGTGCGCAGAAGAACCTTTCTCCGTAGTGTAACATTTGCTCCGTGCTGGTCCACGGCTTTACTGTTCCGAGTCTTTTTATCGTCTATGAATAATAAAAAGTTGGGCCGCCTTTAGTCCGGACCAAGTTAGTCGGTAGATCGTCTAGACTAAGGTGATAACTATGTATGAATACGGCCTTAAAAATATAAATTTCTCTTGACTTCCAACAGCTATTACTTGATTCATTCCGTTTAATGATACGAATTGCACATTAATCCTAAATATTGCATTCAAAGGTAGTCGAGTACCTTTGAAGTGATATCGAAACACCATTTACTTTTGCTATCTGGAACATTATGTACGTGATATTTGAATTTAATTGCGATATACTTAATAGGATTGAAAACAAATTTTAACGCGCAACAATTAAGCACAGTTTTCATCTATCTTAAACAAGCACTAAAAACTAATTCGTAATACTCGTGACTCTTGGCTTAATGTCTTCGTTTTAGACTTACGTCAAATTCATCTGTTCATTTTGAATTGCGCTATACCCTCTTGTACTTCGAGCTGCTTCTCTGCTTCTTCCAGTGTTACTCTAATTCTTACTGTACACTGGACGCATGAAATAAAGTGAAAACTGGAAAAGAAATTTTGAGAAGTAAACGTGCCAGGCCGAAGTTTAGGGTATTTGCTTCTTGTAAAGACTGAGGAGCATCATCCTCAATCAAAGATGACAGTCCTAGGAGATCTGAACCGCAGTATCTCGGCTATCAGAGTCTGTAAACTGTCGTGGGTCCAACCATTCAACAAATTGCATTTGTGTCGTTTCCTCTCTGCACACGAATCACTTTCCCAAGTTCCTTAACTACTTCGTGGACATTTGTTTAACATATGAATCCCAAAGATTCAGATTAAATGTCGCCAGTGTCTCATTCTATATTCCAAGTTCCTAAACAATTGGTTAAGTCAATCTTTTCTGTGAAGGTAAAATCAACAAACAAGTAAACATTCTTAGACATAATCAAGATTCTCCAAGAGATCGTTGCAACTATATCAAAGCTATGGCATGAGGGATAAATGGAGAAGAGAGTAGAACAAATTTTACAACATAGAAAACAGAAGGAGGGACTCGTGCAGGAAACTTCACTTCATATAAACAATCAACAACAAGGTTGCAACAAAGTAATAATAATAATGTAGCAGGGAAATAAATAAAAAGTTTCGAAGAGTAAAAAACACAATACTATCTTGGCCCCGCCTCTATTTAATATATACATTTCTGATATTCCTGACGTAGCTCCGACTTCTTTAGCTCTTTACGCTGATGACACAGTTCTATATTATTCTCATGTTAATCTCCAGCACGCACAAGTAGTACAGCTCTCTTTAGATCGCCTAACTCATTGGTTCAGCACTTGGCGGATCTCTTTGAACCCTCAGAAAACCGAGGCTAAAATCTTCACTCTTCGCCGATATACTCCGCTTACTCCGTTGTGTCTCTACAGGAATAATGTCCCTTGGCTCCCCACTACATCTCCCGTTAAATACCTTGGAGTGCTTTTGGGCTCTCGACTGACCTGGCGTGCTCATATCGATCGTCTTATATCACTGGCCTCCGGGCGAGTTTCAAAACTCTCACCTCTGTTGCATCGCCGTTCCAGCCTCGGCCTACAGTCTTCATTGTTACTCTACAAATCACTCGTTCGTCCGCTTATTACATATGCCTGTCAAGTGTGGGGGGCCGCACACACCTGTCATCTGCGTCCCCCGTAGGGGAAGGGATCCGTCCCTTTTAGCTGCCAAAGTGCGGGCGCTACGGACCCCTAGCACTCGTGGTACCTCTGACGTTACTAGAGGAACCTCGGGCCGAACATAACGAGCCCCTCCCGCATGGGAGTTGTTCGTATTGGGTTGGTCTCGAGGGGGCAGTTGGTTCCCGTCACCCACGGGCAACTGGGTACCTCCGGCCAGGTCTCCAGGGCCGCCCGGAGGGGGCAGAGGGTTGTCCTATAAGTCCCGGGGACTAGCCTGCAGAGCTAGTAGCTGGTGAGCTAGACACTGGCGCCCCTACCAAGGTTATTTGGTAGCTGGTTCATTAAGGACTGGCGCGTATGTGGCGTATCCACATCCGTCCTGTTTGCCGTAAGGCAGACGGGGGGGCAGCTTATAAAATAGGTGCTGTCCTAATGGAAATAACAGATGAGGCCCGGGTTCCCGGTCCTACGGGGCTGGGGCTTATGGGAAGTAGACCTCGGCGAGTATGTCATCTGCGTCGTCTTCAGGTTATACAGAATCGCTTCATGCGCATCGCTACCAACGCTCCATGGTTCATCCGTAATCAGCAGCTCCATCACGAACTAGGATTGTTACCTCTTCACGACTACATTCGCAGGATCGCTCGTCGTTTCTTTTCCACGCTGCAAAAGGTTCCAGGAGCTGTGCATTATAACATCGGCGTCCGCACGCGCCAGCCCTCACGCTTGAAGAGGAGACTACCACAGGACCTGCTTCTAAGTGATTCTAGTGCTTGATGTCTGTCTTACATCTTAAATATTGGCATAATTTCTCAGAGAGTGTTATATGAGTTCTAACTTAATGTAGTTACGCGGCGGCCTGTTAGCCTACCCCTGAGTGTTATTGTTCTCATTGTACTGTTACCTTCTTTTCACTCTGATCTGTAAAGCATTGTACTGCTGATCGATCAATAAAAAATTATATAATAATAAAAAAAAAACAAGAGGAAACAGCAAGGATCAACCTATTAACCGATAGATCTTTGCAGAAGAAAGGAAGATTTCTAGAAGATAGGTGGACCAAGTTATGTGTTGTAATAACTAAATGCAAGAAATAAAGTTGAATTATCTTTCCTTGATGAACACGAATAAGTTTGTTTTAGTCTAAGGAAAGGTTTGAATACATAGAATTGATCAAGCAGGACGCAGTTTATGATTTACAAGAAGTGTAATTTATTCATTTTATAATAGCAGACAGTTGAATAATCAGAACAAATTGCAAGCTACTGCTAGCAGTAGTTCTGCAGAGGAAGATAAAACAAATATGAAAAGAGCCCGGTATAGACTCAAAAGGCCAAAACATATGGAATGCAGATTCTGTAAATTAATCATTCTTCCACATTAGCTGTATGTAGACGAAGATTTGGATAGGTGGAGTGTGATTGAAAAATTCAATGCCATTAATTTCCATCAATTTAACTAATAGAGTAACTAAGAAGAGCCGCACAATGGCTGAGTGGTTAGACCGCTGGGCTCTCACCTAGGCGGCCCAGGTTCGATCCCAGGCGACCGCAAAGCCAGATTTGTGGTGGACAACATGGAGCTGGGATGGGTTTTCTCCAAATCCTCGGGGTTCCCCCGTCAGCATTCCACCAATTGCTCCATTATTATCTTTCTTATCACTCATCTCGCCCTTATATATATCATCCAGTTGCTTCACCTTAACACCAGGCACTGCAGTGATCACCTGTTATGGTTCCCTATCGGATCCAAAAATTCAGTTCCTTAAGCCCGACCTTAAGAAAGGGATAGAAGAACAAGAATCTCCTAACACCACGATATTGGTACAACTAGGGAAGTTAAGAAGAGGAGGAGGAGAAGGAGGAGGGAGATAACTATGAAGCCTGGGACTTAAATACTTACGGCATAGTAAGTCACCACATAAGCTGCGTATCTCATTGTATGTAAGAACCCCTAGTGGTTTACCGGAAAAAATAGGAATCAGTTGGACAATTTAACGTCATACTGGCATTTGGCTATGGTAGCTCAATGGATAGGAGCAAGGATATCCGTGGTACGAGACAATCCCGGCTATGACATTGAATTTTTCAATCTGACCATCTATACAAAGCTGATTCATTTGTTATATTTTGGTATATTTATTGTTACTGTCCATAAACCAATTATATATGCCCGCCTCGTTGGTGTAGATGGTAGCATGTCTGCCTCACGTTCAAGAGGTCCCGAGTTCGAATTTCGGTCAGGGTGAGTTACCTGGATAAGGTCTTTTCTGGGTTTTTCCCTTATCCTCACAGACGAATGTCGGGTAGCTCTAAGCTCCATGGACCTCATCCCTTTCATTCACCGTCCCATATGACTTATCGTTGGAGGACGTAAAATTACAAAAAAAATTAATAATAATAATAATAATAATAATAATAATAATAATAATAATAATAATAATAATAATAATAATAATAATAATAATAATAATAATAATAATAATAATAATAATAATAATAATAATAATAATAATAATAATAATAATAATAATAATAATAATAATAATAATAATAATAATAATAATAATAATAATAATAATAATAAAACATAATAATAATTAATTATTAATTATTAATTATTGATTATTGATTATTGATTATTGATTATTGATTATTGATAATTGATAATTGATAATTGATAATTGATAATTGATAATTGATAATTGATAATTGATAATTGATAATTGATAATTGATAATTGATAATTGATAATTGATAAATGATAAATGATAATTAATAAATGATAAATAATAAATGATAAATAATAAATAATAAATAATAAATAATAAATAATAAATAATAAATAATAATAATAATAATAATAATAATAATAATAATAATAATAATAATAATAATAATAATAATAATAATAATAATAATAATAATAATAATAATAATAATAATAATAATAATAATAATAATAATAATAATAATAATAATAATAATAATAATAATAATAATAATAATAATAATAATAATAATAATAATAATAATAATAATAATAATAATAATAATAATAATAATAATAATAATAATAAAAAATAATAATAATAATAATAATAATAATAATAAAAAATAATAATAATAATAATAATAATAATAATAATAATAATAATAATAATAATAATAATAATAATAATAATAATAATAAATAATTAATAATAATAATAAATAATTAATAATAATTATTAATAATTAATAATAATTATTAATAATAAATAATTAATAATAATTATTAATAATAAATAATTAATAATAATTATTAATAATAATTAATTTCTACTTATGGGTTCTTATTTTTATGTTTAACTGTAACAAAACAGAGTGGCAATTTACAGCAAATCTGATGCTCAAATAATCAGGCCACTGAGTTGCAAGAAAACCCTCACAGCTCCTGGCTCAAAAATCGTCCCACCAAGCATTCCACCACACACCACGAAACCTCAAACTCGAAGCGTACCTGGAACATGAGTAGGAAACAGAATGACAGAAGTGAGGGGAAGGAAGTCGATGACAAACACCATAGCCTTTACTTCCCTACTAGGAAGGTCCACTGAAAACTTAAGGTAAAACTGCCTATTTCACAGGAATTGAACCGAGAATCTCTCAAAAGCGTATCTCACACGTAAGCGTGGACAAAAACCGGTCGGTAAAAGATTGAGCATAAATATGATGACTTTGTGGGTTCGTAAAATTAAAAGTCTTGTTGGCAGAACTTTAAAATTGTCTTTATTTCAGTAAAACGACATTTTATACACCCCTTAGAGGCTCTAAAAATGACGCGACATACACAACACGCAGCCTTGAAGGTCTCTCGTTGCTTCACCACGCGTAAATAAACAAAATTCACTTGCGGTACACTTCAAACAACTGCACGCACACAACAGTTCCCCCCGCGACTCCGTTAACAACTGACTGACTCATCCCGTGCCGATTATTTATATCCAAGCCGTTGTTTCTCTAAAGTTGTCGAAGTTTCACAGCCTTTCAGGACGACAAGAGAAGGAAAGAAATATCCATACATCACTGTCTCTTTTTCTCCCCGCTTCTGTCTCTCTCCCTCTGTCTCTCTCGGCAAGCGCCTAGGGTTCGCGTATGCTCGGGCTGGCAGTAGCACAGTTATGTCTCTGCGAAAATATTTCATTTTATAAGAGAATTATTCATTAAATATCCATTTGTAGACATCCCACCTCTATAAATGCACTCTGTTCTTGTTGAATATTTCATTTCGCTTGCTACAGTTAGCACTATAACTATTTTCTTTTCGGTCTTTAAAGAATTAATTTCGTTCTGCAGCTGTTTCTTATTTTCTATTTACATTTTCGTATATCCGAAGCATTTTTAGCTGCATTTCTTTTTCACACTTGCCATTCTCATTCAGAAATTCAATTCCATTGTTCCCAGCTTTTTATTATCATTCATTCCTTTCGCTTGTCAAGTGTTTATGCAAAACATCCGAGGCGACGTTGCAATTAGAGAGACAGCTGAAACTTAGAGAGTCCATGTATATTTATTTTGTTGAAAGCTTTTTAATTTTTTGCGCGAGCTGCTCATCCGGTCGATGAGAAGTATCAGAAGTGTCAGATTTAATTTCCGGTTCCCGTTTGAGTGTGAATCTTAGAGTTTTTGGTTCGTTTCTAGACGAGTAAACGGAACTTTACGTAAGAATACTTTCTTTTAAGAAAAGGAAAAGAAAGCTGTGATGTTGTGTCGCATGGGTTTAGGTGACACGTTCAATGCAGCTGAAGTTTGCAAGAATTGCTAAAGGAAATGAAGAAGTTGGACATAAACAATGCATCACATTTTTTCCCTGGCCCATTTCCGTCTTAACTTGTTTGAAACTTCGACCTGAGGTACCTGATTTCTGTCTCCCCAACCCTTTTTCTTCCCCTTTCCTGCAAAACAGGAGACAGTTCGAAATTGTATGCTTTGATTTGCTAAATTTCCTTTCCAGAAGTAGCTTAATATCCCTGCCTCACACTTTGGAAGTTAATCTCACTTCAGGTGAAGCAAATATGAAACAGATGGAAAGAGAAATGCCAGATCATTTGTTTCACAAAGCTTGCACTGCAAGTTTGATGTCCAGTAATTTTTCAAAGTCTGAATCAGTGTTCCAAATGGTGCACATACTGACTCGTATCAGAGTGACGTGTGCCGCAGAACGGACCCCAACTCGTGATAAGCCAACCATTAAATTTAGTATTTTTTGTTTCCAACATCCGCAGCACTGATTTCCCCAACAGATGGATAATAACACCCATAGTTCTCATCATAGGGGAGACTGTAGCGATCTGGCACACAGTATTCCACTATTGTTCGGAAGGAAATTGAGCTGCTTAAATGAAGAGCTAATTAAAATTCCCGGGGATGCTGATTCAGTTCCGGCTTAGGGCGATGGGTTTTTTTCGAGCGTAAGAATCTTTAGCAAGCTTCCTTCGGAAGAGAAGTAAAGTCGGTGTTCCCATGTCGTAGATATACAGCACGCAAAATAACTTCAAGCCTGATCAAGAGGCTTCTGGCAAAATTTAGCAGTCTTCCACCCCAATATAGAATGGAACGTTGAGAACTACAGCAGTTAAAGTGCTTAATTTTAATTGCAGACAACATCCTAATTTATTGTATAACTTGACACAATAATTTTAACCAAAATACTTTTTGTCAACATTCTAGCTGATAATAAAAATACCTGCAATTCATTAAATTAATTAAAGTTTTGCAATGTTTACACTACAACCATTAACCCTTTCTTCCAAAATCACAGTGATTACAAAAGACGAAATTTCTCACTATGTTTCAGTAACTTTTCCTGCTTAATTTGTAAACTTTTGAGATGTGATTCCTTTTCAGTCCGCTCTAGCCACAATAGATATCTCATATTTCTTTGATGTTCAAATAGAGGAAGATCTAAGCTTGAGGTCTCTTGATATGGATTTCTTCCTAGAAGGCGGTTAAGTTTATTTTAATGAATCATCAAATGACTCAGGTATGGTAACTGCATTCTCTGTTTCATGTAGCTTTAACTACGTAGTTATAACGTGGCGGATGTATTAGGAGGTAACTCGTGGATCGCTACTGGGTGGACAGTTAACCTTCTGAGCCTCATACCTGTACTATACTATCTTACTTTGTGACGTGTCCGCGGAGGCCTTGGTGCAGGTAACTGTTTCTATACGTGCTAGGTAGATGGCATTAGGTTGTCGTTTGTTTTCACTATCCTTGGACAGATGGCAGATCATGTATTTTTAATTTTTACTGTTTTTTTTTTGTACTTAAGGTGAGAGTACTCTACGAGAAAAACTATGAAAAATACCAGTTAGATTGGTCGAATTGAATAATGAAATACTAACTGAATTTTTGGATTGTGGAGTGAGATTGCTAAGATAGTAAAATTTATATTTAACATCTAGGAGGTTCTTGCTTCACACTTCATGTACCGTCTAATCCCTCTGAAGTTTCTTCTGGTTTCCTAAAATATTTGCGTGTAAATAGTTATAGCAGGCGACTACGTACAAAATACAAAAATAACATGTAGCTAATACGCCATTTTTTTTATCCTCTCTGCATCATACTTAGAGTAGATAAGAGGAAATATTGTATCCCACCCAAAAATATTAAACTGGAAACATGTCTTGAGTCTCGAAATCCATTAAAACCATCTTTAGAAGAGGGTTCACTTGTGTAGTGTGTGTGTGTGTGTGTGTGTGTGTGTGTGTGTGTGTGTGTGTGTGTGTGTGAGTTCGCGCGCGAGTATGTGTGAATAGCATTATTAAACAAAAGAATAATTGCCTAACTTGATAATTAAATGCAATATCTTCCAAAGAGGAAGCACAAAGATAATCAAGAAATGTTCGTACTCCAAAATACCATTTACACGGAAGAACTATTGAAATGTTCAGTTTCTCAGATACAGCTCTCAATTGTTATTAAAACACCATATATTTATTACAGCTACATAGCAACAAAACAGTTTATTTTAAATGACTCTTTTATGCCACCAACCATATTCGAAAAATCGTTGTTATTGACTTTAATTCAATATTTGTAATTTTTATAGCGTAATTCGAGATTCAGTTGTTTTTCAGCATGTCACAGAAACAATGGTATGCGAGCATATATTAACATATGGCAGTAGATTGTGTTTTCCCCTTTTACTGTAACGAAATGTGTACTATAGCTAATTTTGAAACGATTTATCTCAATAAACATGAAGTAGAAAGAAACATAAGCTGTCTAGAATGAATTTATAGCCTTGTTCTTCTTCCTCCTTTCTAGTAGTTATCTCGAACGTAGGCTACTCTCTCAGATGGACTGGACTGGTCTGTGCTACGGAGGGGGTTCGGCGCGGGAGTCTAAACTTAGTCTGTTGTACCTATGCCCCCAAGTGGGGCACCGCGGGAGGAAGGATGAGGTGAGAGGAGACAAATGGTGGCCGTACCAAGGAGTCACTACAGTGCAGAGGACAAGATCTCTCATCTGACCAATTGGAAACTCCTTGGCAGGCCATTAGAACCAAAATCCCAACCATGATGGTCCTGAAAGGCCCACTTGGCCAGATTGTAGACCGTCCTACCGCAGGAGGAAGTGTTTTCCAGAAGCATATGATACTGATATGCAGCGCCAAGGCTCCCGCTGACACTTCTACCCTGAAAGAGATGAGAGATGATGTGAAATGATACTGAAGGTGAAATGTAGAGACAGGAAATTCGAGGTTGCCTGGCGACCCGAGAAAACCCTCTGATCAAGTAGGCCAGGTTGGCCGGCCACAGGAATCGAGTCCGGACTTCCCGAACGTGGGTCAAAGGACGAAAGTGCCTGAGGCATCCCTCTTGGTACGTTGACCTCTTACACAAATTGTTTACAAATGAAGCCCGACATATGTGGCTACTTCCAGAAAAGTTGAGGCTAATGTACTGGAAAATTTTCTTTAAAAGAAGGAGCAAAACAACCGCCGGTGTACACTCCAGTACCTACTCCACTTGAAGATGTTATAAGCCATTTAAAAAAGAAAATAATTCAATAATGGAAACATCATTGGCTAGAAACCAATGTGCATAGTAAACTCCGACAGGTGAAACTAAACACATCTCCTACTCAGTGTCCTTATAAACATACAAGTCGAAAACAGCAAATATCACTCTCCAGACTTAGAATTGGACATACAAAGCTTACACATGATTATTTTCCAGAGAGAGGCCTCCACACTGTGAACCATGTAACCAAACATTATCAGTAAATCATATTATAAATGAATGTTCTCGCTACTCAATCTATAGAACTCTTCATAAAATTCCTACAGATCTTCATGCCCTACTAGATCAACAGAAGAATCTACAATCACTGTATTTATTTCTACAAGACTGTAAACTAACTTCTTCACTGTGAAAATCTATTCAGTGTTACCTGGTTTCGGTGCATTCTGTGAACTGAGAATAACTATAATTAATAAGTAATACATAACAAGTATGATCATAGTGATGTGCAATATCTATTCTTCAGTTCTTTATGAATGTATAGTTGGTGTGACCTTATGTGTTTATATTGTACCGTAATCTAGAAATACCTAATATGTAAATTGTACAGACATGTATACAAAATTTGTTTTACCATCTTATAGTTGTTGCTAGATGATGTTGTTAGGCACATTAAATATATTTATCTTTAAAAAAATGTTTCTCTCAAATTTTGGTTTTGCATCCTTGGAAAATTCTAAACCTAAGTACCAAATATGGTATTTATTCTACCTGTAGCTTTCTTTTTTATGTTAGTCTTTTCTTTATCTCCCTCCGCTCTCTCCTTCCTTCCCTCCCTCACACACACAGAGATACTCTCACACACATACACACACGGCCCGCCTCGGTAGCGTAGATGGTAGCGTGTCTGCCTCACGTTCAAGAGGTCCCGAGTTCGAATCTCGGTCAGGGTAAGTTACCTGGATAAGGTGTTTTTCCGGAGTTTTCCCTTATCCTGAAAGACGAATGTCAGGTAACTCTAAGCTCTATGGACTCCGGGCTCATTTGAGCATCATTTCATCCATTTCATTCACCGTCCGATGACTTAACGTTGGAGGACGTAAATTACAAAAAAGAACCCTCCCTCCCCCCCCCCCACACACACACACACACTGTCTGTCTTGCACACATAAGTGCACCTTCAATTGCTCAAATGGACCTTTTTAAAACCTGTTCTTTTGTTAAAATCTCCCTAACGAATTATTGGGTGAAGTATGGTGATTTTCTCCAGAAAAAGACGCAAGAACTAAGTTTGTGTTAGAGAAGGTGGAGAAAAAGAACAGCATTGCTGATAAAATATAATAGAGGTCATTTCGAAAATGCTAAACGATTTTCTAACATCATAAATGGATATCCAGGCTTATATACTGCAGCATCCCTTCTGGAGAACAAACTTTCTGATTTCGGTGCAATAATCGAATTCTGTTTGTGTTGCCTCCAGGAGAGAAGGTGAAGGTGGACGCTACTGTCGATGCCGTACAAGTAGACTTGAATACAACACTTTATCTGACAAGTGAGATTGAAAAGTCAGAGTCCGTGTTTGTCTTTTATCAGTGAAAGTGAGTCCTCTCCATGGCAACGCCCTGTTTATTTCGCTCCATTTGTTGACCCTTTCCCGAGGTTTTTTTATTGCAGCAGGATCCCTCCCTCGTCGGTTCGGGTAGTATCAGTGATAGGGGTGCATGATGACCCATCATTACGTGCAAATATCCAACCCTCGCCATCTGCGGGGGCAAGGGAGTAGAACTAATGGCGTATAAATAGACATTAACGGGAGTTGATTGAAATGCAAGCGTCTGTCATTTGGACCAGAGGTTTGTCGTTTTCGAGGGTGGTTATCCAAAAAGAGAGCAAATCCCGCTGAACGCCGACACGGTAGTCCGTACATGGTTTCATAACCTGTCACCGTTCATCATTGCTTTTCCTGTGTGATGTATGGCGCCGCATGTGTCTGCAATAATTGTCCACCAGGATACGACAGTCGCTGGGCACGATGTTCAAAACAAAGGATTGTTATCAATAGCTCTCTTCTTTCGGAGAAACGGTACATCTGTGGGACGAAGAAATCGCTATTTTAGCTAGTTCAAATGTAATATTACGTTATAAATAACTGTTCTTAATGAACACTTAAGTACGTCCACAAATATTTATTCATAACCCTAACAGCAACTTAAACTTCAGGCACTGTTTCTTACCCCACTCGGGTTCTTTCGTATCAAATCGTGATACTTCGTTCCTTTCTCTAAGGATAATGTTTCCTATTATTTCTTACTTCCAATATGTACGAGGGTTGTTGAATAAAGAACGATCATAACCCTTTTACGGTCATAATTTTTCGCACTAAAATTCAATTATTATATTCTGTTAGCTTAATGTGAAACAAACACGCCATAGTAGTTATAGTGTTGGAACTCCTGGTTCCCGCCTGTGAGAACCAGGCAAGGTCAAACACGTTCAGTCTCGTCTACTGCTGCAATGGAGGTAACATGCAGTTAAAGTTGATGTTAGAGGAAGATCGGGAGTTTCTTTCAAACGTAATCACTGCTGATGAAACTTGGCTACTTCATTTTAATCCTGAGAGCAAACAGCAAAGCTCCGTGCGGAAATCTCCTTCATCACCAACCCCCAAAAAAGCAAAAGTGGTTGCTTCTGCTGGGAAAGTTATGGTCATTTCATTCTTTGATATTCATGGAATGGTTTATCAGCATGTTGTACTTGCACACACATCAGTAACTGGACAATACTACATGGATGTCCTGAAAACATCGCAAGTCCATATCAGCGCAAAAGACCACATTGCCGTGAAGCAGGCTGGATGCTGCACCACGATAAAGCGGCCGCATATGCCAATGCTATTGCTGAATATCTTGCAAAAATCAACGTTAAGTGCATCCCCCACCCTCTCTATAGTCCGGATTTAGCCCCATGTGACCTTATGCTATTCCCCAACTTGAAGAAACGCCTTCGTGGGAGGCATTATCCATCATTAGAAGCAGTAGTGAAGGCTGCGGAGACGATTTTGAAGGATCTCTCAAAAATTCTTTCTAGCATGTCTTTGAAGACTGTCAGAAACGCTGGGACAAGTACATCGCATTCAAGGGAGGCTATTTTGAGAAGAACCATCAAAATTATGAGGATGGGTAAAGGTACGTTGTCAAAAAAAAAAAAAAAAATGTAACCATTCTTTACTGAACAGCCCTCGTATATCGATACGTAATATACCTACATATTCATATAATTGCTCAATTACAACTCAATTACAGGAATTCATGTCAATAATGATCAGCACCGTGCTGATCTCAAGGTCGTAGGTTCAAACCTGGGCCAAGACGGATGGTTTTTATAGGACAGCTCCATATCTGAAGATTTCTGTCATCTAGCAGAACTCCTGCAGGACGAAATTTTAGCACACTGGTGGCTGTAATATTATACTGGTAATTAACAGTGTCGTTAACCGAGCAGAGTGGCTCAGGAGGCTTCCTCTGTGACGAAACGATTACTCAAATATTTGATTTCTTCACATAAACCCACCTCATTTATAAATTAAAACTTAAGCCACGGGCATCTCTGCGGAATAACAGTGTTAAATAACTACGTGTAGCCGGTTTGGCAATGATCTCAAAGTTCTAGTACCATGCAACTGAAATAAGATACTTTACATACCTAATTGGAATCTGACAATGGACAGATTCCTTAAACGACTTCCATTCCTTAAACGACTTCCACTTCCGAATTTTCACTTGCTAAATTCCTGCGCCACAATATATCTTCACGCTCAACAATTATATTTTTCGGTTTCTATTCACAAATGTATAACCTATATCACTAAGAACAGTGTGGAAGCTCGTTTTTCAATATTCGCTAACCGGGATTATCGTTTATACCTGGAGAAGACAGGTAGCAGCGGAGTGACGTCAGCTCTGCCCGCTCTCATCGCAAAATCTGCTCCCGAACGAAAGGCAGGTTAGCGTGTGACTTCACCGCGCTGATTACTGCTGTCGAAGGGAAAGGAATAGTTCGATGTGTGCGGGTAGGAAAGACAAGAAACCTATTGGGTGTTAATAATATGTACAACTTAAATCTTGGGTGCTTATAAACAATTACATTTTGGCTCTGTGTTATGAGAAAATATACAAAACTTCAAACTCGTAGTTTATCTGAAATGTGTGTAGTGTTTAACGCCCGCTTTTACTACATACGGCACCGCAGGCGATGACACTGATGATAAATGAGATGAAGATGGAGCACCGGTGGAATGAGATGGCGGGGGAAACAGGAGGTCCCGGAGAAAACCCGCCCCAACGCCGTGTTGTCCACCACAAATCTCACTTTGCGGTCGCCTGGGATCGAACCCGGGCCGCCTTGGTGAGAGCCAAGCGGTCTAACCACTGAGCCACGGCGTGGCCAGTTTATCTGAAGGACAGGCATGTGATAAAGTAAATAAAATAAAACATAAAGTAATTTTCTCTGCAAATCACAGGAGATCCATTCAGAACAAAATTAGGTGGACATTTTCCGAAACTTTCTGTTTCGTTTTTCTTTAACTACGAGGACTGTTCAATAAAAAATTATCACAATTATTTTTTGACAACGTACTTTAACTCATCCTCATAATTTTTATGGTCCTTCTCAAAATAGCCTCCCTGAATGCGATGCACTTGTCCCAGCGTTTCTGCCAGTCTTCAAAGACATGCTGGAAACCATTTTTGAGAGATCTTTCAAAAACGCTTCCGCAGCCTTCACCACTGCTTCTGATGATGGATAATGCCTCCCACAAAGGTGTTTCTGCAAGTTAGGGAATAGAAAAAAAGGCACATGGGGCTAAATCCGGACTATAGGGAGCGTGAGGGATGCACTTCACTTTGATTTTTGAAAGATATTCAGCAACAAAATTGGCAATATGCGGCTGCGCATTATCATGGTGCAGCATCCAACCTGCTTCACGGAAATGTGGTCTTTTGCTCCTGATATGCACTTGGAATGTTTTCAAGACATCTCTGTAGTATTTTCCAGTTACTGATGTGTGTGCAGGTACAACAGCCATTCTATGAATATCAAAGAATGAGATGACCGTAACTTTCCCAGCAGAAGCAACCACTTTTGAATTTTTGTGGGTTGGTGATGAAGAAGATTTCCACACTGAGATTTGCTGTTTGCTCTTAGGATCAAAATGATGTAGACAAGTTTCATCAGCAGTGATTACGTTTGCAAGAAACTCCGGATCTTCCTCTAACATCAACTTTAACTGCATGTTACCTCCATTGCAGTGGTAGGCGATACTGAACATGTCTGAACTTACCTTGTTCTCACAGGTGGGAACCATAAGTACCAACAATGAAACTACTACGGCGTGTTTGTTTCACATTAAGCTAACAGAATATAATAAGACTGAATTTTAGTGAGAAAAATTATGACCGTAAAAAATTATGATCATTCTTTATTGAACAGCCCTCGTAGTTTATCAGTGTCAGGACGTAACGTCTGGGAAATTTGTAATCGAAGGCTGCATGTTAGATTGTGATCCGACAAGGTCCTTCGGGAGTTGGACTTGGCTAATTTCATAACAGAAAAAAATGGTTCGCACACATATGTCGAGCCAAACATTCACAATATCCGTGCTGCAAGTGTATACAACCTCGGATATCTGGATTGGGGGATCAACAAATCGTCACATTGTAAATTTAACAGTTCCATTTTAACGTGGTAGCTATATTGTTGTCATCGAGTGTGCTACACCTGACTGAGTACTCAGATTCTCTACTCACAGCGCCATTTATATAGGCAACTTGGTATTACACAGCTCTTGCCTGACGTCACACGCACTGCAGGCTTTGCTCCCGACTGAAATACGTCACAACTCTCGAAGTTGTCTTCCTCTGGTTTATAGCTTGAAGCACTTTTTTAATTGTGGTGTCTCATTTCTTTCAAAGAAATTATGCATCTTGTGCCGAACAGCACTTTTAATAAATTCGTCACATTTACCTTCCACAACTGAATTTTTTTCTTTTTAGATGTTTTCTTGGAAAAGAAAGCTGGCCTATGCCACAACCTGACTCGAGTGCCATTAATATTTGGCGCTGAAACACAGGTTAATTTTGTTGACAAGTGAACAAGTCCTCAATTGCTAAGGTTGGTCATTTTTCACACTTGCACAACACATCAATATAATTTGTCTTCCACAACTTTTCAATGGTTTCCCTCTGTGATGTTTTGCCTATTGCACGGAAGCAACTATGTTTTAAATTGAATCTCTCACATCCTTCTCTTTCAAGCGTGCACTATCATTAATACATACAAATTACACTTATATTTAGGAAATAAAATACTAATTAGCTACTGTTTGACTGTTACGTTTGTAATAATGTGAAATTGTTTATATATTTTGCATTAGATGTAAAGTCTTTAAAATGATATACAAAATATATCTTTAATACGCAGATTGTTATAAGGCTAAACAGTCAATGAAGTTGCACACGTACACGTGCTTTTGTTTAAATCGTCCTGCAAACTAAGGACAGCCCCGGTCTAGATAGGATTTAAGCGATAGTCAAATGTTTTAAAACTACCGGCAATGAATGATGACTAGGGCCCGGATGTTTTTGACCTAAACATTCTCTAAAAATGAGCTATAAAATGCCCTTAAAGTATAAAAAATGTACATAAAATGTAAAAAACTGACCTAATTAAAATTAACAATTTCTTTCATAATAATAAATTAAGAACTGTCACAGACAAATAACAATATATGTATGTGTGTGCGTGCGTGTGTGTGTGTGCGTGTGCGTGCGTGCGTGTGTGTGCGTGCGTGCGCGTGTGTGTGTGTGTGTGTGTGTGTGTTTCAAATAACCATATTTTGAAATTAACTTTCTCAGTAATTATAAATAAATTCAAAATTCATCAGGTCATTTTCGGTTGTATAAAATATGTTTCCGCCAAACTCTGAAACATAATGTTTCAAACGGGACGCAGTTGACTGTTTTTGTTTCGGCATTTCAATTCCACAACAAATTTACACACCTCACAAACTACTTTCCTTACTGCGACAGTTCTAGCTCCTGAAGTCCTGCCTGATGCAATCCACACGTATTGCATGATGTAATCGGCGATTCCTCGAATTGACGCGTCATAAATTCACCAGCACTGTTAGGACGCTCACCTGTGTTAATTATATGTTTACCACACTTACAAAGTTACTATCTCATTAAAGATTATGATATAAATGAACTTTTAGTCACAGATTATTTAAAAGAAAACCAAAAAGCACATGGTTCTGGGTCAGTTTGGCCATGGTAATCGAACCCGAGCCTCTCGAATGCTGGCTAAAGATTAAAATGCCCCAAAAAATCGTGAAAAAAAAGAAAATGACAGTAAAATGCATCTAATTGTTAAAAAATTACTTTATTATAAAATGTGGAATGAATGCGTTTTGATGACGTATAAAAACTACATATATTTAATGTATTTGTTCCAGAATGTACATAATTTCCAATAAGCATCGTGTATAACTACTCAGAAAAAAGATGACTTTTCATCAAAATCTGGGCCCCAGTGATGACTAAGACATAACGTTGTCATTCAGTGGCCTAGAGATAAAAAAGAAATAACGACTTGAGAAAATGTATCTTTTGAATGTACCATCCAATAGTAAGGAATACCTCAGAAATTGTTACTTCTACAAAGAATTTTGTTAAGTGTGTGCTTTAACAAAATCTACATTTTGGAGTACTAAGCTTTTGTTTTAAGTTTTACTGTTTACCGTCTATGCAAAAGTCACCCATAAGGAAGAAGGCTTTCATTTATCGTGATAATATCATATATGTAGTATTTTTATTAAAAGTTTTAAAGTCATTTATTGCGAATTTTGTTTTTCTGTTATACTGTTCAATCACAGTCCACATACACACAGGTACACACGACCTATTTCTAAAATTATTTTTCATTGGAAGGCCTCAAATAATGTAATTTTGATGAATTATCGACGTGAAATCCTTTGATGGAATACTATATTTACCTACATTTGCATAGTAAATATGTTTTCATTAATATCAATATCGTATACTAAAGAAACGAATTCTTTGAATGTCCATGCATGTGTGCAACTATATCTGGCAGTCTCTCCGTGGTTAAGATCATCGAACCGATGACCTCCAGCACTAATGGGCAATCGAGATGGACAGCTGACCCCTGACCTCGGCAGCTGAACAATGAAGCGCTGCACGCAGGACATACCATTGGTTGACACAACAGTTCGCTTGGCCGCCGAGATAAAAAATGTCTGTATGAGTGAGTGCAGGACTCTGACCCCCAAAAACGTCTCTAGTTACCAGTTTTAATGCCGGTCGGCGCCATTTATGTTATATAGCCGGAAACTGCTCTTAATGCGTCCTTCCGGTCACCTTGTTTCCCTTACTGCATTCTGTTCATTAACTCATTTTCCTACTCTGTTATCTTCTGTCATGCATCACATTAGCTCTACATATCCCTGAACATTTAAAAGAAAATTTCCCCATACGGAACTACACTTCATATAAGGAAATATTCAACAGTTTTTTATATTTTAGAAGTAGATTTGATTAAAATACCGTATGTTCAAATGCAATATTCCTTTTCATTCTTATTTCTGCATAACTGTAAACCTGAGGATGGGTCCATACCAATTTTCCTCGATAACGATACACAATATTTTCCACAATAGGCAGTACTTCGATACTCAGCGCTGTCATTTCCACTTCTAGTTTCGATACACAATGGAAATGTTGGGAGAACTGCGTAATGTCAATGAAATTAATTAGCTGCACATATTTAATGAGGCAAAATTAAAAAACCATCATGCCCGATTTCAGCAATAAATGTTAAGACAACACGAGTTTAGCAATAGTTAAAACAAAAATTGCATTTCACCAACAAGTGTTAGCGTAATCTCATGTTAAACTAACAAGCCGAATTTCTAATGTTAAGTCCTTAACAATTGTAAATAGTCAAGATGGCAAGCATGAACTCAGCTGT
Organism: Mantis religiosa; assembly: GCA_030765055.1. NCBI lineage: Eukaryota > Metazoa > Arthropoda > Insecta > Mantodea > Mantidae > Mantis > Mantis religiosa. Next base: position 64,088,464 of record CM060958.1, on the reverse strand, counting down.
CGATGTCAATTTGCTATATTTAAGATCGTCTAAATGGCATTCATAATAGAGTACGGCCTATGAGGAGAAATGATTTTGAGGAACTATCCGAAGAAAATTGTTTTAGGGAGGTATAGACTGTCGAAACATGTTGCTATGAAGGTTACTGCGGAAGTACAAGAGAGGTTAGAACATGCATCGAAAGGAATATGGCGATCTCGCCTTTGCTTCAAGTATCAATAAACCTTGCGATTTTATAATTCACTGAATTATGTGGATAATACATTGTCCACCTCCCGTCTTGAAACGTTCAAGTCACTCGTCCTTCTTCGCTCCTCGTTTTAAATTTACGTAATACTGTGTTAGAACATGCATCGAAAGGAATATGACTATCTCGCCTTAGCTTCAAGTATTAGTAACCTTGCGATTTTATAATTCACTGAATTATGTGGATAATACATTGTTCACCTCCCGTCTTGAAACGTTCAAGTCACTTGCCCTTCTTCGCTCCTCGTTTTAAATTTACGTAATACTGAGTTAGAACATGCATCGAAAGCAATATGACTATCTCGCCTTAGCTTCAAGTATTAGTAACCTTGCGATTTTATAATTCACTGAATTATGTGGATAATACATTGTTCACCTCCCGTCTTGAAACGTTCAAGTCACTTGCCCTTCTTCGCTCCTCGTTTTAAATTTACGTAATACTGAGTTAGAACATGCATCGAAAGCAATATGACTATCTCGCCTTAGCTTCAAGTATTAGTAACCTTGCGATTTTATAATTCACTGAATTATGTGGATAATACACTGTCCACCTGCCGTCTTGAAACGTTCAAGTCACTTGCCCTTCTTCGCACCTCGTTTTAAATTTACGTAATAATGAGTTAGAATATACATCGAAAGGAATATGACGATTTCGCCTTTGCTTCAAGTATAAATAACATTACGATTTTATAATTCACTGAATTATGTGGATAATACATTGTCCACTTCCCGTCTTGAAACATTTAAGGCACTTGTTCTTCGCATCTCGTTTTAAATTTACGTAATACTGACAAGTTGTTTGGTGCTTGTAGTAGTGACACATGCATTTGAATTAAATTCGTTTCCAATATTTTCCCCGCGACATATTTCTCTCTTACATTCACTGCATCCGTCCTCTCATTTTCTACGATATCCTTACACTTCGTCACCATTTCAATTAACAATTGTTTCTCCGTCGATGAGAAATTTATCTCACGGCTTTATTTATGATTTTGTTCATCCGCCATTTGTGCAGACGAAAATGAAAACAAAAGCGCATCGGAGTACGTTCAGAAAATCATCCATAGCCTTCTATAACTGTGATATTTACAAGTTTCTTGGCGTTAACACAGGTTTGTTAGCATTTTAAGAAAACAGGTTGGTGAAATGCAAGAAATTTAACATTAGTGTTAGCGCTGTGACAATTGTTACGTTACATTTTTTAACGTCGATTTTAACATCTGTTGGTTAAATCGGGCATCAGTGTACTAATTTTTAAACTCTACATTAGATATTTAAAAGCAAAATACATTTTTGAAACAGTCCACTTTTTTAAGTCTTTGTTCAAAAATACTAGCATTCTCACTCATTCGGTTTACCTCTTTTCCTGTCACCGCTGCATTGCATATAATGCATGTGATGTTCCTACAGAATTAAAAACTTTTAAAAGGTAATTTTAGCAAACACCTCGAAGGTTACTGAGGTAGTTAATCGACAACCAAGCCTGCTGTACCACAGCTACTTTTCGAGTCTCACCGGTTCAGCACGGGGGCCTCGCATATTGTGATAGTTTCTTACAGTACATTGTGAAGTATATGAAAAATGTGTTCAGTAAAATAGGCGGTCAAGGGTAGTGTTTAGTTTTAAGGACTCCAAAAATGTGAATAAGCCATTCGCCGCCTTACATACAAGAACAAGAATTGCTAGTGGGTATACAGTCTGACTTTTAAAAGAAGATACCTGAAGGTCGTCTGTTTCTCCTCGTGGGTGCTGCAATGTTGCCCACAGATCTCCTTTCTCTATCCTCTCAACACTCGAAACTTAAACAAACTCACCTCAACAAAAATATGTACAGCTAATCTGTATTAGCCTACTTTAAAAACAGAAATACGTTGTTCACACATTCACTCCGCTTTAGCAGCGTCACGTGTGTGCGTTCTTTTAAATAATTTTTGCATGATGTAACTAATATTCCATACATACCGTTATTGTTGCTATACATCGTAAGTTGACAATCACGCACTAGTGCGGTAAGTATTTCTCCATAGCAACACATGTAGGCGATGCAGTTCTAAAATCTAACATTTATCTTCAATTATATTTATTAATATTTCAGCTAATATCTTTACTAAAATTCAGATTCATATAAATACACGTAGTGCAAAAAAATAATGTGCAATACACATGTGGTAAGCACATAACGGAATCTCGAAAACTGAAAAAACTGCAGCGGGAATTAACGACACGTCGATAAACTGACGTCTCGTCGCTGCTTTTCGAAGGTGGAATACAACGACTCCACGTTCTCTTTCGCTATTACTAAGCGAGATGCTGCTTCTCGCAGATTTCTGCCTCAGCTGCTCAGCATGGATTTTGCACTCTGGGTATGCGTGTGATATTAGCGCAGAAAAACCAGAGCTTTCTTCGAAATGCGATTTATTAACATAAAATAGAATTGAAGGTTTGCCGATACGTCTTTGTAGCTACACCGCCGGATAGGTTCACTATCACAATATGCCATAATGCTGGTTAGGTTGACCATCAGCTGCCTGTGGACCAACCTCATTCGATGAGTGTTTCAACCCAAGTGACTTCTTTTCCCTCGTGGTCTCCGATCACGACGCTACTTCCCCTTAACCCCCTACAAATTTTAGCGTGAAACATCACATGGTCACGCCAACCAAGAGACCTTTCACTTAATTTCCTCGACCAGGTGTGCAGTCAGTTTCCGAGAAAACCGGTCTCGGAAGTAAGACAAGTACCTGGCCTATGACCCTTTTTACCTGCTTGCACAATTTATCCCATTCTTGTCACTTTTAACACCAACTAAGCCACCACTAACTGTACATTTTTAACATGCGCTGATTTCCAAATTATATAATTTCAATATTTTATACAATATAATTTCAATATTTTATACATTTACAGTTTCGGCTTCAAAACTAGGTGCAAGCGCCTCGTTTTTTCAAACGTTTCCTCGTTCCGTATACATTAATATCGCAATATACTATTATTAACGACTTTGTTAATTGACATGTTCATATAAACGTCATCCGTATGCCGGAAGTTTGACCCATAGGAATTCTTTTTCGTGCAAGCATATCTACTGAGATAGGACTGTCGCTTTTGGATAAAAGGAATAAGCTGTTCATTGATAAGGAGCAAACTCTCGTCTTTCTGTTGGAAGATTTCCCTAAGAGAACAGAGAAATTCTCTAGCTTGGCTATGCAATGTAACACCCCAACCGTAAGCTGATCTTTGCCTTGGGCCATGATTCCTCGGTCCACCTCTAATCCTACAGCCACTACGTCTTGCTTCCATAAAAAAAACGTATTTTAATTGTGTTTTAACAAAGTATGGTAACAATACACAGTGCAACTGAACACTCAAGTAAACTGTTTTCCGCATACAACTAGCGATAACTGAGCTGAGGAGTATGTGATTCACTAGTGTATCCAATCTGGCAAACTTTGCTTAAGTCACCATAGCTACGACCTTCCCTTCTTACACTTCACGTCCCTTGCTAGATGACCTTCACGTATCTTCTTTTAAAAATCATACTGTAACTTGGGTCTAAGAAAGGTCTAAGAAAGGATAGAATGGGTGCATCAGTTTGCAGCACCCGATTCTGCTTCTGTTTTGTTTGTTCAGAGGCTGGGAATCAGTATTTTTAATTGAACCACTTTTCAAAGTGATTACATTTAAGGTCAAGGCTATTTTTCATAACAAACAGCAGTAAATAAGACTCATAGCTTATTTTACATATTGCAATTTTCAGTCCTCTCCCTGCTTTCATAAACCATACTTTCCACCGACTTTTTTAGGCATACCGCTGTAAATGTTATCTTTCGGATTGTGTAAGCTACTGCTGTCCTCTGTGGACGCCATGTCCATTAACGCGATGCCCCCCCCACTTTTACCCACTCTCACACACATGCGCACGAACACAAACATTTATGCCCATTCTGTTGCCCGCTACTGTAGCGTAGGTGGTAAAGTGTCTGCCTCACGTTCAAGAGGTGCAGATGTCGAATCTCGGTAAGCTCCATGGACCCTGGGCTCATTTGAGCGTCATTTCACCCATTTTCATTCATCGTCCGATATGACAATTTAGTGCTATGAAACAATAAAGATAAACGCTTGGGATTATGACCACGAAGTGGCTTTTGTTATATTTATAAAACTAGTTTGCATTAAAACGTAGCATATAATCCTTGTGACACTCGTGAAAATTAGCAAGTGAGTGGACAGCAAATATTCATGTTTCAATGATCTTCAATAATGTACATTTGTTTTGTAAGCAAATCTGTTATTGTGTAGTACTTATACTGAAATTTTGAATTTTCTGTTAGTTAGGTTCTCCGTAAAATAACTAAATTTGTTGTAGAAAGTTGCTTGGAAGTGCTTGGAAGCGTTTTAACTGTTAACTTTTGAAATTTAAAGCTTATTAAAACTAAAATTCGCTAGTGTGTCCAGCAAAGTGTTAAGTTATATTGAGACTTTGTGGGTTCGAAAAATTAAAACTCTAGTTTGCAGAAATTCAAAATGCTCTTTATTTTCGTAGAAAAACAGTTTGTACAGCCCTTTCCAGCAGGATGACGTAACATACACCAGTAGTCTCTCGTGACTTCACCACATGTAAATACACAGTTCTCCACACTCTAGCCTCTACTCACTGCACAACTGCAACTCAGTAACTAGCTCGCTCGCTCGAGGTGCTGGCTGGCTGTATAAAGCCAGAAGGTTTTTGCTGCGTGCCCACCCGTTAAGGGTTTTACCGCAGGTAAGGTTTTTTCATTTGGGATTTTGTAGGATGTGCTGTGGGTTTTGAGGTTGGAGTTCCTTTTGAGGTTACAAATTTATGTACCTTCGGGTTGAAGGACAGGATGCAATACTTTGCACCCTGGTATTTTAATGTTGAAGTTAGTTTTTAGTTGGACCATTTTGATTCCAAGCAGCTTAGAAGAGTTATGAGGAGCTCAGCTTTAGCTGCTGTTAGGATTAGCTCCTGGGTTATCTTGGGTGCCCGCAAGCCATGCAGGGTAACCGGAGCAATCTAGAATGGCGTCTAACAGGGTCATAATCTCCCAATGATCTAACAAGGGTGCTTCTATGTGTAGGTAAACTAGCGTATAATTTTGATGCCCGGCGCCTAATTTCATCCTCCACGTATGGAAGACCCGAGGCTTCGTGAAGCAACCTGGTACAAAAGTAACGGCCCACAGAATATGAAGACCGTGGTCCTCTATTCTGTCCACGTTGAAGCCATGCCAGCCACCTATCTGCGGCCATGCCCCAGATCTCGCAGCCGTATAGCATTAAAGGAATTATCAGCGCTCGGAAGAGGTATAACTTCAGACCAACCGGCATGGAGCTCAACCCCAGCATTGGATATAGGGAAGCAATTGCTACCTGCACCCTCGCCGCTATGTCCCTGATATGCTGGCTAAAATTTACACCTCTATCCAGTTTTACTCCAAGGTACTGGATGGAGTTAGACCACTCTATCCTTTGACCTCGGAAGCTGAAGTTGGGGCATCGTTTCTTTCACGGTGTAGCGAGAACACAATCGTGCTATCTCTGTCTCTTTCTCCCTCTGTTGCTCGCTCTCTCGACAAGTACCAAGCGCTCCTCGGCTCCGTGAGCGTGGCTTGAGCGCTATCTGTCTCTTTCACTCCCCGGTTCTTTCTCTCTCTCTCTCTTGGCGTTCGTCTACGCAGCAGCAAAACAATACCTCGCGACAATATTTATTTTATAACATCAGAACACTGGACTGTTTATCTCTTTCGACCTGGATACCATATCAATGTTCCAATCTCGCACTGTAATATTTAGCAAGATATTAATTCACTATTAGATGTTGCTTTGTTTATACCAAACGTGCGTTTTGCAGCAATATAACCTAATAGTATAGGTATAGTAAAACAAATGCGGTAAGTTGAAACTATAAAGTGAAGATACGGATAAAGTTCAGTATTTTCTACTGACAGGATTCCACAACGTGTGATGCATATTACTTTTTCGGTCATAGTGATCATTGTACAAGGTCACCAACATAAACCACGGACGCGAAACAGCGATCGATTATCCTCGTATAATTGCTGACATTAAAAAGATGAATGACTTCATCTCATATATTCCTGCTGTATGAATTAAATAATTAGTAAATATTAATACAGCCGCGCCATGGCTGAGTGGTTAGACCGCTTGGCTCTCACCTAGGCGGCCCGGGATCGATCTCAGGCGACCGCAAAGTGGGATTTGTGGTGGACAAAATGGCGCTGGGGTGGATTTCCTCCGAGTCCTCCGGTTTCCGCCACCACCATTCCACCAATTGCTCCATCAGTCATTCAACTCAGGCGTTGGGCCGACCCCTCAATCTTGATTTCATCTCTCGAGGGAACCGAAGCGCCTCCTAGCATCAGCATTGACGAGAAAGGGAGAAAAAAAGTAATAGTCTGCAAAAATACATATTTCAGACGTTGTAGAAATTAATATGTAGGGTGTCCATCAAGCAATTCCAGCATTACAACTTCCTAGTGAATTAAAACTATTACATTTAGAGCTGTCTAGTTTGTGACAGATGACAGACAAACTCTTATACTTTCCTTTTTTATTTTGGCTCCTTCCCTTTTTATTGAGAACTCGACATCTTAGAGCTTACGTTGTACCACAAGTTAATTACCTGCAATCCACGGTGATATTCCAGCAGATTGAAGGTTAAACGTCAAAGAGTTGCTGAATAACATATTTTAACAGATGGACTGGGTGCGATGGTCCAACACTCTGGCCACCACAATCCCCTGACCCTCGATTTTTTTCTTTGGGGTTATGTAAAGGTCATGGTATATGCAACACGTATACCTGATATGAACACTTTGAGAAGAAGGATAACTGTTGCTGTTGCTAGCATCAGCCACGAAACGCTGCAGAATGTGTGGCAAGAAATAGAATATCACCTAAAAACATAAAATAAAATAAAATCTGCATATCTTATAGTCCAGTTTCCGGAATCTATACCAAGCCTTATTATGCAAACTTCATTTTTAACTTTATTAACTTTTAAATCATATTGCACAAATCAATTTACAAATTTTGCAGATATAATCTACTTCCTACCTTAACGAACTAACTAAACCTACAGATTACCGGATTTCAGTAATATTACAAATATATTCATCTAATCTATCTAAAATAGTCTTTCTTCTACTTTACTTCTACACCAACAATATAAATCAAATCTACATTTCTACTACAGCTTTAATTCTTATAACAAGCTACGAAAGACTCTTTCCTACAATTTTCAAATTTTCTCCTCTGCAACTGGTATCCAAAGCTTCCTCCTACTGGTATCCATCTACTAAAGGGAATATCATCAGTAGATGGAGCTGGTTCGTCAGTTCCAGACATCCGGGTAGTCATCTCTCTCAGTTGCATCTGTCCACTCTGATACTCTCCAATATAACTTTTCTCTACTGCTATTCTCTTTCTGTCTATGGTCTTTCTGTCTTTCTGTCTTCTTTCTGATGTCCATAATTGGCGTCTTAAATCAGGTCTTCAAGTCTTGCAATCTGTCTCTTCAGTTTCTCTTGGTCCTATTTCCCTCTGACGATCTCTTAGGTATATACTTTTCTCGTAGATTGAAATGTTCTTACATTTCTTTCTTGAAATATTTTGTCGCGTGTCATATATTCCTCTAACTGCTTAGGGGATATTATCTGAGAAATATTTTCTAAATGTACATAATCTTCTGCATCTCTTAAGATGTTCCATAAACATTTTCCTTGAAGTTTCCTTCGACCGTCTTCTACTAGTTCACTATATTTATTGCACTCAAAGATAACATGTTCAGGCGAATCTAAACAGATACATCGCTCACATAAAGTGAGTTCTTCTTTCTTATTCTTTTTAAATATATATTATATGGGCCATGTCCTGTAACAAAGTGAAAAAATCCTTTTCTTGGTTTTATATGTTCCAATTTTAGCCTCTCTTTAATGTCCTAAAATAAATCATGTACTTCTCTTCCTACGTGTGCATTATCCCACTCTTCTTGCCATTCCTGTAATAAATAATTTATCTCTTCTTTCTTAGTATAGGTCTATAGAATATGACTTAAATGCTTTGAGGGAGATAAACGGTACACATGTGGAAAGGTACTGACAGTGTCTGTTACAAAGTTTGAGAGTTTGTCTTTCATCTGCCATCGAACTTTTCAGTTAATAGGAAGTTGTAATGCTGGAAAGACTTTATGGACATCCTGTAGTTCGTGGAAGTATATGCAGTAAAATAGATAAAATGTAAAGAACAGTTAGATTAGCACCATTCAATGCAGGGAATTCAATTTCGTTCCGTGGTAGAGTGAACAAAAGCACATCGAAAGACCGTTATGTTTGGAAAAAGTACTTTACTAGATCAGAGTTACAAAATTGGCTCTTAAGTTTAAGTATAGAACAATAAAGCGGACAGAAACAACATAATGGCCGGGCAACCAGAATTAAGCCTGTTTTATTTACCAGTACTGTACCCGTGATACTAAACTCGTAGTGGCTGATATTAACGACCGCTCCACGTGTAAGGGGTAGTTGTACTTATGGTAGCCCCACCCTATTTTATCTTCATCTGCACCAGGGTGAGTGTGAAAGGGGTAGTGTAGAGGTTAGGGCTTATGGCAATTTACGTCGCATTGTCGCATTTCTCCACCCCTCTGTGGATAGGGTACCATACTTCACTGCCTGCCAGACTAATTTACGAGATGCCCTCACATGTTTTCTGAAAACAAGCTTTCTACAAATAAGACTTCTTGAAGAATTTATGTTTAGTACTTAGACAAATTAAAAAAAGGAATGAAAGTGAAAATCTAGATAAACAGAAATAAATTTATCTAAACTTTCATAAATATGTATAATATAGTAAACGCTTTTATGTTTAATGAAATATACCCAACCATTTTCACAATCAAGAAACATATCTTGCTGTTTCTGAGCTATTTGGCATTTGTTTTTCCACTCCCCCAGATGTTCATAATCCAAGGTGTGTCTATATTGAATTGCTGCATAATTCTTAGGATATGTGAGCGATTTGAATCTATAAAACCTAATACAGGAGCCAGCCTCCCAGAGAGAAACAATATATTTGGCGGGAATTATTACAGTAAACATTCATAAAAGATACAAACGAGCATACAGGAGGTCGATGTGACAATCAATTCGCTGTTTTTGCATGTATTGTGATTTGGTTCAGCTTTTCAATTGTCCCTTAATAAACCAGCCTACGTTGTTAGCTCACAGACAGTGCTTATATCTCTGGCCCAATCATATGCCCATCCAATTTCTTACAATTCATGGCCATTTCAATCCTACCTGCACAAAATGAACTCCAGCCTCACCATAATGTAGCTGCCCTGAAAATAACCTCCACAGACGTTCCAACATCTGCCGAGAGAATGCACCTGTATTCCACAGATCGATCAGCTGCATTAAGTTCAGTCTCCTGTCAGTGGTTTTGAAGAGTGGACAGTAAAAGTTGCAGAATCCCTAAAGAGCAACTTCCACACACTTGAATAAAATTATATCTACTGTATAACAGCTGCAAATATCACGCGATATGCTTTTAGGTGAAACCGAGTTGTAAATAACTTTATTTATCCGCCACTATAAGAAAAAAACATTTTACGCGACATTTTTGTTGCTGAAAAGTAGGCCGTTTACTGGTAGACATGTATAATCTCTGCAAAGAGTCAAATTATCTCTACTAGAGTCAATGTAGCAGGTTAAGCTATAGTGACAAAGACTTATAATCACTTTGACTATCGATTACCTCGTAGATGGCTTAGTCCGATGTTCAGTTTTTCTTTAGTTTTCTGAAAAACAAGGAACAAATATATGACATCTACAATTTAAAATTCTCGAATTTCTTTACACTATGTCCAACGAGAGAATAAAGTACCGTAAACAAAATACCGGTTCGTATCACTCCGCGTCCACATATGTTCGGAATGACTACTGTTACCGCTTCGTTGAGTATAATATCAATATACATTAATAATATTAATATGCATATTCAACACAAAAAACACATATTTATTCAAGCCAACCGCTTAATCGCTTCGTTAAGTATAATATTAATATAGATTCCCGGGACTAAAGGCACATTTTTCGAGCGAAGTATCGCGTAAAGAAGGAAATGGTGATTTTTTGAAAATGTTCATGAAATTTCAATCATATATATGCTTAACCCATTAGGTCATACCGGACGATGAATGAAATGGGTAAAATAATGCTCAAAAGGAGCTCAGGATCCATAGAGCTTAGAGTTACCCGACACTCATCTTTCAGGATAAAGGAAGTCCCAGAAAAAAAGTTCAGGACTTCAAATTTTCAGTAATAGGTATTCTTAACGGCATGAATTAAAAAATAGAATATCGGAATCGCCTTAGTCTCAAGAGGACATGTTTACATGGCATCCTAAAATGCTAACGCAATTACGAATTTGGTATTTTTCTGACCTCTCATTTTTAAATTATCTATTGATTCATATACAATTATTATTATTATTATTATTATTATTATTATTATTATTATTATTATTATTATTATTATTATTATTATTATTATTATTATTATTATTATTATTATTATTATTATTATTATTATTATTATTATTATTATTATTATTATTATTATTATTATTATTATTATTATTATTATTATTATTATTATTATTATTATTATTATTATTATTATTATTATTATTATTATTATTATTATTATTATTATTATTATTATTATTATTATTATTATTATTATTATTATTATTATTATTATTATTATTATTATTATTATTATTATTATTATTATTATTATTATTATTATTATTATTATTATTATTATTATTATTATTATTATTATTATTATTATTATTATTATTATTATTATTATTAGTATTATTATTATTATTATTAGTATTATTAGTATTATTATTAGTATTATTAGTATTAGTATTAGTATTATTATTACTAGTATTAGTATTATTATTATTAGTATTAGTATTATTATTATTAGTATTATTATTATTATTATTAGTATTATTATTATTATTATTATTATTATTATTATTATTATTATTATTATTATTATTATTATTATTATTATTATTATTATTATTATTATTATTATTATTATTATTATTATTATTATTATTATTATTATTATTATTATTATTACTGTTACTACTGTTACTATTATTTCTGTTACTACTATTATTATTATTATCATTATTATTATTATCATTATTATTATTATCATTATTATTATCATTATTATTATTATCATTATTATTATCATTATTATTATCATTATTATTATTATTATTATTATTATTATTATTATTATTATTATTATTATTATTATTATTATTATTATTATTATTATTATTATTATTATTATTATTATTATTATTATTATTATTATTATTATTATTATTATTATTATTATTATTATTATTCAGTACACGTGTGTCTTCGATGTGAATACCGCCGTTGGCACTGAGCTATTCAAATCTGTTTCAACTTTCAAACTTAGTGTTTTTGTAAAAGTAGAGTGATCAAATATAAATGATATAATATTAATTAATGGGTTACAAGGTGGTCAGCTTCAATTTCCGTTCGCAACGTGGTGAAAATAATGTGGAGACGGCGTTTCTGAGACGGAAGGTCCTAAAATTAACGTTAGAACTAATTTTAATTCTGACTACACTATGCTGTTCGGTCACTGTCTTCCCATTACTGTTATAATGCTTGTAAGATTTCCTCAGTGTGAGGTAACGTGTGAGGTTCAGGTATCGATCCCTATCGAGCACCTCCCGTTATCTTGGGATTTTGATAATAGGTGAATGTTGAGTTGGTGACTAATCAACCGTGATTTTCTTCTTCATCGTTTTCCTTTCATTCAATGATCATCAAGGTGTCGTGGCGTATGGAAGTGCTCAGTCTTAGGAAGGAGACTTCACATGGATATTAGAGGGTTACTTAATCGACGCGTCGTTCTATAGCAGCTGCAGCAGTGGACTAATCTTCTAGCCTGGACTGTTAACGACTTCCGCACGTCTCTGTGGCCTGTGGACTACTGTGTTTCCTTTATTTTATCCGTTCCTTCTGGAAGTGGTAGCGGCCATAAAACTCCCGCCACAGTACGCCAGGTGTCCCCCTTCATTGTATAAGCTACACATATACGTGAGCTTTGAATATTAAAAGAATTCCCTGCTTCGTTGCTTCTCAGGAGTTCCAATATATATATAGCTGGCGCTGCCAAATTGTAAGAAATTGTAAACGTCGTATTGATTTGTTGCGTCACAATGGCTGCCCTTTGAAACAAAGCATGTAATCTGCTGTAACGCTGCCAAAGATTTATTTTTCCATTAATGCCTTATTTTGAATCACACATTTTCTGTACCTGCAAAGCAATTCAATTTAAATCAGGCCACCGCAAGACTATATATTACCAGCGACTCAAATCTACACTTGGCAAACCACATTTCCTTTAAGCGGAGGAGAGAAAACTCGACCACTAAGAATTTATTAAGCGTCTCTCAGCGTCGGAAGTGCTATATTTCAAACTGAAGGAGATGAGAGTAGAGAAGGAAGGGAAAATCCTGTGCCATTTTCATTTGTGTCGTTTTCCCTAAGAGCACCTACGAGCTTCCAAAGAGGATTAGCAAGATAAGGCAGAGTGAAATGTTCGTTTTTAATGCGCAGGACTTCCGGTTTGCTCTTTGCTGAAGAGAACAAATGAATGATAGGCGGTTATTCTCAACGTACAAAGAAAAGTCAACTTTCACGTTATAAAGTAGATTACAAATACAGCGATAGATGATTGTCATTGAAGGGGCGAAGGTTGGACATCTGGTTCCACTGCAACTCGACAGAGCTCTGTTGAATTTTATCTCCCACGGAAGAATGTATGTGAACACAGGTTTGCAGAGGGCGGAGCCAGCGAAGCCTAGATATGCACTGAAGTCCCTAACACCCGGAGCTTGGAGCTTCTCAGCGTCACCCAAGGAGAAGGCGATGAAGCTATTCTAGTGTCCTCGGCAGAAACTTTAAATGGGGCCGAGGAAGGCCGCATTTGCACCATAAGCCCGCATTCTCTAGATGTACCAAACTAGCATAGAAACCTGGAAGATCCCAAGGGAGTGAAATAAGAAGGGAAAGGAACCCGTGCTGTAAGCATTCGCAAGGAGAGTGCAAGGACAAACCGTGGAAAAAACTCTTCGGTCGACGAAGATTAAACCCGTGACCTCCTGAAAGCGAGTTCCACACGTTACTCCGGCGCCACATGAATGAAGGGAAGGATCCGAAGAAACCACAAAAAAAAAAAAAAATGCTTGAGTGGGTCAGAGTTAGCTATATCAGGAGATCGGAACAAGGACCTCCCGAAAGCAAACCACACACCTTAACACGGTGTTACTTCCCTGGGTTTTTGTTATATAGCTGCAGAAACACCCCTCTCTCTCTCTCTCTCTCTCTCTCTCTCTCTCTCTCTCTCTCTCTCTCTCTCTCTCTCTCTAACACGTGGCATTGCCAGGTAGCGACTGCGGGAAACAAGGAAACAATCTCACTCAGCACGACATATATTCGGCCTGTACTCTTCGAATTTCTGCCTCAGCCACTAACTGGACCACTTCACTCGGTGCCCGCTTCGGTGCCTCACGTTCAAGAGGTCCCAAGTTCGAATCTTGATCAGGGTGAGTTACCTGGATAAGGTTTTTTCCGGGGTTTTCCCTTATCCCGAAAGAGGAATGTCGGTTAACTCTAAACTCTATGGACCCTGGGCTCATTTGAGCATCATTTCACCCACTCCATTCATCGTCCGATATGACTTAACGTTGGAGGACGTAAATTACAAACAAAAAGCAAAAAAATCACTCGGTGGGAAAAAATGTTGAGTACCAACACAACTTTTAAATTTTAGCTTTTATTAATCGCTTATGACCGACTTATTCTGTTTACCTCTCCCACATGGAAGAATTACCCTTCCCAGCACAACTCACGTCTGGAGTCACTAGATGCCTGTTGAGGATCAAGGACAGGAAATATATTCAGGACAAGGATATATGCGGCTGAGACAGAGATGAAGGTGGTGTTATGAATGGAGCTATGATTTTTGTAATTTTACGTCCTCCGACGTTAAGTCATATCGGACGATGAATGAAATGGTTGAATGATGCTCAATGCGCCCGGGGTCCATGGAGCATAGAGTTACCCGACATTCGTCTTTCGGGATAAGGGAAAACCACGGAAAAAACCTTATCCAGGTAACTCACCCTGACCGAGATTCGAACTCGGGACCTCTTGAACGTGAGGCAGACACGCTACCATCTACACTACCGAGGCGGGCAGGTATGAGTAGGTGATATTGAAGACTACTCACTTAAGAAGAGAGTGTCGTCCTTTGGAATTAAAATCGGGCCGCTTAGTTTTTATTAATACGCCAAAAATAATTTTGGTATTGGGTTTCGAAAATCAGGGGATATACACATTGCAGAGTCAGAAAAGTAAGAGAGAGGGCTAAGAGTTTAATTTGGAGATGAATGTGGAAGAGGAAGGTAAAGAGAGATAGAAGAATTTTTGCACACTGTTCGGGAGGCTCGGGTTCGATTCCCGTGGCCGACCTACCAAATCCATAGGTTTTCCGGGGGTTTTCCCGGGTCGCTGGGTAGTTAAATACATCCCCGAATTTCCTGTCCCTCCATTTCATCTCCATTATCATTACATGCCATCTCTCATCTGGTAGTCTCTTTCGGGGTAGAAGTGTCGGCGGGTGTCTCGGCGGTGCATGGCAGGATGATATGCTCTGAGGTAAACTACTTCCTCCTCCGGTAGGTCGGTTACCGGTCTCAGCTCCCCTGCTGGGACCATTCTGGGACCGCCAGCCTGGGACCTTTGGGGCTCGGATCGCCTGCCCGGGACCATTAGGACTCGGCTGCTGGGCTCGTTACCGTCCCGCTGTAGGGGAGCGTGTTCGTTGTCCTGGCCTGTCGAGGGAGGTCTCTATCCAAGTAAACTGTAGGAAGCCTGCCCTCTGTACTGCCGTGGCTCCTTAGGTCGGCCGCCCTTTGTCTCCTTCACCTCATCCTTCCTCCCCGGGGGTGCCCCCACTTGGGGGCATAGGAACAATGGGCCCAGCATGGTGACCTACGTACCGAATCCCCTCCGTAATGCAATCCTAATCCTTGCACACTGAGTTCAGTGGGAAATATCACAATAATCTTTGAGATTCTAATATACAAATAACTGAGAAAGTAGAGATAAAAATTACGGTAATTTTTTTTTAATTTCAATAAACAGTTTAAATCTTTATGAAGCTTATTAAAATTAATTCATGTAATTGTTCTTGAGAATGAATTATTCATTAAGATGCAACTAATAGAATTCAACATTGCGTTACCGGTAAAGAAAATATAGTTTCCATTGCAACCAAAGCCAGAAGATAAATAAATCCCACTTTCTACGTAATGCAAATACTGTTTGGGTCAATTACCATAGAGTTGCAGTAGCCGCTGACTTTAATGAAAGTGGAATCTAGTTCGTCGTTTGTTTCGAAATGCCGCAACAGAAATCGATATATTTAACGAAGGTCGATATACCGCAGCCACATGAAACAGAGGTATCGTGTTCCTGCTACCTGAACCTTTTGTCAGTCACTGCGTTTAATGACCCAAGGCTATCATAGTAACAATGCCCTATACAACGTCACAATGTTTATCTGTGATTAAAACAAAAAAGAAGGAAAGTATGGCGCAGTTGCTGTTTTGGAACATTTAGGATTTTGCAGAATTAAATAGTTCTAATTATTGGTTTCAAAATAGCGAAACTGCTTATTATCTTGATCCTTTGAGTATTTTCATAAGCGTTTCCAAATCGATGTTCTGATTGCAGTATTATTATGCTGCTCAGAACTTTACCATGGCTTTACCTTTGTTAATAGACAGCTCAGATAATTCTCGGAAGAGTGAGGAGGGTACTGGCGCGCTTCTCGAACGACTGCTAAGCACCAATGAACGCATCTCTTCAGCCAATGGAATGCGCAGGAATCACAAATGACAGAGATGTTATGTACACGTGATGTAATCAGTGCTAATATTTCGTGTTAGAATGTGATGACAGACTTAAAGCATTTTTTTTTAATTTACGTCCTCCAACGTTAAGTCATGTCGGACGATTAATGAAATGGGTGAAATGATGCTCAAATGAGCCAAGGGCCCATAGAGTTTACAGTTACCCGACATTCGTCTCTCAAGATAAGGTAAAACCTTGGTAAAATCCTTATCCAGGTAACTCACCCTGACCGAGATTCGAACTCAGGACCTCTTGAACGCTACCATCTACGCTACCGAGGCGGGCAGACTTGAAACTTTTTCCAAGCTCCGGCAGAAGGTACACTCAATAGAATTCGTCTGGTTAATCAAATTGAATTACTATGGATCCAGTAGAGGAAAGAACGGTTTTACATTACACACACACACACATATATATATATATATATATATATATATATATATAAATTAAGCTTACGTATATCAAATAGGATACTAAAAAATTACTGTTTGACTGCTGCATTTCTATTAATGTGAAGTTGTTTATATATTTTGCAGTAGATGTAAGGTCTTGAAAAATGTGCGAACTATATTTTTCATGCACACAGAGTTACAAGACTAAGCAGCCAATAACGTCACACACGTACATGCGCTTTTGTTTACATCGTTATATAAACTAAGCATGGCACCGCTGTAGTAGTCTACCAAATGAGCTACAGGTTAGCCTCTCAAGCTATTGCTCTTTTACATATTTTCCCACTTTAAAGTGTGATATTTTTTACTTTCATTAACATCTTCATTACATTGTAAAAGTTATTTTCCGTGTATCAAATATAGTTTGGGATTTAACATTTTTGGTAACATAGAAATGTTGATTCTGAAACGGTACTCTCTTCCTCGAGTTGATTAATTGACTCTTAAGGAATATATAGTAGATTAATTGAATGTTAAAGGAATATATATATATATATATATATATATATATATATATATATACCTGTATTGAAACAAATATCTTGTGTGCAATTTCAAGTTTGTTACGAACTCTGAACGGTGCGATTCTTTTCTCTCCCCTAGGACAGCTGACCGCAACCATAAATTTGAAAGGTCACAGCTGGCGTTTAGTTTCAAACATCGTTTGACAGGAAGAGGACATCTTAGGTGGTCTAAAGTGAGATTCTCGTAAGTGGGACTCAATATGTTTTCTACCGACCAACTAATTAAAAATAATGAGCTGAAGGGGGAAGCGAAGTGTCATATGGCCTAGCCGGGAACAAATAGACGGCTAAAGTTCAGTCGCTAGCTGAAGATCAACCGAGTTCGTCGTGCTAACTCACGCGGAAAGAAATCACGTTCATTAAATCAGTCGGTTGCTGAGAGTCGACCGAGATCGTCGTGCTAGCGCGCGCCGACAGAAATCGCATTTATTAAATCAGTCGCTAGCTGGGGATCGGGCTAGAACGTCGTGCGGCAGCACGAAGTCAGATATCGCGTTCTTTAAGGAACGGACGAGTAAGGTAAAGAAATCGCGTTCGATTAAAGCTGGTTAAGAGCGGGGTGCTACCACGCAAACGCGAAACCTACCGTTCAGAGTTCGCCTAATTAACATGCATTTCGAGAGTAATTGAAATATAACCGATCGTCATAAGAGAATTAACATGTGTTTCTTTCCAAGTACCCTAATTGATCCCCCCAGAACGCCCTGTACCAAGAGATCCTTGCCAAAAATCCTATATTCATAAATATTAGGACAACTCCGAGAGCAGCCGAGGACATCGATAGTCTTCAAATTTTGTTAGCGATGCTGACAACCCTAGGAGTGAAGCCCCTGCCAAATAACTGAGCGGAGCTGCGCGGCAATACTCACACCAACACCCCGACCTGCCACAATTCCCATATTAAGATGAGTCGCATAATTTAGTTTCTTATAGACAATCTTTTAATATTACAAAGCTGAATTTTAATTGTGAAAGTGCATGTTCGAGAAATAATGTGACACAATTAAAATATCAACAATTTTATTTAAATTTCAGTTTTTTAAAATTGATTAATTTCACAAGATAGACACATGCAAATAAAAGTAACTTATGTTGAACAACATCCTTAAAGCTAATTCTTTCATTAAATAGTACTCTTAAACCCCGAGGATAGGCATAATTATGTTTCTGAAATATAAGAAATAAGGGTTGCTTTATAATTGAATAAGTATCACGAGATAAGTTGTTGCCGATCCAGCCATACTTACTAATAACATAAGATCGATATAGAAGAAGTTGTGGGCAGAGAATTCCAATTTCTTGCCCAGTATGTTCAGGGCGAACATCTGAAGCTGGCTGTATACATCTTGGTCTAAGTATTCCTTCAGGAGCAGTTTTTGGATCAGCCCAAATGTTCTGGCAAACTCTGAGGAGGTAAGTTGAGTGGAAACACATTTCAGAAATAGGCTTCCAGCCGTCAAGAGAGTCCAAACTGCGTAAGGAACTATAGTGTGCAGCGCTTCCTGACTCGAGATTCTATCCCGTGTGAACTCCAATATCTGTGAACATATATTAACAAGTTGCGAATTAACATTACAATAAGTTAATACAGGTCACAGCCTATTTTAAAAATGCAATAAAATAACGTGCCAATAACAAAGAGCTATTGCAAATGAAACTCTACGTGCATCAGCTGCAATTTTGTTAACTCCATTACACTAATTCCGTATTACCGTCGTGGGCTACAGTAATACACTGTATATTTTGTGTATACAGAAGACACGTGTTGAGGTTACAGTTGATTAATTTTCCTCACGCTCTCTTTAGATCGCCTAACTCATTGGTTCAGCACTTGGCGGATCTCATTGAACCCTCAGAAAACCGAAGCTAAAATCTCTACTCTTCGCCGATATACTCCGCTTACTTCGTTGTGTCTCTACAGGAACAATGTCCCTTGGCTCCCCACTACAACTCCCGTTAAATACCTTGGAGTGCTTTTGGACTCTCGACTGACCTGTCGTGCTCATATCGATCGTCTTATATCACTGGTCTCCGGGCGACTTTCAAAACTCTCACCTCTGTTGCATCGCCGTTCCAGCCTCGGCCTACAGTCTTCATTGTTACTCTACAAATCACTCGTTCGTCCGCTTATTACATATGCCTGCCAAGTGTGGGGGGCCGCACACACATGTCATCTGCGTCGTCTTCAGGTCATACAGAATCGTTTCATGTGCATCGCTACGAACGCTCCATGGTTCATTCGTAATCAGCAGCTCCATCACGAACTAGGACTGTTACCTCTTCACGACTACATTCGCAGGATCGCTCGTCGTTTCTTTTCCACGCTGCAAGAAGTTCCAGGAGCTGTGCATTATAACATCGGCGTCCGCACGCGCCAGCCCTCACGCTTGAAGAGGAGACCACCACAGGACCTGCTTCTAAGTGATACATCAGATTCGAGTGATTCTAGTGCTTGATGTCTGTCTTACATCTTCAATATTGACATTATTTCTCAGAGAGTATTATTGGAGTTCTAACTTAATGTAGTTAGCCTACCCCTGAGTGGTATTGTTCTTATTGTACTGTTACCTTCTTTTCACTCTGATCTGTAAAGCATTGTACTGCTGATCGATCAATAAAAAAAATATAAAAAATTTCCTCACATTAATTTTATTCAGCATCTTGAGAACTTTACCATAGCGTTTTGTTTTAATCAGTGTTTTCACTTTGGTGACAAGTACCGAGAAAGTTGGTGTAGCAGGCTGTTAGGTGATTATTGAATGATACGTCAAGACGAGCGTAGCAGGAACCAAGTTTGTATATCTACAGTTGTTGATATGGTAGGTAACATCTGAACAAAGGATGGCATTGCTGGCATAACATTGGACGTCACCTGTTGTTCGTGAAACCCAATTTTGTAGTATTTGAATCCTCTTGAAATGTCTTCTTTAGCTCCTCATCAAACACACTGATACATCAAGATTGACCGTGATTGAAGTTTTTATTTTCTCTTTCCTTTCCAGGTTCTTTTCAGCCCTTCTTACTGCCAAATATCGAGAAGATACGTAAACATAAATATGGACCGTTTACTTTTTCAGTTATCATTTCATTTCGTGCATGATCATTGCCACTGTCTATGAAACCGTTTGAAGTAAAAGCAACGGAATTAAAATTATATTTAGCTATACAAAATTTTATCACAACAGTAAACATTTCTAGATGATAATCATTTTAGTTTCAACTTGCTTGATGCGCATAAGGAGGATCAAAATTTCGTTTGCGCTTTGTGCTTGGAGAATTTCATAATACGGGCACAGGTATTGTGGATAAGATCCAATATGAATATGATACACGCCCATTTACACATCTGTGATCTCCAAGGTTTAAGTCTACATTATTCCTATTTATTTTAATTTCCTAGAGCTGACTTAGATGAGAAGCGAACTAAATTCTCCTGTATCAAAGTAGTGGAGATGAATGTTAACAAACAATGGATGAAAATTGACAAAAGGATTCAGATGATCATGGTTGTGTTGGTGTCGAGGGTAATTCTAGCCCACTATGTTAATAGTCTTGTACATCCGACTTTAGTTTACTAAACTGAGCCTCAGGCTTGCTCCTTTAACAACTCTATTTCAAATTTGCGTGACTAAACTCTCTACTCTTTCTTCTGCAATACCTTTCAGGAGGGATACATTTACTGAAGAATCCAGTATTATGGCTGGAACTTGAACCACAGTCATCAGTTTTCCTGTCATTGCTCTAACCACCTATTTATTATGTGCTTCAAAGGGGAAGCTGTCTGTTCTTGAGCGCTGCTAGGTGAGCAACCAATCGGAGTCCTTCGATGTTGTCGTATTGCATTCTCCCTATGTGGTGTGTGATGAGCGCCAACCTAATCAATCTCTAATAAGTGCTATTCGCGAAAAGACAAAAATTCAGATTTTGTAAAAGCTGATCCATGAGGAAGGAGAGAGTAATGTATCGGGTTGTCTCATAAATTCGTTCGATTCTTGTTACGTGTTTACGACTAAGAACACCTGAGAACATGGCATGCCCCCATTAATTTTACGTCAAAGAAGTTGCCTAACAATATGGGGTTTGTTTACAAATACAACAATTGAAAAGAATGCTATGAACACAAACCACAGCGACCTCACGACCAAAGGTAAATAGGTCAACTTATGTAAGAATTGGTAACCAAACTTCAGTACGAGTTTGTGGATGCAACAGTGCGGAGCTGTAACTTGTGAATGTTAATATGGAAGACAAGAAGGAACATTTTCGACATTTAATGCTGTTTTATTACCGTAAAGGTAAAACAGCCTCACAAACTCAACGGAAATTTTGTGCTGTTTACGGAGAAGATGCAGTGACGAATCGGGCATGTCAAAATGGTTTACTCGATTTCGAGCCGGGAACTTCTCTGTGAAAGACAAACCTCGTTCTGGACGACCTGTGGTTGCGGATGAGGAAAGGATAAAGGACATGATTACGAACAATCCCAGAATAACCACTCGGGAGGTAGGTCAGGAGCTAAACTTATCTCATGCAACTGTAGCCAGGCACCTAAAGAAACTTGGTTACGTAAATCTTCGGTATATATGGGTTCCGCCCGAACTGAGTGAACAAAATTTAGTTCGGCTCGTTTCCATGTGTGACGCATTGATAAGACGCAATGAAACTGCCCCTTTTCTGAAACAGCTGGTTACAGGTGACGAAAAGTGGATTGTGTACAACAACATCCGAAAGAGAAAGTCATGGCGTAAAAAAGGGGAACCACCACTCTCAATTCCTAAACCAGGGCTTCATCCTGAGAAGATTATGCTGTGCATTTGGTGGGACTGAAAAGGAATTATTTATTACGAATTTCTTCCTCCTGGGGAGACCATCAATTCAGAGAAATACTGTTCTCAGTTGGATCGTCTGAAGGTTGCCCTAGAAGAGAAAAGGCCAGAGTTAGCATTTAATGGTGGAGTCGTCTTTGATCAAGACAATGCCAAACCACAAACTTCCATGGTAACTCGTCAGAAATTACGGGATTTCGACTGGGATGTGTTACCTCACCCGCCTTATTCTCCAGACCTTGCCGCATCCGACCATCATTTATTCCGATCCCTGCAAAGCTTCCTTAATGGCAAACACCTTACTTCCTTGGAGGATTGCAGACTCGCCGTAGAAGGGTTCGTCAACCAGAAAACTGCAAGATTTTGGAAAAATGGTATTGATAAGCTTCCTGAGAAATTGAGATATGTTATTGATAATAATGGTGCACACTGCACAAAATAAAGTTTGTTTTGAAAAGTTCATTGCCTTGTTTACTTTCGATGACCTTGCGTATGTAAACAGATTACCCCTACATAATTAGGCAACTTTGTTGCCGTAGCTGTGATACGGGCATACAGTGCAGGCGTTCTTGTCGTAAACACGTAACAAGAATCGAACGAATTTATGAGACAAACCAATATTTAACATTACCGTAAAAATCCCATACGTTTAACCCAATTAGTTTTCCTAATGCAAATAAATAAAGCATGAGCATTATTATGCAACAATGCATTGCGACGTAAGCGCTGTAATAAATATCATTATGTGTAGATATATTTAAAAGTACTCAAAATTGAATCGTAAACATTTGACATTACGCGATAAAAGAAATACTTTGAATAATCCAAGATGTCTGTTAAATGCGATGAGAGGAAGCAATATACTTCCTGCTAGTCTGGCAAACGTGTCTGGTCACATTATATCTTTGTTTATGAATGGTTCATAATCTCTATTTACTCTAGAGAGTTCAAAACAATATTATCCAGTTGTTCTTCCGTTTAAAAACCATAAAAAGTTGAACAGCTGGATCAATGAGACATGATTCACCGTCCCCCTTATTGCTGCCAGAACAATCCAATTGAATTAATGTGGGCTCAAATTATGTTGCAAACAGAAATGATACTTTTAAACTGACTGGCGTTGAACTACTTATTCACGAAGAAATTAACAAGGAACACAACACGACTGGGAATACTGTGTGATACATCAGATAAACTTCAAGAAGACGACTTTTGGAAAGAAATAGCATTAACGAGGTTTTGGAAACTATTATCATACATTTGCATACTCAGACGATGAAGACAATGACAATGACGAATTATCTCTTAACGTAAGCAACATTCACAGCTATATGCATGCACCGTTGGCATTTTTGTTGGATTAGAAACATAAGTAATTCATAAACTATAATGAATGTTAAACTAAATATTTAAACCATGAGGTAATATACCTATATCCATGTTGCAATTGTGACTTCAACAACTGCATTATTAAAAAACTATGGAAAATTCAGTTTACGTTCCCTTACGTCTAGCGCCATAGAAGACTCGCAAGTGTGCGAGAGAGAGGGAAATATAAAAAGAGTGGGGGTGACGAGGTGCGTTAATGCATGTGATTTGCTACAGACGAGAACTCTACCCATTTGAAACACATAGTAAGTTGTCATTGCAAATTGACGGTATAACACTAAGTACCCAAACATTTATTTATTTTCCACTAAACCAAGGTGTTCTCAAATTCATTTTTAAATAACATTCCCCAATCGTAAGTACTTTAATCCCAGACTTCATAGTTAACTGCAGACTTCATATTTAACTACATATTAGTGATAGGTCAATCAAGATTTTTGACTACTATTGGTTGATACATTAAAGTTGAAAGGTCGAATCAGACCAAAAGGGTTGAGTGTCATAGTTGGAATTTAAATCACGGATCTTCCGCTTCCTTCGCCGTTCCTCCAATCAAGTGATCTAGGGCATAACATTGAATTTTTTATGTATCTTATCTTTTCAAATTTTATCCTTAGCATGTGTCAAAAAAACAGTTAATTAAACTTTATTTTAACTATTGCTGCTTTGGTATAAACAATATTAACAACTTGCACTCACCGCATGTACAACAAGATAAATCGAGGTGATGAAGTATATGAACTCAAAGGCGATGAGGAAAACCATCTGAAGACCAAAATAACTATTCACCAATTCCACTGTTTCGCAGAGCTGCATGTGAACGCGTCTCAGGTTTTGTAATCTTGCAGATGTCGTCGGCTTCGTGGGTAACCTCGCCATGATCCGAGTTCTGCTGCCAAGAAGATCATAAATCTTATTTTAGCACTCTCATCTTATCAGTATTATAAGCTTTCGTATTCATTATACTCTATGATTTCGTATTTAAATAATAAGCGCATTATTTGTGACTTATTCCCTCCCTTTCCTTCTATGCTCTATTTTCTGTTTCTCCCACCTGTTCTCTCTATGGCTCGCTCCTCCCTTCCCACTGTTAAGCGTACATGTCATGCAGTATACCAGGTGATTCACCTGCCCCTATTTGTATTTGAATTTATGCAACGTGCTAAGCGACATATGTGGCATGCCATTCTTGAATGCCTTCTAATGGACGATTTGCAGAACAGTTCATAGAGGAGGGGTAGTGCATAAATGTTGTATGGGACAGAAAGCAATCACTATGTATGTAGATTCCAAAAATATCATACCCAGGCACAGAGAGCTGCAGTAGCAATTTTTTAGGAGTTTGCAAACTTGTATTTATTAACAAACCTTCACACACGTCCCTAAACAAACAACGTATCACATGCATTAGTTGACAAATAGCATTGGACTACAAAATGGCAAATCTACACAGTGGGACCAATTGGATTTACATCTTGAGTCAACATATATTTGTTGTACAGCTATGTCATAAAATGTTAAGTATTAGGTACATTGTTTTCGCTTCTATTATAAATTACGGCAGTTTTTAGCTCATACAGTAATCGTAATAGCGGATGCAGTTTATTTGCGTTAAAACTACCGAAACAAGTTCAAAACAGTGTACGAAGCTGTAAAAAGCGTGTAAGGATCCGAGGTGGGGTTTCAGGTCTGCGGTTACTTATTCGTAAAAGAAACTTCCTTCGCAACGTAGCGTTGGCTACTTGGTATTATACAGGTCATTTCACCACTCTACCACTTTTAGTTGGTTCAAATTGTTTGTGTTCAGTTTAAAAAAAAATTATTATCTTTTGTTTTCTCGCTTGGGACCTATAATTTGATATTCTTCTTCTTCTTCTTCTACCTCACGGCTTTGGATTGTTTAACCCGTTCCGGCTCCAAATTGGTCTGCCCAACTTTTCGTCGGTCTTCCCTGGTTTCTTCTTCCTATAGGTTTATAGTTTAAGGCTATTTTTGCTATTCTGTTATTATTCATCCTCTGAACATGTTCTTTCCATTGACTTCTATTTCTTTCAATAGTATGGTTTATTTCTTCTACTTTTAATTCTGCCCTAAGGGCGCCGGGGTAGCGCGGTGGTTTCATTCGCGGCTCCCGTTCTAAGGGTCCCGAGTTCGATTCCCGGCTCTGGGGTTGGCGATTTTAAGTCGGTCCTATCCACGCCTTCACCTCTGTCTAGCACACGTGAAGTATCCCCTATGCCCAACGTGGTTCAGAGTCCACGGTAAAAACTGTAGGTCCTCTCACCCCGCCGCCATCTTCACTATCACCCTATCATCGGAGGTAATGGACACCGCCCTCTGGGTGCCTCCACCTGAGAAATGGGTCCGGTCATCACTTGGTGGGGTGAGGTTACCCCGAAGGCCAAGGTTGCCATGTGGGGAGTGTTAGTAACTAACTAACTAATTCTGCCCTAATATCCTGACTACGTCTTTTTATCAATTTTGGTATTTATGAATTTCATTTCTGATGACTGTATTCTCGTACTATTTCTTTTTGTTAGTGTCCATGTTTCTGATTCATAGATCAGAGTTGGTATTGCCATTGTTTTGTACAGTTTATTATAGAGTCCATTCTTGCTTTATTTTTTAATGTTCTTTTTATTGTGTTTGTTATATAGTTAAATTTATTTATTTTCTCAATTATATCAGCTTCCCCTTGGTACTAGACATTACATCCTAAATACTTGAAGTGTGATTTCTGCTCAATTATTATGTTATCTAACACTATTTTTGATCTTACTGGATTAATTCCTTTAAATGCCATGGTTTTGGATTTATTTGCTGATATTTTCATTCCATATTCTGTAGCAATTTTATATAGATTATACAGCATTTTCTGCAGGTCATCTTCATTTGTGCCCATTATTATTTGATCATCTGCATACAACATAGTTTTTAATTTAGCTCCTGATACATTAATGCCTCCATTGACTTTATTCGACCACATCCTTACTATTTCGTCAACATACAAATTAAAAAGTGCGGTTGATAAAGGACAACCTTGTCTTACGCCACCATTAACTATTACTGCTTCTCTTTTATTTACTTTTATTTTTGTGTCAATGTACATAGTTTTTATAACTTCAATTAGTTGTAAAGGTATGTCTCAATTATTTAAAATTTTTCACAGTATCATTCGTAATGCTTTGTCAAAAGCTTTATAATAGTCAATAAATAGTAAGTGCGTCTCTAAATTTTGTTCTCGTCGTTTTTCTATTATTTGTTTAGGAGTAAAAACATTGTCAATGGTGTTTCTTCCTTTTCTAATTTGATATTAAGATACAAATACGTTTTTATAATATTATAGGTGTTTAAAAACAAAATAATAGCCATGTTTCCCATTTTATTATGGTCGGTATTATACTGGACCCATTCAAACAAGTTTCAAGCAAAATTTTCCGGACTCAGGAGCCGTGGTCTGCTTGAGTTGGAAAATGCAGACGTTTCCTTCACGACTGCGGTGAACGTCATCAGTGGTGGCGTGGTCTGAGTCTTCTGGGTGAAAGTTCAGTGACAGTTCACGCCATGGCTCCTGAGCCTCGAAAATTCTTCTATCTACAAATTAGACTCCGGTCATGAAATCTTAGGACTATTCAAGTTTCAAGCATATCACAAATGCAAAGTGAAGCATAATACTTAAACATCAAACAAAAACAAAATACTGTTAGTCGTCGACATGCTCCAACTACTCCAACTATGCTCCAGATGCGGTACAGATTATAATGGCCACAAAGTTAAACATAATCCCTAATTAAAGATAGTTTCCCTTTGAAGAACCCCTACTAGCTGCCGGTAGGGTGAGCTCGGCGCAACTTACATGTTAAGCTAATGGGTACAGGACTGAAGCCTCCCGTACCCAGGTAAGCTTAGCAGGTCACAATCCCCAAGCCTCCCGCGAAACCGGTGTAATTAGCCAGCAGGTGGGTGGAATGGGTATGCCTAATTTTTTCCTTGATTTATTTCAGTGTACATATCGTATAGATTTCTTGAAGTACTCAAACAAATGCAGCTGGATACTAAAATTGCAATTAATTCCTCAAGAAATAAAAAACAGGAAAGGACTTATCCATACTTACAACTTATGATGCAGCAAGTAGAAAATTTCAAAGCTGGAAAAATTTCAAAAAGTCAATTTCTTATAGAACCAAACCTGGAAATAAAATCTAAAAGAAAAATAGCACTTATTTTAAAGACGAAAATACGTGTTACTATATGATATAGGTTTAAAATGTCAAAATAACGAAGCATCTAAATGTGCATCCATTTTGAGTAAATTACGGAAAATAAAGAAATAATGACGAAGCAGATAAATGTGGAATCTTTTGGGGTGCGAGCCAGTTTGTCTCCTTGTGGTGCACCCTGGGTAACGCTAAACGAACTGGAACAACTACTAATTCAAATGCAAGCATTAGAGGTTCATTTTCTTTTGGTACTAGAGCTACGTTTCTTTGTTATTAATCATGAAGTTAAAAGAAATGTAATATCTTCCACTAGAAGTTTGTAATGCTTCATCAAATATTATAAATACCAAATTGATACTGTTACCTGTTTCGATCGGGAGGCCATGGACCTATCTAATTAGGGACTGGAACCGAGAGGCTTGGGGGATATGTAATGTAAGGGTGCGGGAGGCTTCAGGGCTATTTTGCTGACCGCGGGAGGCTTCGGTACCGTACCCGAGCTGATCCCTTTAGATCCCTAATTATCATATTATAATTCCTGTGTCTTTGGCTCACAAGAGAACCAATGGCAACAATTAGTAACTAAAATACAACAAATAAAGACTAGGAGAAAAGAAGATATAGTGTGAGGTCGTTTCGAAACTAGCATTTGCATCACCATATTTCAGAAGCTATCTTACTCATCCAGCTGTCACGTTTTCTATGTCGCTCTTTGGGAACGCATTCTTTTATCACATTGCTGGTATTGTGAAAAGACGTCATTTATTTAAGCTTTTCACAGCTTCTTGGTTCTCACTCAGGGCTGTAAGTATTAATGCCGGGTGCGTATAGCACCGAATAGAAGGGCAGAGCTGCAATAACGGCTTTTGTGCTAAAAGGGTCAACGTTTTTACATTAGTCTATAAACTACGGGTTGCATAGATAAGGATACATAGGGGCAACTGACTCACCTGTTGTATTCCATTTTTACCGGGAACATAGCTACATTTTCTGGGGTGTTAGTAACAAATTTATGATAAATGGACTGTTAAATTAATAGAAACTTGTTTTTGTTTTTGTACATAATAGTACCTAGTACCAGATATTATTTAAGCCTTTAATGGTTACCAATAATCATACACAACTTTGAAACTTATTTTTGCAAATGATATTTGAGCATTTTGTTATATTGAAAATATGTATCTCCTGAATGCAGTCCAAAATTATTTTTATTTTCAGAAAAACGTGTACTTTGTAGGGAATGGTAGTGTGAGAAAAGTCGCTATGAATTGAAAAATTAAAGCTGGAAGCAGTTTTTGGAGTGTATAAGTATATATAATCCGAAAATAGCTATATATTAATAAAATTATAATATAATTAATCTAAAATTAAATGTATGATAAACTATTTTAAAATGGAAATTAATTGTTATTTCACACTGGCCGTGTGTAGTCTAAAGTATGGAAAGATAGAGTCAGACTGAAAAATTCAATGCCATAGCCGGGATTTGAACCACGGATCTTCTGGCTGCCGTCCAGTCACTCTAACCCTTGAGCTACTATGGCCAATGTGCCGACATGACATTAAATTCTCCATTAATTGACCTAATAGTGGTTAACTATAAAGCCCGGACCTTAAAGTACTTACACGTTGTAAGTCGCCATTAATGTAGTTGTTTATGAGAACTCCTAAGTGGTTTACCGGGAGAAACACGAGTCAGTTGGAGAATTTAATGTCGTGTCGGCACGTTGGCCATAGTAGTTCAAGGATTAGAGCGACTGGACGGCAACCAGAAGATCCGTGGTTCAAATCCCGGCTATGGCATTTCATTCTTCAGTCCGACTCTATCTTTACATATTTTAAAAATATTTCTCTTGGAGCACTTTTCTCAGAACATGAATTGATAAAATATAACATGCGTAATTCATAAGTGGAAATTCAGGGAAGAAATTATTAGTTTTGTGTGATGGGTTGTATCATTTAATACCAGCTGTATTTTCTGAGGTATCACCTAAACAACTTACAAAGTAGTGATGAATAGAGAGAGGTTTAAGGTTATGTTTGCAATATGTGAACCTCCTTTGGAAAATATAGCTTGTCTTGTGTTGAGGAATATAATACAAATTAGGTAGTTTATGTACTTATAAGAACAAAAGTCCCAGGGGCAAACCTGAAGGTGACAGGCTTCATCAGGAACTGTGTGGGGTATGGCCGCTCTATTTGAAGATCTTCATCATCGCCTTGCATCTCTTCCAGCTTCCCATTCAACACCCGGAATCTGCACATGAACAGCCAGAGAAATAGAGGTCGCATAGCATCATCAATTGGCATCAATTGTAACGGAGTTCTTTGTTGTGCTAACAGATCGCCTGGATGCCACAGGCTGTTCATCAAACCTTTCACTATCCTAAAATACCACTCCCATCATATCACAAAGCAAGTCGTTGATAGTTTCTAGTTTTATATTTAAGCATTAATTCGGCTAACTGTAGAAAATCCCTTTCCACCAAGGCATTAAACAAGTTTCATTGTTCCCGCCTCGGTAGCGTGGTGGTAGAGTGTCTGCCTCACGTTCAAGAGGTCCCGAGTTCGAATCTCGGTCAGGGTGAGTTACCTGGATAAGGTTTTTACCGGGGTTTTCCATTATCCTGAAAGACGAATGTCGGATAACTCTAATCTCTATGGGCCCTGGGCTCAGTTGAGCATCATTTTACCCATTTCCATTCATCGTCCGATATGACAACGTTGCAGGACGTAAAATTACAACAATAACAGTCACAATAATAAAGTTTTATTGTTTTTTCTTAAAATACTCTAACGAATTTTGTAAGGTATTTACATGCTTGACTACTTGACAAATAGACTAAAAATCCTGAAATGTCTGTCAACAGGCTGTCGCGAATAATTTAGTGAACTACAGAGCCCTCTATTGCACGCGTGGCCGGTCTACTGGCAAATTTTTTGGCACTCTTGTTTGCCACCAGAATCTCATGCATAGCTTTTTAAATTCAACTATATCGATTTTTCATACACTCTAACTATAATAAACATATAATTTCATATATAATGTTGAAAATTATGCATATTTCGAAAAGCATGCGTGTGAACCAACATATCTAAAAAAATATTTACATAACAAACTTCATGTTTAATTTCAGCATCTTTTACGCATGCATCATGATAATTTTTAAGAAAAACTCACCCTTCGAGGTATTCTTTCTTATTGATTTGTAACTTAATATATACTTTTCTCAATTAGGAATTCATTCCGTTCTTTCCCATGTCGTGATCATCCAAAGAAAACAGATTTTCAAAGTGAAGAACTCTTAAAAGTTTTGACAATCACTTAAGCCTAATACCAAATAGAGGTTTCCACATAGCACCTATAAACTGTTATCTCTATTAACACAAAATAGAATGATTATGCCCGATTTCACCAACAGATGTTAAAATCGACGTTAACACATGTAGCGTAACAATTGCCACAGCGCTAACACTAATGTTAAATTTCTTGCATTTCACCAACCTGTATTCTAAAAAGGTTTAAAAACACGTGTTAACGCCAAGAAACTTGTAAATATCTCAGCTATAAAAGGCTATAGATGAGTCGTATTATTCTCTGAGCATACTGCGATGCGCTTTTGTTTTCATTTTCGTCTGCACACAGCTAAACAAATGGCGGATAAAAAATATGGTAAACAAAAGCCGTGAAACAAATTTCAATGGAGAAAGAATTATTAATTGAATATCGTGGAAAATGGGAGGACGGATGCGGTGAATGTAAAAGAGAAAGATGTCAGTGGGCAAAAATTGGACAGGAATTTAATTCAAATGCATGTGTCACTACTAGAAACACGAAACATCTTCTGTATTACGTAAATTAAAAACGAGGTGCGAAGAAGTACAAGTGACGAGTGTTTTGAACACTTCAAGGTGGGAGGTGGACAGTGTATTATCCACATAATTCGGTGAATTATAAAGTCGCAAAGTTATTAATATTTGAAGCAACGACGAGATTGGTATATTCTATTCGATGCATGTTCTAACTCAGTATTGCGTAAATTTAAAACGAACAGCGAAGGACAAGTGACGAGTGAGTTGAACGTTTCAAGACGGGAGGTGGACAGTGTATTATCCACATAATTCAGTGAATTATAAAATCGCAGTTATTAATACTTGAAGCAATTGCGAGATCGGCATATTCCTTTCGATGCATGTTCTAACCTCTCTGGTCCTTCCGCAGTAACCTTCATAGCAACATGTTTCGACAGTCTATAATTCCGTAAACATTTTTCTTCTGATAGCTTCTCAAAATAATTTCTCCTCATAGGCCGTATTCTATTACGAATGCCATTTACACGATCTTAAATATAGCAAACCACCAACAACTGCGTTCACGCCCACCATCTTGACTATTTACAATCGTTAAGGACTTAACATTAGAAATTTGACTTGTTAGTTTAACAAGAAATTTAACGAGTGTTAAGCTAATACTTGTTGATGAAATGCAATTTTTGTTATAACTATTGTTAAACCCGTGTTAAATCTTAACATCTGTTGGTGTAATCGGGCATTAGAGTTTTAAAAAAATAGTTGGTGCAAGAGACAGTATATTAGTGCACACATCACATTTCCTTATCTTATAAGCTATTGTTACTACTGACCTACTCCTGAGGAAAAGAACTATGTTGATATACTGTAGAGTGAGGACCAAGGTAGTAAATCCTCCAAACTGGTACGCAGTCATTACAATGATATACCAGAGATGTAAATCCCACGTTACTATGATGTAAGCGTAGCACAAAGGCATCACTACCAGAAGCAGCGTCACCTGCAAGACAATCCCTGAAGCTTTATTTACATCCAAGAAAAGTAATCATTATTACATTGGTTTCTGCATTGTTGCAAATAGCAAGTTGCCGTAACTAATCAGGGCTTGAAAATGTACCTACACTAAAACATTCATGCCATAATTTAAGTGTGAAAGAACAATTAAATTTCAATTAATTAACTTAATAGTGGTAACTATGAAGCCTGGGTGTCTCGTATATGGTGCGTGTTTCGTATATGAGAGCCCCTAGTGGTTTACCGGAAAAAATACCTGTCAGTTGGAGAATTTTATGTCATGACGACATGTGTCCATGGTAGTTCAATGGTGTAAATTTCCACGAAGCTTCAGAACGTTGGAAATGGCGGAAGTCCTAGAAGGATCTGTTTTGTGGTTAACCAGTGCTAGCGCTTATCGTATTTATGCTGGGAGAATGAGCTGCACGACGGCATTGTGGACGACATACTTTGTGTTCGATAATATACTTTTT
Source organism: Mantis religiosa (assembly GCA_030765055.1). Lineage (NCBI taxonomy): Eukaryota > Metazoa > Arthropoda > Insecta > Mantodea > Mantidae > Mantis > Mantis religiosa. Next base: position 64,055,414 of record CM060958.1, on the reverse strand, counting down.
TTTCTCTCTTCCTCACCAGTGCTGCTGTTAGAGTCGGTTGGGTTCCCTCAAAGCGATTTGACCTGAGATACCACAGTTGAGGGATCGGTTCAACGCCTGGGATGATGAAGGGATGAATCACATAGCAATCGCCCGCCTCGGTAGCGTGGTAGGTATCGTGTCTGCCCCACGTTCAAGAGATCCCGAGTTCGAATATCAGTCAGGGTGAGTTACTTGGATAAGGTTTTTCCTGGGTTTTCCCTATGGACCCTATGAGCTCTATGGACCCTGAGCTTATTTGAGCATCATTTCATCCATTCTACTCATCTTCCAATATGACTTAACGTTGGAGGACGTAAATTACAAAAAAAAAGTAAACCAGAGAATGATGGTGGGGGAAACCGGAGGACCCGGAGGAAACCCACCCCAGTACCATTGTTGCCCACCACAAGTCCCACTTTTCTGTCGCCTGGGATAGAACTCGGGCCACCTAGGTGAGAGCCAAGCAGTCTAACCACTCAGCCATGGCTCGGCCACTATATTTATTACTAACTGGACATATTAGACATATTTTCGCGGGCGTTTTTCTCCGCATAAGTTACAGGCAGAATGAACCCAGCTGCACTAAAGCAATGAATGGCATGGCAAGTGTGGGAGATCACATTATTTTTAAATTGCTCCATTTATAACCCGCCTCTAACTACAATGGTAATTTTGATGCCATTTACCCCTGGAACACATGTTAACTCGTGTACAGTAGTTTTTCTGTAGGTTTAGCACATGAGATAACACATCTCGCTCATACTTACAGATTATAGATAAGTTCGGGAACAACCTTGGCTAGAGAAAAATTCCCAGTATTCGAATCCAGGACTTCATTTTCTCTATCGAACTGAGTTACAGAACCAGCCCAAGGAACGTTTTTTAATATTTAAGGATTGGTTGGATATATTTAGTCATTTTGTTTCTCTCTACACACCATTTTTGAATGAATTGAATGAATTATTTACTGTGAAAATTCCAAAATTTTACAATTTACAACTTTAGCCTATATTTATCTGTCTTTACTTTGTTGCTACCTTGACTTACATGACACCCTGGTCTTCTATTCTGTCAGGTAGCTCTCAACCTCCTTGTTACCCCCATCTACATTTCTTGTCCATTTTTCTTTTACTTTCTATAAGAACACACCAATACTTCTTACCTTCTTTTCCTCCTTCCCTGGGAACATTTTACAGCTACTATCGTCTTCTCTACTTTCTCCCATTTTCCCTCCCAAACCTTTTTTCTCCACATTGTAATCTCCTACATTCTGTTACATAGTGCTCTATTCGTTCTTTTCCCCCTACACAATTCACATTTCCCTTTTCCCTGCCTCTTATCACTCTTAGAAATCACTATTTTCTTACTCGTGAAAGTAAAACGGACATCCCAAAGGACATCACAATACACCAGTATATTAAAGAATATTTGCCATTATCATTAATGTTATTAACTCGTGTAACAGATATGCAATATTTTAGATTGTGGCATGAGTTAATATTTAGCCCATTCCTGTCGCTCATTCGTTAATTTTTACAGGAAGGCATAAAAAGGTATAGAAAAATAACGTACGCACAAGTTTTATGCATTCTTAGTATTATATATTGATAATAAATTGCAAAACCTGAGATTTTATTTTCTTGTTAACCGAAATAATGACATGACTTCACAGTTGTTTATAGTGGCAAGCGTGTTTTGCTTATGTCCTTATAAAATGAATTAAGAGTATATTGATACGGCTGAAATGGTAGATCTTCCTTCATAATTAGTGAAGACACAGAAGCACAACAAATTACACGAAATCTAAACAGTCAAATTCAAAATTAATTTGTGTCAAGTTTGAATATGTTCCGTGAACTGAGTATTAAAATATGCAAAAGTAACAACATTTAAAATTAATGAAAGATTAGAGCCAAACTGAAAAATTCAATGTCGTAGCCGGCATCTTCTGATCTTCTGATCTCCGTCCAGCCGCTCTAACCATTGAGCTACTATGGCCAACGTGCCAACATGACATTAAATTCTCCAACTGACTCGTGTTTTTTCCGATAAACCACTAGGAGTTCTCATAAACACATGAGACAACTACCTTAATGGCGACTTACTATGCTGTAAGTACTTTAAGGCCCGGGCTTTATAGTTAACCACTATTAGGTCAATTAATGGAAATTAATTGTTCTTTCACACCAGCCGTGTGTAGGACGCACTATGAAAGGGTAGAGCAAGACTGAAAAATTCAATGCCACAGTCGGGATTTGAACCACGGATCTTCTGGTCTCCGTCTAGCCGCTCTAACCATTGAGCTTCTATGGCCAACGTGCCAACATGACATTAAATTCTCCAACTGACTCCTATTTTTCCCGGGTAAACCACTAGGAATTCTCATAAACACATGAGACAACTACGTTAAAGGTTAAAATCCCATGGGATTGAATTTTTCCGTCTGCCTCTAACCTTTCATAGTGCGTCCTACACACGGCTAATTTGAAAGAACAGTTAATGTCCTTTAAAATTAATGCTTAACATTTGTTTGTATCTAAACTTTTCAGCTTTTTCGCTAGTATTCAAGTCAACAATGAAAGAATTGCTTAGTAAAAGTAGTCAATAACAATAGTTGGAATGAATTTGCAAATGTTTAATGCCTCAGGCTGACAATGTCGATTATAGAGGACTTCAACTGTTATGTATGCACTGCCAAGAACATATTGTAGCATGCAATTTATATAATACTGTTTGATCTTCATAAGAACACAATAGTTTTCAGTAACAACTAAGCTAAGGAGGAATCCAAACTGCAATGTTATAGAAGTATCAGAACGTTGGGTTAAGCGGGAAGTAGAACGAATCCATTATAAATGCACAGGCGTTACAACAGTGTGTGGCTATGGCAACAATTCAACAATTCTAGAAAAACTCGATTATGCACGATTGTGCCCATTGTAATGTTCGGATTGCATTCTTTTTCTCCTACCTCACGGCTTTGGATTGTTTAACCCGTTCTGGCTCCAAATTGGTCTGCCCATCTTTTCTTCGGTCTTCCCTGGTTTCTTCTTCCTATAGGTTTATAGTTTAAGGTTATTTTTGGTATTCTGTTATTATTCATCCTCTGAACATGTTCTTTTCACTGATTTCTATTTCTTTCAATAGTATGGTTTATTTCTTCTACTTTTAATTCTGTTGTAATATCCTGACTACGTTTTTTATCAATTTTGGTATATCCTGCTATTGCTCTTATGAATTTCATTTCTGATGACTGTATTCTCGTACTATTTCTTTTTGTTAGTGTCCATGTTTCTGATCCATGGATCAGAGTTGGTATTGCCATTGTTTTGTACAGTTTATTATAGAGTCCATTCTTGCTTTATTTTTAATGTTCTTTTTATTGTGTTTGTTATATAGTTAAATTTATTTATTTTCTCAATTATATCAGCTTCCCCTTGGTACGAGACATTACATCCTAAATACTTAAAGTGTGATTTCTGCTCAATTATTATGTTATCTAACACTATTTTTGATCTTACTGGATTAATTCCTTTAAATACCATGGTTTTGGATTTATTTGCTGATATTTTCATTCCATATTCTGTAGCAATTTTATCTAGACTGTACAACATTTTCTGCAGGTCATCTTCATTTGTGGCCATTATTATTTGATCATCTGCATACAACATAGTTTTCAATTTAGCTCCTGATACATTAATGCCTCCATTGACTTTATTCGACCACATCCTTACTATTTCGTCAACATACAAATTAAAAAGTGCGGTTGATAAAGGACAACCTTGTCTTACGCCACCATTAACTATTACTGGTTCTCTTTTATTTATTGTTATTTTTGTGTCAATGTACATGGGTTTTATAACTTCAATTAGTTGTAAAGGTATGCCTCTATTATTTAAAATTTTCCACAGTATCATTCGTGATACTTTGTCAAAAGCTTTATAATAGTCAATAAATAGTAAGTGCGTCTCTAAATTTTGTTCTCGTCGTTTTTCTATTATTTGTTTAAGAGTAAAAGCATTGTCAATGGTGCTTCATCCTTTTCTAAAACCAGTTTGTTCTCCTAGGAGTATTGCATGTGTTATTTTGTTTAAGCGAGTGCTTATTATTTTGGCATATATTTTGTAGGCAGCACACAATAAACTAATGCCTCTATAATTTTCAGATCTTGTTCTTTCCCCTTTCTTAAATATTGATATCACTTTAGCTATCTTCCAGTCTTGCGATATTTCTTTTGTTTCCCAACACTTATTATACGAGGCATGTTTTTTAAGTCAGTGCCGTTTTGGAATTAAAAAAAGACGTGCATAGATATCGCAATAATTTTATTTTTACATGAAAGCCTGTACCTAAATCTACTTTTCTACATAATCTTCGTGAATATTGAGGTACTTGTCATAACGTGGCACTAGTTTTTTAATACCCTCCTCATAAAATTCTGCCGCCTGGCGTGTTAAACACTCTATCACACCTGTTTTGACTTCGTTATCGTCTTGAAGACGCTGACCGCCCAGATGTTTCTTCAAGTGCAGGAACAAATGGTAGTTGCTGGGCGCCAGATTAGGGCTGTATGGAGGATGATCTAGAGTTTCCCATTGAAAAGATTTGATGAGATGTTTGGTCCGATTAGCCACATGTGGACGGGCATTGTCATGCAGCAAAACGATACCCTTCCTCAACTTGCCACGCCTTTTGTTCTGGATTGCACGGCGCAGATAGTTCAATGTTTCACAATAAGAAGCTGCATTGATTGTCTCATTACGAGGCAGAAACTCCACTAGCAATACTCCTTTCCTGTCCCAAAAAACTGTGCACATGATTTTCCGGGCAGAAGTTGTTTGCTTAAACTTCACTTTTGTGGGTGATGATGAATGTCGCCATTCCATCGATTGTTGTTTCGATTCTGGTGTGACGTAGGCCACCCATGTTTCGTCACCAGTAACAATTTGGTTTAAAATAATCTTCGCCTTCATTGTGGTACCGCTCAAGGAAGGTCAAGCACTGCCTAAACGCTGGGTTTTGTGCAAATCCGTCAACATTTTCGGAACCCAACGTGAACACAATTACCGGAACTTCAAGTTCTCGGTCACAATACGATAAAAATATACGAGAATATTGAGGAAAATAGTCGCACAATGATGAAATTGTAAGGCGTCTGTTTTCTCTCACCTATTCGTCCACTTTCTGCACCAAATCTTCAGTAACGACCGAAGGACGCCTACTCCGTTCTTCATCATGCACAATTGTGCGGCCATCTTTAAATGCTCTCACCCATTTCCTTACCATTCCATCACTCATAATGTTTTGTCCGTAAACTTCACAGATCTCACGATGAATATCGATTGGTTTTACACCTTTAGCACTAAGAAATCGTATAACAGCCCGTATTTCACAATCGACGGGACTCATGATTGTCGGAGGCATCTTAAACACTCAGTAACCAACGTATACAATGAAGAATCAGACTGCTATGACGTCAGTGAGTAGACAAGAGATGTAGGTAAACAGCGCGCATGCGCGGAACACCGACCTTATCGCTGCGGCGGTGGAATCGCAAAACGGTACTGACTTAAAAAACATGCCTCGTATAAATACAGTAATCTGTCATGTAATTCTTTAGGAGCATATTTAATTAATTCTAAATTAATATTATCTTTTCCGCAGGCTTTCCTGTTTCTACTTTTAGCTTTCGGATTGCATAAAAATATATTATAAAGCATTATCACCTTATTAAAGAATAACACACGTTTTCGGATTACAACTAACTTATTACCAGAGCATCGCTGATATTTTACTACTAGTGTACCTGGAGCTTGAGCTTATGTCGACATTGACGATAGGTCGCTGATTTAACTCCCAGTCGGACTTCTATGTGTCGGAAAGCTGACAGAACCTCGATCGTCACACCATATCTTCTCATACTTTGTACAAGGGATATAAAGAGTGTGATGTACTGCAGAATGACAGCGACGACATCTGTGAGAACGATTGAGAAAGAGATGTGAGGATAAATCCAGTTGAAGCAATAGACAAGCTCTCCAACATGGCCGATGACATGAAACACCAACAGGAAGGCGATGTAGACTTGGACACCTCGAGAACACACCAAGTATTCAGACCGCTTGCACGATAGAGGGGTCAGGCCCACAAATTTTGACAGTTGGAACAGGGGCCCAATGCTCCAGTAGAGGTTGCACATACTGAACACAACAGAGAGCCTACCTGGGCTAGAAAAGAGATAGCACCAAGTTCAAAAGAACATATTGAAACATCTAATCGTTGATATTTGTAAGGAGCATAAACCGGCGGATATTAATAGCAGAGATAGTACATCGCTGTATTGACAAATGGTTCACCTAAGCTACATGGTATAGTCGTTAGCTATAAATTATACAGCTGTGAATTCCTCACCTGTAATTACTGATACAGTACTGAGCAGCAATGGCTTTTCGCTTCAGGGTACTGTCCCCACTGTTGCTTGAATAGTTCTGTGTACAGTGTTCAGACCGATTTCTCCAGATGTATGTTTCTCAATTGATTATCGATTGTTGTACTACGTGATTTTATATTTTTTGTAAGCAAATACAAAATGGAGGAACATATTATAAGTGAACGAGTTCAAGAAAGTAACCGACCTGGCGAAATATGTGAAGAATTCCGAGAAAGCTTATTTCAACTGCCCCAAAGTAAAGGTAATTTTTCGGGAACTAGAGAGGAACACATTCGCTGGACGCTAAAGTTAGTGAAAAAATCTCCTAAAGTGTAGAGTCAGACTGAAACATTCAATGCCATAGCCGGGATTTGAACCACGGATCTTCTAGTTTCCGTCCAGCCGCTCTAACCATTTGAGCATCTATGGCCAACGTGCCAACATGACATTAAATTCTCCAACTGACTTGTGTTTCTCCCGGTAAACCACTTAGGAGTTGTCATAAACACATGAGACAACTACCTTAATGGCGACTTACTATACTGTAAGTACTTTAAGGCCCGGGCTTTATAGTTCGGACCACTATTTGTTACAATTAATGGAAATTAATTGTTCTTTCACACTAGCCGTGTGTAGGACGCACTATGAAAGGGTAGAGCCAGACTGAAAAATTCAATGCCATAGCCGGGATTTAAACCACGGATCTTCTGGTTTCCGTCCAGCCACTGTAACCATTAGAGCTACTATGGCCAACATGCCGACAGTCTGGCTCTTCAGTTTCCTCTGCAAAAATATTGTTACATTTGGATAATTTTCTCTGCCCTAACTTCTGCAACCTTATATAAACTTACTTACAAAATATTATGTTTTAATTAGAACAAACTTTTACAGAAACGGCTTCATTAGTAATTTTCAAAGGGCATACCATCAGTGATTAATGCTACAAAGTAAAACTAATATTTCACATTTATATAACTTTCTCCACTGGTTGTCATTTATTTGTATGTAGCTTCCACAAACTATTAAACTCTGACATAGCAAAAAAAAAAAAAAAAAAAAAAAGTATCTTGACAAGTATTGAAAAATTCAAAGAACATCAGATACCTTGGCACTGGCTTACTACACCGGCGCACACGCACACACACATACTTCATACACACACACACACACACACACACACACACACACACACACACACACACACACACACACACACACACACAAGTACTTGGTTGCACTGCAGTAAAGATTTAATCATAGCTAAATTCTGACATTGAAATTATTGCCAGTTATTTGTAGACCTTTAGATATATATGCCAATCAAGTGCTGGAACTAATTGCACCATAGTGACGACATACTGTCGATCTTACCCGAAAATAAACTGCATGTGCCTTTTGGAAAGATAGCATACAGAAGCATATTCATGAAGCATTATGCCCTACTTAATACAGGTATATTGCTACTCAATCTCTCTGAATTAGAAATTATTCATACTGTCACCTAATTATCGGAAGGCACGGCCAGCTAGCAGCAGGGTGGGCGACAGGTGGCATTAAGACCACGCCTACCCATTTGTCTTGTAGCGCTAACGAGGGGATGCTTAGAAAAACATCACTAGCCATCACTTTCCCCTGCCCCTTGCGTCTGGAACAGTCGGGACGATTCACTGAACCGAGAGACTTCCAGAAACAGCGATCTTCCTATAAAAGGGGGGCTGCAGTTGGCGAGTCAGTTGAGTTCTTGGCGAGCAGCGTGAGGAGCGCCGTGCTAGTGAACGGACTGGAAGACTGTGTACGTGTATCATAGGAATTCTACGTAATTGTGAGTGTAGAGTGGACCTGTGACAGACGAACTGGCGAATTGTAATTTTGTGCGCCACGTAATTCTGTGTAATCGGCAAGTGCTCCAACTGTAATTTGGTGGAAATAAAGAACATCTTGAGTTTGTGCAATTGGACATTTAATTTCACGAATCCACAAAGTCACAATACTATTAACTAGTTCTAATAAGGAGTGTATCATATGATAAAGCAGTGAGCCTATGACCTCATTAGCGACCAATACTGTACACCAGTCTATTGATAGCATGCAAAATTACTCGTATCGGCTTGATATGGTATTGGTGACTAAACGATACATGAATAATAGAGCACTTACTACTATGCTGTACCTTAACTTATCGTTTGACCTTAAGATGGAAGCTTACCTTTAAACAAAGGTTATCAGAACAAAGAGTAGGTATGTTAGTTTAATACCTATCTGGTATGTTACATTTACAGATTACTTGTATATCTACTTTAAATTAAAGAAAAATAATTTCCTTATATGTTGCATTGTAAATTCTAGTGGTGCCACGTAACAGAGTAGTCATTTCATTAATTTTATCAGTTATAGATCACTTTATTTAGGGCATGTTTTGTATCTTTTGTTTTCTACGACCATTTTCTGAAAAAAATATTTTAGATCCAGAGCATAAAACTGACACGTTGGAAACTTGTTGAGAGCTACCAAGTGGTAGCTCAGGGTGGTGTTAGCATTCTTCTTTTAAAAATCAAAAGTGGTTACGCGTTAACAAGTTTCACTTTTGCTGTGATACGTACTACATAAGTGTAGATAACATTCTGTTTATTTATACTCCTAATCTAAATTCAACATTTCAGGATAATCTCCTCGTTCAGCACTAAACCTCAATAAATTTTGCAATGATACTACTGAACCACCTGTATGTTTTATGTATGAATTCAAAAAGAACATAGAGTCATACAAAATAAACTGAACGTAGGTTTAACATGGAGAACAAGTCAATGAAATTATTCATATTTTACAGATATTAAGGAAAATGTCCACCATCTGCTCACCTAAGCGCTTCACACCTTCAGTTTCCTGCCAAAGGATACCAAACCAAAAAACGTTTCTACTGATCGGGTAGAAAGCCTCTACACCCCAATTTCACAGTTCAAGTATGGTCTTTTGTTCACGTCCAGGAGCCGGTTCTCACACTGAAAAATATTTAACTAGCAAAATTACCTATGTCTGCACCCACATTACTCTCGAAATCTCTGTTATGAAGATTAATTATTTCAAAACCTGTATTATGTCACATAGATATTACACAAACTAAGTAAAACATTGGTTACTCTCTACTTTTTCGGTAGCGAACTGTTATCTTCATACATTCTTGTGGAATAAACCCTCTAATTTGAAGAAACAACTGTTTAAAATTAGACTGGACATAGAATAAATTGCTATTACACGTTTTTGTTTGTAATGCCACTGTGAAGTTCCTCTTAGTTCCTTCCAGCTTGTAGATATACAAAATTAAGTGATAGTCACATCTTTAAACAGGGGTTCGCTTTATGCTGGATCGATATTTAATACTCTCTTATCAGAAAGAAGTGATGGCAACATTTAAAAAATAACCAGTGTATAGTACAATTCATACTTTTAACAACAAAATCTCAAAAGTAACACAGCAAATTTGCTTCAACAAAACTGTATGCTTTAAAAATATGTGTTTATTTAGTGAAGGCACTGTTTACCTATATCTTAAGCTTTAGCAGCTATACAACTTATGCAGCACTTCACAGTACGTCCACTGAAAGGTCATGTTGCATCTTTGGAAGATGCTAAAACATAATTTTATATTTATTCTACTTTTTCTTTTCCTAATTATGTTTATATGCATAAGCACATGTACTTTATGTACATATGAGCCCTGTAGTGTTTACAGTGTTCTTGTCTATCTCTTATAGTCAACCAGTTATAATAAATTAAACAAGATAAATTTCGAAGGACGTTTTAAAAGAGCCATTGCTAGAGAATTCAAGATATGAATTATTTTATGAAGTAAATGTCTTAAATATTGGTTTTAATAGATAATTTAAATTAAATTTTGAGAACTGCTTTTGAGATAGTTATAATTGGCGAATCACGTTTCATGTAAAAGGCTTTTTGGGGCGAGGAGATTTTGGTGAAAATCATCTTTCGTATCTTAGGATCAAATTTGTTATTCTCTCCCCCTCTCTCTCTCTCTCTCTCTCTCTCTCTCTCTCTCTCTCTCTCTCTCGCCGTATGAGAATCATGTTAAGTTACAGGTTCTAACCTTTTGTTTACGTGTTCTCTGGAGGCTAGAAAAGGGAGAGATTACGGTGGCGCTGGAAATGCAATATATTTCGATTTATTATCGGAGAAATATATAAACATAAACATATGACGTCAACGAAGTGTTAATATCAAGCTGCTGTTTCAAATCCAAAGTGACTCGACTTTTTTCTTCAGTTTAAAGAAAAGTTTAATTCATTGGATTGAGTTTCACCCTTTAATATATGGTGTTACCTTAGGGAAACATTGGGCTGCATTCAGCTTAAAAATGTTTTAGTGCGGTTTTTCTTATCATAATATTGTAACTGGACTTTGTCAGTTATATACCCAAAATTTTGATTATTTTGTATTGTAAATACTATATTATTTTTAAAATTACATTGTAGTGTTTTAATGCAAAAAAGGCGAAATCGAAGTAACTTTAGTCAAATAATACCATCTCAACATCCCCTTGTTGCCATAGCACCGATTATTTTACGTGGTTCCTCTCCGTCATTTATCACAGGCACATTTGACTGCAAGTCCTGAGATTCGAACTCATAACGTTTGGTTCTGAATGGATAGGCAGTCCATTACCTATCGCTTTAACGACCATGGCTATTCGAAACGACTGCGTTGAGGCACCGTAGAAAGCGGTATGAAAATGGTTTAGAAAGTACAGCAAGAGTGGCATAATTAGCAAAATAATTAATCCATTAAAGGGTTAAACTTATTGTATTTGGTCAATGTGATATTTTAGGTAAACAAATAAACTCTTTTGAGCATAGTGACAGTGAGTGTGGTAAATTCAGACATATGCCCAGATCTCCTCTTGTCCGCCTACGTCTCTCCCAGCTCATTATTTTTACGTCATTATATTTACGCTGTCAAGAGTATGAAAATGATTCGGGTGTTTATACTCAGAAAACTACTAATAAATATATAAATCAGTGAACAAACTATGTCTTTATAGCCTTCTATAGCCGAGTAGAAGTATCCGTGCTTAAAAATCGTTATCGAGAAATAGTGGTATCGCCTCACCACTAGTTCCAATATTAATGGTTTTTTGTAGGGATATCCATAAATTCCTTATAGTGTTTCCAACTCTCTCGTTTAGTGCTATATAGTTGTCATCTACCAAAACAAAGAATTGCTCACACATAGTTAAGCGTCCCCTTTAAAGTTCTATAATATCAATACAAGGAGGATCATTAGGATGTCTTTTAGTATCCACGTATCAAGTACATTCAGGAGAGATTAATTAGTTTGCTCATACATGAGTGTGTCAGGGGTGATGGGAAAACTTAGTGTCCGCTTTGTGTGATGCATGTTGTTTACCTTCACTCTTTGATGTCTCTCTGCCAACTCCATTACGTCAAGAGTAGGGTTTACTTCCTTTCATCACGCACTTCTGTTTGCGAATTTTCTGAAAATCCTCGAAAACATCCCCACCTAAAATGAAGTTTGTGTAATATCCGGAGTTCTTAATGCTCAGTAACTCTATATACCAAAATATTGTCGAATTCCTCGTTGTGGGTTTGCCAACTAATTTATTCGTATGTTATTTGTGGGAAACTTCAAAGCGTTTACATTCATAAACAGGTAAACACATGCATCAGTTGATGTTTTATAAAATACAATATTATATAAATTTACAATTTCGTGTGTTCCACTCAAACCTTCTCTGCTGTTCTGAACTACACTTACATAAACATGCTATTGTCTACTTTTTTCATCACAGAAAGACATTCATTATGCATTTATGCATTTTGTTGTAGGTATAACAAAAATGCACTAGACTAAACCGTTAGAAACTTTTTAAAAAGCCATTCGTTTTGTAATTCTGTAACAGTTGCATGACCTTCAGAAAAAGAAACAGTAATTTTCATTTGGAAAACGTACAGTAATTTAAAAAAAAAAAAAAATCTTGAAGATGTTCAAGTCCATAAAATAAATTTAAGACATAAAGAGTATATTTAACTATATCCACATTTTTTATTGTTTACCAATTATATAAATGTCATTCAACATGAAAAAAGAACTTGACAGACTGTTCCAGGGAACTCAAATTATATATATATATACATATATTTGAGTTTTACTGTACAAGTATCTTTAAAATGTGTCACTTTACTGTAAATAATTAACTGATATTTAAGAGAAAATTAAAATAAATAAAACTTTTCTATCTAAAGGGTGTTTGATGTGTGGAATTTCTTTGAAATTCTTTGTTTCGTGTCCTTGAAGAACGTGAACTTAATTAGCAAATTTGACATTTAACGCGATTTAGTTTTTTGTTTGTGCTCATACATACGCTCACACACATATTCACTTGGATTCAGGGACATCAAAATATGTAGTTCTGGTGAAACTCCAGTATCTCTGGTATGTCCGGAACGCAATACATTTTCTACTCATTATAGGTAAACAATTAATTATTAATTCTAACGTTGTAGCTATAAACAGTCGTATTGGAAAAGGTGTTCCCATATTTGGGGTTCCGAGCCACATTTACAAGAGAGTAGAGAATTTGATAAAGATTGGAAGGAGATAGCCCCCGTACAGCATATAGAAATTGCAGGAACACACACATAATAATAGATTTTTAAGTACTTGGTAGGAGAGAAGTGTTAATTTATGTTTTATATGAAACCTTCCTTCTCTCTCTCCCACACATCAATTAATAATGCACGTAACTTCCTAGCAAGTTTTCTTTCCGGAATTTCGTAACCTCAAAAGGCTCATTATCACTTATCATCACTTTCTGGAAATATTTTACTTCCATAAACCAAGAAAAGTATCAATAAATGGAAACAATGAATATCAGAAACAAAGAGTCAGGCAAGGGGAAAACATGGCATTGAGAACGGACATACTCAATGCACTAACTGACTTCTGTATGCAACTTCCACGTCCAATCAAGTGAAAAACCAAGCATCCAGACCTGTAAACATCCAACCCCAGCAATTCTGCACAGCGAAGTCAGAACTGGCATCACCGAACTAAAAAATGGGAAAACGCCAGGAGAGCAGGCGATACAAATGTACTTCTAAACCAACAGATAATCATCTAACACCCATAATCTGCAAAATCTTCAACTAGATCCTTGAAACAGAGATAATACCAGAGCGATGGAATACCGGCACAATAGTTCTCTTGCACAAAAAGGTACCAGAGACAACATAAACAACTAGACCCATAAGTTGATATCAAATATGTACAAGCCGTTCACCAAAATTCTGAGAAGAAGATTAACGAAGATCCTGGACGAAAATCAACCACCTGAGGAAGCGGTTTTTCGCAAAGGATTGAGCACAACAGACCACCTACAAATTATCAACCAGCTTATTGAGAAAGCAGAGGAATCCCATCTGACTGTACACCCAGCCTTTGTAGACTATAATAAGGCGTTTGACTCAGTCGAGCACTTAGGTATAATAAAGGCACTGACAGCTCAAGGAATAGATACAAAGAACATCCGGATCCTGCAAAATAAATCTATAGCCAAAGTCTCGCCAAGATGACAGAAATGGAGATCCAGCATTTCGCACAGAAAGAGTTCGCCAGGGCGACCCAATCTCCCCCAAGCTGTTCGCATGTGTAATGGAAGATATATTTCGAAAAATGTAGTGCAACAAAAACTTTGGAATAAATATAAATGCGAGTAGAACAACGGTCGCTTCGGTAGAATAGAAGGTTGCCTATCTGCCTAACGTACAAGAGATCCGGAGTTCGAATCTCGGCCAGGGTGAGTTACCTGGATAAAGTTTTTTCCAGGGTTTTCCTTTATCCTGAAAGACGAATGTCGGGAATCTCTAAGCTCCATTGACCCTGGACTCATTTGAGCATCGTTTCACACATTTCATTCATCGTCCGATATGACTTAACGTTGGAGGATGTAAATTAAGCCCCCCCCCAAAAAAAAAACCAGACCAGCGACATAACTGCTCTGATCCCTGGTCTTGACGATGTTACAGTCGTCGTTATCGGTAACAGCTCGGTGTATAAACCTTCGGCTTATGCTTCTGACGCCCTTGCAGGTTGATGCTTCCGGTGCAGTGGTTGACAGGTACACGACCTTGTTCAACACCGTAAGTTTGTTTGCTATGGATTTTGTGATTCCTTTCAGCCCCCCTTTGATTAAAATACGAGTATATCAACAACTATGTTTAAAAAGTTACAATCATGCTAACAACAAATTAGATCCACACATCACCTCAAGTTATTTCATCGTTCTAAACTAGTTTCTGAGAAAATCAGACATTTGTACCAAGAAACTCATTCACAGAGAAATCTGTTAAAAACAAATGAACAAAACAAACACTTATATATTTTCTAAAAAAAAAAAAAAGTCATCATAACGCTTAAACAAACAAAAGCTAGTAAGTATAAATCGACAGAACAAAACGTCGTCTAGCATATGACCTAAAGTTTCCCTTCCTATTACGAAGTGTGTAACAGCTGTAACTATTTTTCATTAAGAATGTGCAAAAATCGCAGTATAAATTGGTGAGGATTTATCAGTATAGAAAATATATTTTAAATGTGAGTATTAAATTAAAGAGAGAATTCTAATTTATAACAGTGCAGAAAAAAACAGAAATGTCACTTTTTACCCATTGTTGGAATTAAATCACCGCTTAAATAATATTTCATTCCATTCCTTGTTTAAGTTTTCTAGAGCACAGTATAATTAATGGTTACTATATAAAACAACTCTAAGTTTTGTAATCTCGCCATCTAATGCAGTAAAGTATAACCTCGGCAGTTGTTCTTGGGGGTGTTTTAAAATGTTGATTCTAGAACCCATTATACCATTGCCGAAGCGTGCAATGAAGTGCTAAAAGCTCCGCTTCCCCAGGAATTTCAGGAGAAAAAGAATAAAAATAAAAATAAATCATGCCAAACAATTTTTTATTTGCTCTGGATAAGTTTTCTTCGTGAACATCCGCGGACAATTTCACAGCTGCGTAAGCTCGAGTGACGGTTCTGCGAGCTCATTCAATACTGAATATTTGTGTATTCACGCATTCGTAACCTTGAACATGCTTCGTACGTTTCCGGAAGCAGTCGCTTGAAATGTGAAGTTAAGTTTATCATCATCATCATCATCATCATCATCATCATCATCATCATCATCATCATCATCATCATCATCATCATCATTATTATTATTATTATCATTATCATTGTCATAATAATAATTATTATTGTTATTGTTGTTATTGTTATTGTTGTTGTTTTAGGGGGTGTTTTAAATACAACTACAAGTATACTTCAATAGCTTTAGCAATAGTAATTTATTTAAATTGGTGTATAATGGTGACAAACAGAAAATTCTTGTGAAGTTATAACTTATTAGCAGAAACGTGTGAATTGCATACTTTCTCCATGTTATTCACGCGGTGTGGGCCAGTTCTAGGAAAAATTGGAACGTCTGAGTGGAGAGGGGAAGCAGAAATGTCTGCTTGTAGTGCGACCAGTCTTGCAATGCAAGAAGGGCCTACGTATGAATATACAATTGTAAGAGTACTAAAAAGTAGCTTTTGTTTCTTGAGTCATCATTCTCCCTTATTTTAATGAAAATTATTATTTCGAGCTTCCCTCGCTTTGAAAGTCACAACTTGTCACTGTATAATACCCCAATATCAGCTTTAGCTCAGGCTTTCTAATCGAAGATGTTCTGCTTTTAAACCTCAATATTGACTATCGATAAATTACTTTCAATCGTATTCTCAAGTAGTTTTATTGGTAGGTATTACCTGCTTGAAGAATCACAACACTCTTTGTTCCTGTGTGGCCATCACATCCTTTGTCTGATATCACATCCATGTTTTTGTGCAGATTCAATCTTAACATTTCGAAGTTGAGTGTGAAATGTTCTGGAAAGCTTCAAACACAAAAGCAATTATCATGATGAAATTTCGAAGTGAAGGAAAAACTATGGAGCTGGTGGACTCCCCGTCTTGGCGCCGTCCTGTGTTTAATGAAACCATATCAAAACACAGCGCCATTGTTGCGGATGATGTATTGCCTACCGCCACTACAACAATATTATTGTGGTCCTAAAGCTGTTATCGTTCTCCCCCAAAACTTCGTCTCCTCATTTTTCATCTGACGACCAGAGCTTCCTATCGAGCCACGCGAGAACAAAGGCTCTCCGGAACTTGGTGTGAATACTCCTAACACAAAATGCTTCGGACAGGAACATGAATTAATATACAGGCCACGATTCCAATCTGGCTCGTTTATACAGGTGCGGTAATGCATATGTCGGCAGTTTGTTGCAACTACTGTTGTGTTCTATTTAGAAGCATTTGTTACCATAGATAAGTATCGATTTGTCTCCCTTCCACCTGGTCATTCTTCCAGCTTTTGTTTCCTTTTTATTTTAAAGTAAAAACGTTAGGGAATCCTGCCAAGTTATTTCGGTACCCCTGGTTTTCTCCAGGGAATGTATGCGTCTATAGGGAGTACCGAAGCCAACCGAGGCACTCTGGGGATCTAAATATGTAGTGGTTAAGGACCCTACCCTTCATTCGAGCACCCATAGTACCCTCTCACCCCAGCCATGCCTCCCAGGGCTGCTCCGTCAGACATGGACATAAAAGAATCATTGGTCCAGGTCTGAGTGTCGCCCCTCCCCCCAATGTTTTCATAGTCAAGTCACTACAAATGAAGTATTCATTTATAATTCAAGTATTAAAAGTGGATTTCTGTTTATCAAGTAGAGCCCTAAGAATTAAATTATGAAGTATTCCGCTGAAACATATGTGGAAATAGAAGTATAATTGGACGTGCGCAATGCTGAGTTCTGTTATGTTTGACAATATAACAGAAACGTCACTAGACAATAGGCAAGTACGTAAATAACAAGCCAACTCTATCACTCGTGCATTGTTTTTGTGTTTTGTATTTTATATCTATAAATTGTCTTTGGCCTTCCTTTCTTTTCTTTGCTTCCTCTAATGTATAAAAGATCCCGGAGAAAATGAAACAAGAGAAGAGCCATTGCAATAATCGTATTAATAAACCATAAGACTTAAAATTAGTATCAGTTTTATGTAACTGTGATGGTAAGTGCACAGTTGTTGCAATTTGCAATATTTCAGTGTTAACATTAGAATCTGTTGAAATCGTTGGAAGTATCAGTGAATCAATTTTAGTTACTTTTTCGGAGGAATTACATAGTATTTTTAAAAAATCCATCATTGTATTACTCCATACAAGACCTCCACTTAAGTATACAGCTTCCTTCACAAAAGCAAGAGTATTATAATCTCTCAACTTAGATTGGTCCTGCTGTAAACATCTGGGTGGGAAGAGAGATAGAGACAGAGATATTGGAATAGAAAACAGATAAGCTGTTCATTGGTTTATCGAAGTTAATGGGCGTTTTCCTCCCCTTCTTTAAGTACAGTACTCTACGTAGCTTTTGGGTCACTGCTCTACGCGAGCTAATTTCGGAGAGAGAAAAGTATTCAAATGCTTCGATTCTTATAAACGTAATAGCCCCACATTTTATCCTTCTGCTTCACATACCACATAGATGTGTTCTGTATACTATATACAGATTAGACACAAAATAGGCGAAATTATACACACTAATGACTTACTATGTTAAATTAAGCTGCATTTTATTTAACAATTACTAAAGCACTTTGCCATACATAATAGTTTTACAAGTGCTGCGCGATTTATCGATTACCAGAACTATTAATCGATTAATTCTTTATTTTAGATTAAAGATGAAAAGATTAATCGATTAATTTAGTCGATTAAAATTAATCGATTACAATAAATATTAATCACAACTCCTTTAGCCCAATTTGGCCCTCTTTGTTTTGATGTATTGCTTCCAGTGTAAACAGCCTTTCCAACGCATCAAGCTTTCACTAGACACGTAATGTTCTTTGAACCTTGAGATAATATAACTCCTGATAACTAAAAGAAATCACTCTGAACCCCGAGAGAGTCTAAATAACACTTCTGCTGTGAAATATTCTAAGAGGTACAGAACTACATACAGATGCTGACAGAGAGGTTTATTTCCTTACAGCTTATGTGTGACAACGTATCGTATACAACTGATTATCGCTTGCTAGTATAAACTGAACTGTACAACCTTGAACCGAACACTTCGCTTACGCAGCTATGGTTACGATAGCTGATCCCTCTTCTCAGGGCTGGTGGTGGTGTAACTTTGCTGTAAACTGCAGTAAGCCAGTAACGTTTCTAAGTTCGTGACATTGAGTGAAAGCTTTGTGTTAAAAAGTTAAAATAAGGAAAAACGTTATAAAGAACAACAGCATGTCAGTCTCACACATCTTAGTAGATATTGATATAATACGTTATTAAATAATTACAAAAATATTGTAGATCTAATTCAATACATATGTAAAGCACGTGCACTTGATGCAAACACATATTTTGAATTTAAATATTTAAAAGTTTCATAAATAATGAAATGTACAGAGTATTAAAGTACTTTATATAACCCTTACATTTGAACAGAATCGATTAAAGTATCTCGGTAAATCGATTAAAATGTTGATATATCTACAGCACTAGTTTTAACTATTTAACAATAGCTGATATTGATGATGCAGGTTACTATGGATACTGCTGAGATAAAAGCATTAATTAATCAAGTGTTAGAACAGAGATGTAGCAGTGAAAAATATCTCGTTTATGGAGTCTTCTTTTTAAGATATTGAGAAGCGTGAAATCAAATTTGCTAACAATTAATTATTTTGTTACAGAAAGGACATGGAGACCTCTCCGGCGATGTCTGTCCTGGACAAGGAGATCAGCGTGGCTGATGTAGCATCACATGTGATACTTAATGAAGCCAATGCTACTTTCGGTACATCAGAACTTTCCAGGTAGGATTCAGGATTTTGTCGTATCTATAACAAAGACATTGCATAACTCAACTTGGAGGCTGTCTGATGACACTGAATGCTACATTTATTTGCAAAACACTAGCCCTATACAAAACAGGTTTCTAAAGGTACAGGCATCGACAACAATGATGGCTCGATGTAAATTAATACAAGATCTCTGTTTATTGCGGGGGGGGGGAGTTACTTGTAACAATGGTTTCTCCTCCCTCCTCGTTCAATGGTGCAAACTTGATTTATTCTCTCTAGTTACCTGAACAAAGTGCTGGGTAACTGCATCCGTAAACATTCATTTCCTTTAATTATCCGGGAAATATACATTCTGCAGTTTGAAGTAAATACTCTACGTTGTATCAATATCGTTTGCCCGCAAGGACCAGCACCGCTATCTATCTCAGCTCCTCACTTTCATCAGTATGTTGAATTGGTATTTACCTTACTTTCCATATATTGCATACAATCCCCACTTAAGCTGGTGCGGCATAGATATCGCTGTTTTGATCATGTTTTGGTTACTTTAGCTGAAAGCTGCAATCTCAATACTGGTGGATGTCCAGTATCTTGCTTGTTTCCTGCACATATAGGCAGTGCAAGAAACGCATAGATAAATCAATCAGCGAAGGGCACGATTCTCCATCCTGATGAACGCATTCTTCCCTGTATATTCACTGATTGATTTTCTGCGCAGAAAGAACCACTCCTCGTTGACAAGAGGAATGTTGGGCATCTACCGCAAAACCGAGAGAGGCAAACATTACATCGCTTCCCTGGTTCTGATCTTCTCGTCCATCAAGTCGCGGGGAAACGGCTCTTGTTCGGCTTCTTACGGTCCACTGTTATTTCAAACACGGTGACCTACACAAAGATAATTATAATCGGCATCACACTGTATCCCTTGCAATGCGCCCGTAACAGATACAACAGCTTCGTCTGGTCTCAAAACGGTATAGTCGAGGATAGTGTCGCCCTGGCGGTAGGCTCGCGAAGCCGAAGCCGGTGGAGATTCGGAAAACTTCGGAACCAATCGTTACCGGAAGCGAGACAGTTGAGAGTAGTTATTGGTAAAATAAACAGTTTAAGGTTAGCTAGCAAACTGTAATGGTGACGAATGTATTTGCTAGGAGAATAAAGTGTAGTTTTTGTGTTTCGTAACCTCGTTTTATCATTTCACGAACCCACAAAGTCACAACTGGTGTCAGAAGTGGGATAACAACATCACCGAAGATTATGGCCATGGAATCGGTATTGGAAATGCTTTTGCAGAAGATGAACGAATTAACAGCGAAGTCGGAAGCGGCAAATAACAGCTTGGCCGCGAAGATAAAACGAGGTTACGAAACACAAAAACTACACTTTATTTTTCTAGCAAATACATTCGTCACCATTACAGTTTGCTAGCTAACCTTAAACTGTTTATTTTACCAACAACTACTCTCAACTGTCTCGCTTCCAGTAACGATTGGTTCCGAAGTTTTCCGAATCTCCACCGGCTTCGGCTTCGCGAGCCTACCGCCAGGGCTACACTGCTCCCTCCTCAAGGCTGGTCGTCCCGAACAACACCTCTACATCCCCAGTCGGATGGCATGGTCGAGAGGTACATCAATACCTTAGAGGAACACTTGAGGAAGGTGGTGGCCAGTCATCAGCGAAACTGGGACGTCAAGGTGCCACTGTTCTTGCTGGCCTACCGCTCATCAACACACGATACCACGGGAATCACGCCAGCCAGCTTAATGTTCGGCCGAGAGTTACGCCTCCCCTGTGACCTGGCTTTTGGTAGCCCTCCGGGGGTGAAACAGCCAGCGACCGAGTATGTGGAGAACTTGGTGGACCACCTCCACGACATACACAAGATGGCTCGCCAGAACATCCAGAAGGCGAGCGACCGCATGAAAACCCGATACGACAGGCAAGCCAACAGCCAAGGGTTCCAGCAAGGTGACCTGGTCTGGTTGTACCGCCCTACCCGGACCAAGGGACGTTGCCCGAAGCTTCAGCAGCCATGGCAAGGACCGTACCGTGTGGTGAAGCGGATTAACGACGTGGTCTACCGCATCCAGAAGGTGCCCCGAGGAAAGATGTTGGTGGTACACCTGGATCACCTGGCCCGCTACGAA
Source organism: Mantis religiosa (assembly GCA_030765055.1). Classification (NCBI taxonomy): domain Eukaryota; kingdom Metazoa; phylum Arthropoda; class Insecta; order Mantodea; family Mantidae; genus Mantis; species Mantis religiosa. The sequence continues at coordinate 64,033,863 of CM060958.1, read as the reverse complement.
GGCGCTGTTCGGGACGACCAGCCTTGAGGAGGGAGCAGTGTCGCCCTGGCGGTAGGCTCGCGAAGCCGAAGCCGGTGGAGATTCGGAAAACTTCGGAACCAATCGTTACCGGAAGCGAGACAGTTGAGAGTAGTTGTTGGTAAAATAAACAGTTTAAGGTTAGCTAGCAAACTGTAATGGTGACGAATGTATTTGCTACAAAAATAAAGTGTAGTTTTTGTGTTTCGTAACCTCGTTTTATCATTTCACGAACAATATTATTCATATTAATATTTCACAATATTATTCATAACAAATCATAATCGCCTTAAAATACATGGGTCATTCAAAAATTAGAGGCAATATGACGGCATTTGGCGCTATCAGCGGTAAATCATGTAAGCTGATAATAATGAAAAAATAAGAGCATCTAAAGTTTGCTAATTCTGAGCTTGAAAACAATCATTTTATTTAATAAGACATTTTAGTAAGTTTAATTGTAGACTTTTTACGTCCTCCAACGTCAAGTCATATCGGACGATGAATGAAATGGGCGAAATGATGCTGAAATGAGCCCGGGCTCTATAGAGCCTAGAGTTACCCAATATTCGTCTTCAAGGATAAGGGAAAACCCCGGAAAAACCTTATCCAGGTAACATCCTGACTGAAATTCGAACTCGGGACCTCTTGAACGTGAGGCAGGCACGCTACCATCTACGCTACCGAGGCGGGCTAATTGTAGGCTGTTATCTTTAGTGCTCTAAATATGTTTAGTAAGATGCTTCATTAAAATTCAGGTTGCAAGAGGTGCCAGTGCTCGACAATGCCATACAGAATTATTGGAAGCTTGTGGTAGACAGACTTCACCATATCGTACCGTGGCTAGGTGGACGAATGAATTTCGTAGAGGAAGGGAAGACGTTTATCAAAAACGTGGAGCTGACAGACCGCAAACAGCAAGTGATGATGTGCATGTGAATGCTGTCAGAGCACTGCTGGAAGAACATCGTTGTTGGACTTGAATTTGCAAGGGAAGTTGGAGTTGCTCCTGATACGATTCTCCACATACTTAAGAAGTTAGAGAAGGGGAAAACCTGCACTCGATAGGTTCCACACAATCTTACAGAGGAAACAGTGTGGCAGAGGATGGAAACAGTGAGATTACACTTAGAGTGCTATGGATGTGAAGGCGAGTGTTTTCTTCGACATATCATAACATTAGTTGAAACATGGATTCGATGTTACCAACCAAAATGGCCAGCAGACTCCGAGGAGTGCACATAGGTGACTGAAGATTGGACGGAAGAAGACGGAAACTACCGCACGAAGACGGCTCAGATACCTAAACAACCTCCCTTAGGGGAGAGGATCCGTCCCCTTCAGCTGCCGTGGTGCGGGCGCTGCGGACTCCTAGCACTCGTGCTACCTCTGACGTTACTAGAGGAACCTCGGGCCGAACTGCCGAGTCCCTCCCTGAATGGGAGTTGTTCGGATTGGGTTGGACTCAAGGGGGCAGTGGTTCCCGATACCCGTGGGAGATCGGGTACATCTCCGGACGGGGTTGAGGGAAGCCATATATTCTCGCGTACTAGCCAGCATAGCCAGTAGAATGTGTGCTAGATCACCAGGAGGCCCCACCGAGGTCAAATCGGTAGCCTTCCCCTTTGGAGTTGGCGGGCGTAAGTGGTGTATCCACTTCCATCCTATCTTGGGTCCATAGGACCAGATGGGGGGGGGGGGCTTGTTAGTCTCTAGGTCTTGCCTTATGGAAAGTCCCACGGAGGCGCCGGGCGTCCTTATGGGACAGCTCGGTAACTCCCTGGTCGTCAGAGGGGGGCTCAGTCTTCACTTTGTGTGGATTGCCCTGGTAGATACCCTCGAGCTCACATGCCTCGTCTCCCGACCCGCTGCCAATACCGGCATCTGAGCGGGTATCTCACGGTACCCTGAATGGGAAATTTTGGGCAATTGCGATTGAGCAAGATGCACCCAGCACATCGGACGCGCAACAGGCAGCAACGAGCTCGCCCTCACATGTCTACTCCACAGCGACACAAAGCAGAAGACTGTAGCACCAGTACCTGAACTGCATTTCGCAGATTCTTCCCCTGCAGAAGCAGAACCACCGGAGCTGCCAAACGCAACTGATCGGCGGCTTTCCTACGCCGCTGCAGCACAGCAGACACCACCGAGATCTTTGCATTCCTGACTAGCACCACTTGAATGACCTAAGTATATATTCAGCTGTTTACATACATGGATGTAGTGGCCTCTCAATATCAACATCTGTGATATTATAGCCCAAACATTGCTTATTCTCTCTCTTAAATGTTTCTGAGCTTGTGGTTCTATTTTCTAAACTTCTGTCTTTCATAAAAGGTCTGGCTGGTCACTAAATGAAACCAATGCCATATAATATAAATACCTGTTATCCAAAGTGCTTTTGTGTTAATAGCAGCTTATATTCAGTGAGATGAACGAAACTGAGTTTTCTATGCTATAACTACAGACATTTGTGATGCCTAGTAATCAAAATGGACTATAAATTGTTCATCAGTCACAGCTGACATATTATTCTTTGACAGGTGTAATTATTGAAAATATATTTGCAGGTATAACTTGATGTGAACAGTGCTTTAGTTCCCATGCAAAGTCTTTCAACGAGGAAATAAATATTTCCCAGGATAGCATAAAAATGAAACAAATTAAGTAATTCCTATTTATCTTCATTGCAACTCTTTATATATAAGGTAAGTGGGGGGAAGATGGGAGTAGGGGAAAGAGGCAAGTTTCGTAATATTTTCTTTATCTAGACTAGATAGCAGCACTTACCACAGCCTAGCATAGGGACATCCAGTTGGAAGTGTGCTGTGGTGTTCTTTTGTTTTATGTCTTGCTTCATCCAGTGATAAACAAGAAACAACTATCTGCAAACTTCGTAAGTGCAAGCAGTGTAATATTTCGTTACCCATACGTAAGCTCTAGCACTTAATGTTCTGCATGGAGCTTCACCTAACCATGGTAATTTTCCATGTGTGTCTTTGTGAGCACATGGTAGCTCGGTCCAATATGGCTGGTAGCGTACACCAAAAATAAGGTTCACTTGCATCTTACCCCAGGCATTGGGGGAAGCTGAAAGTTCTTTTATGACGGCTTGACCGATAATTCTTCAAACCATTGAAAACATTTTGACAGCAAGCTTTGAATACTTGGATTCATTCAAACTCTGCACGAAGAATTACGAGACTGCAGTTTGGTTCTCTCCTTTCTTCATTGTATCATGTTTCTAACATACGTTAAATTTACATTTTATAAGGTGTCTTACATGTTGTTTAACATGCGCAATTTACTTTATGTTTTAATTTCAAATTTCATGCTGTTGAATGTTATTCCATGTTGTTCCATCTTCCCCACTGTTAACTCTCATCTTCCCCTAATGATGCGGTAAGAGGTAAGTTTTGTTGCAATTAGTTTAATTGTACCTTTTTATCTCCTCACATTTAAGGACACTGATTACTGTTTCTCCCAGTAACAGTTAAATATACAGGCAATATCTTGAGATACTTTTTATAATTTTCTCCATTCCCATTTCCATGAAAAAAGGACATAACGGTAAAGTATGTCATCTTCCCCGACTTACCTTTATATAAAGTTAGTAGCCAAAAAGGTCAAACTGCACCAACAAAACCAGCTCTCGGACCGGGTTCGGCCCCCGGGCTATAGTTTGGCGAACGCTGCTTTAAGCTGCGGACGTCTATGCTGTAAATTAAAGTAACGAAATATTCATAAGTACAGATACTGCTATGTAGATAATAAATACGACTCCAGCAATGAATATTAACTGTGCTTACAGCACATTCCAATTAAAACTCATTTTACTTCCTAATTGGGAACGTTGCACTACTAATAAACCATGTTACTAATGAAATTAAGTTCGAAATTAATTAAGAGAATTCGCTGCACCAGTGGACGTAGTCTGCAGTAACTCAGAGCAGCTTAACAGGAATTAATTTTACAGTTTTTTTTTCTGCTGAAGCTCCCATAGAGATTTCTTGGGAGTTGCACAAATTGCCTTAGAATGTTGGAAGAGATTAATATGGTACACCTTTGTAAATATTTCTTAGATATTAAATTATGAAAAAATGTATTGGCAGATTTAAAATATTTGTGTGCATCCCATACAGTTATTAAGCAATCGTTGCTAAGTTGTGCCTGAAGTACAAGGTTCAAACGTATTGGAGTATTTGCAAAAGATTAAAACAATTACTAAATTAAACATTGGGGGTTTCTACGCGAAAGGAACTCGGAGTTTTGGATATTCAACATATTCAAATTAAACAGTACTCACTCTTTACTAGGATTGCCAGATTTCAAATGGAAAAAAGGAGTGACTCATTTTTTAACATTTTTTTAAACTAAGAAAGATAAATTAACAAACACATACTATGTTGAATACATAAACATTAAATTATACACATTAATGACCTCCCAAGTGCTCTTTAATCTGACAGGCAACATTTAAATGCATTTCACTGAACTCTTGGGATTTTTTTTTAATAAGTCCACATCACCTTTTTGCAGAATTATAAAATTCTGAACAGGATGTATTCTCATAGTTCACTGTCACCTGGATCTCTGCCGTGATTAAATCTGTTGAGCACCTGTTACTTGTGTCAGTCTACTTACTTTTCATGAATGAAAGTATTCGCTCTACAAAAGCATTTGAACCAGGTATGCTAAATAAAAATACTACCACTTTGGAAATATTTGACACACAATTGCCATGCCTGGGTACTGACTAAAAGAATGTAAGCCAGTTTGCTGCATAATCACCATCTTTGTTCACACTGCTGCAGAGATAATCTCGATGACTGCTGCATTCTTCGTTCAGGTCAACAAAACAAAGTGCCATTTTCCAAAGATTACATAAACTTTATGAAAATATTTTATTCATTATATATAATTCAATAATTCGAAGAAGGTAAATAAAAACGGAGAATTGCGTACTGAGGATAAATAATAAACGGAGGAATAAAATTTGGGAGAAATCTGTAAATCCTACTGTTTACTGACACACATCTTTTATTCTATCACTGGTCCTGCACTACGAGAGCGTCACCTTACCTTCGTCTGACTCATCTTTACATCTTGCAGACTGCTTGGCTTTACCTCTGCTAAATAGTAGCCACGCGAGTAACTCTTCAGGAATGTTCTAGAGCCTTCCGAGAGTGGCTTTTATGCACGGACTCTTCCGTTAGTACGCGAGACGTTCAGCGATTAAGCCTGAATTTAATTATTAAAATATGATTATTAGGATTACAAATTATCAGCGGCGTCTCCTCCTTACGTGCTGCAGTGCTGCAGCACGCTCTTGTCTGTTTTATATATCACATTGTATAAATTTTAAAAGACCATGTAGGTAACAATGCATTATTATAAGTATAGGAAATTGAGTAGACCAATAAGGAACTGTTGATGCATAGAAGACATCTGCGTAACATGGAACGCATCCGTGACGTCAGTGTGCTGAGAGCCAGCAAGCTCGGTAATCAGTTATTGCGCATGCGTACAACCTTCCCCTCGTGCATCCCCGATGTCCTGAGCTCCCTAGATTTTCGCACAAATGCGTGCTGCATCTGGGTGTTGCGCGGGTATCATTCGCTGTACGGTGAAGCAGGGACGCCAGCACTCATAGTTATAGCTTTAGAAGTTGAATATGCATTGAAAATCATTTAACGATCTATCATCGCTTTATATTTTAGTTCTAGAAACTAATTTCATTCTTCTTACGTAAACAGATCCAACACCTAATGGTTATTAAATCGCAGGGCAGACCGTGATGCACCTATCATGTTGGCACGACACTCCATTCCTGCGACCATAACGAGAATCTCTAACAACAAGTGCATGAGTTTCGCATGCTCGCATTGTATCCGGTATTTCTTTGTGTAACGTCATTTAGTTGCTATATTAGTTTCTTTATTTTATGTGTGAGTGTGAAACGTGTTATAAATTCGCTTTATCAGTGTATGAGTAATTTAATATTACGCGAACTTTAACGGTACAAAAATGTTAGGGCAGTCAATACCCGATTTAAAATTTAAGCAAAAAGCGAAAGGAACTAGAAATTCTGTTTATAGCATAAAGAAACACCGGTGCATGGACTTCATTTTTTCGAAACTTTTTCGAACTCTCTATCAACGTTCCGTCATGCGCACGTACAAAGTTGGTACGATGGTTAAAACTGGAAGTTGAAACCAATTACAGTTTAGAACTTACACACGTGATTCACACAAAAATTTAAAATGTAACGATAGAGGGGGAAATCCAGGAGATAGTGGATCCGTGATTTTGATACAGACACACTCTATCTCGGTCGGGGCGTAGTGAAACCACGTCGTACATACCAGTGCGGTAGGAATACACTGAATACATAACACGTGTAAAGAACTCTTTTGTTACCGCCAAACACAACACACGAGTCTACAAACAGCGACTTTACAGGTGGCGAGTGAGGTATCTAATTACAGTAGTGAATAAATCGATCATGGAATAGTCGAGATGTTTTCTTCGCTGATCATACCACATCCAGTCAGGACGTATCCCACACCCTGGAACAAAGAAGAGAGTCCATGCAGAGCGAACCCCGAGGAAAACCCCAACATGTCTAGGAAACCTCCCCTATCCGTCACCTTCCCTACTTTATGAGGTGTTGAGTGCTGGGAGGACTCAACCAGGTTCCTAACGGGCAAGGACCGCCTCAATCCTGGGCTCATTTGAGCATAATTTCAACCATTCATTCATCGTACGATATGCCTTAACGTTGGGGGACATTTATTTTAATAAGAAAGCATTCAGTTATTCTGCCTTCAAAATTGCAGGTAGCGATTTTATTTCCACAGCACCCCTATCTCGTCTAACTTTTTCTCTTTCACAACTTTGGCTCTTTCTTAATTTTTTATTTAATTTGAAAATAAGTTGATTGTTTTTAGTTTTGAAAAAAATTAAATGGTAAAAAGTGCTATATCTTTAAGAGAATTTTTGCGACAAATAAAATGCAAATTTTTAAATGTTCTACTCTTCATTCTGAATAAGATTTGTTTAATGTTAAAGCATTGGAGGCATTCAAAATGTTACTACACTAGAAAATATACAGCTGGTTTAAGCACGCAACATATGCCAAATAAAGTGCTTTTATAGTATTAGTTATCCGTAAGGTTACCATTCGCCGATAAAAGTGCTGCTTTAACCTAACGTATTCTTTTCATACTGGCTGCAAAGAAATGTGTAAATAAGGTTTATCTTGACTAACAAGAACTAGCAAAAGTATAACTTAAAATTACAATAAATCATGTGGATGCAACACATTCCACTTTTCTGGTGCTCAGATAACAATACTTTCCAATTTGTTTAGGTTTTTATAAAGTTTGATTTACCAGCTTTACTCTGATAACCAAAGATAACTAAGATCTGGGATTTCCTGCAGAGCAAAGCGAAATTCTCTCCGCAGACAGTTCTAGAAACTTGTTAGCGACGAAGGCGTGCCAACATTGCAATCGGACGTAGAAACAGAACAAAGAAAGATTGCTTTGGCACTGAATCATTTAAGATGATATGGTGGAGATAACCCCAGAGGAAATATATTTTCTGCACCGCCCCAAAACGGCACATGTTAGATATACGGTTGGAGCATATATTATTAGGAAAAAATATGGAGCACGTCGTGGAGAAAACATGTGAAGGTGCAAGCAGCGTAAGTAACCAAGATGAAGGAGGAGCCGGCAAATAATATTTCTAACGGAAATATACGGGGTTTCCGAGAAAAAGGCAACGTCACAGTGAAGTAGAGGTGACATACTCAATCCATTCCCCCGAGGCAAACGTTTCAAATATTGGGGCACTGGGAGACTCAACTGAAAATGAAAAATATGGCAGCGAGTTGTATATACACGCATTTTGGAGCTTTCCACTTGCTGTTTTCTCATTTAGTAGATAGATAAGGAATCTCTATTACATTGCTAAAATAACTATACAAGAAAAAAATAACTTTATAGGTGAAGTTACTTGATTTTGTCTACTCTTGTAAAAGCTATTCTTAAAAATTCTTATTCATCTACTTAGATTATATAAATTAAAATAAAGGTTTACAAAAAATTTCTCATCCCTAATTCCTTCGTAGGTTAGTGCAGGAATGTAATAGACATTAAGGAATAGCCAAATCTTTTAAAGCTAATCGCTATATAAGCACACAAAATTTTCTGTACACGGCCAAGAGATAAACAAAGGAATAATGGCTTCCATTTGAGAGGACCATAAGTATTCGAAAATTCAGACAAATAACAAGAATTACCTCCGAAGTTTGAAATATGTTGTGTGTTTTAGCAAGATATTCACTTTTTGCATAATAAGAGTTCTTCTAAGGACATCCAAGGAGGTATCCCGTAGGGGAGAGGATCAGTCCCCTTCAGCTGCTTTAGTGCGAGCGCTGCGGACCCTTAGCACTCGTGGTACCTCTGACGTTACTAGAGGAACCTCAGGTCGAACTGCCGAGCCCCTCCCGTCGGGGAGTTGTTCTGATTGGGTTGGACTCGAGGGGGCAGTGTGTTCCCGACACCCACGAGGAATTCGGTACCTCCGGCCAGGCTACGGCCGCCCGGAGAGGGTGAAGGGTTGCCTCATAAATCCCGGGTACAAGCCTGCGGAGCTAGTAGAAGGTGTGCTAAATCACCAGGCGGCCCCACCGAGGTTTTCGGTAGTCTTCCCCGCGGGGTTGACGCGCGTAAGTGGCGTATCGGCGTATCCACTTCCATTCCGTCTTGACGTTGTCAACGGGGGGCTCTTTAAGAAATCAGAAACCCCCGGAGTTATCCATCGCTCCCGGGTTGAAGGAGACCAGGGTCTTCCGACTTCTGCGTAGATTCTCTGCATTTAACTTATCTAAAGAGGTATCCCTTAGGACAAGGCAGTTCGAAGTACACGTAAAAACTGTATGTCTTCTTCCACCACAATCCCTATCATCACCTTGTCACCGGAAAGTTCGCTCAATAGTTGGAAATGTGTAGTGTTTAACGCCCGCTTTTACTACATACGGCACCGCAGGCGGTGACACTGATGATGCATGAGATGAAGATGGAGCACCGGTGGAATGGGATGGCGGGGGAAACCGAAGGTCCCGGAGAAAACCCGCTCCAACGCCGTGTTGTCCACCACAAATCTCACTTTGCGGTCGCCTGGGATCGAACCCGGGCCGCCTTGGTGAGAGCCAAACGGTCTAACCACTGAGCCACGGCGTGGCCTCAATAGTTGGAATTACCCCATAGCGTCCAACTGCATTAACGCTGGAAGAGACGTCTTTTTACGTGAAAGACGAGGCAGTTTATACCACCTGTTATAGTACCACTTACAATAGATAGAGCAAGTGTGTATTGCATCCTAAAATTGAAAATCTACATTTAATCAAACCACACATTTTCAGGATCCGTGACCCCACTCCTCATAACTATTTTTAGAATAATCCAATGTCTTTTTGTGAACATCAAACTCAAAAATCTAATTTTTTTAAGAATACCAAGCACGGTATTCAATGTATGTATAAGAAATAATAATAGCCTTTCATTCTGTTGTGTCTGCCAGCAAACGAAATATTATGTATTACAAGAATGGCAAGAAGGGTGGGATAATGCACACGTAGGAAGAAGAGTACATGATTTATTTTAGGACATTAAAGAGAGGCTAAAATTGGAACATGTAAAACCAAGAAAAGCATTTTTTTCATTTCGTTACAGGACATGGCCCATACAATGTATATTTAAAAAGAATAGGGAAGAAGAACTCAGATTTATGTGAGCAATGTAACTGTTTAGATTCGCCTGAACATGTTATTTTTGAGTGCAATAAATATAGTGAACTAGTAGAAGACGGTCGAAGGAAACTTCAAGGAAAATGTTTATGGAACATCTTAAGAGATGCAGAAGATTATGTACATTTAGACAATATATATCAGGTAATATCCGTTAAGGCGTTGGATGAATATATGACCCGCGACAAAATATTTCAAGAAAGAAATGTAAGAACATTTCAATCTACGAGAAAAGAATATAACTTAAGAGATCGTCGGAGGGAAATTGGACCAAGAGAAACTGAAGATACAGATTACCAGACTTGAAGACCTCATTTAAGACGCACAGCCGATAAATAAAAGATGCCAATTATGGACATTAGAAAGAAGACAGAGAGACAGAAAGACCATAGACAGAAAGAGAGTACCAGGAGAGAGAAGATATATTTGGAGAGTATCAGAGCGGACAGATGCAACTGATCATGCAGAAGCGGAGAGATGACAACCCGGATGTCTGGAACAGACGAACCAGCTCCATCTACTGATGCCAATCCCTTTAGGAGATGGATACCAGTAAGAGGAAGCTTTGGATACCAGTTGCAGAAGAGAAAATTTTAAAACTGTAGGCAACAGACCTTCGTAGCTTGTTATAAGAATTAAAGCTGTAGTAGAAATGTAGATTTGATTTATATTGTTGAAGTAGAAGTAAAGTAGAGAAAAGACTACTTTAGATAGATTAGATGAATATATTTGTAAGGTTACTGGAATCTAGTGATCTTTAGGTTTAGTTAGTTCGTTGAGGTAGAATGTAGATTATATCTGTAAAATTTGTAAATTGTTTTGTGAAATGTGGTTCAGAAGTTAATAAAGTTAAAAATGAACTTTGCATAATAAGGCCTGGTATAGATTCCAGAAACCGGGCTGTTAGATTTGCAGCTTTTTTTTCCTGTCTGCCAGCAAGCTGTTAAAATTTCAAATTACAAGTTCGAAAGACCATAGACAGAAAGAGAATACCAGGAGAGAGAAGACATATATGGAGAGTATCAGAGCGAACAGATGCAACTGATTATGCAGAAGCGGAGAGATGACTACCCGGATGTCTGGAACTAACGAACCAGCTCCATCTACTGATGCCAATCCCTTTAGGAGATGGATACCAGTAGGAGGAAGCTTTGGATACCAGTTGCAGAAGAGAAAATTTTTAAATTGTAGGAAACAGTGTTTCGTAGCTTGTTATAAGAATTAAAGCTGTAGTAGAAATGTAGATTTGATTTATATTGTTGAAGTAGAAGTAAAGTGGAAAAAAGACTGTTTTAGATAGATTAGATGAATATATTTGTAAGGATACTGGAATCCCGTAATGTTTAGGTTTAGTTAGTTCGTTAAGTTAGAAAGTAGATTATATCTGCAAAATTTGTAAATTGTTTTGTGATATGTGATTTAGAAGTTAATAAATTTAAAAATGAAGTTTACATAATAAGGCATGGAATAGTTTCCAGAAACCGGGCTATTAGATATGCAGCTTTTTTTTCCTGTCTGCCAGCAAGCTGTTAAAATTTCAAATTACAAGTTCGAACTACTTATAATGGCATGCCCAAGGAGAAAGCTTGCAGTCATTCTGTAGAAAATGGAAAGGAAAGTCTTCCGAAAGGAAGGAAATAAAGCCTTTAAACATGTGATGGAGTTTTAACAACTTTCTGCCAGACATAAGATTCTATCCAAGGATTTTCAAGAAACTTCCCACCTCACGCTACCATTTACATCTAACATTTTTGTTATTTATTCACTCAAAAACAGCTTCTGCGATTTTGATTAAACCACCATATGTCTATGATATTTTCATGATTAACGTGTAGTTCCAAAATTAACTGATGTGCATTTGGTGTTTTGTTTTATCTCTTAGAGTAATGTCAAAATGCCTTCTTGTTACTATAGTAAAGTTATTTACTCTGTAAATGTTGTAACTATCCACTGTTTGTTTTCTCTCTACTATTAGAAGCATTGAATATAAGTTATATCATGACACTGTTTACTTATTTATCCCATTATTTTCTGCAAACATTAAGAAAACAAATAAGTTATATTTATCAGAATTAAAACATTGGACGAAACAAATAGCTGCTTATTTATTAACAACCTTTAATATTTCTAAATGTCACAAACGTACGAGTATTTCTGGTCAGTTTTAATGAGATTTTAGTCAAATTCTGAAGTGTTGTATAAAAAGCTTCGCTATATTACATTCATGTAACTTAGCCTCCTTTACGAACGATGGAGAGAAATGACAGTTGCCACGCATATACCCGCAAGGGGGAATAAGGGATTACACACGATTTGTTACGAATGAGGGTTGTGTGTGTGCGTGCGTGCGTGCGTGTGTGCGTGTGTGTGTGTGTGTGTGTGTGTGTGTGTGTGTGTGTGTGTGTGTGTGTGTGTGTGTGTGTGTGTGTGTGTAATTTACGTCCTCCAACATTTAGTCATATCGGACGATGAATGAAATGGGTGAAATAATGCTCAATGCGTCCGGTGACCAGGAAGCTTAGAGTTACCCAACATTCGTCTTTCAGGATAAGGGAGACCCCAGAAAGAACCTTAACCAGGTAACTCACCCTGACCGAGATTCGAACTCGGGACCACTTGAACGTGAGGCAGACATGCTACCATCTACGCTACCGAGGCGGGGGAGAATGAGGTGACAATTTATTTTTTGGAAACGCTAATTCATACATATTTGCGCCCACCTCTGACTACCTCAGGTTTAAGAGGTCCCGACTTCGAATCTCGGAGAGGATGATTATCTGAAAAAACAAATTCGGGGTTTTCTTTTATCCTGACGGATTAAAGTCTGGTAACTCTAAGCTCTATGAACCCTAACCTCATTTGAGCATCATTCAGGGGTGACTCGTCCTTATGTGCTGCAGAAGACTTTTTTGTTTCTTTTCTCTTCTGTTTTCTGTTTTTTTTTCTGTAGAAATCTTAAAAGACCATGTAAATAACAATGCATTATTGTTAAGTATAAGAAATTGAGTAGACCATTAATAAACTCTTGATGCATGGAAAACACCTGCGTAACTAATGGAACGTATCCTTAAGTTCAACGTGTTGAGAGCCAGCAAGCTCTGTAATCAGTACTGGCATGCGTACAGCCTTCCCCTCTTGCCTCACTGATCTCCTAAGTTCCCTAGATTTTCGCACAAATACGTGCTGCATCTGAGTGTAGCGCGGTGATCATTCGCTGCGCAGTGAAGCAGGGCCACCAACACTCCTGTTGTAGCTCTAGAACTTAAAATGCATTGAAAATCATTTAACAGTCTATCATTGCTTTATATTTTAGTTCTAGTAGCTAATTCCATCCTTCTTACGTAAAGAGATCCAATACTTAATGGTTATTAAATAGCAGGGCAGGTTGTTTGTGATGCACCTGTCATGTTGCCACAGCACTCCATTCCCGCGACCATAACGGGTATCCCCCATAACAAGTGCATGTGGTTTGCATGCTCGCATTGTATCCAAGTATTCCTTTGTGTAACATTATTTAGTGGTTGATACCAGTTTGTTTATTTTGTGTGAGTGTGAAACGTGTTATAAATTCATTTAATTCAGTGTATGAGTAATTTAGTATTACGAAAACTTTAACCAATAAATAATGAACACGGTTAACGAACTTCTGAAAAGTCCCTTTTTAAGGCGAGCATTAGAAGAAAGGGTTAGTATAAAAATGTTAGGGCGGCCAATAACCGATCTAATAATTGAGCAAAAAGCGAAAGGAAGTAGGAATTCTGTTTACACCATGAAGAAACATCTGCGTATGGACTTAATTTTTCGAAACTAGGTGAGTTGCATGGAGTTCCACGCCAAGCACTCTGTTATTTTTCGACACGAGCCGCCAATGGCATCACTTTACCCATTTCATTCGTTGTTCGATATGACTTAACGTTGGAAAACCTAAATAAACAAAATCACATACTTACATAAATTAACTCATTCTTCGTGGAAGTCTTTCAGAGTACAAATTTCGAAGAACTTCGCATAATTAAATCAATTTATAAGTTAGAAATAGTCAAATGTCATTGTTAAATAGTTTATCTCTATGATATCACACATCTTTTTGCAGCCATCTTCGTTCGCGACGGATGATAATTTTGTAAATCTGTTATAAAATCAGTGTAATTGCTCACCTCGAAACGACTTTGCTTTGAAGATATTTATTCAAATGACTGTACACGCGCTTTCTAATGACCTCTGTCATATAGTGCATTGGTCCCATCTGGATTCCCACTTCATTTTAGAACATTACATTACAATGTCTGCATATGTCGGTTTGCACAAAGACCAAATTATAAGGAAATGTCGCATCATAGTTGATATTACTGAGACTTTCAGACGTCAACTGTCAGCCCTTCCTCCCCCACACCTTGGAAATAAATCACGTCATGTGCCACACAGAAACAAACCCCAGCTCACTTTTTCTCGAGGGTAGTTTGTTCCAGCTGTTACATTCCCTGACGAAACAAATTTCAACTACGTCTAAACACGTACAAAGGAATACGAAAGTAGCAAAAAATAGGAAACAGCTGAATACGTCATTCCTACCCTTATGTTTCGTTAGTAAAAATGTGTATGCGTTTATATTTTGCTTTGATTTATTTGTAAAATTAACTGCTTTGCTTCATGAATGGTGTCCAATCTTACTGTTTGCTTTGTTTGGACGTTTTGAGGATATACTGTTTTATTATTTCTACTAGTTCTCTATGTTAGGTAGGAGTAATTTTAAGAAAAGTTCTGTGTGTGCCTAGAAAACCTAGACATTTGCACAAAATTTAAAATAATTATAGTAGGAAGCATGTGACCAAATTTTGAAAAGATTTAGATAACAGTTTAAAAAATTCAGGAATTTCACCTTGGGTACCACTAATACTATTTGAATGTGTACCCTTTTTATTATAAATGCTCTCTTGGTGTGTTTCAATTACTGTTCACATTATCTTGGTGATTCTGGTCATTTTATTATTTTTCTGTTAAATACAAGGCCTTCGGTTGGACATTTCTCATCACTGGGAAGTAAAGGTAGATTAGGCAGCGGAGGGAACACCTGGCACCTCGATATGCAATTGAATCTTTTGTGCGTACCCTCGGGAGGAACGGATGAATTGCGGCAACCGCAGGAGGCGTATGGGCTGCAGAGACGGGCAGCGTACGCCATAATTAAGCGCAGTTCCTTGACAGTTACCAAACGAAATAGCTCAGGTGGTTTCGTCTTGGCCCGCATTCGGGAGGTCCAGGTAGGATTTCAATAGTCGACCTACCTCACTCATGGGTTTTGTCAGGGGTTTTCCAGGGCCGCTAGGATGGTTAGGCTAATTAAAACTCCCGATTTTTCTGCCCCTCCCTTTCACTTCCATTATCATTTCGTTTCATCTCTCATCTGATAGTTTCTTTCACGGTAGAAGTGTCGGGTGCCTCGCCGGTGCATGACGGGATTATATGCTCTGAGACACTTTCTCCTCCAGCGAGACGGACTCCGGTCTCCGGCCTAGTGGGCCGGTTCAGGAACGCAGCTGGCGGGATGCCGGTTGTGAAAGCTTGCCTGGAGTATCCTGCTTTGGGAGAAAGGTGGCCTCCGGTCTCCGAACCGGCCTCATGACTGTTTCGGAGCCTTCGTAAGTGGGATGTCGTTTGTCTTAGAACGTCGGGGAGTTTCCGTCTAGTTAACTGTAGGAACCCCGCCCTCTTTACTATAGTAACTCCTTGGGTTGGCCACCTTGTGTCTCCCGCCTGCGGTGCCGTATGTAGTAAAAGCGGGCGTTAAACACTACACGTTAAACACTACACATCACACACCTTGTGTCTCCTCGCACCTCATCCTTCCTCCCGAGGGTTCCCCACTTGGGGGCCTAGATACAAACGACCAGTCTGGTCGAGATACGAATCCCATGCGAACAATCCAACCCAATCCGTGACAGTTACTAGCTTGGTGCTCTGCGGTGACTCACTCAAACCACCCAGGTGGTTCAGAGGCTTCCTTCCTGCAAACACCTGGGTGCAGTAGAGGCTGAACGACCACATTCTGACGAAGCCGATAGGAAGTTCCAAATACCAAACCTCTACAGCATTTGTTCACTTTCGACTAACATACCACATAAGAGAAAATGTGGTGGAAGACACACCTCGTCTTGCCTCAAGGGATAATCCGCAGGAAAAAGAACCCATGGTCACTCAGTGGCCCCCAAGAATCGAACACGGAACCTCGCACGTTATGGTAGACCCATCACGGTTGGTTTGACACCGGGAAGCACGTTATCTGATGTCACAGTCGGATACCCTTAACCTCTTAGTGCTATACATTTTTCGTTTACATTATAGCTACATAGATAAATCCGTCGTAAAAGATATAGAAATGAAAAATCTGCATTAATACTCATATAACTAACATCAAGCTACACTTATAAAACAAATTAAACGCGGGACCAATGGAGGGATTGATCATTAACATCAACCAACATCCAAATGCAACAGTGTCTCTACTACGATTATCGCGTGGTTTCAATTCCTGTACTACAGCTACGTTATAGGGTGTACTGTACTTGCGGTTTTCCTGATTCCTGTGCAACATTTCTTTGTGCTTCTTTCTAACTTTCCTCCTACATCATCGAGTTTTTCCTCTCTAAGAACACGACACATTACTTTCGATTTCTCACTAAAAGAACTGCTCTTCCTTCTTTAAATATGTGCGCAAGATTACGTTTTGAGGTGAACAAACAGCACGAAGTCTGTCTATAGATCGCTGTTGCTTTTGTGACACAATATAACATAGAGACAACTGATCTCTCAAGAAGTTGTCACTAAGGTTCAATTTTCAAAACGGACAGTTACCTCAGTCTTCACTTCGCTTTCTATCCAACTTCCGCGCTTCATCAATTTGAAGTAGTTCCTCTGTTCACTATCACTTCATTTTCTTCCGTGACATAGCAACTTAACGAAATACTCTGACGTAGCCGTTTCTTCCGGAGGTTCGCACGCTGGGGAGTCCAGCACGTTACGTCTCTAAACTCGTGACTATATATACTCCTGGAAATTGAAATGAGAACACCGTGAATTCATTGTACCAGGAAGGGGAAACTTTATTGACACATTCCTGGGGTCAGATACATCACATGATCACACTGACAGAACCATAGGCACATAGACACAGGCAACAGAGCATGCACAATGTCAGCACTAGCACCGTGTATATCCACCTTTCGCAGCAATGCAGGCTGCTATTCTCCCATGGAGACGATCGTGGAGATGCTGGATGTAGTCCTGTGGAACGGGTTGCCATGCCATTTCCAGCTGGCGCCTCAGTTTGACCAGCGTTCATGCTGGACGTGCAGACCGCGTGAGACGACGTTTCATCCAGTCCCAAACATGCTCAATGGGGGACAGATCCGGAGATCTTGCTGCCCAGAGTAGTTGACTTACATCTTCTAGAGCACGTTGGGTGGCACGGGATACATGCGGACGTGCATTGTCCTGTTGGAACAGCAAGTTCCCTTGCCGGTCTAGAAATGGTAGAACGATGGGTTCGATGACGGTTTCCATGTACCGTGCACTATTCAGTGTCCCCTTGACGATCACCAGAGGTGTACGGCCAGTGTAGGAGATCGCTCCCCACACCATGATGCCGGGTGTTGGCCCTGTGTGCCTCGGTCGCATGCAGTCCTGATTGTGGCGCTCACCTGCACGGCGCCAAACACGCATACGACCATCATTGGCACCACGGCAGAAGCGACCCTCATCGCTGAAGACGACACGTCTCCATTCGTCCCTCCATTCACGCCTGTCGCGACACCACTGGAGGCGGGCTGCACGATGTTGGGGCGTGAGCGGAAGACGGCCTAACGGTGCGCGGGACCGTAGCCCAGCTTCATGGAGACGGTTGCGAATGGTCCTCGCCGATACCCCAGGAGCAACAGTGTCCCTAATTTGCTGGGAAGTGGCGGTACGGTCCCCTACGGCACTGCGTAGGATCCGACGGTCTTGGTGTGCATCCGTGCATCGCTGCGGTCCGGTCCCAGGTCGACGGGCACGTGCACCTTCCGCCGACCACTGGCGACAACATCGATGTACTGTGGAGACCTCACGCCCCACGTGTTGAGCAATTCGGCGATACGTCCACCCGGCCTTCCGCATGCCCACTATACTTCCTCGGTCAAAGTCCGTCAGCTGCACATACGGTTCACGTCCACGCTGTCGCGGCATGCTACCAGTGTTAAAGACTGCGATGGAGCTCCGCATGCCACGGCAAACTGGCTGACACTGACGGCGGCAGTGCCCAAACGCTGCGCAGCTACCGCCATTCGACGGCCAACACCGCGGTTCCTGGTGTGTCCGCTGTGCCGTGCGTGTGATTATTGCTTGTACAGCCCTCTCGCAGTGTCCGGAGCAAGTATGGTGGGTCTGACACACCGGCGTCAATGTGTTCTTATTTCCATTTCAAACAGTAATTCTCGTTGAAACGCATGCTTGACTCATTCATTCGCTTCTTCGAGACTTACGGTGTCGCACTTCCTCACTTTCGACACGGGAAGATCCTCTCATTTATGCTGCCGTAGCAAATTATCAGGGCGTGCGAGCGTGTCGAAAATAGATAAAATTAAAGTCTTGTGGCGAAAGTGCTTATAGAGTTTACAAAGGGCGAGAGCGTGCCTCAACTTGTTTACGGTTCCGAATACACCGCGGCGATCTTTCGATACCTTGGGCATAGTCGCTACCTCCGTACATCACGGACTTCGTGTCAACTGATTAGTTGGCACATGGAGAGGATAGAAAGTGCAGGGAAGACAGAAAACCAGTTAGAACCAGCTAAGTGCTGGACAGCCAGTTCACCGTAATACGGCCACGCGTCCAAACAAAGCCTATAGATGACAATTGAGTCGGAGTAACCTCCGACCAAAGAGTTTTTCTGTCATATTAAACTTTGGATCGCGATTGAACGATTCTGAGCACAGAAGTAAGATATCTGAATAAAACGAGACATGAACCTAGGGGATGACTGAAGTTATTATTGATAATGACGGCAGGCACGTTACAAATTCTGTAATTTAGATAATTCATAAACAAAAATTAGGACTAAACAAATCAAATATTACACTTGATTGGAGGCAGAAAAACTTTGTGTTTAAACTAAAACGCTGATATATAATGATCAATTTGAAGAAGTGAAAGAGAATACTAAGACAAATGAAAAACTTACAGTAAAATCCTAAAAAGAGTTATGGTAGCTACTTGGAAACCAGCAATGTACGTCAGAAAGTTTCAGGAATGACAATTCCGAGAAGTAAGCAGATATTAATCTCCGTCTATTAGAAAAAGCAATATTCGTAAACGATCGCTTCTGTGAACTCTTAGCCTTGCTACTGGACCCAAAGAAAATTCTGCAAGAAGTGATGAACCTTTCTTTAAAGAATTTATTTCATAATAACAATTCTATATTATTTTTACTTTGTCTAGTAGGTATCCAGAGGAAGCATTGTGTTGTATCCAAAACTTTAATGCCAATAATTCAACAAGAAATACATATCCTGAGACTGCAAGTCAAACAAAAGAACTTCAAAAAAATCTGTGTCTTACTTTCTGTTTGGAAACAGCACACCTGAAAATGGGAAGTCATGAATATACCAAATCTCGTACTTATGTTCAGCATACGCCGAGGATTCGACAGTATTTGACTCATTATAAAGGAGAAGCCAGGTTCTGTACCCTTAACACCATAACCTAAAGATTTATTGTATTATCTCCTCATTTTACAGTTTTAATTGAATAGCTGCGTGCCCCAATGAGAGACAGTAGTTTACCAACTAAATTCATTTTAGGAAGATCAAATTCTGGGTTTATTAAGCTCAGTAATTCAAACGTTTTCCTAATTTTTCCTCGAAATCCCAGGATCAGCAAAGCCATGCCTACTGTAGTAAACCGCTGGAGGATTCAGCAGGAAGATTTTTAAAAAATCGCTCCACCCCAAAATACACTTTCCATGAGCATAATTTCGAAAGTTTGATTTTTAAAAAATCTGCAATAATGATCATGATTAAAATATCATAGGCACCTATAAGATATTTTCATGACAAAATAAATCAGTATTTCGAGAGAAAATAACCTTCGAAGTCCTTTCTCCCATTAATAAATGAGAGATAAATTCCTCACATACAAAAAACGTAGTTCCCGTTAACGCGTGCAAATTATGTGACCATTTCACACATACGTCACTGTCCTCGAATAGACCAATCATGTACTATGATTCGTCAAATACCGACCATCGCTGATCTCTACATCGGTAGTTGTACACCATACCGAATTATCGCTCAGCAATTGCCACATGTCCCTTTACTGTTGGGTATTATAATATTATAAATGTGAGTTCAAATACTTAAATCAAGTTTGTTGTTCTCGTACAAAACGAATATTCGACTTAAATATTTAAAAATTTATTTTAGTTTAAAAGAAATGAAGTTTGTTGTTTGAAAATAGAGGTTATGTTACCTTAGTATTTTCTTATAATCAATATGTGCCACCTAAGGGCTTTAAGACCAAAGTGGATTTCACCAGTGTTAGCTTTTTTATTATTTTTTATATTATTTGTTCCATTTATACCCCGCCTTTAACTCCAATGGTCATATCGGCGGTTGTTCTCCTTTGGAACATATTGAAGATGTTAACTCGTATTCGTTGAGTTTCAATCATTAGATCACGCACACGTTCACACTCTCATTCATACTTCCAGACTCTGGAGAGCCTGCCTCGGTAGCGTAGATGGTAGAATGCCTGCCTCACGTTCAAGAGGTCCCGAGTTCGAATCTCGGTCAGGGTGAGTTACCTGGATACATTTTTCCGGGGTTTTTGCTTATCCTGAAAAATGAATGTCGGGTAACTCTAAGCTCTACGGAGCCTGGGCCCATTTGTACATCATTTCATCCATTCCATTCATCGTCCGATATGGCTTAACGTTGGAGGACGTAAAGACACAAAAAGCTCTAGGGAAGATCAGGAATTATCTTGATCGGAGAAAAATCCCTACCCCCGCCGCCACCGCCGAGAATCGAACCTGGGACCTCTAGCACCGCAGACAGGTGCTCTACCTACTGAGCTAGGGACCAGCCAGTGTTAACTTGTGCACGGCCTGTAAGAACTATTAATCTTGTATGTCGTGACTTTGAAGTTAAGTTTCATTCATGTGCTAATGTAGACCTATGTGATTTAGGGAATCAAATAATTTGTTTCATTGCTTTTAAAATTTGTTTTATTCGTGAAATAGTCTGTGCAAATGCAATTCGTGGTTTTAAACTTCCTCGCGACTTCGTTACTCGTGCATTTATTGGTAATTTCAAAACCACTTATGATATTACTTATGATAAATACATTTTTTCTTTCCTTTTTCTATTCACTCTAACCATTTCCGAGTTTGGTTTTGCAAATACTAATCCCTTCTCAAATAAAAAGTAGTGATTGCTTTCTTTTTTTATTATTTCTTGGTCATATAAAGAGAACGAAATTTCAAAGTCATCAATTAATGACCAGCTTTTAAAATATTTGATTGTCATTTAAGAGTGCCGTATTCTCCTATTCCCATTGTAGCTACAGAAAAAATTGCTGTAAGGTAATTTCCACATATATTTATCTTTATTAGCATGTAGTAAATGGGTTGATAGCGTTTGCAGAAACAGTTTAGACCGCCTTGGTAGCGTAGATGGTAGCATGTCTGCCTCACGTTCAAGAGGTCCCGAGTTCGAATCTCGGTCAAGGTGAGTTACCTGAACAAGGTTTTTTCCGGGGTTTTCCCTTATCCTCAAAGATGAATGTCAGGTAACTCTAACCTCCATGGACCCCGGGCTCATTTGAGCTTCATTTTCACCCAATTCATTCACCGTCCGATGTGACTTAACGTTGGAGGACGTAAATTACAAAAAAAAAAAAAAAAAAAAAAAAAAAAAAAAAAAAAAAAAAGACAGTTTATTCACTTTGAGAGAAAGTCATATAAGTGTTACATGTGAATTTCAACTTTCTACTTTAAATACATAGTAAGGTAAGTAAAAAGGAGGAATTCAATTATGTTTATTACTTTCTGTACCACACACTAGTACATAGGGAAAACATTGCGCTCTACCAAAAATTCAAAACGTGATTTTATCGAAAATATATGTTTCGGAATCCATCTAATCAAAAAAGAATGCTATTTTGTGAACAGAGTAGCCTAGAAACGAACGGTTCAACATATTGACGAAGATTTTCAAGAAAAGCCCCCTTCCGAAGGCATCTTTTGCATGAAAGATTACTTTTAGAGTTCATTTCCAGTGATATTTTACTGAAATGCAAATGGAATATGTACTTCCTATATGCTAGAGAAAATAAAAATTCTAGAACTCGGGTTTTTCATATGGATGTTGATTTAAATTCTATGTGTAACACCCTATGCATTTGAAGCAATTATTTTGACAGTTCACAGAAGAAATAAATCACAAACAGATGTCAGTGGTGAGGTTTTATCTGTCAGGTAACTCAGTTGCGTGCTGCGCTTTCTGAGGAAGGGAAACTTTGTAATGCAGGTGAATAAGTTTATGAGATTGAATTTGTCTCCCCTAGAAGGTCTCATCTGGAATAATGTCAGAAGGGTAGCAGAAGGTATTAGAAGATAGGGAGAAGAAGAGATAACTAATATTGTTCCACTAACGGATAATCCCGCGCCCCTCGGAAGTAGATACAAACAAAAGAAACAAATAAACTTTGGTAAGTTCATTTGCACCAACAATACAGTAAATATATACTTCCCGAGTATTAATTGTTCGAAGGAATTATGCCGGGTTTTACATTTAATTTTAGAGGGAGATTACCTAAAGAAACAGTTTGGCTCATTAATGTAGGGGGAAAATTCGCCAGATGTTCTTTCTGGGGCTGAATTAGTAATACCTACTTTGTCTGTGTTCAAAGCTCCTTTTAGGTCTAAGGGTATAATCAGTGAACCACGTTTTGAGGTAATCAATACGTTCGTTGCTGGTATGTAAATATTTAATGAATGTGGCCTGAATTTTAACATATCTATACGAGGGCTGTTCAATAAAGAATGATCACACACACTTTTTTTTTAAACGTACCTTTACTCATCCTCATAATTTTGATGGTCCTTCTCAAAATAGTCTCCCTCGAATGCAATGCAGCTTTCCCAGCATTTCTGCTAGTATTCAAAGACATGCCGGAAACCATTTCTTGAGAGATCCTTCAAAATCGCCTCCGGAGCCCTCACCACTGCTTCTGATGATGGATAATGCCTCCCACGAAGGCATTTCTTCAAGTTAGGGAATAGAAAAATGTCACATGGTGCTAAATCCGGAGTATAGGGAGGGCGAGGGACGCACTTCACGTTGATTTTTGCAAGTTATCCAGCAACAACATTGGCAATATGCGGCCGCGCATTATCGTGGTGCAGCATCCAGCCTTCTTCACGGCAATGTAGTCTCTTGCGCCTGCTATGGACCTGCAATGTTTTCAGGACATCCCTGTAGTATTGTCCAGTTACTGATGTGTGTACAGGTACAACATGCTGATAAACCATTCCATGAATATCAAAGAATGGGATAACCATAACTTTCCCAGCAGAAGCAACCACTTTTGCCATTTTAGGAGTTGGTGATGAAGGAGATTTCCACACTGAGCTTTGCTGTTTGCTCTCAGGATCAAAATGATGTAGCCAAGTTTCATCAGCAATGATTACGTTTGTAAGAAACTACGGATCTTCCTCTAACGTCAACCTTAGCTGCATGTTACCTCCATTGCAGCAGTAGGCGACACTGAACATGTCTGAACTTGCCTGGTTCTCACAGACGGGAACCAGGAGTACCAACAATGAAACTACTACGGCGTGTTTTGTTTCACATTAAGCTAACAGAATATAATAAAGTTGAATGTTAGTGCGAAAAATTATGACCGTAAACAAATTATGATCATTCTTTATTGAACAGCCTCGTACATTCTCTCTCTCTCTCTCTCTCTCTCTCGCTCTCTCTCTCTCTCTCTCTCTCTCTCTCTCTCTCTCTCTCTCTCTCTCTCTCTCTCTCTCTCTCTCTCATCTCTCTCTCTCTCCAAGAAAATAACTTCCAAAATTAAAAATCAAGCATTATTTGAAATGCTTCCTGATGAATATGGAACTTTTAAAAATTTCGTACTGCGAGGAAATTGACAACACAAGTCCCTTTATTTATTACTAGAATCGTTAAATCAATGTCCGCTTGCAATCAGTTTCACTTTTCAATTATAGAGAGTAAGCACGTCAGTTTGATGTTTCTTTACGTCTATTGTATGCACCAACTTACCCTGCTCGAAACCTCTCGATGTTCACTGCTCGCAGAGTATTACTCGCTTATACCATAATAGATAAAACTTCAACTCTCACTTCATTGCCATCTTTCACGTACCACCTTGACTCCATTAGTGAATTCAATGCAGGTCGATGGCACAGGGGTGCAACGGCTTATTTTGGGTGATGAGGATGTTTGATGATGGGATACTCACCTTTGGTGAAGTTCTTGTAGAATTATTGTTCACCATGGCGACTCTCGAGCGATGATCTCTGCACCCAGGGTCGTAGTCTTGGAACGGATAAATAATGTAATCCTTTGGGATAACGAAATAATTACTCTTTATTCGATTTATTTCCGTTGAAAACTGATCTTTTTATTATAACAAAATATTTTGAAATTATTGAGGACACTTTACAAAATAATTCTTCTTTCAGTCGATATAGTTTAGTTTTCAATTAAAATTATTGAATCAACTTTCTCCTATACTTTACAAATAATCGTAAAGTTGTCCGTTTTTAAAGAATGCCTGATGCATTAGCTATTTAATATACTCGAGGACACACGCAAATCATCAATGCTAAATGCATTCAGGAAAAATCTGCAAGATTTAGGACAGAAACTTACACACGTCCGTATTCAACGATGGTTACATGCAGAAGAAATTTATATTACACTGCCGCTCATTTGTTTAACCTAGCTAGAATGTAGTCTCTGCTAGTCGTTTGTTTTAAAGAATGTTAATGCAAGCAATAGTACACTCCTGGAAATGGAAATAAGAACACATTGACGCCGGTGTGTCAGACCCACCATTCTTGCTCCGGACACTGCGAGAGGGCTGTACAAGCAATGATCACCCGCACGGCACAGCGGACACACCAGGGACCACGGTGTTGGCCGCTAGCTGCGCAGCGTTTGGACACCGCCGCCGTCAGTGTCAGCCAGTTTGCCGGGGCATACGGAGCTCCATCGCAGTCTTTAACACTAGTAGCATGCCGCGACAGCGTGGACGTGAACCGTATGTGCAGTTGACGGACTTTGAGCGAGGGCGTATAGTGGGCATGCGGGAGGCCGGGTGGACGTACCGCCGAATTGCTCAACACGTGGGGCGTGAGGTCTCCACAGTACATCGATGTTGTCGCCAGTGGTCGGGGGAAGGTGCACGTGCCCGTTGACCTGGGACCGGACCGCAGCGACGCACGGATGCACGCCAAGACCGTCGGATCTTACGCAGTGCCGTAGGGGACCGCACCACCACTTCCCAGCAAATTAGGGACACTGTTGCTCCTGGGGTATCGGCGAGGACCATTCGCAACCGTCTCCAAGAAGCTGGGCTACGGTCCCGCGCACCGTTAGGCCGTCTTCCGCTCACGCCCCAACATCGTGCAGCCCGCCTCCAGTGGTGTCGCGACAGGCGTGAATGGAGGGACGAACGGAGACGTGTCGTCTTCAGCGATGAGAGTCGCTTCTGCCTTGGTGCCAATGATGGTCGTATGCGTGTTTGGCGCCGTGCAGGTGAGCGCCACAATCAGGACTGCATACGACCGAGGAACACAGGGCCAACACCCGGCATCATGGTGTGGGGAGCGATCTCCTATACTGGCCGTACACCTCTGGTGATCGTCGAGGGGACACTGAATAGTTCACGGTACATCCAAACCGTCATCGAACCCATCATTCTATCATTCCTAGACCGGCAAGGGAATTTGCTGTTCCAACAGGACAATGTACGTCCGCATGTATCCCGTGCCACCCAACGTGCTCTAGAAGGTGTAAGTCAAATACCCTGGCCAGCAAGATCTCCGGATCTGTGCCCCATTGAGCATGTTTGGGACTGGATGAAAGGTCGTCTCACGCGGTCTGCACGTCCAGAACGAACGCGGCTCCGACTGAGGCGCCAGCTGGAAATGGCATGGCAAGCCGTTCTACAGGACTACATCCAGCATCTCTACGATCGTCTCCATGGGAGAATAGGTGCCTGCATTGCTGCGAAAGGTGGATGTACACGGTACTAGTGCCGACATTGTGCATGCTCTGTTGCCTGTGTCTATGTGCCTATGGTTCTGTCAGTGTGATCATGTGATATATCTGACCCCAGGAATGTGTCAATAAAGTTTCCCCTTCCTGGGACAGTGAATTCACAGTGTTCTTATTTCAATTTCCAGGAGTGTATTTTATAAGGTCAAGTGACTTTTTTAGTCTATGGATGTCTTGAATGTTGCATCCAAACCATCACACCGAAACACACGCGAGCAGATGTCACAAGAACAACATAAAATGTCCGCTACAGGGGCTTGCGATTTAAACTTTTCGGGTCCGTTGCAAATACTATTGGGTCGAGTTTCTTCCGCTGAAGGGACGTCTATGAGCAGCCCTCCAATGGCTTGGGAGGATCGCCGCAGTGTGTCCTTCAGTTTCACACTTGGAAATAATACAAATATCTGCTTTTCCCCGCGTCGACCGGGCCAGCACCCCATACATATCCTGCGATCCCTTCATCTTATCCGCTACACTTAGGGGTGTATCTACAAAACATCTGTTGTAGTTGAGATGATAGAAGTCCCCTTTATCACCTAGTCTAATATCTTGAGAAAATCCATAGTTAAATGTAACTTTATTTTATTTGAATTTATTTTCCCCAAAATGCCAAACCACTGCTCCTTTTTTCCCCGTGGTCATTTAACTTGCAGGGCATCACAGAGTGACTCTGTTCTCAATATTCGACTGTCACTGCAAACTGATTTTCTTGTGCCTTGTCGGTTTGTGTACCTCAGCCGGTTAAATGCTGGCGCACTAATCTCAAAGTCGAGGGTTCAAATAGGCTTTAAATATACTTGGAACCGACGCCCTAAAATTACTGGCATTGGAAAGAATGAAAGTTCGGCACACCGGTGTTGTTGATATAAATCGGAAATTGGTAGCGTCATTAAGGGGAAAAAAAAACATTTAAATGAACTACTTGTGCGAAGGATAGCCTCTCTGTATTCTTTTTGTACCAAGAGGAGTGACTGTTAGAGTTTTTCAAATTAGAAACGATTAAAACCTAGCACTAAATAGTCTAGTTGCTCATTTAGTCAAAGATCTCGACATGACCACAGAAATTTAAGCAAGTAATACAAATAAATCAATAATAATGGAAAGGGATTGATATATGAGTACAGTACGCGCAAGATAAGAAGGGCGCTGGATATACGGTGGGGTGCGGGCAGAGGGGAAGCGGCGAGAGCTAACGCTCTGTTGTTTCTGCAGTGTGGCCAATCTTCAAAAACACAGTTCAGCAAAATAGCCTGTAAGATAAGGGAAGATATCACAAGTAACGTTGCATCCTCTGAAAACATTCCTTAGTTTTGCCCACGCCAGCTCAATTGCACTCAGATCACAGTTATACGGAGGTAGACGAATAATAACGTGTCCCCTTTCGAGAGCCATAACATCCACAAATGTTCATACAAATATAAATTATTTTCAAGTAAATGCTGAAGTACATTACCACCACACTCGTAACAAGGATAAACGGGCAATTCGAGCGCACCAAACGAGCCTTTATGAAGGAAGCTTTAACTACAAAGGGATTATGTTATATAATAAACTTTCAAATTCATTTAAACAAGCTGCATCATTAAAAAACTTTAAGAATGAGGTTAAGAAATGTTTGCATGCACACTGTTTTTATAAGATTAATGAATTTTTGGAACTATAACCATGTAATTGAGCACTGGGAGCATAGTACATTCACAAACCTGTAATATTCATATTATGAGCTTTCTTGTAGTAAATTATTGTATGCAAATACCACATGAAACCATAGAAAAGCTGCTTATTGTGTATATTATATGTAATCAATTTTACTTTATGTATATACTGTATTTATACATTTTGACGTGTCAAGGACGAACTAAAATTCTAATTCTAACATACGATTCTTGTAAACTGGTTAGCTAATTAACCTCGAAATTGATCAAAATGAAATATGACGAACATGATAAGGCTTAGCGTATTAGCCACTAGATGTCAGTATATAGTGCATTTTAAATTTCAAAAAAATGTCATCTATGTTTATGGAATTAAACGAAACTTGCCGAATGAGGCCTTGGAGCCCGATCGCTGTTCTTATCGCGCGCATATAGTGGTCACCACTTTAGAAGTAGTCTGTGCTGTACTTTGGGAATTAATAATACGAAATTGCGAATTAAAAAAGCTTTAGTTACGTGCCCTTTTCAATATTAATTTAGGAAAATGCATTGCCTTAAATTTGAGCATAAAGCGATTAAAATTTCCGGTAGAACAGATAGTCAATTTCCTGCAGCGCTGTTGTATTTATATGGTTAAAGTCCCCACTTTCATCAAAGATCAAAGGCAACAACGTTCTGCTCTAAGCGATATTCCTGTATGAACATTTTTGTTTGAACTTTAATTTGAGAACATCCGACAAACACTGCACCTGTGCTGTGCTCTTTATCCGCTTTACAGTGTTTTCATCCTTCCTATTATAGAAGAATCGCCTCACCTGATAATCATTTTAATAACTCCTGGCTGCCTAAGCTCTACTTTACGGACCCCGAGACACGATTGGGAATCTTCACTTTTGATGTATTAGAGTGATATTGGAATTATTGACGAGCAAGTTCAGTTATGGATAAATAACTGTATGAAGTGATTTCTTAATGCAATGAGCCTTGATTTGAATCATTAACTAGGCTATGCGAAAGTCTGTTATGACGTAATGTTAAAATTTCAGCAACAGCAATTAGGCTACGGAGCAATATTTATGGTGATGAAATCCAGTTGAACACAATACCAGTAACTCAAGATGCACCTGGAAATCAGATGTTCGTGCGTGGGAAGGTGAAGTGCTAGGCACAGAGTTATAATTCTGACAATTAGTACAGAAATGAAATGCTAACGATTAAGAAAAGTCAAGCGAGAAAATCATATCTGAGATATAAATTTACAAATATAAGATTTGAAAAAATATTGCAGAAGAGCTGGTAGGAGCAGCCGTATAGGCAGTACTTAACAAAAGAGCGTCTATGTCTAAACTTGGCTTGTTTCCCGTCGAGTCTGTTGTGCATTACAGAATTGTTTAGTGGGTTCATCAATTCCAATACTTAAAGACCGCGGTCGAGTTATGTAGATTTACCGGTAGCTTTAGCTTCACTTTTCTGGAACATACATTTCGTGATGACGATGATGATAAGAAGAAGAAGAAGAAGAAGAAGAAGAAGAAGAAGAAGGAAGAAAGAAAGAAAGAAAGAAAAAGAAGAAGAAGCCCGCCTCGGTAGCGTGGTGGTAGCATGTCTGCCTCATGTTCAAGAGGTCCCGAGTTCGAATCTCGGTCAGGGTGAGTTACCTGGATAAGGTTTTTTGCGGAGTTTTCCCTTATTCTGAAAGATGAGCGTCGGGTAACATGTCGGGTAAGCTCTATGGACCCCGGGCTCATTTGAGCATCACACTCATTCCATTCATCGTCCAATATGACTTAACGTTGGAGAAGAATAATAAGAAGAATAAAGAAGAAGAAGAGGTAGAGGAAGAGGAAGTAGAGGAAGAAGTGGAAGAGGAAGAGGACGAAGAAGAGGAAGAGGACGAAGAAGAGGAAGAGGAGGAAGAGGAGGAAGAAGAAGAGGTGGAAGAAGAGGAAGAAGAAGAGACGGAAGAGGAAGAAGAATGCAGTGGACCTGGCGCACCTTTCGTGGAAATTATTTTAAAACTCAGTAGCTGTATTGGCTGGGGGAAAGAATTTTGAAGCCAATCAGCTTTTGGTTGAATTAAGAATGAAGCTGAGCTTTATCTTCCGATAGAGATTCTCTAATGTAAACTGGAAAAGCTAGATATAACTTGAAGCGACGAGTTCAGCAGTTATAATCCTTAACAATAAGAGATCTGATTTGAGGCAATAGATTAATTTTGCGATACGAGGCCTAATTTCATCTCCCACATATGGAAGGTTTCGAGGAGTAGTCTCAAGGGGAATGGCCAGTCAGCAGAAGAGATGGACAACGACGACGACGAGAAACTGGCAGGCTGAGGGACAGCCCGAGGTGTGTCAAACGTATATCTCCCTGCAAAGAGCTTAACCGCGAAGTAAGGAGATGTGACGTTTATATTGTGACAGCTGAAAATGAGATAGAGGGAAAGAAATGTGGTTTTGCTCCTCAACCGCTGCAGTCCCGGTTGCAACGGCCAGATTTTTCAAATTAATTATTTAATACCGAAGTCGATAAAAATTCTTGGATGTATTGGACTTCTAAGGTTTTTTGTGTGCTTTATGGTTACTGGTTGTGTCCGCAAGCCATGCGGGGAAGCCGATATCCCTTGGACGGCGATCTCTGGGACGATGTTGGCAAAGCGTTATTTATGTATCCTTATGTGGACGGCACTTTCTGCTCATTGGTGAATGCCAAAGCTGAGAATTGAAACAACACATTATATGCCTATCTACAGCAACGCTACCTCGTGGACTTTAAACTCCAATACTCAAAGTGCATCTATTACACACTCAAAACACCGATTATTTGTCTCTTCAGTTACAATGTAAATAAACACTAAGGCCATTAAGAGGCGGTGTTTCAGAAGGCTCTCTACCGATCACCACGTTTTATAGCGTTTATACAGCCGATCTACCTACAGAGGAAACGTAGCTCAGTGTGCTGATGAGGTACTGTTTAATTGTACCCCCCCTAGGGGAGAGGATCCGTCCCCTTCAGCTACCGTGGTGCGGGCGCTGCAGACCAATAGCACTCTGGTACCTCTGACGTTAGCAGAGGAACCTCGGGCCGAGCATTCGAGCTCGTCCCTGTTGGGATTTTTCGGATTGGGTTGGACTCGAAAGGGCAGTGCTTCCCGATACCGTGAAAGATAGGGTACGTATGTTACAGAAAGAGTTGAGGAAAGCCTCAAGTTCACGGGTGCTAGCCTGCAGAGCTAGTAGTCGGTGTGCTGGATCACTGGGCGCCCTGAACGAGGGATTCGGTAGTCTTCCCGGATGGGTTTACTCGCGAAAGTGGCGTATGCACTTCCACCCTGTAATGGAGGGAGGCTTTTTAGTCTCTAGGTCTTGCCCTACTGGAAAGACCCCCGGAGTAACGCCGGCGACTCTTTTGGGGACAGCTAATATTCTCCCGGGTTTTAGAGAGTGGACTTGCATCCAAGTAGTTTCTCTCGTCCTTACATGTTGTATTGTATCAACAAGAACCCATGGAAAACAAGATGCAGACATGGATAAATACATCTCCACCTCCTAGAAGAGTGCTGCAGATATTGGCAAATGTCCAATCTGGAGAAAAGCTATGCTTTCTTTTAAAGAATCTAATCTCATTTAGAAATTTCAGCAGAAGGAGTGAATAGATGAATCATATCACCTCGTTTGAAGTTAAAGTAGATAATAGCGCAAGTTTTGGAGAACACATCGCGTACCACGTTGAAGCAGAAACCTCAGGTTCCAAGAGGGAAAAGATCAATAGAAACTAATACAACAGTAGAGATCATAAATAAGCATAATGGGAATAAAAAGGGAATAAATGATATAAGAAACATAGTTAAGTAAAAACTGTAGGTCCTCTCACCTCACCGCCATCTTCACTATCACCCTATCATCGGAGGTAATGGACACCGCCCTCTGGGTGCCTCCACCTGAGAAATGGGTCCGGTCATCACTTGGTGGGGTGAGGTTACCCCGAAGGCCAAGGTTGCCATGTGGGGAGTGTTAGTAACTAATTAACTAGAAACATAGTTAAAAAGAATATTCGAAATAGCAATACAGTACAAATGAAGGAAAAATTGGACAGGAGTTGCCTTTGGGCACACAGACAGGGCAGGAAACACAGAACAGTAGAACCGACATCAAGACGCCAGTAAAATATGCGAGGTATAAGGAAAACTCAGCCAAGCATGATAGAATACCGTTAGGACGCTGAGAGGTCATACAACCCAGAGGGGCGGAGAATAGTACTGGTGCATAGCAACGACATACGGAGGTGACCAATAAGAGAAAATTAAAGAAATAAACCCTGCCAATAAAATGTAGAGTAAACCACGTGATAGGCGTGAAATAGGAAAGGAATAGAAAATGGGCGGTGATAGGAAAGAAAAGCTAGGATAGAAGCTGAAAATACGACAGGCAAAAGAGCGTCACTCTGCTAGTGAGGACGACGGGGAGAAGACGTGTTATTGGAAGGTTACTCCGGTACTGAGTATTGTGATAAAAGTAGGATCAAATGTCGCAGTCCGACTTAGAGTTATGGTCATAAAGATAGTGCAAATATAGGGAATAACAAGGGAGTCCGCGAAGCAACGTAAAAACATCGTAAAGGGGAAAGGAAAATTAGGAAGACAACGCAAGTGTTAACAAGAGAGCTACGAGAGCCCGGCTAAAGAAAAATAAAGGAATTGAAAGACGGTCAACACTACTTTTCATAACCGAACCCTGAGAAAGAGATCCCAGCTCACCGACGATTAGACAAAACACCCACCTTTCCACCTCACCGTCAAACCTTTCACACTCCAGCCCTAAACAAGCACACATTAGGACAACGAACCGAAAAAGAACCCACACCAAACTGGCACCCAACGTGTCCTAAACCAACTCTGAAGTTCGGCACTACGACAACGAGGAACATACAACTTTAGCATCACGACACCTGAGACGCACGCCGAGGACCAGGGGACCGACCACGGCGACAACAGGAAGCAACAACTACAGCTCCAACATCACGACAACGGAGAAGAACGCTAGGGACGAGGGCATCCAACACGACAACAGGGACGTCACAACCATCAGAGCCAAAGGAGGTAAAAACAACACATCAGCACGAGTAAGTACACCTTAAACATCTTTCTACAAGGAGAAGAGACATAGGGCCAGCCAAGTAGTACATCCGTAGACTGTCATTAAGTATATGCTACTGAGAAGTGGTTGAACGACAAAAGTAACAATGGCGGAACAATCACAGGAGCAAAACATGAACAGCTCAGCACAAGACATTAGTACTGCAACAGTAGTAAGCCTCACAACTACAATGCAACAGATGCTCCAACAATTTCAGAACAATATAGAAACTAGGTTAGAAGAACAAAGCCAGCACATAGAAACTAGATTAGCAGAACAAAGTCAGCACATAGAAACTAGATTAGAAGAACAAACCCAGCACATAGAAACTAGATTAGGAGAACAAACTCAGAACATAGAAACAAGATTAGGAGAACTAGGTGAACAAACCCAAAGACTAGAAACTAAAATTGTAGAGCAGAACCAGACCCTAGAAAGTAGATTAGAAGAACAAAATCAGAACCTAGAGACCAGATTAGGAGAACTAGGAGAGAAAACCCAAAGACTAGAAACGAAAATATTAGAGCAAAATAAGACCCTAGAAAAGAAAATAGCAGAACAAACACAAACTTTACGAAACCAGTTAGAAAGTAAACTAATAGAACAAAATAGACACCTAGAGAACATTAGGTTAGGACAGGCCACAACTCAGGCCGAATTCCTACACATGCGTACAGAAATGCATGATGCACAGCAGGACATTGTAAATATCAAAGAAAGAATAAATAACATGTCTAGTACCAGTAACAATGTGCATGCCCAGTTGAGCGATGAGTTGCGAAATACCTGCGCCAGTATAGAAAATAGACAAAAGGAATGGCACGAGCAGACACAGTCTGAACTCATAATAATTAAAGAAACTCTGACGCAGGCGGCCGCAGCTCACCGGTCAACGCAAGTAACCATTGCAAACCATACGCGAGAAATGACAGTGCTCAAAGAGGCCATTAACGACCTCAGAATAACAAATGACCAGCCTCAGAGTACTGACATTCCGAACGTACCGGTTAGGCAGGGGATGTTGAACTCGTGCCAGAACACGCCTTCATCAGCCCCCACAGATACATGTAATAGTGTGAATCAGGGTAGCATTTTCAATAATTGCGCAAATACAGGATACCCCTACCATTTTAACCTATTAAATGAAATTACCGTGCCAACATTCAATGATGAAAGGGACAACGCGAAGCGTTATATAATGGACGTAGAAGCATATTTCACTCTTAAAAACATCCCAGAGGAATACAATATGCTTATTATTAAGAAAGGCTTACAGGGACGATCACTCACGTGGTTTCGATTAGCAGTTGGTGACCATACCAGGTATGCAGAGTTTCGACAAAACTTTCTCACCAAATATTGGAATAGCGCCACACAATATGCTGTGCGGACCAAAATAAATACAGGGAAATATCTGCACAAGGGAACACAGATGGTTGACTACTTTCTACACCTAGCACAACAGAGTAAGATGCTTGACCCGCCGATAGAAGATCACGAATTCATTAATCTCGTGATAAAACATTTCCCAGAACATATAAAGAACCATTTAATAGTAGCAAGACCGAACACTATAAACGAGACGATCGAACTTCTGACGGCACTGCAACCACAGATGACGGACTCAAACACAGGACCACGAGAGGGCAGACCGGTATACAATGAACCGAATCTTAGTGGGACCAGGGCATACAACACAGGAAATGCCCGGAGAAATGACAACGCCCAGAATAGAGAACGATACAGAGACCATGTACCTGCCTTTGAACACAGAAACTACAATACACGCTACCAAAGACAAACCCGAGAAAATCCCCACCATTTTCAGGAACCACAACTACACAACGTACATTGGGTACGTACACAAAGACCACAGCAAAGGAGAAACGGCTATGACAGGAACACAACAAGAGAGAGAAGATACAATGCTTTTAGGAGACCCTATACGAACGACATACCACGAGAAAATCCACCAGACCGTAATTGGACCAATAATGGACATTACCAGGAAAACCGACCCGCCGTGACAGACAACCGGACAGAACACATGAACAGTAGGGAAAACCAGCAAACGTCGAGGCAAGAAAACCCAGGCAATACATCTCCAACGACAGTATATAATAACAATGGCGCAGTGACACGACAGAAATGGTTT
Organism: Mantis religiosa; assembly: GCA_030765055.1. Taxonomy (NCBI): domain Eukaryota; kingdom Metazoa; phylum Arthropoda; class Insecta; order Mantodea; family Mantidae; genus Mantis; species Mantis religiosa. The sequence goes on along the minus strand of CM060958.1, from coordinate 63,998,737 downwards.
GCAAATCAGACGTTCGTCCCAACTACACACACATCTCTAAACGGCGCAACGAACACACTCAACCAGGAAAACTAGATGTGGGTAGGATAACGTTCCCGAATCCGACCCCGAGGTATGTGAAACAAGATGGGAACAGGAGCAAAGCTGTAGCAAAATTACAAATACAGGCAGATGAGACAGAGGCCGAAAGTGACAATACGACTGGAAAAATAAAACAACCGGACATTGTAGAAACGCCACAAATAGAAATCACCATAAACGAAGAAATTTATCAGGCAACCTTGGATACAGGAGCAACTGCTTCTGTATGCAGTTTAAAATTCTTTAACGACTTAGAAATGAAAGGTTTACGTCTACAAACACTACCCACAAAGAATGTATATATTTTGACAGCCATCAGCAGAAAAAAACAACGCATTCAAAAACAAACAATGATTCCATTTCGTTTAGGACAAATGCACGTCGAACTCATTTTCTTAATAATACCACATCTGGCAGTCCAAATCATTTTAGGAAGTGATTTCCTAGAGGCATTTAAAGCCAACATCAACTATGCAAACAGGCATTTAACTATACGACGAGATAACGAAGAGGCAACGATCGGGTTCTCTCAGCTGACTGACCAGGTCATTAACTTAACAGAGGCAGAAAACCTATTAGAGGAAGAAACCTTTTTTGTGCAATATGTGCAGATAAAATCAGGTGTTCACATTGCGGAACTTAGAATCCAGGAAGTAAACAAAGATGATACAGTCAAGGATAATTTTGACGACACCTGCGAGAGCAAGGAAGACCCAGGTAGACGAAACGAAACCAGTTATCCACACATCACCATAAGAAACGGCTCCCTGGACGTAAGAGAAAATACACCTGTCAAACAAGGAGAGACAGAATCAACCTTTAGACTTTCCCCTGAAATACTAGATCTGCATGTAAACATATGGACGTATTTACCAAATTCACTAAATTATACCCGATGAAGAGGCCAACAAGCGCAAATTGTGCAAGCAAAATTCTGGACGATTTCATACCGAAATATGGTAAAATGGACGCCATTTTGGCTGATAACGCGTCCATACACAAAGGCAAACATTTCGTAAATAAGATAAGAACATCAGGTATAAAAATATATAACTCCACAGCATACCACCCGGAAAGTAACCCGTGCGAGAGATCGATGAGGGATCTATCCATCTACCTGCGAATATTAACATACCGCAAAAGACATACCTCGTGGGTCACCCAACTACCACTAATAGAAAAAATCATGAACAACACGATCAACCCGAACACTGGTATAGCGCCAGTCAAGCTACACCTAAACCAAACGCCAGAAAGCATTTTACCAGGCTTAAAAAGAGCAATTAACACAGACGAAATGAACGAAATCCAGCAAATACAAGAAGCCTACGAACGCCTGAGGAAACGAGCAGAAACTAGAAATAAAAGGAAGAAAAGATACAAAAAGAAATGGACGCCGAACATAGGAGATAAGGTGCTAGTGAGAACCCACAACAAATCTTCAATGCTTAACAAAACATCACAAAAACTGCACATCCTTTGGGAAGGGCCGGCTATGATCGTTGCGAAGTTCGGTGATCGTTCTTTTGAGCTGGTAGACTATAAAACGAAGAAAAACATAGGTAGATATAACATAGCACTATTACGACCCTTTAAAGAACTGGAAATCACACATACTCAAACCATTACCTGACGCGAACCGGAGTCACTGAACTCATTAATGTACGGCACAGGTAATTAGTAAACACCACTTTATTACAAATAGAAGAAATACACACGTTTCACAGAAATAAGAATAACGGACTTAGAGAATAAACGCGATGGAATTTGACTATAACATAAACAAATGCTACACCTGGTTATACTAATAAAAAAAATTTGTACTTAGAATAAGTTAGCGGAACATACAAGGAATTATAAATACAAGTGCCGAAAACAAAAGCAATCACGACATTGCAGTGACGCGAGTGACAGTGTATGAAACATTAAAGGTTCACTATACTTAAAGAGGCAATGTAAAGCCCAAAAGACAACAATAAAACAAATAATGTAAATAAATAGAGAAAATCAGAGACAATCCAAAAATGCAAAATCAGATTGATAACGTAATGTAAAATATTGGACACATTGAAAACTAAGAAAATATGTAACCATGTATATAAGGGTATAAATGTATAAATGTATGTATGTATTTTATTGTAAAAAAAAAAACAACCAAACAAACGCTCTAAAGCTCCTTGCTGGCACTTACGTTGACGAAGGGAAAGAGGAGAAACTAGGTAACAATTGTCAGCGTTAGCACGTTACTTAAACTTTGAAGGTCGCGGTTTAGTGGGACTTTCGAAGGAATTTGAAATTTTTCCCAACTTGTGAGAAAAATAGCAATATTCCTCCGAAGGGCATTTGAAGCAGAAACCTCAGGTTCCAAGAGGGAAAAGATCAATAGAAACTAATACAACAGTAGAGATCATAAATAAGCATAATGGGAATAAAAAGGGAATAAATGATATAAGAAACATAGTTAAAAAGAATATTCGAAATAGCAATACAGTACAAATGAAGGAAAAATTGGACAGGAGTTGCCTTTGGGCACACAGACAGGGCAGGAAACACAGAACAGTAGAACCGACATCAAGACGCCAGTAAAATATGCGAGGTATAAGGAAAACTCAGCCAAGCATGATAGAATACCGTTATTACGCTGAGAGGTCATACAACCCAGAGGGGCGGAGAATAGTACTGGTGCATAGCAACGACATACGGAGGTGACCAATAAGAGAAAATTAAAGAAATAAACCCTGCCAATAAAATGTAGAGTAAACCACGTGATAGGCGTGAAATAGGAAAGGAATAGAAAATGGGCGGTGATAGGAAAGAAAAGCTAGGATAGAAGCTGAAAATACGACAGGCAAAAGAGCGTCACTCTGCTAGTGAGGACGACGGGGAGAAGACGTGTTATTGGAAGGTTACTCCGGTACTGAGTATTGTGATAAAAGTAGGATCAAATGTCGCAGTCCGACTTAGAGTTATGGTCATAAAGATAGTGCAAATATAGGGAATAACAAGGGAGTCCGCGAAGCAACGTAAAAACATCGTAAAGGGGAAAGGAAAATTAGGAAGACAACGCAAGTGTTAACAAGAGAGCTACGAGAGCCCGGCTAAAGAAAAATAAAGGAATTGAAAGACGGTCAACACTACTTTTCATAACCGAACCCTGAGAAAGAGATCCCAGCTCACCGACGATTAGACAAAACACCCACCTTTCCACCTCACCGTCAAACCTTTCACACTCCAGCCCTAAACAAGCACACATTAGGACAACGAACCGAAAAAGAACCCACACCAACGTGCCTTGGGTCACTGAGGTTACAGTATATAAAGTTTCGAATGCTGCTTTTACCAAGACCTTGTGATTTCCGCCTTTGTATGCCTGTGGAATTTGGGGCATGACCGCAAACTCCAATCAGTTGCTTTGCAACGGCAAAGAATAAAGGTATTCGGGCTATTTACTGTATCTGCTGTTCATGTACTGAGTCTACTCAGTGAATCCTCTTTTCTGTACTTGGAAGGTGAAATTAAGAGTCGAGCCGTAAACTTTTTATGGTCATTATTACAGCATCAGAGACCCTCGAGCACGCCGCTTAAGGCAACACCGTCTTCCGTATATAGCGTGCGGGTGCATACAGTAACATAGGAACAATTGCACAGGCAGGTAACAAAAAACTTCTATACAAACCATCCAAGAGATGTTTGCACTTTCATTTAAATCGCTCCCTTTTTATTTGGGAAGCCTCAATACGTATATATTTCCTGTGAAATTCCATCAAATGGTGTGTGAAAGCTTCTGTACTACTAAGTACATATTGAAGGAAGTAAAGCTAGTTATAAATTGCCAGAAAGGTGAGAGATTCGGCATTACCTATGATTAATGTCGGTATTCTATTAAAATATACAGGTGCAAAACTACCGGCTACATATATGTAGGGAAATATACCAAATAATCAGGGGCGGTTCCTCCATAAGTTTGCAGGTTTGCGCTGCACCCACTGATTCTGAATATACAACAGGTGCATTTTGCACATTAAAGCTGTACTTGTTTGCATTGTTTTATATACAAACATGTTTCAATTACGCTTATCGTCTGTAGCTGCCCATGACCGCAGAAGTCGAAATAAACCGTGATTAGCTGTAGGAGCCGCAGGTTTGCAGCGAAGAGTTAACCTAAGATTTCGCCCAAATGTAGGCTCTCTGAGCGGGTTGCGGGAAGGTGAAGAGATGGGAGGGGCTTCTTATACATTGCCTAAATGGAGGTTTATAAACCTAGCTCCTCCTACTCTTAGCAACGGCTATAGCGTGACCATCAGGCTTAGCTTCTGTGTGCTCTGCTTTTCGAACACAGGGAGAATTTAATTAAATGCATGGAGGTTATTCAGAAGAGAGCTCTGTTAAACAACAATGCCACACTTGTTCAGGCTTCTGGGTTTATGGCCACTTTGAAAGATTATAATTTTGTATTCTGGCTGTCTTTCTTCTACAAGATCATGCCCCATGTGGACATTTTGTACAATCAGCTGTAGAAACGAGACTGCAATGCAACGATTGCCATCGCCCAGCTTAATGCATTTAAAAGGGAAGTGCAAAAGGTAAGAAATAGCGTGGATATCGAGGAACACGAAGAAACTGCAATTAAGAGGAGAAGAATAGAAGATCATGATGTGAAAAGAAGAGAAGCTCTTGAAGCATGTGACATTCTTAGAGAAGCAAAGGACAGATTTAGCTTCACGAGGCATCTGGTAGCCTCAACTTTGTTTCATCAAGAAAATTTCTAAGACATTTCCAGAGGATTCCCTTAGAGAAACAATAAGGTTCTATCCTTTTATCATTGGAACAAAAATTCGTAGGGAACTGACTGTAATTTACAGTCGAGAGGAATTTCGTGGAATGTCCGGCGCTTTGTGCTTGATGGACTTCAATAAGGAAAACAATTTATGTGCTACATTCAGCGAATATGTCAAACTCCTCCGAGTACTGTTAAATATGCCAATGTCTACCGCTGAAGCAGAATGCTGTTTCTCAACTTTAAAAAGAATAAAAACTTTCCTTAGGAACACAATGTCACAGGACCGATTGTCAGCATTAGCAATGCTTTCAATTGAGAGAGATTTTGTTATGAGGATCTGCGACTTCAACGCAAAAGTTATCGATAGATTCGCCAGGTCTGAGGAGAGTAGAGCAGAGAATCTGTATAAATAGGTGAGTCATTACTACTCTGTATTTTATTTTTCATTTGTGCACCACCAATAATTTAACCCACCAGCCGCCACTGCAAATAATCCTAATTCTTAAGATATAATTATTTTTATTACTATTTACCAAAAATGTGTTTCTTCTATCTAGGTAGTAAGTCTTTGATTCAAACCCCAAACGTGGATTGGGCAGACTGTTAGGAGCATTTACACTTTTTATGTCTTATTGGAGATGAGATGAGTTACATGTTGATGAGGATCACAAGGTCCGTGAAAACGCTGCATCGTTGAAAGAGTGTGAGTTCAAAGTAACGGTTATTGCTTATTACGAACTACGAAGTAGAGTTAGTGTATATAAGGTGTTGCTCAAAGTTGCCAGCTATCTCGTATTCAATAGAAGGCCAAACATTACCCTTAGAATTCCTTCCTTTTTCCCGTAATATCCTGCAGCAGATTATGTTATACCTTTCATCCGGCTACTAGCCAAGGATGCACATAGTGTTCACGGTGTATTGCTCCATTTAGTTCTTCATTTAGCTATTCAGAGGCGCTGCATCAGCAACTTCAAGAATCAAGTAATGAACCACTAAAACAAATGAATGGGCTGTAATACAACAGAAAGGCTATTCAACTATCCAACGTTTGTTCTGTTGCGGAACACATTCTAGTGCTTTATATTCTGTAACGTTTTGCCAATGGGATGTTATCTTCTATAATAGCATTTCAAGTAGAAAGGACACTCATATATAGAACTAGCTTATCGATCCACATGTCAAATTCGAAGCAAACAGTGCTTGTAAAACAACCCATGGCCGGAATTTGAACCACGGATCTTCTGGTACCCATTTCGTTATTCTTGCCAACTGAGCTTGTCGGCATGTTGACATGGTAGCTAAGTTGATCAGGGCAACTAGACGAAGTCTATAAGAACAATAGTTCCAATCCCAACTGTAATATTAAATTTTGCAGTCCAATTCTACCTTAAAAGCAAATTAAAAGTAATATGCATTTTATATAGATTTTTATCTTGACTGACGCCATTAGAGCAACCACCAGGTCTGTCGCCATCACCTGGGAAGTTCATGGCGACCGTTTTCCTTAACTGTGAAAGAATTGTTTGCAGAGAGTTTATGTGGAAGGTTGCGATCAAATGCGAATTCTTGCTGTTGAAGATTACCTTCAACGCTGCAAAGAACAGGAAAGTTAAGTATAGGCACTGTTCTCATTCACAACAATGCAACAACCCACACATTGCGCTCAACACATGCTTTGCTTCAACTTGTCCTATGGGACGAATGAAAGTATTCGGTACAGAATCCGGATCTGGCACCATGCTATTTTCATTTGTTCGACAAGGTGAAAGAACATCTGGGTGGAAACAGATTTGCCAATGAAGAACTAAGGCAAATAGAGGTTCTGCTATCTCTCCATGACCAAGGAGCGATTTCTGTCAAGGAAATCTGCAGGGCCATTGTCTGCAGGGACTTGGTAACTATGTTGAAAAATAGTGTTCTGTACCTGTTTGTTGTAATTTACGTCCTCCAACGTTAAGTCATATCTGACGATGAATGAAATGGATGAAGTGATGCTCAAATGAATCCGGGGTCCATGGAGCTTAGAATTACCCGGCATTCGTCTATTATGACAAGGGAAAACCAGGAAAAAACCTTATTCAGGTAACTCATCCTAACAGAGATTCGAACTCGGGACCTCTTGAACGTGAGGCAGACACGCTACCGAGGCGGGCAACGTATCTGTGCCATTTTGCTTTACCTATAGTGCATCACTCAATAAAAGGTACTTGGTCTGCCATAATCGTGTATAACTTATATTTTGAATACTCCTCTTAAATCAATTTTAACTGTGTAATGACAACCATTATTGCTTAAGTAGTAAATCAGTAAATATAGCTAGTATAGATACTGCCTCATAAGTCACATGGTTATTTTTAAGAAAAACAATTATTTTAAATGTATTCTGATAAGCAGGTAACTTATTTTTAAAATATGAACCATTCGATTTAATGGTGACACCCATTTTCAATGACGCAATGTCAAAATTTCTTCCACGTGGAAAATTGGCCATGGTTTGAAAATCTGTTGGTACAAGATCAAGGCTGTATGCTGGGTGTGGTAGCAGTTCGATTCCTCCCAATTCCATGCTTATTCATGCAGTATGTGGGGTTGCATTGTCCTGTTGCAATAGAACTGTACGTCCGTTAACTAATGCTGAGTATCTCCGTCTCAAAATTTCATGAGTTCATTGCATTTGTTAAGAATACAGATCTGCTCAATAAGCCGCCCGTTTGGAACAAACTCCCAATGAATCACACCCTCAAAGATCCACTACACAGGTTATTTGAGACCGAACTGATTTTTTTAACGATGACTTTGGTAGGTTGGCGGGGTTCAGCCACTGTTTCCAGGCATCGGGTTTCGGTCGTATACCAATTTTCCATCACAAGTGACAATTCTCCTGACAATAAATTGGATTACAAATAATTTGACGACAGATATCCACTTTACGTTCAGCCTGCTGAGGTGTCAGTTCATGAGCTACAGATCTAGAGCTTCTGTATAATTTTCCAAGTATCTTAATGTGCCGATGTGGTATCTTTTGATGCTCCAAGTTCTTATGAAAGCCTACGGCTACTTTGTTGCGGATTTTCTTGCAACATTTGTCGTGTATCCTCAATAATCCAAATTTAAGGTATTCGAAAACGTGGTAAATCTTTAGTGTTTTCGTCTCCATTGTTGAAACGTTGGAACCATCGTTGTGTCACACGCTCACTAACGACGCCGGCTCCTTCCACTTCACATATTCTTCGAGCTACGGCAATGGCTGTATAATCTTTTTCAGTAGTGTTTCAGAAGGACTCTAAGTACAAACTCTGTTACCTCCATTTTGTGATTGTTTATTAACAACTGAAGACTACTACATGCTCGCAATGTACGCAACACTAGCTATTGGAAATAGCATTGCCAAACCAAAGAAACCCAGTAAATTTTTCAAAACACCAAAATAAAAAAAAAATAAAAACTTTACTTAGACAACGTAATATTATTAATATACATATTTGACATATAACCAGTTTCTATGTATGTAGCAAATGTTGTGTGTTTGTTACTGAATTACATAATGTATACTGTCATAAATGTGCAAATAAATTAAAACGTTTAAAAAATTAGTTGATCAAAATTTTTATTGTAATTTGTCCTCTTTTTTGCCTTACCCAGCAGTGTTTTCTAATCGCATAATGTGAAGGAAAGCATTTATTCTGCTGATGTTAGTATGCTCAAAGCACATAGTCACTCGATGATGTCAATTGATTTCATGAAGCTCTAATACGGAAATATTAAACTGTCATTTATATTTTGTTTTCAACCATTCATACTAAACAGCTTTTATGGTTCATAGTACCTATTTGATGTTTTAAATGCTAATTACATCTTCTTCCACAGGTTTTCCCGTCCTCTTTTGGACTTTGCCGCAGTAATGACTGTCCTGATAATGATAGTAGGAATCTTGGGCAATCTCCTCACCGTCGTGGCTCTGCTTAGGTGTCCTAGAGTTAGGAACGTCGCCGCTGCATTCATCATCAGGTAAGAAAATTTCTATGTTTTATAGCAAAATTATATTTTACAACATAATTCTAAAATGTGGAAATTTTCGAAAGCTACTGCTATCCATTTTAATTTCTTGGATTGCTTTCTATAACGTTTTCCCAAACGAAGGTTTGTATATTGGTTTGGAAGTAAAGCGTTTCGTTTCAGACACACACCCACGTGTCTACAAGTTGGTATAGATCATAGACGAAAAAGCCCGCCTTGGTAGCGTAGATGGTAGCGTGTCTGTCTCACGTTCAAGAGGTCCCGAGTTCGAATCTCGGTCAGGGTGAGTTATCTGGATAAGGTTTTTTCCAGAGTTTTCCCTTATCCTGAAAGACGAATGTCAGGTAGCTCTAAGCTCCATGAACCCCGGGCTCACTTGAGCATCATTCACCCATTTCAATCATCGTCCGATATGACATAACGTTCGAGAACGTAAATTACCCAAAAAATTAAGTATTACTAATCGAAATTCACCAAACTGCAGCATACAACAAGTTGTAATATTTTCGCATTTCATACTTGTGTTTTTGTCTGTCACAACCAAGTTATATATACAGAACAATCTCTCACTGTCAAGGTTTGACATCGGCAACCAAAGACATTGAAGGGACTTTTCGCAGAAATCGCGGTAAGAATCAGCCATTCAATGCCAGGAGTGCTGTTACTACATCTAATCTATCATCGTTACCATCATGGCTTTGTTGTTCAACAATGTCACAAAGCTCTTTGTAACAAAGAGAAAAATCAGAATCATAAGTAATACCACCGGTTTTAAATGCATTTAGTTGTTTAAATGCTGCCATCACATGATTTAAATCACCTTTACTTAATTTAGTAACTAGCCTAGAAGACTCAAACAAATGATCTAAAGGTTTTATGGTTATTACATCATCAGTTTCTTTTGCCATGATGGAGTTCAGTTTAGACATAGTCATACGGCAGCAAACTTTTAGATTCTCCTCTACTGCTTCTCTAACAATGGGATCCATGATATGATCTACAAGTGCACATACTCTGTTTCCAAAGTGACCACTCTCTAATATTTCACATTTCGAGATAAAACAAGATGAGCCACAGGTTTTTGTCTATATTGAAGTTCTAATATTGGATCTATTATCATTCTGCAATTTTCAGAAACAAATATTGCTTGTGCCTTTACAATGTTGTGACTTTGTGGGTTCGTGAAATTAAAAGTCCGATTGCACCAATCAAAAATGTTCTTTATTTCCACCGAATTACAGTTGGAACATTTGCCGATTACACAGAATTACGTAATGCACACAATTACAATTCACCAGTTCGTCCGTTATAGTTCCACTTGCACGCTCACAGTTACGTAAACTCTTCCGATGCACGTACACAGTCTTCTCGTCGCTGGGCGCTCCTCACAGCTGCTCACCAAGAACTGACTTTTCTCCAGCCCGACGCGTTGCTTCTATAAGACCAACTGGCCAATCTAGAAGGTTCCGGATTAGATGAAATATCCCGTAAGTTCGAGAAATCAAGGGCAGCGGAAAGAGACGGCACAGTAATGTTTTTCCAGCCACCCCTCGCTACCGTTATAAGACAAATGAGTGGGCGTGGCGAACGCCTACCATCTCCTGCTGCTGCTGCTGCTGCCTGCCGGTTCTATAGGGAGTTCCGACGTTCGGGTGACAATATTGCAGCACTTGGCATCGTAAAAATGATCATTTAACAAATTTTGCGCAATCACTGGAAGCTTTTGTTTTTTAGAGAAAAAAAAATCGATAATTGCATCGAAATAGCTGGCAATGTAAACCACTGAATTCAACCAGCTAGACCAGCGTGTCACTACAGGCAATGGGAACAGTTAAGCTTCTAAGGCCCGATTTCACCAACATATGTTAAAATCGACGTTAACAAATGTAACGTAACAATTTCTTGCATTTCACCAATCTGTTTTCTGAAAATGTTAACAAACACGTGCTAACGCCAAGAAAATTGTTAATCTTACAGTTATAGAAGGCTGCGGATGAGTCGTATTATTTTCTGAACGTACTACGATGCGCTTTTGTTTTCATTTTCGTCTGTACCGCAGTCTGTACACAGCTAAAACACAACGGTGGATAAACAAAATCATAAACAAAAGCCATGAAACAAATTTCTCATAGATGGAGAAAGGATTGTTAATTGAATTGGTGATGAAGTATAACGATATCGTGGAAAATATGACTAATGCAGTGAATGTAAAAGAGAAAGATGTCCCACGGGGAAAAATTGGAAACAAACTTAATTCAAATGCATGTGTCATTACTAGCAACGAAACGTATTACGTAAATTTAAAACAAGGTGCGAAGAAGTACATGTGACGAGTGACTTGCACGTTTCAAGACGGAAGGTGGACAGTGTGTTATCCACAGTGAATTATAAAATCGCAAAGTTATTAATACTTGATGCAAAGGCAAGATCGGCATACTCCTTACGATGTATGTTCTAACTCAGTATTACGTAAATTTAAAACGAGGAGCGAAGAAGGGCAAGTGACTTGAACGTTTCAAGACGGGAGGTGGACAATGTATTATCCACATAAATCAGTGAATTATAAAATCGCAAGGTTATTAATACTTGAAGGAAAGGCGAGATCGCCGTATACCTTTCGATGCATGTTCTAACCTCTCTTGTACTTCCGCAGTAACCTTCATAGCAACATGTTTCGACAGTCTATACCTCTGTAAAAAGTTTTCTTCGGATAGTTCCTCAAAATCATTTCTCCTCGTAGGCCGTACTCTATTGCGAATGCCATTTAGACGGTCTTAAATATAGCAAATCGACATCAACAGCTGAGTTTATGCTCGCCATCTTGACTATTTACAATTGTTAAGGACTTAACATCAGAAATTTTGCGTGTTAGTTTAACAAGAGATTTAACACGAGTGTTAAGCTAAGACTTGTTGGTGAAATGCAATTTTTGTTTTAACTATTGCTAAACTCGTGTTAAGTCTTAACATCTGTTGGTGAAATCGGGCATAAATCTGGATGGTTTTCAGTGAGGTAATATTTGCATTCATTTTTTAACTTTCGGACATTTCGGAACACAATCTTAGCCCTGAGAGACAATATTTTCATGTTAATGTAATGTCTTAGAGTAGCTTCCAAGAAGTTCAGTATCTTCTCAGTAGCTTTAGTCAACATAATAGGAGCTTTTGCTGTGCACGGTGTGATATCCAATAAATAACATTTCCAGTTAGATTACGACAAACAGTTCTCAGTATCACGGACCAGCCGGGTGCTGTGGTGTCAGTTTATTGTTGTACCGCTTAGCTGTTATTTCAGTGCGCATGTTGATGTCACGTACTGGCTTTGTTAAGTGTTAAATTTTATCTTGCTTTCCTTAAGTTTGTATACATTTTTTCAGGACTTCTAGCTTCGTGCTATGTAATAAATGGAAATTGTTGTATGCAGACTAAAAAATAATAGAAATTTTCTTATTTATCGCTAAAAAAGATATATATTATTCTCGAAAAAAAAGGAAAAATTCTCAAAAATTCGCTAAAAAATCGCTAAAATAAAAACTCTTGACCCTGCCCATTTATCTTCTACCATCCCACATATGCATACAAATAAATGTATACATAATCAAATGCAAAACTTTATTTGGATTCACATGAGGGAGATAGGAAAATAATCTTTCTAAGGATATTTTGTAGAGGCTATACTAAAACCAATGTTCATAGAGGAACTCATGTGAATGTAACAAATCAAATGTTTGGGGCTATTTTCTCTACCTTGTTTGCGGCGCGGAACTCGTTATACGCGCTCACGCATACGGGCAATAACGCCTCCAGTGAACGGGGGAAGGAACTAAATTGAAGAAGGCTCGCCCACTTGCGTGTTGGTCCACAGTGACAAGCTGCGTGCCGTCAATGTTCCCACAGCTACCATATATTCTGAAATTAGATGACCCTGCCCAAACTTATACATAGGCTGTACTTCCCAACGGTTTCCATTTATACGTTTTTGCAAATATTAGCTTAGATTAATACCCCATTAGCTTATAAAACACAGCGTGCAAGGTGAAAGTTTAAAATTACGTTTACTCAAAGTAAAAGTTAATTCAATGAAGTAAAACTGTGTTTGATTTTCAACTTATTGTGTGCTCCTATATTTTATTCCCGTACTGCATGTCACCAAGAAACAGAGGCGACCCTTCGCAGCTCTACCTAAAACGGATATTTCGTGTTATCCGTCTTAGGGGTGACGAATAAAGTAAGATACCCACAGAAGATTATTGGCTACAGAAACAGGCCGGCAGATTCACGTAGAGATCCCTGATAATTCCAAACTTGACGCTCTGGTCACTCCAGTTGCTCAGAGAAGACTTTATTGTAGCGAAAACTTGCAGAACTGGAGCCACCTAAGGCAGTTAAGAAAACGTTGCCATTTGGAAGAACTGGATCGAACTTCATCCACCTGAGGCGGCTCAGAACAGGATGTCATTAGGGCGATAACGAGCTGTCATAAGGCGGAACTGCGGACAACTGAACATCTGAGGGAACTCAGAGAAGCCTGCCATCTGGCAAGGCCAAGAAGAACTTTTCCAACGAGGATACATATGCACAATCTGTCTCACTGCACATCCCCTAACCCTATTTGAAGTGAAATAATAGCAAAGTGAAATAAGGTAGCTAAGAAACCAAACGGGAAACCCACAAGAGCTCATGGTCAGAATGGCCGCTTCCAGGAATCCAACTTGAACCTCCCAAATACGAGTCTCGTACGTTGCCATCTTGCGAAGTCAACTTGCTCAGTGTCCTCTGTGTTTCTAGCACTTCTGCGAGCGCTGCGGACTCCTAGCACTTGTAGTACCTCAGAGGTTGCCAGAGGAAACTCGGGCCGAGCATTCGAGCCGCTGCCGAATGGGAGTTGTTCGGATTGGGTTGGACTCGAGGGGACAACTGCGGGAGATCGGTTACCTCCGGCCAGGCTTCGGCAGCCCGGATGGGGCAGAGAGTTGCCCAAAGTCCCGGGTACTGTCCCGCAGAGCTAGTAGAAGATGTGCTAGATCACCAGGCGGCACCACCGAGGTTATTCGGTAGTCTTCCCTACGGGGTTGACGCGCGTAAGTGGCGTATCCACTTCCATCCCGTCTTGACGTTGTCGATGGGGGGTGGCTTTCTAGACTCCAGGTTTTGCTCCAAGGAAAGATCCCCGGAATTTTCCATCGCCCCCGGGTTGATGAGGCCGGAGTCTTCGACTTTTGGGTAGACTTCGCACTGAACTGTTGGTAGCATTAGATAGTGGATTACTGTGATTACGCCCAACTTTTACTAAATGTGGCACAGCAGGCGCTGACAATGATGATACAAGAAATGAAGATGGAGCACCGGTGAAATAAGACGGCGGGGGAAACCGTAGATGCGGAGAAAACCCGCCCAGCGCCGTGTTGTCCACGATCAGTTTGCGATCGCCTGGGGTTGAACTGGGGCCTCCTTGGTGAGAATCGAGCGTTTAACCATTTAGCCACAGCGCGGCCCCACGAACACAGTGGATTTTAAATGTTTGCTAATTTAGATAAATTAAACTCATAAATTATTTCAGCCTGTTTAGACCACTATATCACATGAAACTCCTTATCTATAATATCCAAAGGAAATATCCTTTTATTTCCCTAACTACAATGTTTATTACTTCGCCTAACCTTTAGTTCGGGCAATCACGAGGTCAAACCTGGCATTGGTATTTTCAAACGTATATTCTATATCATGGCTTCCTTCGTAAAGGAGGTAAAGCTGATGGTTCTTTGTCATAGACTTAGGGCACATAAAGGAACCTTATATCTGATAAAGAGGCATCCCAGAAAAAATTGATGAATCTATCGTGGCCAATATAAAATGAATACCACAGCAGTTAAAACTGTCTATACATAAAAGCTCAATTAAATTCAGTGCCATCTTTGCTGCTTACCTATATTAAGTAGAGAAATTATTGCATTCCATCCTAAAACTCATGACAATTAATACGAGAAAATACAGAATGGAGAGAAAAAAAAAGCAGTTTTAAGAAAAGGATCAGTGTATTTACATCACTCTGACTGCCTCTCTGCTTGTTTATAACTAAACTTGCTATACACGTTCAAAATCTTACGAGGATACGACAAAACGTTTTTCAAAAAACTTTCACTCCTAAATACCCTTTACATGGAAAATGTTTCCTTTTATTTTCTCAAAAAAGAATGAGGGAAACGGCTGTGATGATTTTTATTAAAATGCCATAATTTAATACCTATATTTAGATGATAAGATAGCCTAATCTTGAACTCTCTGCAATTAGCCCGTAAGGTCTTCTCCAATTCAATGGGAGTTTTATAAATGGTGTATCGTAAGAAAAAGGCAAATTTTCAGTAAAAAATAATGATCTTAATTTATGTCAAATAAATATTTCTGTGGAGGTTAGTATTTTGGAGGTATTCCTTGTTGTTGATTTTAATTTTCAAATACCTAATCGTTATGTATTTGTTTACTTAATTTTACTTTCTCTACCACGTTCATATAGCTAGTTAAGATACTGCATTCCAGCCAAAAATTCAATCTCGAGACTATTGATGGTCCCCAAATACAAAAATATTTTTATAAAATAGTCTTATGTAAATATGTGTAAAATACATTCTTTCTTAAGCTAACTATTTCCAAGATTTTCCTGTTAATGGTTTGAATTTTCCAACATTTATTCTTTTCTCAAGTGGAAGGCGTTATTCAATTTTTCTCCTAATTACAGAATGAGAAGACTATTTGAAAGGCGTTGCATAACACCATGTGTTCAAAGATTTGAATATCACTTATTTTACGCAATCTACTGCTTACACTGTACTCAGAAAGAAATATTAGTAAAAGAATTTTTGCAAATGGCCATCTCAATTAATATGAAATAAATAGAAAAATAAGCTTCTAATAAAACAGTTTGTTGATGAATGGGTGAAGACAGTTATGTTAATAAAGTACATCATAATTTTAAAAGTCCTTATTTTACTTTGTTATTGTTTTATTTTTATTAGTTGTGTATGTTTCATATAAAACATATTTTTTGACAGTAATGCAGTAATTTTGTAATTTTTAGTTTTGTGAGTCAATAATGGTACAATTTCGCGAATCATGACAAAATCTTTTGCACTTCCCGAAAATTATTTATGCTAATGGAGGGGATACAAGGTTAAACCATACCTTTGATTTGTTATTCGGTTTGGCTACAGTCCAAGGAGCTTCTATTCTCTAAGCACAGTTTCGCCGTAAAAACCGACCATCCGCAACACACGGGGAGGAAGGGGGAGGTAGGACAATGACACGGCTGTGGCATCTTTCGTACGGTACGAGGTATGGCAAAATTGAGAGGGGGCTTAGCAGTACCCCGCTCTTGTCTATGCCTCTCATGGAGCGTCCCCCGCGAGGGAAGGGTGAGGTGAAAGGAGACAGAAGTTGGCGGTATTAGGATACACAAGGACAGGGTATGATTAGGACTATTACGGAGGGGATTCGGCACTGCGACAAGACTTGATCTGTTGTATAGTCGCGCTGCTGGAACGGTTACCATGGATTTATCTTTGTTAACAGAAACCTCTCAGATAATGCACTGATTATTCCTGTAAGAGTGAGAGGGGTACTGATGGACCTCCCGGTCGTGTGCTAAGCACCAATGGAATTCGCAGAAATCCCAAATGACAAATATATGTTAACTCCACGTGGAGTAATCAGTACGTTATCTGAGAGGTATCTATTACCAAACATAAATCCATGGCAAGCGTTCAAACAGCGCGCCTATACCTATGTCCCCAAGTGGGGCATCCCCGGGAGGAAGGATGAGGCGAGAGGAGGCAGAGGGTGGCCGTACCAAGGAGCCACGACAGTGCACAGAACAGGGTCTCTATGTTTTGTTGGAAACCTCGTCCGGTGGGGCAGAGAAACGGCCATTCCCCCCTACTGTGGTTCGTTCGGAAGTGGTCCTAGCAACCGCTTCGGAGACCGGCAACCGACGTACAGGAGGTGGAAGTGATTCACTCAGAACATATCATCCCGCCATGCACCGCCGAAACTCCCGCCGACACTCCTACCCTGAAAAATATCACCTAATGAAAGATGATATGGAATGATAATGGAGATGAAATGCTGGGACAATTCAATGCAGAGGTTCCATTCCCATTAGTCCTGGACCCGTAGGACTAAGGACCCGCGCCTCCTTCAATCCGGGAGCGAAGGATACTCCGGGGGTGTTTCCATGGGACAATACCAAAATCCCCCCACTGAGCACCACGACAACACGGGTGGAAGTGGGTACGCCACTTACGCGCGTCAACCCCGCAGGGAAGACTACCGAAAACCTCGGTAGGGCCGCCTGGTTATCTAGCACACCTTGTACTAGCTCTGCAGGCTAGTACCCGGGACTTATTAGGCAACACTCTACCTCCTCCTGGCGGCCGTAGCCTGGCCGGAGGTACCCAATTCCCCGTGGGTGTCGGGAACTCACTGCCCCCTCGAGTCCAACCCAATCCGAACAACTCCCCGACGGGAGGGGCTCGACAGTTCGGCCCGAGGTTCCTCTAGTAACGTCAGAGGTACCATGAGTGCTAAGGGTCCGCAGCGGCCGCACCTCGGCAGCTGAAGGGGACGGAACCCCTCCCCTACGGGAGCAAATTCGACGGATGTAACTATCCAGCATTCGTCTGGCAACCTGGGAAAGCTCCCGGGAAATATCCATGGGTCAGGTAGATCGGCCACGGGAATCTAACCCAGACCTCCCGAATGCGGGCCACAGACGAAATAGCCTGAGCCAATTAGCTTGGTGCGAGGGCAGGATAAATACAGTTTTCAGATTTAGATTCTTGATGGCAGCTCGTAGATACCGGCTTTCCTACACCCTTTTTGAGGCTTACACATCCCAAGAGGGCAGGGTCTCTGAGACCGCCCCAATCCGAAGGAGAAAGACTTAAAGAGACAGTCACAATCTTGGAACAGCTAAACACGAGAAAAAAGAATGAGGTGAGCTTAAATGGAGTGACAGAAATTCAGAGGATGTAGTTAACCTTCCTAACATTCGCATAGCTATAGTGGCCGCGTTTAAACCATCCCCAACCGGCTCTCTTTGTAGGGGAAAACTATTCCTCCCCCTAACCACAATGTCATAAACATCTTAGAAAACACCAACCGGGGTCAGAGGTGAAGAATGCTAGGCACGTGTTTACAGCTGAGAATATCCAAAGTTGCCGTTGTTTAACATAACGTTTAGAGGCAAAATATAAATAAAGCAATGATTAATGTTTCCTATAAGTAATAGATAATGTTACAACGCTTTGTAACATGACTGAAAAGAGATATGTCACCTATGTTATGCTATTAGTACTTATATTACGTACATGAACTAAGTGCGTATTATTAGCATAATATCTAAAGAACGTTTAGTAAAATATCATTACAATTTTCAAAGGGTTAAATTGCATCAATGTTTATGAATTTGCGAGGGATATTTACATGCGAATTAAAGAAGCACTTTGGATATTCTGGTAGTTAATAATAATTTATAAGCAAAGACTGCACGTTAGAGCTTTGTTTATTGCAATCGTGAGCCGATTTATTCTAAAACATTTTCCTTTATTCTATGGCAGCTACAGTTGGTGAATTTTTGTTGATTTAACAAAGCAATAAACACTTCAAAAGTAAAAAAAAAAGTAAAAAAGACGAACCAATGTATTAAAGAAAAACTAGTAAGGAAACTCTATTAACTCTTTTTAAATTTTCGAAGCTTTTAACAAGGATGTCTCCAATTTTACAAGTTTGAATAACGTTAAGCAGTATATTTTTTGGGGGAGGGGGGCTCTTCTGCTAAACACAATTTAAATAAGTAATCACGTACACTCCGCATAATAATTAAATATGTCATAAACGCTTTACAACTCGAGAAAGTTTAGAAATACTGTTAGATATATATTACAAGTATGAATGGAAATCCATGTTAGGTTCGATACCCACGGTCTCCACATCTTAATTAAATTACGCAAGTGCTAAACGCCAATAACTATTAAACACTAATAAATGTATAAAACTACACTAAGTAAAACACTATGTAACTTCTATAAATATAAACTTAATTAACATACATAGGAAGCATGTTTGCACAGTTTAAGCTAATTTCTGAGGACACAAGAGAAATATTGCAACAGTGCTTTAACTTGCTGAACGTATTAAGAAGGACGACCCATATGTTTAAGGGTGGAAGACCCTTATAATTGCTTACATGTGAGGAGGCGTGGTCAGAAGGGAAAGCTTTGATGCCGCCTGGGATGCAATGAACGAGGCTGCTATACCTGAGGACATCCCCGAAAAAGGAGTATTGGAGTATCTTACTGTAGAAAAAAAAAACAGAAAAAACGCTATTCATATTTTCACCCATTTTTATATAAAGGTGTGCAGTATGAATATGGGAGAACTCTTTAATATCTACATATTAGGTTCGACATTCAAGGCCTTCAGAAAGAAGTCTTATACCTCCAATAGATTGCTCGTGATTTAATGACCCATAGAATCGTAGTGTATCCTTTGGCAGGTCGCGAGCACAACCACGACAACATTAAGCTAGCAACACATGGGGCTTAGCAAATAATACAGAGCTTTATTTCGTATCTTACGCAATAAAATCTCCAGATATTAGTTGCCAAGTTTCAGTGAGAGAAGAGAAACTCTGTTAGAGATTATAGTTATTATGGCAACCACTCCGCCCCGCCACATCAGGAAAACTTTAAGTGAGCAAGACACAGTCTGCAGAGTTTCCTGCTACATTAAGTCTTTTGTTTTCCTGTATAATGTGGCAAATCCGGAAGATAATGCAATTTGCTTTGTTATATGTGACGATAGATTTAACTGGATTGTCTAGACATTTCGAAGTTTGGCTTGACGTGGCACTGCATCACTAATCTGTAACAAAGTTAATATTTTACTGTTATATAAATTGATCAGCAAAGCTAAGGGTGTCATATCTAAAACAAATGTTCTTGGTAAATGTTATCGGTTATTATTGGGTATTTATGCACAAAAAACTAATTGGAGAGCTATTAAAGAATCTTTAGTACTGCAACAGACATCTTAATTATTTAATTACTGTATCTTAACAGAGGCCTCAGGAAGAGTACTCCGGAGGTGTGAATAAAGTAGTCCCTGCGCTTCTTACCTGTATGCCTACTAGCATACGTACATACACAAGCATTATGCGGAACAACTTTTCTCTGTAGTCTCCGTGTTGGTCACGAAAAGAGGGACATGGATAGACATCTTGGGAGTACTTTTTCCAAGCCTGTGACAAAAGGAGAGCATTATAGTTGAAATAGTTCTTTAATTATGTAAATGGTTAAGTAAGATTTGGTCGAATAATCCGAAACACATATTGGAAACATTAAATTTTCTGAAAAAAGTGCAATACCTCTAAAAATTGGAAGTGAAGCGCAGACTATCCAAAAGATAAAATTAAGATGCAGAAAAATGAAGTGAAGTTTAAAAATTCAGTCAAAGAAAAGAAATAAAGTGAAACAACGTGAATGTTTGTACATATCTTAATATCCTCGAGCTATATAAAATCAATAGACACAATATAAGTGCATTAAAGGACAGAAAGGGGAATTATTGAATCTGTGCATGAAGCAACAGAAAAGCATTAAAAATACAAATAGTTGGTGGTCGGAATTGGAAAGAATGGTATCGAAGGTAGGCATGGCAGATATATGGAGAGCAGAGGAGATAAACTATAGCGTTCTTTGGAAAGAAGTACGAACTAGACTACAAGATATAGATAGGCAAGAGATATGGGAAAGTGTAGAAGAAAAAAATCTTTGAAATTTTATAAGCAACTAAAGACAGAATGGGGTAAGGAAAAATATATAGATCAATGTGGCAAAACTGGCAGAGAAGGCATAACATTGATGAGAGTAGGAATATTATACTTAAAAGGGTTGACAATTAATGAGGTAGGGACATGTGGATTTTGTGGAGATGAAGAGAGCATTATTCATTACCTTGGAGTGGTTCCCCTCCTTGTGGTTTGGATTTATATCACACATGCGGTGACATATCTGAAGTTGGATTCGCCGCTTCGTGAGGTCTACGTCCCACACGCGCAAATGTTTCGCGCTCCCTCGGTGTGGCGACGTATGTAAAAGCCAAACCTTTCCTTGATGTAGGAGCGATGAACCTTTCCTCTAAAAGCCGTGAAGATGATGTTCTCGAAGATTTCTATAAATCCTCTCTCCGGCAGCTGCGGCGAGCGATGAGATGTGAAACTTCTCAGGCGTGGTATCGATACAAAAGGGATTTCACTTTTGGGCAACTATGGCATAAAATAATGTACATCGTTTCAATTTACTTGGAATTTTATTTCTCGACATCATTTTCTTCTTTACATGCGACTTTTTCCACTGATGTATATAGCTATTTACTATATATTAATTTTCTTCTTTTATTTATAATGATGCAACGGTTTTTCTTTACTTAAATTATTTATCGTAGCGTCGCGTCTTCGATGTGTATTTTAAATGTTTACTAAACGTTCATAAATGATGAACTCCAATAACTTCTCGTAGTTACAAGAAGTCTTTTACCGAAAACACGTCTACCCTCTTTGAGAGTTAAAGACAGAAGAAAAAATTTAAGAATAAAATCATTGGATCTTTTTTAGGTTTTTGTTGCTAAGCCACCGCAGTAGTTAATTCTGATTGGTACTACGTCACAATTTGGGATTTCAATAAACCTAAGCATTTGTTACATCATCTATATGGCCTGCTTGGTTATTAACTTAAGTTGAATTACAGATGACCATGTTTACTTTATATGTCCATGTATGCAATATCAGCTTCAACCTGATAGAATGTAAAGAGTTAACAAATTACAGGAGAAAAATATGGGATAAGAAATGGGACAGTGTAAGTAAAGAGATATTGACGGTATGCATGCTAACGGGGATGGGAATGAATGAATGTGTAGTGTTTAACATCCACTTTTACTACATACGGCACCGCAGGCGATGACACTGATGATACATGAGATGAAGATGGAGCACCGGTGGAATGAGATGGCGGGGGAAACCGGAGAAAACCCGCCCCAGCGCCGTGTTGTCCACCAAAAATCTCACTTTGCGGTCGCCTGGGATCGAACCCGGGCCGCCTTGGTGAGAGCCAAGCGGTCTAACCACTGAGCCACGGCGCGGCCTAACAGGGATGGGAGAAAAGAAAAATAAATGTATATGACATTTCTTATATAGGATAAAAGAAAAGTGGATTAGGATAAACGAAGCCAAGGACAGGAAGGAATGACACCAAGCTGCTCAGGAAATCCAAAGACTTATAGCCAGGGGACCTAAGTCAGCGAGTAAATCTTGGATCAGCAATTTCATTTATTTGTACAGGATGTATAGTGCTTCATGCTCAATGTTAAAGTTATTGTAGTGAAATTGTAATGGAAATTGTACAAATAAATATATCACATAAAATCAGTGATAAAAATTACTTCGCGAAGTTTTGGATCAGTCTGTGTGGCTCAGTTGGTTAGACGCTGACCTACTGTTCCCCACGTCTCGAGTTCAAGTCTGGCCTACACCTATAAGTTTTAAGTGTGTCCAAAAGCGACAACCTCATTTCAGTAGATTTAATAGCATTTAAAATAACTCTTGTGATCCTACAATTGACAGCGTTGCTAACAAAATATTTTTTTTCGGAGTTTTGGCCAAATAATTCAAACTACTGAAATATCTTCAACTTTTATATAAACTATAAATGAATGTAAGAGGTTTTGTTGTATTTAGACAATTGAGCCTTGCTTTAAAATTTATGACCTGAAACTGCCTGTTTTACTATTCATGTTTCATTATGTACATGCAAAGATAAAATATTGAATATCATGGGATTAGTTTGATCCAGCGAATCTGTAATGGATTGGTTATAGAAATTACTGAAAAGGAACTTACTCATTTGAGCAATTGCTGTGTTACTTTGGTACTGTCCCGTTACTCTAACGTGATAGAAAATTCTTCCAAATTAGTGTTAATATTGTTACCCTCTATAATTTTCCAATAGACTAAATCTGTTTCTTTAAGGCAGTAGTTCTTTAGATGTTGTGTTGCCAGAGCACTCGCGGTACTACTAAAGTTACCAGAAGTACGCCGGGTCAAACAGTCGATGTCCTTACGGAATGGAGTTAATGGATTGTGTTCGTCTCGGTGGAATAGTGGTTTCCTGTACGCCTGGTTGCCGTTACCGCCCAGGAGAGTTTGGGAGACACCCTAAGAACCTTCCGTACTAACTAGTGTTCTAGACCACGGCGGCCCGATCGAGATTGTTCAGTAGTCACCTCTTAAGGGCTAACGGGAGTAAGTGGCGTATCCATTTCCATCCTGTAATAGTAAAGGAGCGTTGTATAAAACAGGTAATGCCCTACTACAAATCCACATAGAGTTCTCTCCGGCTTAGCGACTCTCATCGTCTTTGATATACTACTTATCAATGAAACTGTTGTAATTTATGTCCATATTTGTAAACTTTCCGTGAGATTTTCTCTGTTGTTTTAACTATATTGATATTGCAATGTCATTCTTAACAAGTTACTGGGCTTTTTGAATATTAGTTTGAGAGTTGAGTCCATCTAGACTAGCATGGATGGTCCATTTACGCTGAGTGGTCTATTCAATGAATTCTGAGTGTACAGTCATTTGTTATTTTGCATCACATAGTTTTCATTCTTCGCTATTCAAAGCCTCCAATATCATTCTAATGCCCGATTTCACGAACAGATGTTTAGCAATACTTAAATCAAAACTTGCATTTCATCCACAAGTTAGCCTAACACTCGTTTTAAATCCCTTGTTAAACTAACAGGCCAAATTTCTGTTGTTAAGTCCTTAACAATTGTAAATAGTTAAGATGGCGAGCATGAACGTAGCTTTTGATGTCCATTTGCTATATTTAAGACCGTCTAAAGGGCATTCGTAATAGAGTACGGCCTTTGAAGAGAAATTATTTTGAGGAACTATTATAAGAACATTTTCTACAGAGGCATAGACTGTCCAAACAAGTTGCTATGAAGGTTACTGCGGAAGTATAAGCGAGGTTAGAACATGCATCGAAAGGTACATGCCGATCTCTCCTTTGCTTCAAGTATTCATAACTTTGCGATTTTATAATTCACTGAATTATGTGTATAATACATTGTCCACCTCCCGTCATGGAACGTTCAAAGTCACTTGTACTTCTTCGCTCCTCGTTTTAAATTTACGTAATACTGAGTTACAACATGCATCGAAAGGAATATGCCGATCTCTCCTTTGCTTCAAGTTTTAATAACTTTGCGATTTTATAGTTCACTCAATTATGTGGATAAATACACTGTCCACCTCCCGTCTTGAAACATTCAAGTTACTCGTCACTTCTCTCTTTCTTCACTCCCCGTTTTAAATTTACATAATACTGAGTTACAACATGCATCGAAAGGAATATGCCGATCTCTCCTTTGCTTCAAGTTTTAATAACTTTGCGATTTTATAGTTCACTCAATTATGTGGATAAATACACTGTCCACCTCCCGTCTTGAAACATTCAAGTTACTCGTCACTTCTCTCTTTCTTCACTCCTCGTTTTAAATTTACATAATACTGAGTTACAACATGCATCGAAAGGAATATGCCGATCTCGCCTTTGCTTCAAGTATTCATAACTTTGCGATTTTATAATTCACTGAATTATGTGGATAATACATTGTCCACCTTCCGTCTTGAAACGTTCAAGTCACTCGTCACTTGTACTTCTTCGCTCATCTTTTAAAATTTCCGTAATCCTGACGAAGTTGTTTGGTGCATTTGAATTAAATTCATTTCCAATTCTTTCCCACATGACAACTTTCTCTTTTAAATTCACCGCATCCGTCCTCTTATTTTCTACGATATCCTTACACTTCGTTACCAATTCAATTAACAATTCTTTCTCCATTGACGAGAAATTTGTCTCACGGCTTTTGTTTACGAGTTTGCTCACCCGCCATTTTTTCAACTGTGTGCAGACGAAAATGAAAACAAAAGTGCATTGCAGTACGTTCAGAAAATAATAAGACTCATCCATAGCCTTCTATAGCTGTAATATTTACAAGTCTCCTGCCGTTAACACGTGTGTGTTAACATTTTCAGAAAACAGGTTGGTGAAATGCAAGAAATTTAACAGCTTTGTTAGCGCAGTGACAATTGTTACGTTACATTTGTTAACATCGATTTTAACATCTGTTGCTGAAATCAGGAATAAATCTTTTTAAAACAATTTTAATATTTCTATAACTCATAATTCAAGAGGATTTTTTCATAGAAATCCATAAAGTTACTATGGGACTAGCGAGGTTTGATGTTTACCTTGCTCTTTAAATTTAAGCCTTCGGTGCTAACGCCTTGTTCGTTAAATTTTTTCATGCGCTAATAAACATCAATTCACTCACAAGTCCCATAATTTCGCTATTGTCAGATGTATATTTTTGTGCAGTCCATTCCTTAATGTTTACTAGTTATACAAAATTATACAAAATCCCTTGCGAGTGTAGATGTATTCATAAACTTGAGAAGGGAAAAAGTGCTTTTCCGATGAAATCTCCCTCACTTACTATACAGAAGTAATAGAGTAAATAAGATGATTTAAATTGGCTGTAAGTTCTCATGGAGACCAGTTTTTGTAATACCCTATTTCACGTTAACATAAAAACTGCCAAGATTTCATAACTCCGTCAGATATGAATGGAGAAGAACCCTAGAAGGGGCCAGTGCATATCGAGGGTTGGAAAAATCATTAAAAACGACGGAAGTTAGAGTAAGAGTAGAGGGGAAGAGAGTTAAGAGTGCTTGATTTTTGTGTAAGCAATTAAGTAGATTTGAACCACCCTCGGATGCCATGATCCATAACAATGAGGCAGACGTGCCGGGCTACTCGCAATATCTTAGCTAAACAAATATTTGTTTCTCTCTACGAGGGATTTGATGAAGATTCTCTCAAGTTAAACTCCTGCTGTTTCAACGGGGTAATTTTCATAGTTGCACGTTGTTTGTGAAATAATGGGCTCACGTGCTCAACCGAATAATGTACAACACCCTCAACTTCGTTACTGTGTACAGTGCATTTTGCAATCGCAACTAAGGTGTTTACAGCATTAAAGCGGAACACATGTTTTACTCCACGTGGGGAAATACACAGTTCATTTTTATCTGCAATTTTACCGCCGAAACTTGACGTCATCAATAGCATCGCTCTAGCGGCTTGTGATCATATTTGATGTGTTGACAGTAGCTTTGAGGCCTCCCTCTACCGGCAACTAAATATACTGTTTGAGAGGTGGGTCTGCCCGCGTAATATAAAGTTGCGTGATTTCGCCTGGTGCCTAGATACGATAACTGCTTATATATATATATATATATATATATATATATATATATATATATATATATATACTGCAATGCAATGGACTGCAAATCTAATTATGCAGCCATAAAAGTATACCATGAAGAATATATAACATGATAAGTCAGTGAACACTTATTTCACAATGAATGTCTGTTTTTCTGTTATAGTAGACATATATGCATATTGTAAACCTGTCACATAAAATAGAAGTATTTCAATTTGATCTCAATTCTTTTCCATAACCCGTCATTACAAACCAGAAAATTAGCAGAACATTTTCTAGGAATGAAAAATAAATTAGTGATACAGTATGTACAAACTTTTATCCAAGTCTAAACAAGAAAATATCTCTAGTACATAGTCTTATGTGTCCATTTTCTTATATTTCCTTTCTCTCTTCCCCTTAAACACTGTCTGTATAGCGAGAAGGTATGCTTGAGCCCCTTATGTCATAACATTATTTATTGATTCTAGATTGGGGCCAGCCACTTTATAGCGTCCAGTGTCTCTCTTTTTGCGAGTAACTGATCCAGTATCTTGGAAATGTTTGATGCACCTATTGGTTTTAAAATACATAAGGATACCAACATTAATAGACATTTTAATTAAGCGTGAGAATGACAACAAATTATATGTATGCTGATAAAACGTAAGACGTTTATGTTGCAAACAAAAGTATGTCAATTTGACCGTACCTGGACACTTTTGACAACATTACGTTCCGAGGGACTTGTCTGAATGCTGGATAACGTTGCATAAACTCCTCTATGCAGCGGTTTAAATTATATTTATATGTCGCATCAGTTTTAATGCTGGTACGAAGGCAGCATTCAACCATGAAGACGCGGTGCTGTGTGTTCATATCCATGGAAGCTAGTTGTATTAGCTTCCAGCGCAGCTACACTCAGAGCGCTGTAATTTGATTACTGTTCTGCAAAAATTACAGCTTCTTTGTAGAGTGCACTATGATTTCAAGATAGACTCACCAGTTAACTATGACGTCATTCTTACTCCATCTGAGGGCGGGAAATAACGAATAAAAATGAACACCGTGTATATCCTGATGGCTTAGATATGAATCGATTCCTACTGGATGGAAGCGGAGTATCAACTGACTCTACTCCAGCCAGTGAAAAATATATTCAGCAGGAATCGAGCCTTGGACCTCCCAAATACCAGGCTCACGTATTAGCATAGGTTTATCTCGTTTAGTTAATTTTGCAGGTTAAGGTGTGAAGAGAAGTCACTATCCGTGTCATGAAAACAGCTGTAGGTGATAGAATGTCTTAAATTTATTGAATAACTACACGAAAAGAGATGTAAGGAGGAAGAGTTAGATTGTCAGTGTGTGTGGAATAAGCTGCGAGTGTCATTAGGACTTCATTGAGGAGGGCATTCGGTATGCATGCTGGGCCCATTGTTCCTATGCCTCCAAGTGGGACACCCCCGGGAGGAAGAATGAAGCTAAGGAGACAGAGGGCGGCTGACTAAAGGAGCCACGACAGTACAGAGGGCAGGATTCCTACAATTTACTTAAATAGAGACGTCCCCTGACAGGCCAGGACAACGAACTCGCTCCACTACTGCGGGACGGCAACGAGCCCAGCAACCGAGCCCCAAAGATCCCAGGCAGGCGATCCCGAAATGGTCCCAGCAGAGGAGCGGAGACCGGCAACTGACCTACCGGAGGAGGAAGTAGTTTTCCTTAGAGCATATAATCCTGCCATGCACCGCCGAGACTCCCGCCGACACTTCTACCCTGAAAGAGACCACCAGATGAGAGAGATGATGTGAAATGATAATGGAGATGAAATGGAGGGACAGAAAATTCGGGGGATGTAATTAACCTACCCAGCGTTCGTCTAGTGACCCTGGAAAACCCCCCAAAAGCCATGGGTCAGGTAGGTGGGCCACGGGAATCGAACCAGAGCCTCCCAAATGCGAGGCAGAGACTCACTCAGTTGTGAGTGTCATTAGTTTAGATTTACTACTGCACATTAGTAATTTTAACTAGTACTGAAAGATAGTCCCGAACAAGTGGAATCATTTTAAAAAGTATTCTCATTAAAATGCTGATTCCCAGACTTTGGAATGACAAAATTCTAACGGCTGTTTTAATTTAGGTCCCAAGAGTTGTAAAATTATTTAAATATGTTTAATTATTTAAGAATCGATATGGAAAGGTTTTAATGAATAAGAAAGGAAATGTTTAAAAGTCAGTAGTTCATGAGATGACGTAACATGTGATATGATGTGAAAGTTTTATCATTGGTAGTTTTAAAAGTAAGATTATGTAATGTATGACATGGACTAGTAAAAATTAAGTTTGATTGGTAGTGATGGCAACGGGAGAAGAAAAAAATCAATAAGTTTAGAACAGCTAGGAAAGAAGGCATCTTTCGATTGCGTGACGTCGAAGAGAACAGACGTGTTTTGGATTGTGGAATGTCAAAGTGAACGGACTAAAATACTAAAAATAGATAAAACTTATTTTCAGAAAATTGTATCGAAAAAATATCATTCTTATGTAAAGTGATGTTTAACAAATAGCCTAAGGTATCTCAATTAAATTACAAGTTTGGATAGATAGAGTAAACATGAAAAATTCAATGCTATGACCGGGATTTGAACCACGGATCTCCTGGCTTCCGCCCAGTCGCTCTAACCCATTGAGCTAAAATGGCCAAAGTGCCGTCCTGACATTAAATTCTCCATTTACTCACATATTTCCCTGGCAGACCACTAGGGTCTCTCTCATTCGAGATACACTGTTTGTGGCGACTTACTATCGTAAGTACTTAAGTCCCAGGCTTCATCATTTAACTCTTATTATTTTAGTTAATTGATGGAAATTAATCATTTCTTCACACAAGCCGTATATAGGCTAAGGTTTTTGATAGAAAGAGTCAACATGGCCGGGATTTGAACCACGAATCGCCTAGTTTCCGTCCAGTCACTCTAACCTATTGAGCTATCATGATCAACGTGCCGTCATGACATTAAATTCTCCAGTTGACTCGTATATTTTCCCGGTAAACCACTAGGGTCTCTCGCATCCGAGATAGACGTTTGTGGCGACTTACTATCGTAAGTACTTGAGTCCCAGGCTCCATTATTTAACTCTTATTATTTTAGTTAATTGATGGCAATTAATCATTTCTTCACACTAGCCTTATATAGGCTAAGGTTTTTGATAGATAGAGTCAACATGAAAAATTCAATGCCATGGCCGGGATATGAACCATGGATCTGCTGGTTTTCGTCCAGTCACTCTAACCCATTGAGCTACCATGGCCAAGGTGCCGCATATCATCACCGTAATTCCTGCTACATAATTATATATTTCCGATTATATTTGGCTACTTAAAATTAGCTTAACAGCCGTTTTCATTATTCTTTTAAAAACTGATGATACATGAAATGAAGATGGAGCATCGGTGGAATGACATGACGGGGGAAACCGGAGATCCCGAAGAAAACCCGCCTCACCGCCGTGTTTTCCATCACAAATCTCACTTTGCATTCGTTTGGTATAGAACCCGGTCCGCCTTGGTGATTCAGCATAACTGCTCAATCGCTTTTGCCGAAATACAGACAATTCTATTTAAAACAGTAATATGAAATGTAATATACGTGTTACATCAGAGGAAGACAGCTTCGAGAGTTGTGACGTATTTCAGCCGGGAGCGAGGCCTGCAGTGTGTGTGACGTCAGGCAAGAGCAGTGTAGTACCAAGTTGCCTATATAAATGGTGCTGTGAGTACAGAATCTGAGGGTTCAGTCAGGTGTAGCGCACTCGATGACAACAATGTAGCTGCCACGTACCTTATGGAACTGTTAAATGTACAATGTGACAATTTACTGAAGGACAAATATACACACAAGAAAGACTTGGCTGACATTTACAAGAATATCCCCCAAACCAGATTTCCAGTTTGTATTCACTTGCCGCACGGACATTGTGTATGTTTGGCTCGACATATGTGTGCGAACAATTTTGTTTTTCTGTTATGAAATTAGGTAAGTACAAACCCCGAAGTACCTTGTCGGTTCACAATCTAACATACAGCCTTCGATTACAAATTTCCCAGATATTACGTCCTGACATTGATAAACTAGTTAAAGAAAAACGAAACTGAAAGTTTTGGAAAATGTCCATGTAATTCTATTTTGAATGGGTCTCCTCTAATTTGCAGAGAAAGTTACTTTATGTTTTATTTTATTTACTTTATAACATGCCTGACATTCAGATAAACTACGAGTTGAAGTTTTATATATTTTCTCATAGCACAGAGTCAAAATGTAATTGTTTATGAACTCTGACCAATTGTGTAATTAAAGCAGTCAGCATTAATATTATAGTGACGCTGTTCGAACGGTTACCATGGATTCATTGGTAACAGAAATCTGTCAGATAACGCACTGATTATTCTTGTAAGAGTGAGAGGGGTACGTCACGCTTCCCGATCCTGTGCTAAGCACCAATGAACGCATCACTTCAGCCAATGGAATTCGCAGGAATCATAAATGACAAATAGATGTTCACTCCAGGAAAAAGATAAACTGCAACATAACCCAATTAAGACTGAAGAATGGAACAAATATTATAAGAAATTATGGACTTATTCAGACGAAGATAAATTAGTAACAACATATGTTAATGAATATGTAGATTTAATAAGTATGGATGAACTAAAAGAAACTTTAAAAATTTCAAAAACAAAAATAGTCCAGAAACTGATGGTTTGAATATGGAACTATTTAAATATGTTTCGGTTAAATTCCAGACTAGACTTATGAATTTCTTCAACATATGTTGGAAAAATGGGCGTTTACCAGAGGAATGGAATATTGCATTGATATGTTCGATTTTTAAAAAGAGAGACCGAACTGAATGTGACAATTATAGAGGAATCAATCTTTTGAACTCAGGTTACAAGATCTATGCAAAAATCATAACACAAAGAATTGCTCCAATCTCAGAAACTAAATTGCATGATTCACAAAATGGATTTAGAAAAGGACGTTCCTGCAATGATTGTATTTTCACAATAACACAGATTATGGAGAAACGACGAGAATATAATCTACCAACTCTAATAGCTTTTATAGACTATGTAAAAACTTTTGATAAAGTAAAAAAGAAATCTACTATTGGAAATAATGATTAAAATGGATTTCCTCAACATTTAGTAGGAACAGTACTAAGTATGTATATAAATACAAAATTTAAGTTGGAGAAATCCATAGAAAAAGAGTAGTAGAGATTAATTTAGGACTTAGAAAGGGGTGTCCATTGTCACCTACCCTATTTAATATATATATATATATATATATATATATATATATATATATATATATTAATGACGCAGTTGTACGATGGCAAACACATTTTAAAATAAAGGGGAGAAATGTTGACACATTACTGTTTGCTGATGACCAGATTTTAATTGCGGAGACGGAAGATAACTTACAAAGAGCCATACATGAATTAAATAATATCACAAGAGAATATAATCTTCAAATTTCATATGAAAAAACAAAAATAATGGCTTTTATAGGAACGAACCATTTGAGAGCAAAAATTTGCATAAATGATAGACCCATCCAACAACAAAGTTATTTTAATTATCTTGGCAATATTGTGTCATATACCAGTAATAGACATATACAAAACGAAATAAACAAATTCCAAACAATATGTAGCACAATAAAAAGAACTTTTAAAAATTGTAATCGTCAAACTTTGTTAAAACTGTATAAAATAATGGCGATCCCAACCCTGCTTTATGGGTGTGAAAACTGGGTTTTGTCTATCTCACAGCACAAGAAATTGTAGGCTGCTGAGATGAAATTTCTGAGACAGGTGGCAGGTTATAGATTCATAGACAAGAAAAGAAACGAGGATATTAGAATAGAATTGGAAATTCAGAGTCTAAATGAAACAATCATTGCATACAGGTAAAAATGGCAAGATAATGTGCAGATAATGACCGAAGACCGTACACCACAAATAGTATACAAGTATAAACCTGTAGGTAGAAGAAATGTTGGCAGGCCACGAATGAGATGGTCCGATCAATTTCTTTGAAGTCGGAACGGGCTACAAGGCTTATACCGTGATGATGATGATGATGATGATGATGATGGTGATGATGATGATGATGATGATGATGATGATGATGATGATGATGATGATGATGATGATGATGATGATGATGATGATGATGATGATGATGATGATGATGATGGTGATGGTGATGATGATGATGATGATGATGATGATGATGATGATGATGATGATGATGATGATGATGATGATGATGATGATGATGATGATGATGATGATGATGATGATGATGATGATGATGATGATGATGATGATGATGATGATGATGATGATGATGATGATGATGATGATGATGATGATGATGATGATGATGATGATGATGATGATGATGACGACGATGATGAGGATGTTCACTCCAGGTGGAGTAATCAGTGTGTTATCTAAGAGGTATCTATTACCAAAGATAAATCCATGGTCACCGTTCGAACAGCGCGACTACACATATTATTAAAGCCCGATAGGTTTCCTGTCGCGCAGAAATCAGCGCGGTGACGTCACACGCTAACCTACCTTTCATTCGGGAGCACATTTGGCGGTTAGAGCATTTTTTATTTTATTTTTTTTTATTTAGGTTTAAAACTTTTATTTTAAAGGTTCTGTTAATTAATAAGTGATGGCGCTGGTCACACCGCCACTACCTGTCTTCCCCTGTTCTACATGATACGCGGTTCGCGATACTTGATCGGGTTTTTCACAATCTTGAATTCCTGAAAACCAAACCTCGGATACCAAAAATCCTGTGATTTACTTCTCTGGTCCCTTTTAAACATATTCTGAAATTTAATTTGACAAATTTCTAATTATAATTTATAATATCCTTATTTCTCAATTCTACTTTGTTGGTTTATTCTTTAATTTCATTTCGTTGTTTTATTTTCCTGGAACGCCCAAGAGCTCTTGCCAAGTACACAGTAAGCCGTTATGGCTCCGCGGTCATATACGTAGGTCATATAGGTAACACGTCGTCTTTTTAAAAACTGATTGCCACTCTACAGATTCTCCTTGTATCTACAATATATGTAATGAAATTATATCTCAGTAGAAACCTCAGATTTTGCAACAACAAAATTGCAGAATTGGTGTCTTATCAGATTTTATTTTGAGTTTGAAATCTCACCTTCAATAATCGTATATGTTAATAATTACTTGTAATTGTTACTCTCAACCGCGGATGCATAGTTAACTATTACAAGAAAGTGTTTTCTCTGAACTGGTGCATAACATTGTAAACGGGTAACGAGGCACTGATTACCATAACAACACTTTGCACTTAAGCTGTTAACTTAATCAATGGCTAACGTCATTATTTATTGTCTAGATTGGGGAGAGTGCGGCAAAAGTGCTGGCACGTGCTTTGGAAATAGGGTAATGCTGCAGCCATTAATGGCGGTTGCTCCTCTTGCTGCAAAAATACTGCACATCGATCAACATATAATTTGATCTTGAAACTAAAGCTCAAACTCCTGCTATGATGGTGATAAGGCTTAGGGAAGGTGCAAACCATTAGCTTAGATCATAAACTTTATTCTCCTAGAATCAAGCCTGTTAAATATTACTTACAAAAATAAAAAAACCTAAAATATAAATATTACACTCTAATGGATGCCTGTCCATACTGGTGAAGAAAGAAGCGATACGAAATATAAATTAATTCAAAAAGGAGTCATAATTAGAGAAGGGACCGTAACAAGCAGAAAAAAAAACATAAATATTTAAAATATAGAAAAAAGTAATTCCTGCATATGTAAAAAGGGGAGAAAATACCAAATCTATAAAGAAACAATTGAATTAAATTAACAAAGGAAGTGAAACATGTTGTGTCCCGGGCTTATGAGCCGTGGTCTAGAAGTTCTTGAGTGAACCGACGTTTCGCCAGGAACTGCGCCTAGCATCATCAGGGTTGATCCGTCCGGGGTGGAAGTCAGAAGTCAACTAAGCCCGGAACACAACATTTATCTTCAAGACGCGGGCCGTGAAAGCCTCAGCTTATATAAAGGAAGTGGTGATGGCTTAGCTTTACATCTTGCTAGAATAAAACTATATCAACATAAGAGTGTACTGACGTAAGAAATAGGTGACTAATAATATAACTATGATCTCTTTCATAGCACAAAACGTAACACAACCCAACAGGGGAACTGATTTGGGTACTCTCCTTATTGGTTACCCAGTATAAAAAATGTGCTGAATGTTCACTTCATTTTATGATCTACTTCTTAATTTAGGTTTATTGCATTTTGATATTATCTATGATACGTCATTTCTAAAGCAACATGTTGCAACAAGACTTAAAGGTACTGGGATCGAGCCGGATACTCCGTGTTAACGTGTGAGGTTACTTCGTGCAACATCTATCGTCAAGTGTGTGACGACTTCTCTCTCTCTCTCTCTCTCTCTCTCTCTCTCTCTCTCTCTCTCTCTCTCTCTCTCTCTCTCTCTCTCTCTCTCTCTCTCTCTCTCTCTCTCTCTCTCTCTCTCTCTGGCAGGGGAAGCTTATGGAGGTGTTGCGCTGGCGCCGGGATCACACTCTAGGGACCGTTAAGGACCCCGCCATCCGAATCTAGTCGCTCTTTTGGCTTTTTTTCGTGCCCTCTTCTCAGTGTCGGCTTACGCTTAAAAACCGACAGCCCCATTGTTACTGAATTTAAAGGAACGAAATTCCTTTCGGGACGTAATTCCTGCACCCCGATGGTGCTGAAATGATCCTTGCAATTGACAGCCTCGTTAACTTACAAAATATTAAATTACCTCCCTCCCGGAGTTTCAGTAGACAGAGTAGACCACCTATGTGCTTCGATATAGCGTCTATCTCGACACTGTCTACTCTCTATTCCAATTGGACACATAATTAATGCAAGATTTGAAGAAAATTTGTCACGTAGTTCACAATTGGTTAACATCTTAAAATAAAAAAATAAATAAATAAATGAATGAATAAATAAATAAATAAATAAATAAATAAATAAATAAATAAATAAATAAATAAATAAATAAATAAATAAATAAATAAATAAATAAATAAATAAATAAATAAATAAATAAATAAATAAATAAATAAATAAATAAATAAATAAATAAATAAATAAATAAATAAATGGATAATAAACATGCATTTCTTTTAAGAATTTGATGTTTAGTAGTTAACTTCAGCAGAAAAAAAAATAAAAAGCTGATTTATTCTACTTACTTTCCCCAAGTGGGAGGGTAATAAAATGACGGTGAATGAATGGCGAGATGATTTTGGAGTAGATGATGGAATGAATGGTGGAGACAATCGGAGAACCACGAGAAAACCTGCCCGGAACAGTTTTGTCCACTGCAAATCCCACATGTTTCCTAATATCCCCTCTAACCACTATTGTTGTTTCACCAATACAGTAGATCATCGTTAACCCGGAGAACCAGTTTCTCAAACAAAAAAATGGTGTTCCTGGTAGATACATTACTCGAATTCTCTTACTAGCAGGCAAATTAACTGCACTCACCCCATTTGTTTGGGACCAGGTTGGAAGAGAAACTTTGTGACCTGCCAGAAAACAATATTGAAGGAGAAGATTTTATAGACATTTTTAAAGATATCGATGCCTGTTCCAATATTGATGGACAAGATACAATGACGGAGGTTATAAACTGATTATAGTCTACCCACCACGAAAGCCATGCGCCTGAAGAGGGAGAGGAGCTTCAACTGTTTATCTGTGCAGGTAGTGGATCTGTTTACTACGAAATGAGTGCACTGTATGCCCACGACAAGAAGGCTAGAGGGGTATGAAGGGCAGAGGAGCTTGAACTGTTGATCAGTTCCGATAGCGGATCTGTTTACTAGGAAATGAGTGAATGAGAGCGCATATGAGTCACCCATGTTGCCAGATCTATTGTTTGTTGCAACGATAGATATTATGTACCTATAGGTGAGCTATGTGACAACACTTCTGTACAGATGTATTATTTTATCTTGACAGGAATCCTGCGAGGTAGGGATGAGTAGCAACTGTGGTGGGGATGTGCAGCTATCGCCACAATGCGTCACACGCGTAAGATTACGAGAGCGGAGGGCGGTGCATAAAGTGTCTAAAAACAAATTTCATTCTCGAAGCCAGTTTTGCAGCTCTAAGTTGTAATTCTTACTATGGTAGTAATCTCCACGCTTTTGTTGGATCTTAAATAGGACTTAGGCATTTGGAACAAAACCCTGTTCTCCTCCAGCAGGCATGATAAACAACTGTTGTCCTTCAATATCGCTGCAGAGTCCCTGTAACGTATTTCACTCCAGGCATATGGTCCAGTATGTGCTGTATTTATATAAGTTTCATCCATATAAATTATATAAACTTCACTTCGATATCTCCGAATATTTCGTAAATACTTAAGCCTTTTTGCACGTATGGTGCGATGTTCGATTAAAATTTGTCTGTCACGCTTAGTGTCCCCCCCCCCTTCAAATAATCCTAGCTTCAAAAGAACTCTTCTTAATGTTCAGACACTGCCTTGGAAGTCAGTAGAATTTTTAGCTTCATAAGCACTTTCTTCAAAGTTGGTCTTTATTTTTCTGTGCTTTAAAAATTATTCATAGTTCGCCTAACTACTTCTGAATTAAAATATCCAAATTGATTTTGTGCATGTTCTTAATCTTTGTTTACTGGGATAGAGAAGGACGTTTTTGCACTAGCACCAGTGGCTTTTCTTTCCTTAATAACTCTCCAAAACTGCTTTCAGACACAACTGTTGCCTCAGATACCCTTCCCCAGATTTTTATAGCTGAACCAGACCATTGTTCCTTTTTTATAAATCTATGGATATTGGTTATTACTTCTCGTGTTTTTAAATGTAGCACTTTATTTCCTAATGTCTTCTTTAAAATTCCTAATGTGTTGCTAGGAGGCGTCATTTATAAATGCTCTCCTGGAACCAAGAGCCAAGCACATTTTGAAACAAGCTGTAGTGTTACCGAGTAGCTCTGCACGTGCTTAGTTGCTTGCAACTGGTACGCAACTGACCTGCCCTCCCCTCCAGTTGCAACCGTTTTGAGGTGGACTCGTCCAGATATCACTGCGCATCGCTCTGTACTTTTCTAGATAAAAAATAATACATCTGTATTTTAAACGAGTCTTCCATCCTTGTCATACTCGGAAGGCGAGCATACACCCCGAGGAGACAGCAAAAGTGATTACGTTGCAGATCCTCTAGCTTGCCCTCTTGTCTTGGGCAATCAGTAAGAGAGTTCATACTCATGTTGCCAGATCTAATGCTCGTTTCAGTAAATTTGGTGATAGGCATTACACATGGATGACTCATGTCACAACACTGTGTATTATGCCCTCCTCGTTAGCGTAGATGGTAGCGTGTTTGCCTCACGTTCAAGAGGTCCCGAGTTCGAATCTCTGTCAGGGTGAGTTACCTTGATAAGGTTTTTTTCCAGGGGTTTTCCTCATCCTGAAAGACGAATGTGAGGTAACTCTAAGCTCCATGGACCCCGGACTCATTGAGCATCATTTCACCCATTTCATTCATCGTCCGATATGACTAAATGTTGGAGGACGTAAATTACACAAAAAAGAAAGAAAACCTGTGTATTGTAGATCAGTCTCACATCCTCATCAAATCTGGAAGGCGAGCATAAACATCATGCATACAGCAAAAGTGATTACGTTATACATTCCTCTGCCTGCCTTCTTGTGTTGGGGTGTATGGTACAGAGGAAGGCATTACTGATCATGCAGCGTTACTGAAAATGAGCATTCGGATTCAGAGAGAGTTGATGAACCAGCTGTGGTTTATGACCCACGTATGTACAAGCAGTAGCAAACAGAGAAATTTATGCTTTAGTTCCAGTCGAGCCGAAACATTGCCAAATGAACTTCTAATGTTAAAGTGGATGCAAGAAGGTACTGCTCGTAAGCAATACACTAAACTGAGACAGCAGAAGCCCACTGTCTTTTATGCTACCCACTATTAAAAAATAGGTTCTAGTACATAGGCTATTTCAGTACACAGTGTATGTGTTTTGGGGTGAAATTTCCGTCATTCTCTGGATAACCCTGATATTCCTTAACTTGGATCGACCCTGGTCTCAACTGATCCGGATAAACGAGGTTTTACTCTATAAACAGCAAATATTCCGTAGTAAAATCACAACACGTTTCAGGTTTCCTTTAAAGATAAACTATGCCTAAGGTTCAAGTATTTTTTGGGATATTTTCCTCGGAATTCCCCATTTCTTATTCCCTACTGTTTTTAATTATCAGGTCTTCGTAAATTCCCCTCTTCCTACGTTTCACCCAAATAATTTCCTTTTCCTTCTTCTCGCACTTCGTCTTGTGCCTCACCCTAGTCCTTTCCTTAATTGCATTTTCCCCCATTCTTTGTCTCTGCTGTGTCGCTACCTGCTTTCCTCACACTTTCCCTTCCAATATCGTATTGACTTCTCTTCCTCCCCCCTTCACAGCTACTCTCTTATTTACGATCGGGGCTCTACATTATCTTGCACCCCATCTTTCTAAAGTCTTTACGACTTTTAAACGGAAACTTTCAACTTAATTAGTAATCACAAAAGTTGCCGTTCATTTGTTTCTAGACACGTGACTGTTTTTCCCCCCTTTATCATCTTGGATTCGTTCCCAAAACTAATTTGTCTGCCATCTTCAAGGAGCGTAGGAAGTAAAGCACACATGGCGTACTGCTTTTAGAAATTTGGAGCATGCTTTTATGTCGTGGTGGAAGGCTGAAAGAGCTTCTGCACAATTTCTGCAAGAGTGCACTGCTGTATTGCACTCTCTGGACCTTTCCTGTCTTTAACAACCCTGGAAAAAACGAGTTTTAGTTTCTACGTAGTAAAACCCACAGCTCTTCTGACATTGCTGTGGTAATATCGAGATTCACTTTTCTCTCACTCTCTCTCTCTCTCTCTCTCTCTCTCTCTCTCTCTCTCTCTCTCTTCTCTCTCTCTCTCTCTCTCTCTCTCTCTCTCTTCTCTCTCTCTCTCTCTCTCTCTCTCTCTCTCTCTCTCTCTCCTCTCTCTCTCCCTCTCTCTCTATCTCTCTCTCTCTCTCTCTCTCTCTCTCTCTCTCTCTCTCTCTCTCTCTCTCTCTCTCTCTCTCTCTCTCTCTCTCTCCTCTCTCTCTCTCTCTCTCTCTCTCTCTCTCTCTCTCTCTCTCTCTCTCTCTAGATTGGTCATATTATCTCCTTTTTCTCTTCCCTATCGATCTCCCTTCCATCCCTCTTTCTCAACGCATCCAATCTCTTCCTCCCATTTCACTTCCTCTCCACCCTTCAGCTCTGGCTCCCTTCACCTCTCCCTCTTCTCCCCTCTTTCTCCATCTATATCTTCTACTTTCTCTCTCCCATTTTCTATTTTCTCAAACTCCCACTCTACTTCCGTCTCATCTTCCCCTCCAACTCTGTGCAGAATAGTGCTATATGCTGTTTAAAAACCAGTAATAAAACTGCATTTTATAGGGTGTTATCAGATATTAGTAAACGTTTTATAATGCATAAACCTATATCTTACACGAATGGAAATAGCTTCCTCTGCTGAGGTTAAGCACACAATAGTAGCAAATAAATACTGACATAACTTTTTAAGTATCCAAAATAATTACGGATGCATAACGTAACGTACCAAAAGTGTTGGCAATGCCCACGTACGTAAAATGTCTGGTGTAAGAAATTATCACTTGACATTTCTATTTTGCAGTCTGTCACCTTTTCCAAAGATAATGGACTCCCCTCTTTGTTTCGGTTTATTAACAATTAAATTTCCTCTACCTACTCTGTGGCAATTTCTGTATCTCTTCTAAAACGAGACCCATATATTCACTTTGTGTCCCTTTGTTTTTGTAATTTACGTCCTCCAACGTTAAGTCATATCGGACGATGAATGGAATGGGTGAAATGATGAAATGAGCCCAGGGTCTATAGAGCTTAGAGTTACCCGACATCCCTCTTTCAGGATAAGGGAAAACCCTGGGTAAATCTTATCCAGGTAACTCACCCTGACCGAGATTCGAACTAGGACCTCTGGAACGCTACCACCACGCTACCGAGGCGGGCACTTTGTGTCCTGTTCACTTTTCTTATATCACTCATGAGGACATTTAACAATATAGGACTAAATGAATCTTCTTGTACTTAACCTCTTGAGTGATCTAGTTACTTTCTGATAGTGCATCAACGCCTGCAGTTGATTACCCACCAAAATATTGTAGATAAATCTTGTCCACTATGATTGCCTTAGTTGATTCTCAAGCGCTTCAGTCAAGTGTCGTCCTATATACTGTATCGAATGCTCTGCTGAAGTCCCGGATGATTTTGCACTGCGTAATCCACCCCAGAATCTCTGTGAGTAGATTATTCCGTTGAGTTAGATCCACCCCTTGAATGATGTGGGGCAGTTATTTGGAATAAAACGTCATTTGATATATCCTGTTGAGAAATTCTGTACAGACGATTCTCCAGATATAGCAATGATATTTTAAGTGCGCCTAGTTTTGGTGCCCTGTAAATCCTCCTTGTAATATTACCTTTTTTTACTTCACTGCGGAAAGAAATCTCCGCTATTATAATTTTCATGTTATCCTTTATGCTTCTTACTACTTCCCACTGTACGTTTAACACATCTGCATCCCCTGCACATCCGTAGGAGTTAGATGCTTGGCTCAATTCGTACACAGCCACGCTTATTCCCAAGAAATCCTTGTTGAACCATCTGCTGCATATTCTATCGCAAACAATTGCTGCTTCTTCATCCACACCTATTTTCCACAATGTCCCTAAGGGGCAGTGCCATCTTTTTTCTCAGCTTCTCCCCTTCGTTTCATCTCTGCCGTTTGAATTTTCTGATTTTCTGCTCTGCTTGGTGTCGTTTAAATTTTTCTGCCGTGAGTGTTTTATTGTTACGCGTGTTAAACCTGAATTCTATAATTAGTCTAAAACTCTACAACCATTTAAATTTACACAGTCACTGCACATGATTATTCTCCTCGTTGTTAGGGTGCCATGTGTCGCGTGACAGAGATGGCAGCACTGTACAATGCATAGCACTCTAGTGGCAGTGACGAGAGTTAGGACTGTTTTTGATACTTAAAATGGCGACGTTTTCATTGCAAAAACAGCCTATAAGCATTAATTTTCTCCATTTTCGTGGTGTGACACCTGTTGAAATTCATCGCTAGTTGAGTAAGATATGTGGTGATGGTACCATGGATGTGTCTAATGTACGTTCCTGGATGCGACAGTTCAATGAAGGCAGAACATCGTGTGACAACAAACCAAGACAGTCACGGCCTTGCACCAGCCGGTATGATGACATGATCCAGCGAGTGGAGAACGTTGCTTTGGAGGACCGTTGATTGAGCATTTTCAGATCTCCATGCACGATTGTGTGCACAGATCCCACGGAAATGCCAATTTTGAAGACGATGCCTGCAATTGTCTTGGTTTGTTGTCACACGATGTCTTTTCCGCCTGATATGGACTTGCAATGTTTTCAGGACATCCCTGTAGTATTGTCCAGTTACTGATGTGTGTACATTCCATGAATATCAAACAATGAGATGGCCATAACTTTCCCAGCAGAACCAACCACTTTTGCTTTTTGGAGTTGGTAATGAAGGAGATTTCCACACTGAGCTTTGCTGTTTGCTCTCAGGATCAAAATGATGTAACCAAGTTTCGTGAGCAGTGATTACGTTTTAAATAAACTCCAGATCTTCCTCTAATATCAACTTTAACTGCATGTTATCTCCATTGCAGCGGTAGGCGATACTGAACATGCATAGACTTGCCTGGTTCTCACAGGCGGCAACCAGGAGTACCAACAATGAAACTACTACGGCGTGTTTGTTTCACATTAAGCTAAAAGAATATAATAAGATTAAATTTTAGTACGAAAAATTATGACCGTAAAAAAGTTATGATCATTTTTTATTGAACAGCCCTCGTAAAAATACTATATTTGTGAAATTAATGGACATTGGTAGGCAACAAAGATTAGTATATTTGATTGTTTATTTTACTGTACATATTTATATGTAGCATATGAGCCTCGTTATTCGGTACACGTTTTATGGTTGAAATTCTTTGGGACAAATGCCATGCTTACCAGGCTATTTCTCCACCATACCTAAACGTCCTAGGTCCTCACAACTGGCATTCTCTTTAAAAATATTTACTCAAAACAGTGATGCCATGTGACATCTTGGAATTAACACACAAAATACGAGTTACTTAAGATGTATGAAGCCCTTATTTTATGCTCCGAGGATAGGGCCAAAATAAAGGAGTGAACTTATCCCTTCCATTTTCCCTGTTATACACGCACAAGACTGTACACCGCCGATATGACCATTGGAGTTAAAGGCAAGATATAAATGGAACAAAAGAAAGACCGTACAACTTTCGTTTAAAGAGTTCATTTGTTTTGGTGAGAGTGTCTTAACTTTTTCACAACCTATACACAGTGCTGCAAAAGTAAGTAGTGAATTATACACAAAACCGGCTTAGTCAGATCTGTTTTCAGTGAAAGAGTAGATAAAAGGAAAGTTCACACCTCAGTGCGCTGTAACGTCTACTTCATTGAAGTGTTTTCGTGCATGGCTTTTTAACCTTGATCGTGAAGCCTTTGAAACAAAATCCCAACGTCTTCAGTGCTTTAATCTATGTAGTGCTATTTTCTCGTTGTAAATAATCCCATTATCTTAATTCGATATCTCTTTCTTCTGTTTCTATAAAACTCC
Organism: Mantis religiosa; assembly: GCA_030765055.1. Taxonomy (NCBI): domain Eukaryota; kingdom Metazoa; phylum Arthropoda; class Insecta; order Mantodea; family Mantidae; genus Mantis; species Mantis religiosa. The sequence continues at coordinate 63,955,586 of CM060958.1, read as the reverse complement.
GTTGATAACCTTTAACATTGATGCTTTCGCGATCAAACCAAAACATCAAGTATTGAGAGATATTAGCAGTATTAAAAATTGCGAAAGCTAATTTTCTTTGTTGTTTTAATTCCATTTTTATTGTTGCAGCTTGTGTGTGGCAGACCTCATATTCTGCGTGTGTGTATTACCCTTCAGTTCATCCAGGTTTATTCATGGAACCTGGGTTCATGGTCGCTTTTTGTGCACGTTATTTCCCTTCATGAGATATGGCAACATCGGAGTCTCTCTCCTTTTAATAGCGATGATCACTATCAACAGGTAAGTGTAATTCCAGGAAAATTTAGCATAGAATTTGAGAAGGAAATTTGGATCCATTTTCTAGTCAGCAATTATGCAACTGGTTGCTTGACTGGAAATTTCAGGATAAATAATCTACTAAATTAGGCTTAACATATTTGCTTTTGTTTAATAAAATAAGAAAAGTTTGCTTTAGTTTTAAAATTTAAGTCTATTTTGAACCTGTGTCCATAAGTAAGGTATTATGTACAAGCACCTCCGCACTTTCTCACTTTCTCTGGGTAGCGTAGATGGTAGCGTGTCTGCCTCACGTTCAAGAGGTCCCGAGTTCGAATCTCGGTCATGGTAAGTTTCCTGGATAAGGTTTTTCTATGTACAAGCACCTCTGCACTTTCTCACTTGTCCGCCTGGGTAGCGTAGATGTAGCGTGTCTGCCTCACGTTCAAGAGGTCCTGAGTTCGAATCTCGGTCAGGGTGAGCTTCCTGGATAAGGGTTTTCCGGCGTTTTTCCCTTATCCTTCAAGACGAATGTCGGTTAACTCTAAGCTTCGTGGACCCTGGACTCATTTGAGCATCATTTCACCCATTCATTCACCTTCCGATATGACTTAACGTTGGAGGACGTAAATTACAAATAAATGAATAAAAGAACAAAATAAAATAAAAACTTTCTCACTTTAAATATTCTAGCTGTTTTCACAGTTATATTAGAAACCTTGAGCAGGCATAAACACAGTAATGTGTTTGCTTATTCGAGGATTTTCTTTCCATTCTGAACTTCTCAACTTTATTATTAACAAGCGGCCTATAAAACGCATAAACAGGCATGGAAATTCTTAAGCAGTTGGCTTCAAATCATATCAATTCACAGATAGTAAACAACAGCTACTGATGGACAGGTAAACACGGTCTGGGAGTACCGTTTACGAAAACCAGGGATGGAAGTTGTTTTCAACCTGTGACGTCATTTCGTAGTCTAGTAACATTTCAACATAATCGCCTAGTTTTTATTATAAAAAGATCTATTTCTACTAATAGGATAGAAAGCTGCAAGCACTTCTTTCAGTTTTTCTTAGGTATAAATGCAACAAGACAGTACGATTATGAATAAAACGCCTAAATGTCATATAACTGAAGCATGTTAAAACTTAGCGGCAAGTTATTTTAGCGCTCCGGTCGTAAAAAGAACGCCAGACTATGCAAATGACTCTAGCGGTAACGCCTGTGGCCCGAGTTGGAAAGGTCCCAGGTTTAGTTCCCATGGACCGATCAATCTGACCGGCGCTCTCGGGTTCTCCCAATGGGTGCAGGAACGAAGTCTCCCGTACCCAGGTAAGCTTAGCCTCCGGCGAAACTGGTGTAATTAGTCAGCAGGTGGAGTGGAATGGGTACCCCTAATTTTTTCCATGATTTCTTTTGGTATACGGTAAATTAGTTCACAGTTAACAATATATGTTGATGGAACGTTCAAATATTTCACATGGTTATTTGCCAGCTATTTACAATCCATGGGCTCGTTAATGGATATTATATTTCAATGGTATTTTCTTTGGAAATTAATTGTTCTTTCACACTAGCCGTGTGTAGGACGCACTATGAAAGAGTAGAGCCAGACTGAAAAATTCAATCCCATAGCCGGGATTTGAACCACGGATCTTCTGGTTTCCGTCCAGCCTCTCTAACCGCGACCTAATAGTGGTCCGAACTATAAAGCCGGACCTTAAAGTACTTACAGCATGGTAAGTCGCCATTAAGGTAGTTGTCTCATGTGTTTATAAGAACTCCTATTGGTTTACCGGGAAAAAACACGAGTCAGTTGGAGAATTTAATGTCATGTTGGCACGTTGGCCATAGTAGCTCAAATGGTTAGAGCGGCTGGACAGAAACCAGAAGATCCGTGGTTCAAATCCCGGCTATGGCATTGAATTTTTCAGTCTGGCTCTACTCTTTCATGGTATTTTCTTTGTTGAAGGACTTCAACATATCAGCAGGTATTTTCAACAGTTGTTGATAAATATAAGCAAGGTCTGAATTTCTCTCCATCAGCGATGTTTACTGACTGAAGAAAGCATCGTGAATGCTGGAAGAGAAGTGCTGACTGATGTTAAAATCTAAGGGTGTTAACTTCATCTAACTTAAAGCTGGTGGCGAAAAATACAAAACTTGGGAATTCCACGCGACTACTATTCCAGAAATGAAATCAGAAACGTTCTGAACTAGGTACATATTTGGTTTGCCAGTGGTGGATCTGATATGGTCGGTGACTGTTTTGCTGAAGACTTCATGACAGTGATGCCCGTCCCCGAAAAACTACAAATGCTTTGCAACTATTTAGTGGAAACTTACATATACGAGAATGCACTTTTTCTCCTTCCATGTCGTTAGAACTAAGTTGCAATAGACAGAGAACTACCAACGGTTGCGAAAATTCCCACAACGAATACAACAATAAGTTTAATTCCTGCAACCCAGATATGTATAGATTTCTTGAAGTACAGAAGCAAATGCCGCTGGATACTAAAATTGCAATTAATTCCTCAAGAAAGAAAAAAGGAAAGGTCTTATCCACACTTCAAACTAATGATGCAGTAAGTAGACAATTTTAAAGCTGAAAAAATTTCAAGAATGGAACACGTGAATTCGATTTCTTATAGAACCAAACCTGCAAATACATGGAAATAAAATCTAAAAGGGAAAATAGCTCTTGTTTTAAAGGCGATAATACATATTACTGTATGATATAGGTTTAGAACGTTAAAATAACAAATCATATAAATGCTGATCCATTATAAGTAAATTACAGAAAATAAAGAAATAATGACGAAGGTGGATAGAGTCAACATGAAAAATTTAATACCACGGCCGGGATTGAACCACGGATCTCCTGGTTTACGTCCAGTCGCTCTAACCCATTGAGCTACCATGGCCAACGTGCCGTCCTGACATTAAATTCTCCATTTGACACATATTTCCCCGGTAGACCACTAGGGGCTCTCGCATTCGAGATACACCGTTTGTGGCGACTTACTATCGTGAGTACTTAAGTCCCAGGCTTCATCATTTAACTCTTATTATTTTAGTTAATTGATGGAATTTAATCATTTCTTCACACTAGCCGTATATAGGCTAAGGTTTTTCATGGATAGCACGTTGACCATGGTAGCTCAAAGGTTCAGAGCGACTGGACGGATACCAGGAGATCCGTGGTTCAAATCCCGACCATGACATTGAAGTTTTCATGTTGACTCTATCCATCAAAAACATTAGCCTTTGTACGGCTAGTGTGAAGAAATGATTAAATTCCATCAATTAACTAAAGTAATGACGAAGGTGTTGAATGTGGACTCTTTTGGCTTGCGAGCCAGTTCACCTCCTCGTGGTGCACCCTGTGAATATCAAAAGAACTATGAAAACAACCACTAATTCAAATTTAAGCATTAGAAATGTAACATCTTCCTCAAGAAGTATGTAATGCTTCATAAAATACTATAAACTTCAAACTGGAACTTTTAGTGTTTCGACCGGGAGACTTGGACCTATGTAATTTGGGACTGGAACGGGAGGCTTTGTAGCTATGTAGTTAATGGTCCTTAAAGGGTCCGGGAGGCTTCGGGGCTATTTTTCTGACCGCGGGAGGCTTCGGTCCCGCACCCCTCTTAATCTTCAGGCTAAGTATCGAATTGGGTGTTTCATATCACGACCCCAAGTTCCACCTTAAGCCTAAAACAATAGTAAAACAGACAAAAACTGTTAAAGCGAATGCTCCATCATTTATCCGCAGATAGGAAGGAAAGTATAATGGAAGTATTTTAATGCAATCTACATTTCGACTCTTACAGAAACAGTGATATATGCAGTTGCTATGAAATAAGATCTGTGTCGAAGCTGCATCTGCTCGTCACAGAAGTAGAGGTACAATTGATGTACACATGTCCTTGTGGGTATGTGACGAGGGAAGGTTGGTACCAGAGATACCTAGAAGCTAACCAACCGTTCGCCACACATCGGAGCACCGATATCACTTAATCGCGATGTAATCAAAAACTGGAATTGAAAACCGACACCGAAACAGAACGCCACTTGGCAGCATCTGAGTTTGCATCATGTAATATAGTGTAATGCATTAATTTAAGCCAAACTCAATTTTGTGCATAGGTGGGCACAATGAAATTTGAAACGTACTACTTCTGTGTTCTGATGGTTAGCCTGTTACCATTCAAATTCAGAAGTTCAGAGTTCGATACCCAGCTGGATGGTGCAAACTTTTCTTTAGTCAGGCCTATTTCCCATCCTCGCTAGAGTCCTCGGGCTATTCCTCAGCCTGCCAGCTGCAACTGGACTGGACTGGAAATATGAATGGAAGTTTGAATGCATGTGTAAGTTTAAGATAACAATACAAAGTAACACCAACGCAAATATAGTGCGATCCATATAAACCTGAACCATTTCAATAGGCCATTACTTTTGAACCAATAATAGAACACACGTGCAACTTTGGGAGAACATACTACACAATTGGGAGATTACATTACACTATTTACATCTCAGAGAAAATGTTGGAAGTGTCCTCCACCAGCATCTATACATGTTTGTACTCGTCTCACCATATTCTCTGAAGTTTTATGGAGAGTTATCTCGCCAATATTATTTATTTTGGTTCAAATGGATTCCTTGAGAACATCAATTGTCCGTGGCCTATTCTTGTACACTATTTTTAGATATCCCCACAAGAAAAAATCCCGTGAGCTTAGGTCAGGGGATCTGGAGGGGCACAGATCTTTTGTGATTATTCGATTATCAAAGAAACTGGTTACAAGTTCCATGGTGTCATTTGATGTATGGTACGTTGCTCCATCTTGCTGGGGAATCGCCTTCTCTCAATTCGATATCATCCAGCTGCTCCACAAATGTCTTGAAGATACCCTACTTCAGTGTCTACAGTCGTATCAAAGAAAATGGAACAAACGATCCTGGAAGCTGACACCGAACACCATATTTTAACCTTTTCATCATGCAGTGGTGTTTCGTGGATCATTGTTGGTTTACAGAAGCCCAATATCTGTTTTTCTTGTGTAATTTAAGTCCTCCAACGTTAAGTCATATCGGACGATGAATGAAATGGGTGAAATGATGCTCAAATGAGCCCGGGGTCCATGGAGCTTAGAATTACCTGACATTTGTATTTCAGGATAAGGTAAAACCCCGGAAAAACCTTATACAGGTAACTCACCCTGACAAAGTTTCGAACTCGGGACCTCTTGAGCGTGAGCCAGACACGCTACCGAGGTGTTTCGTGTGTTTATATAGCCTGGCAAATGAAACCATGCCTCATCTGTAAACCACGTTATGGAGAGAATGTCTGGACGTGGAATAAGAGTACCCTGAAACCCTCGACAGTAACTGATTCGTTTATCATAATCTGCTTCTTTCAGTTGTTGCACCATATGCATTCTGTAAGGTCGTAATCCCGATTTCTTCGCAGCTCTTTGACATGTTTCATATGAATACTCTGTTAACAGTCTCTGCATTCAGTGGTGGTCTATGTTTTCCACTATCACTAATGATTATACCAGTTGGCTCCAGCTTTCTTACGAGTGATAAAATTGTTGCTTTTGTCAGAAAATTGCGCACATTAAATTCTCTTCGAAATTCCCGTTATGTTGTTACCAAGAAATTTATCTTCCGATATGTTTTCAAAATGTAAACACGCTCTCGTGGTGAGTAATGCAAGTTGCTGTTATGACTGCATATTTCAGACTGTCAACTGTCAATAACTTTCAGTGATGTCAATTCTCCCAGAGCCACTGAGATTATTAAAACAAATTTCTACATTCTACGAGATTTTAAAGGGAAATTATGAACTATTGAAATGGTTCAGGTTTATATGGATTATTAACACCACTGTAAATACATGAGCATCATTGCTGCTGAGCAATTGTACCAAGGCTAAATAGCCAGCGATTATGACCTTTGATGTTAGAGGCAATAAATAAATATTTTTTTAAATATGATCCTCAAATATTTGACTGTTATTATTGTTTCTACAATTAATTTTTTGAAAAATTAAAAACCGCAAAGAGCATTTCTGACTTCTGAATATTCCTATTCAATACTTCCTCTTTTGACTAATGATTTCTGCGTTTTTCGTTTCACATCTCCCCATCTTCAAAACCCAATACTTCCACAAGCTTCTCCCTCATTCTCCTTGTTATATCATCTAATCCATATGCTCCTTGGCCTTCGTGTTTTCTTTCTCCCAAGTGGAACCCACTCTAAAGCCTTCCTCTTCCATTATTTTCACATGCTCTTACTACTCCCTAGCTAAAACCTTTTTAAGATCCCTTTCGTTTTTATTGTTCGCTGCACTTCTTCTGCGTAATTTGGAAAGCTTCTCAGAAACCAATTTCTGTTACTAACAAGTCACTTGTAAACAGAGTAAACGAATGAGGGAGTGGAGGGTTATGTTTGATTTGTTCGAGAATCAGATTGGACTACAATGCTCCAAGCTACATTATTTGTGTCCTCAAATTCTTGTTGTGTTCGGAAAAAGGTTTTGTTTACATCGGACCATTTTGCAGAAATTAACGAGATTGGATTGGCGCATTGATTTCACTGTTGAAAGTTACTGTAGTAATTATCATCTGTTCTTTATGTATCTTTTAAGCAAAGTTTCCTATGCCCACTTTGTTTGGTAGACAGAGAATGTATTCCACGTAAAAATGGTATCAATATTTAACAGTTTTGAGCGTCCTGAATCCAAGAATGCAAGTGAAGAGTTTCACACTAGTAATAAGTTTAAAGATACCACTTGAAAGATATAACACATCTAATTTTCTGTAGATACTCTCTGAAATCTCCTCATATTGAAAATTTTCTGTGCTTAGTGGGGGACGTATGCAAATATTCAGGGTCTTCCATAAATAGCCATAACATCCAAAGTTTTAAAGTTAGAGAAGTGAAACTTAGTATACTTATTTATAATAATTCAGTTAATATTCACAATGTTTTCATAATTTTCCATTGTTTTTAACTAATGCTACATATTTTTTTTCTATATGCAGAAATATTTACAAACTTAAGCCCATTTTTTTTCAAAATTCACCTAAGCTATCTACCTGAAATTTGGTATGTTATTTTAAAACACACTAAAATTAATTTGTTGGATTTAGATTTCTTATTGAAGCTGTATAGAACTTAAAAAAATGTTAATCATATGAATCCTTTAAAAATTAAAATAATTTCATATATTTTGTATCATCACATTCCATCTGGAGCTTAATCTTAAATTCTAGAACCAACAAAATGTTCATTGTGGCATAAGAAAGTTGTGTGTTAAATTGCATCACTGTAGATGAAGTAGTTTGAGAGAAAAATGAGTTGAAGTTGTAGAAAAATGCAGTAACGGGGAAAGGAAATTAAAAATACAATAAGTGTTATTCAGTTTTCCTTTTAATTTTAAGTCAGAACTTCCCATATCCATAGTCTGTATCCACATTCTGGTCTTCCTCAGCCTTTCTTTTTAAATTCCTCTTCTGTCTTGCTTCTTTCTGCATTAATTTCATAGCTCTTTCTGCACCAGCGATGCGAATGTTGTCGATACTCTGCAAAATTGTTTCCATAAACACACCAGGTTCATACCCTAACTGGTGCATAACTTTCTTTTTGCTAACATTCCCATCATTAAACACTATTGCAGCATCAAATGTAGCAATTTTCACCACTATGGAAGACACAAATGATGTTTTGGGACACCTTTTCCATATCAAACTGTTGAGGCTTTCATTTGGGTTTTGTGTCTCTCCATAGAGACATTTGTTTAGCAAGTCTGGGTGTGCTAAGAATTGGTAGGTGGGCTTTATAGATTCCAAGAGAGCTGACGAAGTCTATGTGTTGCTACTATACTACTATGCAACACTAGGACATTTAATTTTTAAAGGTACACACAGACCACGTACAGTCATAATATTTTGGTGTTTGATAGCTAACACTATATACTATTATACAAAGCAATAAAATAAATAGATTTTTTGAACATTTTCTCGTACGTCCCCCCTTAAAGAAAGCTTAAGAGTTAGGACAAGCTAAGATAAAGAGTTTGTGCCAACTTTTACTTTCCCTGCTACATACTTGAAAGTAGCGGAAGTATTGCAGTCCACCCAAAAATTCGATACCGTGATTTCAGATACGATTCAGTTCCTATAAAGCAAATGTGGAATAAATGAGAGGAATTGGGATTAGTCTGCCTTCCTGACGTTGATCTGAAAATAGCCAAGCTACTGTTAAGATAGGAAAGGGATTATTGCATACTTTTGAAACCACCAAAGACCTGAGACAGGGCTGCAGTATGTCTCCTACATTGTTTAAAATATATATTGAACAGGTACTCAGACACCGGAGAAACTCATGTCAAGGAATGGGAATTGCAATTGGATAACGGACAGTACATTAATTGTTGTCTACTATGTCGTGAAGATGGAAATTTATGGTAAGGAAACGTCTTGAAGCCCTTGAGGCAGACAGATTGAAAGCTAATATGGGTAAAAGTGAATATTTGGTGATATGTGGAACTGGACGAGACATAAGCTCCCCTAAAGATTCATTAAATAGGTATAGATATTTGTGACCAATAATTCATTAATCTGGAAATTGTAAAGCAGATGTAGGTACGAGAATAAGAAGGGTAGATGAGCAGTAAAGATGTTCAGTGGAGTATTATGGAGTAGAGGAAAACGCAATGAAAACAAAAAAGAGAATTCTTCAGGTCATAGTAGAGAGTATATTGGCATATGGGGCTGAGGGCTGGAGTTTATTGAACAGACCAAAAGGTAAGATACAAGCAGTTGAAATGGATTGAATCAGGAGGAGTGTCAGAGTATCCAGGCTGGAAAGGGGAGGGAATGAAGATATTAGATAATGGATATGGAAGAATCAGAGATTGGAAGAACTGAGAGTCGAACAATACAGTGGTATGGTCAAGTGAGAAGGATGGAAGAAGAGAGATGGCCAATTCTGATACTACAGAGGTCTCCAGGTGGTAGAAGGAAACAGGGTTGGCCTAGAACTTCGTAAAAATCTGGAATGGTGCGGATGATGGGCGAACGGGAGTTAGTTGAAGAATAAACACAGAGGAGATTAGAAATTAAGAATAACCGCTGAAAAGTGGAGAAGCACCTAAAAGTAAGATCTAAGTCTAAATATACGTCTTGAAGCCACTGGAGTCCAAAACATTAGAAAAATATCCCTTGTAAATCTGTGAACAGCAGAACTCAAAATACCCTTAAATGAAAAATCCAGAAAAATCCATCCACCAGACGCCAGCCTTTATATGGAACATTTTTCGAAAATGATAATGTCCATCCTAAATGTAATATATATCTTAAACTTTCTGAGAATTTTGTTAGAAGTCTTTTTTCATTATGGATGACTTATGTATAAGTGGTAAATCATTAGACAGAGATAAAATCTTACTGCAAAAAAATGTAACCCGCCTCGGTAGCATGTCTGCAACACGCTCAAGAGGTCCCGAGTTCGAATCTCGGTCAGGGTGAGTTACCTGGATAAGGTTTTTTCCGGGGTTTCCCATATCCTGATAGACGAATGTCTGGTAACTCTAAGCTCCATGGACCCTGGACACATTTGAGCATCATTTCACCCATTTCATTCACCGTCCGAAATGACAACGTTGGAGGACGCAAAATTACAAAAATAAAAAAGTATAGCTCGTTAAAACACACAACATATGTCAAGTAGCTTTTTTTTCTTTTCGTTTTTCCTTTTCTTTTTCTTTCCTTACAGAAGCATTTCCAAAATTATCCAAAATTATAGTAATAAAAATTATTTTATTATTATTATTTGCTTGAATCGTACTTTTCTCAAATGGGAAGTCGCTCTTCATTTTTTTATATACTGACCAAGCAAAGCGTATGCAATTTTAAAGGCATGGTTGGCTATGTGATGTGTTTTAAAGATTTGACTATCCCTTACTGAGCTTACTGTGTTCCTATATTGCCCTTCAACCTTCAAGAAAATGATGAATAAGATGATTTCTGCAAACAATTATCTGAATTGACGTAAAGTGAATAGAGTAATCAGCATTTGTAGAAACATTTTGTACAAGAGTAGATAAAGTCACATAAGGGCAATTTTCATTATTACAGTGTTGTATGTTTACTATTATACATATGTGTTACCTCATCAGATGACAGAAATAAGGAAGTAAAGTATAAAATCATCCACATTAAATACAGCTAGAGCGATATTGTAAGAATTAAAATATTGTACGAGTAACAGCTATATAATTAATGTGTAACAGAGCCAGTTTAAATAACATATCAGCAGTGCCAATAGAAACTGGCCCCTGGTTTTCTGTATACTTTTGTCAGTAACATGGTTCTGTCAATTTAGATTATTTTATCATTGTGTTACATTCTCATTATAGTCATAAAAGTAATATTATAAGTTTGTTACAGGTATATTATGATCACTCATCATAGTATATACAACAGAATTTACAAGAAAGTATGGATAGCAGCAATGATTCTCTTTTGTTGGGCTCTCAGCTATGGTATGCAGTTACCCACACTTTTCGGTATCTGGGGTAAGTATACCGACTTCTTTGTGAATTACTAAAACTACCGCTCTTTATTATATATTCTATCTCTTTACCTAAAATAATGTGAAGTTAGGGGATATGATGATTAATACATCAATAAAACAAGTGACTGTTAAATAAACATATTTTTAGACAGATGACGTTAAAAGCCCGGCTTTGGACATCTCTGAGTAGTGTTAAAATAAAATAATTCTGCCATGCAGTGTTATAACAATTGTTAACACTCCAATGTAGCCAACTATAGTTTCTTGTGCAATGTAACTAATGGCTCAATCAAATAGGCCGTGTTCGTATCGATTGCAGACTACGGTACCGATATATGAAATGGCGGATTATATGAATGTCAGCATAGAAGGTGGTGAGTGTACAGAACCAGAACATATTTGACAAGTAGCGAGCAAAATTACAATTGCTACCAAGATAATCAAGATAGTAATACTACATATCATAGGAGGAATTCCTGCATTGGTGCGACTTAAAAAACATACCGAAAATGTATTGTGAGCATACTTTGAGGAAAAGGCCAACTTTGTAAGCTAGCTATTCAATGATAAAGCTCTGTCTCAGTGTGAACCAGGGGCGGTTCCTCCATAAGGTTGCAGGTTTGCGCTACACCCACTGCTTCTGAATATACAACAGGTGCATTTTGCACATTAAAGCTGTAATCGTTTGCATTGTTTTATATACAAACATGTTTCAATTACGCTTATCGTCTGTAGCTGCCCAGGACCACAGAAGTCGAAATAAACAGTGATTAACTGTAGGAGCCGCAGGTTTGCAGCGAAGAGTTAACCTAAGATTTCACCCAAATGTAGGCTCTCTGACGGGGTTGCGGGAAGGTGAAGAGAGGGGAGTGGCCTCTTATACATTGCTTAAATGGAGGTTTATAAACCTAGCTCCTCCTACTCTTAGCAACGTCTATAGCGTGACCTTCAGGCTTAGCTTCTGTGTGCTCTGCTTTTCGAACACAGGGAGAATTTAATTAAATGCATGGAGGTTATTCAGAAGAGAGCTCTGTTAAACAATAACGCCACACTTGTTCAGGATTCTGGGTTTATGGCCACTTTGAAAGATTATAATTTTGTATTCTGGCTGTCTTTCTTCTACAAGATCATGCCCCATGTGGACATTTTGAACAATCAGCTGCAGAAACGAGACTGCAATGCAACGTTTGCCATCGCCCAGCTAAACGCATTTAAAAGGGAAGTGCAAAAGGTAAGAAATAGCGTGGATATAGAGGAACACGAAGAAACTGCAATTAAGAGGAGAAGAATAGAAGATCATGATGTGAAAAGAAGAGAAGTTCTTGAAGTATGTGACATTCTTAGAGAAGCAAAGGACAGATTTAGCTTCACGGGGCATCTGGTAGCCTCAACTTTGTTTCATCAAGAAAATTTCTAAGACATTTCCAGATGATTCCCTTAGAGAAACAATAAGGTTCTATCCTTTTATCATCGGAACAAAAATTCGTAGAGAACTGACTGTAATTTACAGTCGTGAGGAATTTCGTGGAATGTCCGGCGCTTTGTGCTTGATGGACTACATTCAGCGAACATGTCAAACTCCTCCGAGTGCTGTTAACTATGCCAATGTCTACAGCTGAAGCAGAATGCTGTTTCTCAACTTTAAAAAGAATAAAAACTTTCCTTAGGAACACAATGTCACAGGACCGATTGACAGCATTAGCAATGCTTTCAATTGAGAGAGATTTTGTTATGAAGTTCAGCGACTTCAACGCAAAAGCTATCGATAGATTCGCCAGGTCTAAGGAGAGTAGAGCAGAGAATCTGTATAAATAGGTGAGTCATTACTACTCTGTATTTTATTTTTAATTTGTGCACCACCAATAATTTAACCCACCAGCTGCCACTGGTGTGAACAACTACTAAGACATCAGTAGATATTTCAAGCTAATAGCATACTTGAAACGCATGTCCGAAGGTTATTGCACTATAAACATCACAATTTCCTCAAAAGAACAGTAGGTTTAGTGGAACTAGTAACCCGATAATAATTTAAAATGTTGTTTGTGAAGCTTTTAACCAGTTAATACATTAAAGAGTTATTACATTATTTTCTTTTTATTACTTTCATTGCCTCCTTTATGTAAGATTTTATATATAATTAGAATGTTTCGTAATGTTGCCAACACTGATGCTAAGCAAGGCAATAATTGAACATCGCAGCACGTTAAACTTCAGGTCTCCTAAATAGGTAAAACAAACTATTTCTTATCTGCAATATCTCCATAAATATTCATTACTGTCTAAAACATACTTTATGACACTCTGTTCAAAGTAATTTTATTCTGTTCACAGGAATTGCTCCACTCGCTTTCACTCGTTCCTTAAGCTATCCTGCTCACACAATAAAATTCTGCTTTTTCCACTATAATTGAAACTTATGTTTTAATGCAAATCTCCAATACAGTTTAATATACTACCAATTGCAGCATAGCAGATCCACATATATCTCAGAATGCAAATAGTGGCATTTCCAGTACCAAGATGGATTCTGTGTCAAAATCAGTTACTGGAGTTCTGCTTTTCATCTTCTATGATTGCCTAGTAGAAAGACTGGTGTTAGATCTGGTGACTTGACTGACCAAGGGATGATCTCGGACCCTCTGCCAATCTTTTGTCAACGCTGGCCTCAAGAAAACTGTATATCTGGCTGCGAAATGAGGAGGAGCACCGTATTGCTGACAAATGGTTCCATCAGGAAACCATTGTACAAAGATATGCAAGAAAGTCTAAACAGATAATGGCCAGTTACTCTGGGGTCAACGAAGAAAATATTTTATTAACCCACATTCGATATTAATTTTAAACATTTTCGTATTGAAGTATAACATGCACATTCTTGCTTCATCAGATTGAGCTACACTACTGGAAATGGAAAAAAGAACACATTGACGCCCGTGTGTCAGACCCACCATACTTGCTCCGGACACTGCGAGAGGGCTGTACAAGCAATGATCACACGCACGGCACAGCGGACACACCAGGAACCGCGGTGTTGGCCGTCGAATGGCACTAGCTGCGCAGCGTTTGGGCATCGCCGCCGTCAGTATCAGCCAGTTTGCCGTGGCATCGGAGCTCCATCACAGTCTTTAATACTGGTAGCATGCCGCGACAGCGTGGACGTGAACGTTATGTGCAGTTGACGGACTTTGAGCGAGGGCGTATAGTGGACATGCGGGAGGCCGGGTGGACATACCGCCGAATTGCTCAACACGTGGGGCGTGAGGTCTCCACAGTATATCGATGTTGTCGCCAGTGGTCGGCGGAAGGTGCACGTACCCGTCGACCTGGGACCGGACCGCAGCGACTCACGGATGCACGCCAAGACCGTCGGATCCTACACAGTGCCGTAGGGGGCCGCACCGCCACTTCCCAGCAAATTAGGGACACTGTTGCTCCTGGGCTATCGGCGAGGACCATTCGCAACCGTCTCCATGAAGTTGGGCTACGGTCCCGCGCATAGTTAGGCCGTCTTCCGCTCACGCCCCAACATCGTGCAGCCCGCCTCCAGTGGTGTCAGGACAGGCGTGAATGGAGGGACAAATGGAGGCGTGTCGTCTTCAGCGATGAGAGTCGCTTCTGCCTTGGTGCCAATGATGGTCGTATGCGTGTTTGGCGCCGTGCAGGTGAGCGCCACAATCAGGACTGCGTACGACCGAGGCACACAGGGCCAACAACCGGCATCATGTTGTGGGGAGCGATCTCCTACACTGGCCGTACACCTCTGGTGATCGTCGAGGGGACACTGAATAGTGCACGGTACATCCAAACCGTCATCGAACCCATCGTTCTACCATTCCTAGACCGGCAAAGGAACTTGCTGTTCCAAGACGACAATGCACGTCCGCATGTATCCCGTGCCACCCAACGTGCTCTAGATGCTGTAAGTCAACTACCCTAGCCAGCAAGATCTCCGGATCTGATCCCCATTGAGCATGTTTGGGACTGGATGAAACGTCGTCTCACGCGATCTGCACGTCCAGCACGAACCCTGGTCCAACTGAGACGCAAGCTGGAAATGGCATGGCAAGCCGTTCCACAGGACTACATCCAGCATCTCTACGATCGTCTCCATGGGAGCATAGCAGCCTGCATTACTGCGAAAGGTGGATATACACGGTACTAGTGCCGACATTGTGCATGCTCTGTTGCCTGTGTCTATGTGCCTATGGTTCTGTCAGTGTGATCATGTGATGTATCTGACCCCAAGAATGTGTCAATAAAGTTTCCCCTTCCTGGGACAATGAATTCACGGTGTTCTTATTTCAATTTCCAGGATTGTATTAACGTTTCCTGATACATGAAGGCACTCACAGAAACGCAAGGAATTAAGTAGGAATTGTCTTTGTCAATATCGTGATAGACGTAACATAAGTCAGCCTTTTGTGTTTTATTTTGGACATGGTCTCCTGTACTATGTAAATTTCGTATTCTCACAGATATGGGATTTTATTCACAGCATATTGACCTAACGGCGAGGAACTTGAAGTTGCAACCTGACTTTTTGGATTCATTTTCTTAGGTTGCTTTGTAAAACCAGTTCGAATGCGTTTGTGTTAATCCCAAAGAACGTTTTCATACAAATTTTCGGCAAAAAATGTACTGTTTTCTTATACTTATTCTGTTATAGTCAAGAATGATATCACGTATTGCATTTTTTGACGAAATTGGAGTGTAGACTTTGTTTCTGCGAAGCAAAGAACGTTCGCTTTCAATCAGTCACACAGCTTTACAGAAGTAGCAGTTTTTTATTATTATTCGTTACTCTCTATGACAACCCTAGCTACACAATTTTTAAAATGATTTATTAAGCTATATGGATTGCGTGATCTACACTACTAAATTTAGGTTAGTCTACATCCATTTGCTATTTATATGTCTAACGTTAAGGATATTAATTTTATTGCACATACAAATGCTAGCATTAATCAGAACTTCTGTGAAACAGCTTTATTAAGATCATAATTCAATACAGTAAAAAATAGTAAAAACCGCATTAACGAATCAGAAACAAATAATCATTCTTATGGGTATAATTAGGTTATTTCTACGATGTTGGAAGCACTATAAAAGTATCTGCCGTAGGGATTTTATTTTCCTGTACTTTAGCTGTTTTCTTTTGTTTTTAAGGGATTGCTTACAATAAATCCTGTCTACCAGGGCACCGGCACGTGTGCGTTCTGCGCTTATTCAGTCCAATTAAGAGATTCATTTCACGCAGTTTGAAGCTACATTTGGTCTCTAAGCATTAAATCTGACCTTTTTAAACACAACTAATTATTTCTAGTTAGGCCAGACTATCCCTTATTACTACATCTTGCTAATTTTTATCAACACGACGCTACAAAACGACCTATTTCAGGAATCGTAGCTATTTGTCCCACATTTTTATCACCTCTGAAGCGTTGACTTGTTTGTTTGCGATCGTCATTTTTTCTAAATAGAGATTCAAAGTTATCGTCCCCGAAAGAGCACATCACCAAACAATACGAGGAGAAAGAGAAGCAGTTTATTAGCAGTTCAGTAAATTCATTTAGTAAGCTAATTAATAAATATTTTATTGTATTTCTTGTAATCTAAATAACCTGTCTTTCAGCAGTAATACAGTCATTTAAGTTCCACTGGAGTTTTGATTTTGTCTAGATAAGTAAAAGCTCTAGTGATATTACTGTTGACAAAAAGCGCATTAAAATGCTCTTATGTAAGTCAGTACCAATAATATTACCAGTATTGTAAAATAATTAGTCAAATATTTAATCATTCAATTGTTATATTTATTAGTCAAGACCTGAGCAGCCAGCCAAGGACAACATGCTTACGTTCAGTGTCTATTCAGTTTTGAATGAGATTTTCAATTAAGATATTCCTTAAACTCCGTAACACATCAGAGAAACTGGAAACAAACGAAAGGAAATTAAATGCGCTACACGTTTTACGAGGCATGTTTTTAAGTCAGTACCGTTTTGGAATTAAAAAAAGACGTGCATAGATATCGCAATAATTTTATTTTTACATGAAAGCCTGTACCTTAATCTACTTTTCTACATAATTTCCGTGAATATTGAGGCACTTGTCATAACGTGGCACCAGTTTTTGAATACCCTCGTCATAAAATTCTGCCGCCCGACGTGTTAACCACTGTATCACAACTGTTTTGACTTCGTTATCGTCTTGAAGACGCTGACCGCCCAGATGTTTCTTCAAGTGCAGGAACAAATGGTAGTCGCTGGGTGCCAGATCACGCCTGTATGGAGGATGATCTAGAGTTTCCCATTGAAAAGATTTGATGAGATATTTGGTCCGATTAGCCACATGTGGACGGGCGTTGTCATGCAGCAAAACGATACCCTTATTCAACTTGCCACGTCTTTTTGTTCTGGATTGCACGGCGAAGACTGTTCAATGTCTCACAGTGAGATGCTTCATTGACTGTCTCATTACGAGGCAGAAACTCTACTAGCAATACTCCTTTTCTGTCTCAAAAAGCTGTGCAATGATTTTCCGGGCAGAAATTGTTTGCTTAAACTTCACTTTTGTAGGTGATGATCAATGTCACCATTCCTTGGATTGTTGTTTCGATTCTGGTGTGACGTAGGCCACCCATGTTTCGTCACCAGTAACAATTTGGTCTAAAAAATCTTCACCTTCATTGTGGTATCGCTCAAGGAAAGTCAATGCACTGCCTAAATGTTGGGTTTTGTGCAAATCCGTCAACATTTTCGGAACCCAACGTGAACACAATTTCCGGTACTTCAAGTTCTCGGTCACAATGTGATGCAAAACACTACGAGAATATTGAGGAAAATAGTCGCACAATGATGAAATTGTAAAGCGTCTGTTTTCTCTCACCTTTTCGTCCACTTTCTGCACCAAATCTTCAGTAACGACCGAAGGACGCCCACTCCGTTCTTCTTCATGCACATTTGTGCGGCCATCTTTAAATGCTCTCATCCATTTCCTTACCATTCCATCACTCTTTCCGTAAACTTTACAGATCTCACGATGAATATCGATCGGTTTTACGCCTTTAGCACTAAGAAATCGTATAACAGCCCGTACCTCACAATCGGTGGGACTCACGATTGTCGGAGGCATCTTACACACTCAGTAACCAAAGTATACAATGAAGAATCAGAGTGTAACGGCGTCAGTGCGTAGACAAGAGATGTAGGTAACCAGCACGCATGCGAGGAACGCCGACCGTAGCACTGCGGCGGCGGAATCGCAAAACGGTACTGACTTAAAAAACATGCCTCGTATTTTAGTACTTATATAATGAAGGAATTCCGGCCTTTGTAGCGTAGATAGTAGCGTTTCCTCTCGTTCAAGGGATCCCGAGTTCAAATCTCGATAGGGTGAGTTACCTAGGTAAGGATTTTCTGGAGCTTTTCCTTATCCTGAAAGATGAATTTCGGGTAACTCTAAGCTTTAGAGACCCTGAGCTCACTTGAGCATGATTTCAGCAATGTTTGATATGACTTTTTGTTGGAGAAAATTAATAATAGTAATAATAATCTAAGCTTTAGAGACCCTGAGCTCACTTGAGCATGATTTCAGCAATGTTTGATATGACTTTTTGTTGGAGAAAATTAATAATGGTAATAATAATAGGCTTATATCTATTATGTACTATTTTTGAACTTATGTACAATACCTAATTGTAATCCATTGCCTAGTTTCTCTGTCTTATATCAATTTTCCCTTTCCAATTTACAACTGTCTGCGTATCAACATCATTTGCTTCACCACACACGGTATTCAAAACAATGTTATGACGATGTTTGAAAATCTCGAGGCATCCATTGGAAGCTCTGAAATGTCTTTGCCTAATTTGCTTACTGTCTTTAAAGCTTGAGTCTGAAGCAATAGTCCAGAAATACAGCGCGCACTAAACAAACCACTCGAACACAGCACAATTTAGCTTGTCCTACTCTGTAGACTTTGTGTTGCGTTTCACATGTCCTGCTGTTCCCTCGAATCTCTCGTTTTTAATTTTTATTTTTTCAAAATCGCTTAAACCTGAGGCTGTCTACTTAAAACAATACAGTTAATTATTAGCTGGACGCTTGTTCTTTTCGTGTTCATCAATAACCTTAGGTTTTTCATCCAGTAACAATGTCTAATGTTTAGAACTCATTTTATAGAGCTTTTGTACATACAGACTATGTTTTAAAAATCACCCAAAGTTCACAGTTGTCTTCCACTCATACTTGATCACTTGTGAGAACAGAACTGAGAATGAACACACTGCACTATGTGTGTTGGAAAAGAGTTGAGAGAGATAATGATTTGTTTTCTCTTTTCCTCGAAGGATTACAATTTATGACTTTATGGTTCCTGGAACCTCGATACAATTGTATTATAACATTTTAGGGGCGAGAGAAGGGATTATGAAAAACTGTCCTAAAATAATTCATTTCCTGAAAAGTCTCGTTTGATAGGTACAAGGAGTACTGGTGTCTGTTATCAGAATGTTGTTGTCTGTGATAAATAGGTTGAATGAAGGTTTCCCTTCGGAATGAATAGAATTATCCCGTAAAATCCCTGTACTTCAAGGGTTTATTGAATGGCTACGTGGCTTTTCGGCAATCCTGCATAGCCAGTTTGGGAAAGTTTCTCGTTCTTTTCTCTCTCCACTCGCTTCGGTCGTTGGCTGATTGAATCCGGACCATCTTTCGAATAATTAGGAAGCACTAAACCAAAGCGTCGTCTTTAATGTAAACCAAGATGTCAGAGTGATATTTACATGTTGATTTGTTAGCTTCGTTGTCATCATGCAAAGATTCATATTAAAAGAAAATACTCATATGCATTACATTTATGGAAAGGCAAATTATAATGGAAGGAAAACTTCAAGGCTTTATTAATTGATACCTCCTCTATAGCGCAAAGTAGCTCATGCTACGAGAATTCACCAACGTTTGCCAGAAACAGGGAGCCTGCGAGCAAACACAAATGAAAATGGTGCAAGAAGATCTCACAGAACTTCTCAATTCAAAGACAAGGTTTTACACCGTGTAACTGAGCAGCCGCATTTGAGTACGTAAGAAATTTCAAACTCTATGACTTCTTTGTAATCTTAGTGTGGAGAGTTCTACAGGAAAAATATTTGTTCCCATTTCATAGTACTTTAAAATGGAGTCACTAAATAAAGTTTGTAAAAATTTAAAGCTTTATGTTAATTGTAATTATGAAGAATTTCCAGACTAGTTCATGTATAAGCTTTATCTTCTTTAAGAACAGTGGGACGTGAGAATGCCTCAAAAATCGAATTTTTGTTTTACGTCTTTTAAAAATCTGCAAGATTTTACGAATCCAATGATATATTGCATTATAGGTATTGTTAATATTTAAGCCCTTTAAATGGTGATTTAAATATGGCGTCACCATGTCCACGCCCCCTTTTAAATACATACATAACCATTGAAATTCAAATTGTTATAACTTTGTGATTTGTGGCAGCAGAGCTATGCGGTAAATTTTATGCTTGTTGTTAGTATCTCTGCTGCAGATGTGGCTCCATGTGTATTTGCAGGAAGCTCTCACAATATGGCGAATTGTTTACATTTGAAGTACATGTGGATTATAGTTGCAGTTTTGTTTACAGTTCAAATTATCGACTTGAGTGTTATTTATTCAAGGTGATTTGAAGCTTTGCTATAAATATGGGTAGAGTAAAGCGTTTTGGTTGGAGAAAGGCAATGTTTTGTCGTAAAAACAAAAAAAAATAACATTGACATTGACATTGAAAGTATATCTAACCTTCCTACTTGCAGAAAATTTTCGGCTTCTAGAAAAAAATTGTCTCACATTCAACCAGATGATGACAACAGCTTTTGCTTAGATTTCAGTGGAGCTCAGAAGAGTTTTCTAACTGTAGAGCTATCATTGTTATCCAAACTGGTGTAGAAAAGTACAGGATTATGATGCAGGAATGTTGTAACTTTTGGTGAGTTAGCTGAAAAACCTATTGTTTTAATTTTTAGCATTTTCCCACAAGTTGCAATTTTACATGTTTGGGTACACATTTCTCAGAAACCACTTATGTTATAGGTCTGAAACTTTATGTAGTGTTACAAACTTTTATGTTTAATAAAATTACCGTAAAGATATTTTCAGGTAAAACATTTTGAATTTTTAGAAATTTAAAATCTGCGCATTTTAAGGGAAGGAATAATGGTATCAAATTCAGCATTTTTTGTCTATATACTTCACTATATAAAAATCTAACACGGTCATTTTATGCATCATTGAGTACTTTATTTCTCCTAAAAATTGGATTCTTTGTGAAAACAATTATGGCGGTTATGTGCAATAAATAATAACATGTGTTTAGAAAATTTTGTTTGTTGACGTCATCTTAGAAAGCATCTGAGAAAGGTTATGAATTTATATTAAATGTTTTGCTTTATCAACATATTAAGAAATAGTTGCTTGTTGGATGGTATGAATTTCATTGCCCTGTGACAAAGCAAACCCATAAATTATGATTTTTAAAAAGTGTGTAGTTAAACACAAGCATTGTGCTTTCCACACGTCCCTCTGTCCTTAACAGTTTCTAATTAGACACAGAATGGTCCTGAATGTATATTAATTTGTTTATATATTTTATATGTTTATTTTGTAAGTCACAAACTAACAGATTCACAGACATGAAATTCATCCAAATAGTTCATTTTAAGTTGTAATTATGTGAAATTCATCCAAATAGTTCATTTTAAGTTGTAATTATGTACAATTGCATACTGTAAATATGTAGTCATCCTGTGTACCTTCACAAATACAGAAAATAAATTTCTTCATCACCTGTCTTTAAAAAATGGATCACGTATCACAAATAGTTAATCTCTAATTTAATAACGAAGATTTAAAGCAAATTTCTTTGGTTATAAAATCATACCTGAACTGATATTACTACATCAGTAATAAATTACTATCTTCACACAGGTGTGTTCGATGTCGACCACAAATTGGGAACATGCACCATTCTGGAAGACAAACACGGGCGATCGGCCAAGACTGCATTATTTGCCATTGGCTTCATCATTCCTTGTATCATCATCATCTGCTGCTACGCCAGGATATTCTGGGTCGTCCACAGGTACTATAATCACATGCTCTTTCTCTACCCAACAAGTAATTCTGTAGAAATACTACATTCGATACAAAGATTTCTCCGGTATACTTTTATACTCCCGAGTCCAAACAGGATTATAAATGAAGTATAGTTTAAATTTAAATAGTGCAGATCAAAATAATCGCCAAAATTTTATACAAAAAATTAAAAAAATGAAAAAGTACAATGATTTTTGTTACTATACAGAGGTGTTTAAAAGTGATGGTAAAATTTAGGAACGACACATGTTAGAGAATCAAGAAGTCCGGGAATTAATTGTTGGCGAGATAATGTCATGTTTTTAATTATAGCTTGCTGATTACTAAGTACTAGATGGCAAAGCAAGAAGGCTTATCGTAAAAAATTCCAACACAGAGATGTTTACCTCAGTTTATCGCACATACACAGCGCGTTCTGTTCAGATATAATCATGTCTTCTGGACAGCAACGTGTCATACATCGGCAGGCGCGAGAAATCATATCATATAGACACAAGCAGCTTCCAATCGTTCTATTTGTGTTTTGTAACTTACTGTACGTCAACCTACTAATATTTCACTCCTCTTATCGACCAGATAAGACCCGATAAGGAACGATCGCAGCTCTGGTCAGCTAAAGGTCAATACGCCTCAATGCTCTGTCGAGTAATACTTATGTTACAATATAAAATACTTGTCCTTTTTATTTCTGGAGTCCTGTAAACAGTTATTTTAGATTTAATTTGTTTAAAACGATTTGTAATTGTAGTGGATAAGGAACGAGGTTAAACATAAAAATTGAAAGGGTGAAAGCGATCAGATAGATAGGAGAAAAAGAAACTGAGTATTAATCATGATTTTAATAACAACAATATTAATGTAAATTTTAAAGAAATATTATTTTAGTATTAAATAGTATAAAAATTGATTTAAAAGAAAAATTATAAAAATATTATTAAATATTACAACGAACATTACTATAATTGTATGTAATGTGAACCAATAGAATGATGTTGAGTTGCTATAGCAACGGCAGGACCAGAAACTTGAAATTGGCCGAAGGTAGAGGTCTACTGCTTTCAACCGCCGTGAAGATCAAAGGTTTCTGTTAGTCCATAAGTCTGCAGAAAGGACGCGGTGGAGAAAGCATTGTATAAGTAAAACAGTTGCTTTAAAATTACGTAATAATTCACAAATGTGATTATTTGTCCAGAGTTTCGAAGAGTTGTTTTAAAATGGTCTAATTAAAATACAATTTTGGAGATAAAAGTTATTAAAGCTTCCTACAAATCCATCATCGCTTCTCATCCGCGATCACACCCTGAAAAATAGATCTTCATGCCAAAACGAGAGTTCCATAGCATTCGCAGCTGGGAACATCGGGTCCAGAATCCAACTTCGAGATAATCAACGTGGTGCATCATTGCGTCATCACGACCATCTTTGCATCCTTACAGATTAAACGAATGTCATTTCAACTGGAATAAAATACTGTCAGTGTCTGTTGAATTGGTGGTTACATATATTGTACATGAAAGTTTTGTGAATAAATACGTAATATATTGTCAATGATTTTGGTGACCTTTCGGAAACATGGAAGACAATTACAGCAACGTAGAATACGCAGATATTCACCTCATGTACGATAAGGCCAAAGTTTAGGCTACGTGTGCAAAAGCTTTACCTAACAGAAGGCATTTCAACAGTTCAACTTTCACAAGAATTCGTCAATATAACAGAAAATGGGTCCTTCAGACAGCAAGAACAACCAAAAATCCTGATGTAGAGCATGTGTTGCAGCGTGTAAATTGATATTCAAGAGCGAATAAGCAATGTATGGTGCATCTTACTATACTATCAGTGTGTTCAAGATGCCAAAAATACAGACTTCCGACGGCCAGTTCTTAAACTACGTTTTGTTCACAGACGAAGCTCGTTCACCCATGATGGTATTTTTATTTTCCGTAACTGTGACGCGTGAGCCACGATTAATCTAAAAGAAGTGAATCAGGCACGGCATCAACAAACTTTCTTGTAGAATGTCTGGGTAAAAGTATTCCATGACTGTCCAATTGGAAGACATTTTCTACCAGAAAAACTAAACGGAGGTTGGAAGCTGAGTTTTCTACAGAACGACCTTCCAAATTTGCTTGAAGATGTGCCATTACATCATGCAAGCTAACACGATGTGGCACCCTAATACAGTGTGATGAAACACAAACTTCACGCTCTTGAAAGTATTTTGTACGTGTACAATCACGTTTCTGTTGCCAAAATTGTAATTTTGTTGCAAAATTCGTAAATTTAATAAAATCTTCATTGATTTGTTTGGAATTATTACTGATATTCGCAGGCCAAAAATACAAAACTTACCTCTATTTTGCTTATCTTCACTTTCATTTCTCACTATTAAATTTTTACCATCATTTTCAAACAGTCTTTATATCATAATATCCAAAATTAAAGCTATAAATGATTCAGTAGAGCCAGACTGAAAATTCAATGCCATAGCCGGAATTTGAACCATAGATCTCCCGCTCTCCGTTCGGTTGCTCTAAACCACTGCGCTACTAGGGCCAAGGTGCCGATATGACATTAATTCTCCAACTGACTCGTATGTGTGTGGTTTAACTATAAATCCTGGGACTTCAGTACTTACAGCATAGTAAGTCGCCACAAAAGGTGCGTGTCTCATAGCATATGAGAACCCCTAGTGGTGTACCGGGAAACATATGAGTCAGTTGGAGAAGTTAATGTCATGTCGGCATGTTGGCCATAGTAGCTCAGTGGTTTAGAGCAACCGCACGGAGAGCGGGAGATCCATGGTTCAAATTCCGGCTATGGCATTGAATTTTGAATCTGGCTCTATTGAATCAAACCTTAGCCTCCACACGGTTAGTGTGAAAAAAAAAAAGATTATTTCCAAAGGTATATGTAGGTAACTCAGAATCAGATATCTGCATAAATTTGAATGTTAATATAATTTGACTATTACGAATTTAAGACCTGAACGTGAATGTGCGTCTTATCTGTCTCACTTAAAACTACAAATCCCGGAGCATCCTACCAAAGCAGGACACCCATCAAGTTTTGTAACCTGTTTAAAGGAAATATGTAACTTTCATGATTATTACATATATACAGACGGTTCGCGTTACCAATTTGAAGATAATATATCTGCAGTAGGATGTGCTTTTGTTGTTTATGAAAACCAAACGGAACTAACTCACTCCATATTTAAATTGTCACCTGAATGTTCTGTATTCCAGTCGGAGCTCTTAGCAATTAAAGAAGCTATAAAATGGTGTACTGTTAATGAGAACAGTGCCCGTATTCTTAGTGATTCACAATCAGCTCTACTCGCTATTAATGATAAATACAATTTAAATTCATTAGCACACGAAATCAGAACCTTGCTTCAAAACCATCCAGGACATATTTGCATGGGATGGCTTAAAGGACGCAGTGGAATTGTAGGTAACGAGAGAGCTGATTGCTTGGCTAAGAAGGCTGCAGAATCCAATCTTCCCGTGACATACTCTTTATGTCCTATTTCTAATGTAAGGAGAATAATACATCAACATATTCTTGAAGAATGGAACCAACAATGGCTAACAACTCCAAATGGAAGTTTAACAAAAACATTATTTTTCCCTAGTGTATATCACAGAGGAAAAAGTGAAACTCTTGTACGAAATTTTGTTTTGACACAATTTTTAAGTGGACATGGTAAATTTGGTGAATACTTATCACGCTTTCACTTAACATCCAACCCCGAGTGCATGTGTGGTGAAAAATTTCAAACTGTGGTTCATCTCCTTTTCTGTTGTCCCATTTTCTGGAGAGAAAGACAAGAATTAATATTCAAGCTAGACTCTAGGAATTGAATTTTCTGCTCCGCTCACATCTTTGCTAATGAAACCACAACAGTATAAGTACTTCATCATGTTTATAAACTCAGTGTTTAAACGTCTGAAATAGTTTAAATTAATATGCATCGGATTAAAACATAATTTCTTCCTTCTAGTAGTTAAAATATTTTTGTTTAAATTGTATATTTTTATGTATTAACTCTAACCCTAATATACCACTGTGTAATATATATAATTAGCTGCCTTAAGCAACATTTGGAATGTGGTGCACGATAGTTCAATGCATTTTGTTACTATTATATTTTAAAGCAGACAGAATGAGTTTATAATTATATATTTTGCCTGAATTTGTATATCCTGAGATGTATAGCCTGCGACCATACAGCACGTTTTGTGGGGTATCCAGAAATGTCTATTGCTAATGCTATTTGTGTAAACAAAGGGAATATATGAAATATTAATTTACTTAGAAGCCTTCGAACTCAACTCTCATACTGTTTCATCTTTATGTATTAGTTCATATAACTTAATATGTCTTTACCTAATGCAATAAGGAAGTTCTTCTTAAGGTTGTGACCAACTTTTGATGTTAAATACTGACAGCTCCGAGGCGAGAATGAGGGAGCACTCTGCTGGGATGAGGCCGAAGTCAAAGGCGAAGGAGCAGCGTGAGTTGAAGGCCAAGAGGAACGAGTGGCGGATCACCAAGATGGTGTTGGCTATTTTCCTTTCATTCGTTATCTGTTATCTGCCCATCACAATCGTCAAGGTAGCCGACACTGACGTCGAGTACCCAGGTACAAATTTTCTATATCTTTCTTCAAGTTATAAGAATGCATTGATGTTTTGGAGGGAAACTATTTGAAAGACGTGTTCACGAAAACTTATCCTGCATGTATATTGGATGTTCATTTCAATGTATTGTGAGTTCATTGCTTTGAATCAATTTTTTGAAGCGAGTGTCACCTCTAAGTGGAAGAGGCAACAGTGTGCAGGTATGGTGAAGTAGCCTAGCAAGCATGGCGTTCAAACTGAAATTTAGTAAGTTAGTCTAAAATAGAACAAATAATCATAAATATTAATCTTTCTTGCATAACCCTACCGATGTCCGTTCATTTCACTCAAATATTTTTATTTACATTTCCCAGAAAAGAGCCGATAGAATTCTAGGCTCGAATACTACACAAGTGATGTTATACAGCAAGGGAAGACAGGTAGTGGCGGTGTGACGTCAGCGCTAACCGCCAAATATGCCCAAGGATGTAAGGAAGGTTAGCGTGTGACGTCACCGCGCCGATTTCTGCTGCCCAACTAATTCATAGTTTTATGTGTTGGGGTTCCGACAGCGTAGGAGTGAGAGAGTGAATGAGTTGTTGAGTGAGGGAGTTGTTGAATGAGTGAGTGAGAGAGTATGTGGTGGTTTAGGGCCCGTCGACAGCGCCGACAGCGTAGGAAAGACAGGAAAATATATCGGGTATTAATAATATGTACAACTTATATCTTGGGTTTTGTAATATTAATGCTGACTGCTTTAATTACACAATTGGTCACAGTTTATAAACAATGACATTTTGCCTCTGTGCTATGAGATAATATATAAAACTTCAACTCGTAGTTTATCTGAAGGACAGGCATGTTATAAAGTAAATAAAATAAAACAAAGTAATTTTCTCTGCAAATTAGAGGAGACCCATTCAGAACAAACTTACGTGGACACTTTCCGACACGTTCTGTTTCGTTTTTCGTTAACTAGTGTATGAATGTCAAGACGTAACGTCTGGGTAATTTATAATCGAAGGCTGCATGGTAGATTGTGATCCAACAAGGTACCTTGGGGTTTGGACTTAGCTAATTTCATAACAGAAAAACAAAATTGTTCGCACACATATGTCAAGCCAAACATACACAATGTCCGTGCGGCAAGTAAATACAACCTCGGAAATCTGGTTTGGGGGATATTCTTGTAAAAATCACCCGTCTTTCTTGTGTGTATATTTGTCCTTCAATAAATCGTCACATTGTACATTTAACAGTTCCACTTGGTACATGGCAGCTATATTGTTGCCATGGAGTATGCTACACCTGACTGAACCCTCAGATTCTGAACTCACAGCGCCGTTTATATAGGCAACTTGTTACTGCACGTCTCTTGCCTGACGTCACATGCACTGCAGACCTAGCTCCCGGCTGAAATACGTCACAACTCTCGAAGCTGTCTTCCTCTATTATTCAGCACTTCATAGTACATTTTAAAATGAACACCCGTTATCAGTAACAGCTTCCGTAAAGAAGAGGTGCAGTGATAACACATGAACTATGATAACCTGAATCATTTTAGTGCATACCAGGCTGGCTTGAGCAATCCTCGATAGTGTTTAAAGTATGTAACTTTAACAAGAATTGAACGATACATTGATTTGGTAGCGGTAAACATTCTCATTCCTTCTACATCGATAAAGTAATCACCATGTCCCTTATTCATTGTCTGAATAACAAAATATTGAGATTATAAGGCGCGTCTAGAGCTTCAGGGTTGGTACTGCGTAAAGGTGCCGTAATTTTAAAAACGTTTCTACTTGAAAATCACGATATTCAATTATCCATTGCTTTTTAGTGGAGGATAGGTTTTAGCTACCATAGAGCGCCAGTACTTGTGGTGTAGAAGTACGTTTGGTCCCAATTCCGAACCCCTCATTTCGATTATGGCATTCGGATTACCCGACAATCATCTTTCAGAATGAGGGCAATCCCCTTATCTAAATAACTCACCCTGACCGAGATTCGAATTCGGGACGTCTTGAACGTGAGGCAGATACGTGAGCACGCACCCTACAGATGCAGCCTTTTAGATATATCTCAGTTTACCTTAAGAATTGTTTCATTGTGCAAGAATATACGAAGGCTGTTCAATAAAGAATTATCATAATTTTTTACGGTCATAATTCACTAAAATTCACTCTTATTTTATTCTGTTAGCTTAATGTGAAACCAACCGCCGTAGTAGTTTCATTGTTGGTACTCCTGTTCTGTCTGTGAGAACCAGGCAAGTTAAAACATATTCAGTATCGCCTACCGCTGCAATGAAGGTAACACGGAATGAAAGTTGTTGTTAGACGAAGATCCGGAATTTCTATCAAACGTAATCACTGCTGATGAAACTTGACTACATCATTTTGATCCTGAGAGCAAACAGCAAAGCTCAGTGTGGAAATCTCCTTCATCACCAAACCCCCAAAAAGGTAAAAGTGGCTGCTTCTGCTGGGAAAGTTATGGTCATCTCATGCTTTGATATTCATGGAATGGTTTATCAACATGTTGTAGCTGCACACACATCAGTAACTGAACAATACTACAGGGATGTCCTGAAAACATTGCAAGTCCATATCAGGAGCAAAAGACCACATTTCCGTGAAGCAGGCTGGATGCTGCTCCACGATAATTCGCGGCCGCATATTGCCAATGTTGTTGCTGAATATCTTGCAAAAATCGACATGAAGTGTATCCCTGACCCTCCCTATAGTCCGGATTCAGCCCCATGTGAAGTTTTTCTATTCCATAACTTGAAGAAACGCCTTCGTGGGAGGCTTTATCCATCATCAGAAGCAGTGGTGAAGGCTGCGGAGGCGATTTTAAAGGATCTCTCAAAAATTGTTTGCAGCTGTCTTTGAAGACTGGCAGAAATCCTGGGACAAGTACATCGCATTCAGGAGAGACTATTTTGAGAACGACCATCAAAATTATGAGGATGAGTAAAGGTACGTTGTCAAAAAAATTGTGATTATTCTTTATTGAACAGCCTTCGTAGAACACATGTGAATACATTATGCAATAAAACCATGGTAGCAAATTGAGTGCTGACCCAGCTAGAGAAATTTCTTTTGTAATTACATCAAATAAAGTAAGTCTGTATGGACATCGTTATATTGAAGCATATTTATAGTCAGTATTTACTGTTAATCATTAGCGTAATATAAATGCGAATGTAATAACCATGAAAACATATAACTTAATCGTTACCATAATTGCAACAGTTAAAACCGCTAACCGAAAGTAGCTGTATGTCACGTCTCTAAATTCTAAGAGCTACGAGTATCCTTTTCATAAACCGGTGAATTAAACTCGGTTCTCCTGATTATGAATTCTCCTGATTATGAATTCTTCTTACCCATGAATAAATTCTACATAAATTTATCAACCCCCACCGCCAAATAGAGGTTTAGACGCAAACCCTGAATGCTTTCTCGTGTATCAAAGAAACGTGCAATTTAAACGGTTTCTGAGGCAATTAAGATAATTTGGTACTGTATGAATAAAAAGATGGGCCAGGACATATTCTCCTTGTGTCCAGGATCTGCAGGGTGAAATGCTTTGGTATAAAAGCAGGGATGAAAGGGATATATTAGGGAAGCCTCATAAAGGTGTTACTTTTCCGCACAGTAACACACAAAAGGAAATCTGTGACATTTCTGCACAGCAGGATCGTCTGGGAGTTTTCTGGAAAGTGGTCTCTAATGCTAAAGAGTCGCCGATTTGAAAAGCAGGGATTGAGGTTTCAATCCCCACCTTCCTCGTCAACATCATACTTCCTTTAAGCACAAAACTCTTTATCTTCAGAACTTAAGATACCTTCAGAACTTTGAAGATACCTGTATGTTTTAAGCATGAATATATACGTTATTTCGAAGAAAGATAAAGCTTGTTAAAATACGTAGTTTTCTTTTTTATAGCTTCAACGATTTTGGAAATATTTCATTTTACATATTTACTGACACTTTATCAAATTTATTTGTTTACATGTTTTTTTCAAAACGACACCGATGCAGCATTAAATATTACATGATTTGGTGATTAGGCAGCTCAGGGATCACTGGTGTGCGAGCCTCAAAACTTGGTATTGGGACGCACCGGCCACGAAAACAAAAACATTACTCCTTGCTTTTATCAGTGACCCTAGCCTGCCTTTCAGGTAATGAGGCAAAGTCGACTAATAACTCGGACAGCTGCAAGGTTGCTCTTCAGTGTAAAACTACACTTTCCGTCCTAACAGGGAGGAATTTGCGCGTACTTAGCAATTCCAAGCAATATGGAGCGCTATATGAATGCCGAAATGACGGATATGGTTTTGATGAATGGAAGAGCTGAAGGGAGTTCAACGAACGCACGACTAATTTAGTTTCATTAAAAATATGAATTGTAAAAATAGTAACATCAATGATGATATTTATTTGTTTAACTTCAGAGCATTTTGTTATGATCTTAATTGTACAATACTTTCAAACACTTACTGTAAATATCAACAGCTTCCTCTTCAGTTACAAATGCTTTATTTAGTATTATCAAACACGTGAAATAAAATGCTCGTCTGATTGTATAAGCCATTTAGTTTTGGTTAATTTATCTACAATTCTTTGATGTTGTTTGCTGTTCTGTTTTTCATTTAATGCTTCCATCCTCCACCTCACTAACATTAACTTCCCTCTAAAGGCCATAAGTTTCATATGTCCACCAGCTTATTTGTCATCAAGGAGTGCTATAACGGAATTTTGGAACTCGTCAAACACTCATAGGCAACTTTTTTTTTACGTCCCCCAACGTTAAGTCATATCGGACGGTGAATGAAATGGGTGAAATGATGCTCAAATGTGTCCAGGGTCCATGGAGCTTACAGCTACCCG
This sequence comes from Mantis religiosa, assembly GCA_030765055.1. Taxonomy (NCBI): domain Eukaryota; kingdom Metazoa; phylum Arthropoda; class Insecta; order Mantodea; family Mantidae; genus Mantis; species Mantis religiosa. Next base: position 63,924,031 of record CM060958.1, on the reverse strand, counting down.
ACATTCGTCTATAAGGATAAGGGAAAACCCTTACCCAGATAACTCACCCTGACTGAGATTCGAACTCGGGACCTCTTGAACCTCTCATATGCAATAATTGAGCAATAGCTTCTTTATTGCGGTTTCATAAGCCAAAGAAATCCTTAACAGTGGTAAGCTACTGCGGAGTATGCCGGTATGTTTACAATCAGTTACAGCAGGCGGCACGGCGTGTAACCTATACCTGCGAGCTCCGACAGCATGAGGCACGCTTCACTGTTCCTGTCACTGCCTAGCTCACACTTATTCTGGAGCATTTTTATGCGTGTCTATTGGCGGTAAAAGCTATATATGTCATATAGAAGCTGAGCAACTACTTCTATATTGTGACTTTGTGGGTTCGTGAAATTAAAAGTCCAGGTTACAAATACCAAAAATTGCACTTTATTTCCGTAAAAAGACACTTCGTACACAGTAGTCAAGAATTACGTCACATAAACAAGTTGCAAGGTGATCGGCCACAAACAAACAGCTGTTCACGCACGCGAGTTCAATTAACAACTGTCTCCTGTGGCGGGCGGGCTCCCCTTTTTATAGATTACTCACATTTCGGAATTTTCTCAAACAATCGAGACGCGGTTACAACAAAGAACTAGGACTCTCGAGAAATCCGTCTCCTCCCCCCCCCCGCCCCGCCGTTTTGGTGAGCTTTCATCTCCGCATTAACAGCCCGTCCCTTTGAATGCCTCGCCGCGCCACCTCGATCACAGAATTAGCCTTTGCATTTTTGATTGGTTTCTTTAATCTCCATGACTTCAAGAGAAACAAAAATATATTGTCACATCTTACTCTCTTTCACTTCATTATGTTCAGTAAACTTAAAATAATTTCTATTCAAACTATTTATCAAATTATAATTCAGCCAATTGAAGAATTGTATTTTATATTTCTAAAATTGCGTTCTTTTCTTTCGTGCTGTACAAAAGTGGTTTGCTGGTATCAATTATCGGCAATGCATAGCACCTATAGACCGTGCTAGGTTCCAGCATACTTGACGATCACTGCAAGAGAACTCTCTGCTTAACTTTCAGAAACTCACGGCAATCTACGTTTCTCATGGTTACTCAGTGGCGGCTGGTGGGTTAAATTATTGGTGGTGCACAAATGAAAAATAAAATACAGAGTAGTAATGACTCACCTATTTATACAGATTCTCTGCTGTACTCTCCTTAGACCTGGCGAATCTATCGATAACTTTTGCGTTGAAGTCGCTGAGCTTCATAACAAACTCTCTCAATTGAAAGCATTGCTAATGCTGACAATCGGTCCTGTGACATTGTGTTCCTAAGGAAAGTTTTTATTCCTTTTGAAGTTGAGAAACAGCATTCTGCTTCAGCGGTAGACATTGGCATAGTTAACAGTACTCGGAGGAGTTTGACATATTCGCTGAATGTAGCACATAAATTGTTTACCTTATTGAAGTCCATCAAGCACAAAGCGCCGGACATTCCACGAAATTCCTCTCGACTGTAAATTACAGTCAGTTCTCTACGAATTTTTGTTCTAATGATAAAAGGATATAACCTTATTGTTTCTCCAAGGGAATCCCCTGGAAATGTCTTAGAAATTTTCTTGATGAAACAAAGTTGAGGCTACCAGATGCCCCGTGAAGCTAAATCTGTCCTTTGCTTCTCTAAGAATGTCACATACTTCAAGAGCTTCTCTTCTTTTCACATCATGATCTTCTATTCTTCTCCTCTTAATTGCAGTTTCTTCGTGTTCCTCGATATCCACGCTATTTCTTACCTTTTGCACTTCCCTTTTAAATGCGTTTAGCTGGGCGATGGCAAATGTTGCATTGCAGTCTCGTTTCTGCAGCTGATTGTACAAAATGTCCACATGTGGCATGATCTTGTAGAAGAAAGACAGCCAGAATATAAAATTATAATCTTTCAAAGTGGCCATAAACCCAGAAGCCTAAACAAGTGTGGCGTTGTTGTTTAACAGAGCTCTCTTCTGAATAACCTCCATGCATTTAATTAAATTCTCCCTGTGTTCGAAAAGCAGAGCACAGAGATGCTAAGCCTGAAAGTCACGCAATAGTCGTTGCTAAGAGTAGGAGGAGCTAGGTTTATAAACCTCCATTTAAGCAATGTATAAGAAGCCACTGCCATCTCTTCACCTTCCCGCAACCCCCTCAGAGAGCCTACATTTGGGCGAAATCTTAGGTTAACTCTTCGCTGCAAACCTGCGGCTCCTACAGCTAATCACTGTTTATTTCGACTTCTGCGGTCATGGGCAGCTACAGACGATAAGCGTAATTGAAACATGTTTGTATATAAAACAATGCAAACAAGTACAGCTTTAATGTGCAAAATGCACCTGTTGTACATTCAGAATCAGTGGGTGTAGCGCAAACCTGCAACCTTATGGAGGAACCGCCCCTGTGGTTACTACGGTGATGATTATTTTAAACCACGAAGTATTGATATGTCAGAATCTAGAAGATATGCCTATATTTCAGTAGTTACAGTTTCTCGTGCTGTGTTTCCGAAACAGTTAATTCTACACACTCAAATAGTCCGCAATTCGCTTCAAATAACTCATTTATTTGCCCCCTTTATATTTATCAGCCATGTCTATTCTCAGCCCATCCCGCTCATTCTTAGAAAGATAATATAACTTACTATTATAACAGCTGGCAGGAGTAGAGTCTTCAAATGGTTCTATGCATTTTAAAACGTACATGAGCCACCAGCGTTCCTATGCAGGGGTATGGTAGATAATGAGAAACCGTATTTGGGAATTGTCATGCAATACGTTATGTGTTAAAATGTGTAAGGACGTCAAATAAAATTGTCGAACTCATTTAATAATTTAATACAATAATCTATTTTATACATTCCATTTAAATTTGTTTCTTTTCAAACCTATATTGTTATACTAATCCATTTTTCCCCACTACCAAATACAAGTTTCACATTGCAGAAAGTATGTTAGCCTAGACGTTCAGTACACTTTAAACTTCATCCTGTAGTTCCAAGATGTGATGAAAATGAACTAAATATGCATGGTGATGTAATTTAACCTTGCACACAAATTGATTCAAATGACTACATTAGTAACATCGTTGGCAGGTTTCCATGTGCTGGGATATCTGATGCTGTACCTGTCCGCCTGCATCAACCCCATTATCTACGTCATCATGAACAAGCAGTACCGACAAGCCTACAAAACGGTGTTGCTGTGGAAACGTCCAAGGTTACTCTCGGTCACACCAGTTGGCAGCAGCTTCGCCGGTAAGCACATCTACCTCTATGTTTCTAAGTTACACATCTAAAATATGAACACTTGCACACTAGAAGGTCGTTTAAGGATAGGCATCTCAATTTGCAATTTCTTCACACGTAATGTCAATAAGTAATAAGAATTTACTGTATGATAAAATGTAAAACTAATTACGTGCATATCTTTAAATTAGTTCCTTAGGTGTCAGTTTGTTTTGCTGTTCTGAAAAATTGATTCACATTATTACATTATTTTTTTTAAAGAAAAGGAGTAAACTTCATAATTAAAATCATTATATTAATAAAGCATACAGAGGAATTTTATGTGCCTTACTAGTTCGAGAGAAAATAAGTATAAAATATAACACTTCAATTTCTTGCTTAGAATTTGCTCGACATGAGGATCATAATTATTAATAACTAGAACAATTTAAAAATGAAAATGTGCTAACAAATATACACAGGATGCTTTATACTGTTTAAAAAGCATTTATTACATGCACACCATTTTCTGCCTCTCTACAGTTAATTTAGTATTTGAAGATTCCTACAGTCATCTCTTGAAAGTTTATTCACCATGCATGCAAAAAATATCGTTTTATTATAATTTTCTATAAGTCTAGGCTTACAGTCAGACATTTAAATCGATATGAGACATACTACAAACGCTCTTACATATAATTAGAATGGATTTATATTGTTTAATGGCCTTAAGATTCATTGCCATGAGTTTTGGTACACAGATTAGTTCCTTGAATTTGTCATATTTCGGAAAGGAAAGAAACAAAAGCACTACGTATCACTGGCTACACAGCACCGTCAGATGTTTCTTTCGGAAAACTAGACGGATTAGAGAACATTTTCATGTCCAACAGTCCACTCAAGGTCACTTTTTTCTCACTTTGTAGTCGTTTCCGTACTCTGTCACAGAATGTACAGTGTCCCACAGGGTTCTATCTTGGCCCCGACTCTATTTAATATATACATTTCTGATATTCCTGACTTAGCTCCGACTTCTTTAGCTCTTTACGCTGATGACACAGTACTATATTATTCTCATGTTAATCTCCAGCATGCACAACAACTAGTACAGCTCTCTTTACATCGCCTAACTCATTGGTTCAGCACTTGGCGGATCTCATTGAACCCTCAGAAAACCGAAGCTAAAATCTTTACTCTACGCCGGCATACTCCGCTTACTCCGTTGTGTCTCTACAGGAACAATGTCCCTTGGCTCCCCACTACAACTCCCGTTAAATACCTTGGAGTGCTTTTGGACTCTCGACTGACCTGGCGTGCTCATATCGATCGTCTTATATCACTAGCCTCTGGGCGACTTTCAAAACTCTCACCTCTGTTGCATCGCCGTTCCAGCCTCGGCCTACAGTCTTCATTGTTACTCTACAAATCACTCGTTCGTCCGCTTATTACATATGCCTGCCAAGTGTGGGGGCCGCACACACATGTCATCTGCGTCGTCTTCAGGTCATACAGAATCGCTTCATGTGCATCGCCACCAACGCTCCATGGTTCATCCGTAATCAGCAGCTCCATCACGAACTAGGACTGTTATCTCTTCACGACTACATTCGCAGGATCCCTCGTCGTTTCTTTTCCACGCTGCAAGAAGTTCCAGGAGCTGTGCATTATAACATCGGCGTCCGCACGCGCCAGCCCTCACGCTTGAAGAGGAGACTACAACAGGACTGCTTCTAAGTGATACATCTGATTCAAGTGATTCTAGTGCTTGATGTCTGTCTTACATCTTCTATATTGACATAATTTCTCAGAGAGTATTATTGGAGTTCTAGCTTAATGTAGTTACGGGGCGGTCTGTTAGCCTACCCCTGAGTGTTATTGTTCTTATTGTACTGTTATCTTTTTTTCACTCTGATCTATTAAGCATTGTACTGCTGATCGATCAATAAAAAATTATAAAAAAGAAGAATGTACAGTGAGGAAGGTTCACTGCAGCATCAGGCGGGGAAATAAAAAGAGACAGATAGAGCTAAGGTATATATCTATATATACATGCGTAACCTTGATTGGACTGAGTGAAATAAATAAAGATAAATAAATCTTTTATTTGTCACAATCTGACAAATGCAGGAAGAAAACTGAAAATTAAAACCGCATTAATTAGATGCTGGTGAAGAGCATTTCCATCATTTTCTCTGAGATATAAATAGTGTAATGTAATCTCCCAATTGTGTATTATATTCTCCCAAAGTTGTACGTGTGTCCTATTACTGGTTCAAAAGTTATGGCCTATTGAAATGGTTCAGGTTTATATGGATCGCCCTATATTAGATGGAATTAACCACAGCGTTGCTTAGCTCAAGAATTATAACATCCAATTTGTGTCGCATTTGCTCGAAATAGTGCATCAGTCATCGTATCTATTCTGTTAATTACCCCAAATTGGTAATTTTCTGAAACCGTTGTGGATATGTACATTTTAAAATAATCAAAATGCCTAATACTGATAACTATCAGGGTAAGGGTACAAAATTTTACTTGTAGTCAGCTAATAGCGTTCTTCAGCTTCGCTAACTGACCTACGAAAGCTGCTAAAAACACTCTGCAGTAAAGTTTATTGGCAAAAACCATTGATCTATCGATTCAAAGCTCATCTAAAATGCTGAATAATACAGCGAAAGAACAATGGAACATCCAACCTCACTGAGAATGTTTTATTACATACCTACAATCGCTTCGTCTGTTTGAAAATATTCAAATGCTGCTTCTGACGTAAAAACAGTACGGCTGCAGCATTCATTTGTTTGGTAGATGCCTTAACAAAGCAAACAAATGAGCACGGGGCGGAAGCCATGATGTCGATTTTTTATTAAAATGTTGGCGCTGGTGCACTTCCGGAAGCAGAAGAAAGGGAGCATTGACGACGTTACAAATAGGGCAAGTTAAAAAGAGGGATTTCTATTGAGAGATATTACAAGGAATGTGATAAATTGCTTGTCGCGAAGACTCGGGTTTCTCGTCTGAAAGATTGATTAAACCACGGCAATATGTAATGTCTCTTTTGTGGAGTAATTGTTAGAAGTTGATACGCTAGGAGGGTCCGCCATGTCACCAGAGAGTAGATAAATCGCCTGTGAAAGGCTTTTTACTGCGGACCAGAGATGATAGAGAGCACTAGCTGGACATCCATCATTAGCTTTTTTTCCTTCGAGTGGCATAAATATGTCGACGAGATCATAAATTCAGAATTGAAGAAAAGAACAACACAACACTGTACATGATTTATAACAAGACCAGTCAAACCGGAATGAACCACTATCTCAAAAGGTTTCGGCGAATCTGTTAACCTTCCATCGGAAGTTTTTGGTAGACGATAATAATTGCTAGTGATAAACGGTGTTTTGCAGTCACTGGTATCAAACTGTTCTCTTTTATTTCTATCTACTTGCTCTACTGCTTACCCACAGTAAACAGAGGAAGCATTGCATTCTGAATAAAAGTTCGATACAAGATTTCATTGGAATTAATTGTTTTAATGGTCCATAAAGAATTTTAGAACATATGTACGTCAGGGAGTGAGTGAGGAGAAGAGAGAGAGAGGGAGAGGGAGGGAGGGAGAGAGGGAGGGAGAGAGAGCGCGCGTTCCAAGGTTGCAACACGAAGTATTTCAAGAAAATTCTCCGGCTACATTTCATTTGGAATAAGTTATTATTGTGTTTTTATGTTTCTCAAAAGTGGTGCAACAGTTTTGATTACAATACCAAAAGTTTAAGACATTTATGTCCTATTTTACCAACAGATGTTAAGACTTAACTGGAGTTTAACAATAGTTAAAACAAAAATTGCATTTCACCAACAAGTGCTAGCTTAACACTCGTGTTAAATCTCGAATTTCTGTTGTTAAGTCCTTAATAATTGTAAATAGTCAAGATGGCGGCCATAAACACGGCTGTTGATGTCGATTTGCTATATTTATGCCCGATTTCACCAACAGATGTTAAAATCGACGTTAACAAATCTAACGTAACAATTGTCACAGCGCTAAAACTAATGTTAAATTTCTTGCTTTTCATTAAGCTATTTTCTTAAAATGTTAACAAACCTGTGTTAACGCCAAGAAACTTGTAAATATCGCAGTTATAGAAGGCTATGAATGATTTTCTGAACGTACTCCGATGCACTTTTGTTTTCATTTTCGTCTGCACAAATGGCGAATGAACAAAATTATAAATAAAGCCGTGAGACAAATTTCTCATCGACGGAGAAAGAATTGTTAATTGAAATGGTGGCGAAGTGTAAGGATATCGTGAAAAATAAGAGGACGGATGCGGTGAATGTAAAAGAGAAAGATGTCACGGGGAAAATATTGGAAACGAATTTAATTCAAATGCATGTGTCACTACTACAAGCACCAAACAACTTGTCAGTATTACGTAAATTTAAAACGAGGTGCGAAGGACAAGTGCCTTAAACGTTTCAAGACGGGAGGTGGACAATGTATTATCCACATAAGTCAGTGAATTATAAAATCGCAAAGTTATTAATACTTGAAGCAAAGGCGAGATAGTCATATTCCTTTCGATGCATGTTCTAACTCAGCATTACGTAAATTTAAAACGAGGGGCGAAGAAGGGCAAGTGACTTGAACGTTTCAAGACGGCAGGTGGACAATGTATTATCCACATAATTCAGTGAATTATAAAATCGCAAGGTTATTGATCCTTGAAGCAAAGGCGAGATCACCGTATTCCTTCCAATGCATGTTCTAACCTCTCTTGTACTTCCACAGTATCCTTCATAGCAACGTGTTTCGAGAGTATATACGTCCGTAAAACAATTTTCTTCGGATAGTTCCTCAAAATCATTTCTCCTCATAGGCCTTACTCTATTATGAATGCCATTTAGACGGTCTTAAATATAGCAAATCGACATCAACAGCTGAGCTCATACTCGCCATCTTGACTATTTACAATTGTTAAGGACTTAACATTAGAAATTCGGCTTGTTAGATTAACATGAGATTTAACACGAGTGTTACGCTAACACTGGTTGGTGAAATGCAATTTTTGTATTGACTATTGCTAAACTCGTGTTAAGTCTTAACATATGTTGGTGAAATCGGGCATTAGACTGTCTAAATGACATTCGTAATAGAGTACGGCCTATGAGGAGAAATCATTTTGAGGAGCTATCAGAAGAAAATTTTCTACAAAGGTATAGACTGTCCAAAAAGTTGCCGTGAAGTTTACTGCGGAAGTACAAGAGAGGTTAGAACATGCATCGAAAGGAATATGCCGATCTCGCCTTTGCTTCCAGTATTAATAATTTTGCAATTTTATAATTCACTAAATTATGTGAATAATACACTTTTCACCTCCCGTCTTGAAACGTTCAACTCACTTGTCCTTCGCTCCTCGTTTTAAATTTACGCAATACTGAGTTAGAGCATGCATCGAAAGGAATATGCCGATCTCGCCTTTGCTTCAAGTATTAATAACTTTGCAATTTTATAATTCACTAAATTATGTGAATAATACACTTTTCACCTCCCGTCTTGAAACGTTCAAGTCACTTGTCCTTCGCTCCTCGTTTTAAATTTACGCAATACTGAGTTAGAACATGCATCGAAAGGAATATGCCGATCTCGCCTTTGCTTCCAGTATTAATAATTTTGCGATTTTATAATTCACTAAATTATGTGGATAATACACTTTTCACCTGCCGTCTTGAAACGTTCAAGTCACTTGCCCTTCTTCCCTCCTCGTTTTAAATTTACGCAATACTGAGTTAGAGCATGCATCGAAACGAATATGCCAATCTCGCCTTTGCTTCAAGTATTAATAACTTTTGCGATTTTATAATTCACTAAAGTATGTGCATAATACACTGTCCACCCTCCCGTCTTGAAACGTTCAAGTCACTTGTCCTTCGCACCTCGTTTTAAATTTACGTAATAATGAGTTAGAACATGCATCGAAAGGAATATGCAGATCTCGCCTTTGCTTCAAGTATTAATAACTTTGCGATTTTATAATTCACTAAATTATGTGGATAATACGTTGTCCACCTCCCGTCTTGAAACGTTCAAGTCACCTGTCCTTCGCACCTCGTTTTAAATTTACGTAACACTGACGAAGAAGTTGTGACCCAGGCATTTGAATTAAATTCGTTTCCAATATTTCTCCAAGTGTCATCTTTCTATTTTACAGTCACCTTATTTTCCACGACATCCTTACACTTCGTCACCAGTTCAACTAAAATTCTTTCTCCATCGATGAGAAATTTGTCTCACGGCTTTTGTTTAATATTTTGTTCATTTTTTCAGCTGTGTGCAGACGAAAATGAAAACAAAATCGCATCGCAGTACGGTCAGAACGTAATACATCTCATCCATAGCCTTCTATAGCTGTAATATTTACAAGTCTCTTGGCGTTAACACTTTGTTAAAATTTTCAGAAAACAGGTTGGTGAATTGCAAAAAATTTAACAGTTTTGTTAGCGCTGTGACAATTGTTACGTTACATTTGATAACGTCGATTTTAACATCCGTTTGTGAAATCGAGCATTAATGTGAAATCAAATGCATGTACCGAATAGGAAATATTTTTGAACGTTTAAGTTATAAGCAAAAGTGTGTAAATTGCATACTTTCTCCATATTAGGCTAAGAATTCACGCGGTGAGGGTCAACTCTAGGAAAAATTGGAATGTCTGAGTGAAGAGGGGCAGCAGAAATGTCTAATTGTAGTGTGAACAGTCTTGCAATGCAACAAGGACCTACGTGTGACTCTTCATTAGAAGTGCTTAGTTCTTTGTGTCATTTTTTATTATTACTTTAATGAAAAATATTACTTGGAAGATTCCTCGCTTTGAAAGTCACGTCTCACCACTGGTAGTTAGATCTCATTAAACACAATTTATGAAAAATAAAATGTATTTTATGGCGTTAAACGTTTTAAGGTGTTATTTTTCATTAGTTTCAATTTTCAAATGCTTACTATTTTCTTCAAGTTGTAGCCATTGTCTGTTTTCGTTTTTTTTTTTTTCCCCTTCCCGTGCAGAGAAGAAAGTCACTACATAACAATATACATTCGCAGTTGGACGACTATTTTATATTTTCTGTGTTGTCTTTACCCGTTATGTTAAAATATAGCGAGAGTAGATCTTCAGCAACAAAGAGTTAATTGAAGACTATTATTTTGTAAGAATATTTTTCAGTAGATTAGAAGAGGAAGTCGCGTGAATGTATCATCCTCTAGCGCTCATCTGTAGCAAATACAGGAGGCATTGTATTTCACACCAAAATTCCATATCAATACACCGGAATTTCGCGTTTTGTGGTGTCATGAATCCATGTAAATTGAATTCCTGTTTTGCATATTGAAACAAACCGACAGAATTGGAGCAGAACTAAACTTGTATTATAAAATGAAATTTCTTTCAAAAGGCACATTTGCCTCTAGCACGCCTATTGGTCACTGTTTGGCTTCGCTGCATTTGATTGCTTTCAGCGCTTTCATAATTATCATCATCATCATCATCATCATCATCATCATCGCCCGCCTCGGTAGCGTAGATGTTAGCATGTCTGCCCTGCGTTTAAGAGGTCACGAGTTCGAATCTTGGTCAGGGTGAGTTACCTAGATAAGGATTTTCTGGGGTTTTCCCTTATCCTGAAAGACAAATGTCGGGTAATTCTAAGCTCTCATTTGAGCATCATTTCACCCATTCCATTCATCATCCGATATGACTTAACGTTGGAGGACGTAAATTACTAAAAAAATGCCATCATCATTAGTTATTGTTATTATAGCCACTCTGATGTGTTTCATTCACTCTCATTTTTTAGAAATCACCTAACTTTGAACTAGGTAATTCTTTTATGTACGTTGCGTTAATTCAGATGATATTTTACTAATCATATGTGTAATAATAGTATAGCAGTCTAAAGCGATAGATATATATTTAAAAAAGGATCAGTAAGTAAAAACTTTCATATTCTATTCACTTTTGAGCACGAAATGATTTCCAGTCGAAAAAAGAAGTAAGCTATAAAAGTTCAATCCAATAAAAAAGACTATATCAAAAATGGTTAAAACAGTTTTATTTGGGATTAGTTATGTGCTTCAGTAAAATATACATTTTTGTACAGTAAGATTTGTCTATTTAAAACGGTTTACAGTTATGAAAAATAAAAATTCAACACATTGGAAGTTTAGAGAAGTGCTGTGGTGTTCCATTCAGCATTCTCTGTAATGCTTTGAGTTTTGTGGTTATTATTGATGGAAAATCTTGTGCAAAGATCAGAATTACAGTTATTATTTCGCAGTTACGTTTTCTCTAAATAATTTCCATATCCCATCTAGGTAGTATATGCGCGCGATAAGAAAAGCGATCGGGGTCCAAGTCCTCATTCGGTAAGTTTCGTTTAACTCCGTAAACATAGATGTCAACTTTGAAATCTGAAATGCACTGTACACTGACGTCTAGTGGCTAATACGCCAAGCTTTATCGTGTCCGCCGTATTTCGTTTTGATCAATTTCGAGGTTAATTAGCGAACCAGTTTACAACAATCGTATTGTGACTTGGTGGGTTCGTGAAATTAAAGGTCCAATTGCACAAACCCAAAACGTTCTTTATTTCCACCGAATTACAGTTGAACACTTGCCAATTACACAGAATTACGTAATGCACACAATTACAATTCACCAGTTCGTCTGTCACAGGTCCACTCTGCACTCGCAATTATATGCAACTACTCCGATGCACGTACACAGTCTTCCGGTCCGTCCCCTCACTGAGCGCTCCTCACGGCTGCTCGCCAAGAACTGAACTCACTCGCTAACTGCAGCCCCTTTCATAGGAATATCGCTGTTTCTCGAAGTCTCGCGATTCGGTGAATCATCCTGCAGGTTCTAGACGTCAAGGAGGGGGGAAGAGATGGCTAACGATGTTTTTCCAACCATCCCCCTCGTTACCGCTACAAGACAAATGGGTAGGCGGCGCCGAATGCTTCCCGGCTGGTGCTGCTACCCTGCTGCTGCTAGCTGGCCGTGCCTTCGATAATTAGGTGACAGTATGTTAGAATTAGAATTTTATTTCGTCCTTGGCAACATATACATGTTATGAGACACGTCAAAATGTATAAATATAGTATATACATAAAGTCAAATTGATTACATACAATATACACAGTAAGCAGCTTTCTATGGTTTCATATGGTATTTGTATAGACTAATTTACTACAAGAAATGCCATAATATGAATAATACAGGTTTATGAATGTACTATGCTCCAAGTGCTCATTTACATGGTTATAGTTCTAAAAATTCATTAACCATATGAAAAAAGTGTACATGCAAAAACTTCTTAACCTTATTCTTAAAGTGTTTTAATGATGCAGCTTGTTTAAATTAATTTGGAAGTTTATTATATAGCATTATCCCTTTGTAGTTAAAGCTTCCTTCATAAAGGCTCGTTTGGTACGCTCGAATTGTCAGTTTATGCTTTTTACGAGTGTGGTGGTAATGTACATCAGCATTTACTTGAAAATGTTTATATTTTTATGAACATTTGTGGATGTTATAATTGTGATCTGAATGCAACTGAGCTGGTGTGGACAGAACTACAGAAATTTTTCAGAGGTTGCAAAGTTACTTGTGATATCTTTGATATCCTACACGCTGTTTTGCTGAACTGTGTTTGTCAAGGCTGACCACACTGCAGAAACAAAAGAGTGTTATCTCTCGCTTCTTCCCCTCTGCCCGCACCACACCGTAAATCCAGCGCTCAACTTATCTTGCGCGTACTATTTCGTTTAGTGTTTAACTTTTTCATTACAGCCCTCTATCGATTACATCTCAGTATTCTCAAGAAGCAGCAATAGATGTACATTAACATGATGTACTTACTTTAAAGACAGATATCAATCATTCTGCAGGCATAGTGCAGTTCCATCTCCTCATAACCTGTCAATCACTGGCTTTGTTGCATATCTTTCACTGGAAAATACATCTACATAAACAGAGGACTGTAATTTAAGTAACGTACTATACTTTATGCTTTGGGAGCATCCTGTCATTACTTCATTGTCAATTTCTTCATGCTTGTCAGTTTCGTGATTGATATAAAGGTTGGTGCACACTGAACTGAAAGTACTTGGGGGTGGGAGCCTCTGAGTTTGTCTGGTTTATAAGGAAGACATCAAAATAAGACCTGAAGCTTTTGTGGCAACAAATACGCTCACTTTCTTCTCGTGCAGCCAGCCAGGTGAAAAGATGATTAGATATCAACGTTTAGGGAGTGTGCATCTCTCCCATCATCAGGATATTTATTAAATGTTATAACCACAAATGAAATACTGGATATAACACAACTATAAACAAAGACTGGAAGGACCATCGCTACTAGAATAATTGAACATGAACGGAGCATTCGTTTAATTCAACCTGAGAAGTCTGGGCTGGCAGAGCATTGTTTTGATAACGACCATAGAGCCAATTTTCGGGAGACGACCATCTTGGCAAAATGCAACAGTTACTGGGAGCGGGGAATTAAGGAGGCTTTGGCGATTTCCTCTGAAAGAAGCACGCTTAATCATGATGCTGGATGCTCTTCTTGGAAACCGGCCTTAGAAATGGAAATCCGTCAGCTTAAGAAGCACACATCGATACAGCTTGATAATCAAGTTAAGTAGTTACGTTTCTTTGACACAATTTTCTATACTCACGCCATCTCCTGACCTGGCATTTAATTTACTGAAAACAGTCTTTTGTTCACTAATGCGAATTTTGATAGTGTTTTGTCTTTGTTTATAGTTGTGTTATATCTAGTGTTTCATTTGTGGTCATAACATTTTATAAATATCCTGATGATGGAAGAGATGCACACTCCCGAAACGTCGATAATTAATCATCTTTTCACCTGGCTGTCTGCCCGAGAAGAAAGTGAAGGAAGACATCACTTTGATGAAACTGAGAATAAAATTTGGATGCGCGACATCTAGCAATCATAAACATCATCCCTCAAATTTATATCCCCATCTAGGAGCTGGAATTGGAAAGGAGCCAGTGGAGTTAAGGGAGTTAAGTACCGAAACAGTTACAGCCCACACCTCTCACCTGGTTCTACTTAACTTACCCCTCCTTTATCCTGAAACTGATCTATTATTGTTTGACACTTTTGTCATTAAATAAGTAAGCGAGACTCATCCATGAATTAGAGTAGAACGTCGTTACGAAAGTTGAAATCTTACTGAGTCCTCCCCTTTCGCCACTTACCTAGTTCATAGTTAATACACGTGTGTCTGACTTGCATTCAAACCAGTATGACATTGGCTATCCAGGATTGGTATGAAACAATGGTAAAGAATTACTACCAACATGAAATAAAGAAAATGACTATGTGAAACTAGATGTGCAATTTCTTTTGTTATGAAATAACTTACACATATGGTATTTTTCAAAAAGTGAAAATTATCCAGCGTAAAGGAAGTTTTGGATGGGGAATTTTTCTTTAACATTTTCCTGTCGCATCCTTGGTAGATGTAGAAGACTTAAATTGTTTGTTTATGGTTTATCCTATTCATAGACACACAAATGAACGTTTTCACAAAAGTGTAAAAAGTTTGTTTTTCATTTAGGGAGCATCAAAGCATACATTTCTTGAAATCTGCAAATGAAATGCTTGTCTTACCTACTGCACATTGTAGAGAAAGCTATAAAGGGTAGAGAAACTTACGTAAATGTAACCATCAGACACTTTTGGTGCTGTATAAACATCCCTTCAGAGGTGTGCTGTGGTCAGCCACCTCTAGGCACTTTCCTCCTTTCATGGTCTTTTCCTGAAAAGAGGGACTGCTAAAGGAAACCAAGTACAAGCTCGTAACTGTCCAAGACATTCATTGAGAAAACAGCCAAATGAAAGGATAATGTTATTGAAAGCAAAGTCACAGGCATTTGTTTGATGTGAAGCTTTGGTCCCTCCTGCTTTTGATGTCGGCGGGAGGTCAGAAACCGTTTTCCTTCCAGCTGTGAAACCACAGCCTTTATTATGTTCGCCAAGGAACTCTTGTGTGGCCAATGAAGTTAATAGAGAGAGGCTGTGAGATTGAAAATTGGCCTCTCCAACAGTTCAACAATGCAGAGCATGCAACTGTGAGATGAAATTCCTTTCCATAGTTGATGTTAGTAAACTGTTAACCGAAACAGTTGAAGAGAGGCCTGGGAAAGAATCTGGTACGTGGATGGATAAAGTGCCAGGAAGTTACACTTTGCGAGAGGTTGTGCAGATGGCAGTTTTTAGATGCGTTCGCCACTGTGAAGCACCTGTCAGGGTTCTCACGTTCAAGAGGTCCCGAGTTCGAATCTCCTTCAGGGTCAGTTACCTGGGTAAAGTTTTTCCGGGGTTTTCCCTTACCTTGAGAGACGAATGCCAGGTAACTCTAAGCTCCATGGACACGGGGCTCATTTGAGCATCATTTCACCCATTTCATTCATCGTCCGATATGACTTAAAGTTGGAAAACGTAAATTAAAAAAATAACTGCCAGCGTTGTTATGTACGAAACAATTGAAGAGCTTATTTACAGAGGGAATTAATAACTTTAGTGTATTTATACCAAAGAATTTATATATTCCTTGTGGCTATAGAAATGACTGCAAAAATCTGACAACAACAACAACAACAACAATAATAATAATAATAATAATAATAATAATAATAATAATAATAATAATAATAATAATAATAATAATAATAATAATAATAATAATAATAATAATAATAATAATAATAA
The DNA here is from genome assembly GCA_030765055.1 of Mantis religiosa. Taxonomy (NCBI): domain Eukaryota; kingdom Metazoa; phylum Arthropoda; class Insecta; order Mantodea; family Mantidae; genus Mantis; species Mantis religiosa. The sequence continues at coordinate 63,907,991 of CM060958.1, read as the reverse complement.
TAATAATAATAATAATAATAATAATAATAATAATAATAATAATAATAATAATAATAATAATAATAATAATAATAATAATAATAATAATAATAATAATAATAATAATAATAATAATAATAATAATAATAATAATAATAATAATAATAATAATAATAATAATAATAATAATAATAATAATAATAATAATAATAATAATAATAATAATAATAATAATAATAATAATAATAATAATAATAATAATAATAATAATAATAATAATAATAATAATAATAATAATAATAATAATAATAATAATAATAATAATAATAATAATAATAATAATAATAATAATAATAATAATAATAATAATAATAATAATAATAATAATAATAATAATAATAATAATAATAATAATAATAATAATAATAATAATAATAATAATAATAATAATAATAATAATAATAATAATAATAATAATAATAATAATAATAATAATAATAATAATAATAATAATAATAATAATAATAATAATAATAATAATAATAATAATTCATAAAGTATTTTTACCTCCGAAAATTCTGTACAGAACACCTGACAGCTTATAATAGCGATAACAAAGGGCTACTATGAACAATAACACTGATTCCAGATTATAACTTTTGAAATTTGTATTTGTAATTTGAAGGTGTTTCTTCTGGAGATTTCTTTATCATATATTTAGGTTTTTTGTAACTATGCTCCTAAGTACACTTTAACAGTTCAATAAATCATAAAGGAGGATTGGTCATTAAAGAAACATCTACAGAGACAATTGAAAACCTATAACACCATCAGTATTTCGAGCTTCACTTCAACCGAAATAAAAACTTCTACATTTTCACTAACCACTATATTTTATTGTACCAACTTCTGCACAATATTCTTACGAAAACATATTTTCTTATAACAACCCAAATAAACCTTCGCGGAAATAGTTACAATATAAATTTCGTTATAGATACAAATTAAATAGATAAAGCAGAAACAATAGTGAAGTATTCTAAAGCTAGTCGGTATGTACTGGCCTTGAAATTCCATGCTGTTTCTATGACAACGCGAGAAACAATGAAATAGCGACAATATTAAAAAACACCTCGATATTGAAAACGTGAACCAATAATAACTCATATCCCAGAAGTATTACACAACCGTTTAAATACAAGGGCTGTTCAATAAAGAATGATCATAATTTTTTATGGTCATAATTTTTCGCAATAAAATTCAATCTTATTATATTCTGTTAGATTAATGTGAAACAAACACGCCGTAGTAGTTTCATTGTTGGTACTCCTGGTTCCCGCCTGTGAGAACCAGGCAAGTTCAGACATGTTCAGTATCGCCTACCGCTGCAATGGAGGTAACATGCAGTTAAAGTTGATGTTAGAGGAAGATCCGGAGTTTCTTTCAAACGTAATCACTGCTGATGAAATTTGACTACATCATTTTGATCCTGAGAGCAAACAGCAAAGCTCAGTGTGGAAATTTCTTTCATCACCAACCCCCCCAAAAAAAGCAAAAGTGGTTGCTTCTGCTGGGAAAGTTATGGTCATCTCATTCTTTGATATTCATGGAATGGTTTATCAGCATGTTGTACCTGCACACACATCAGTAACTGCGCAATACTACAGGGATGTCCTGAAGACATTCCAAGTCCATATCGGGCGCAAAGGACCACATTTCCTTGAAGCAGGCTGAATGCTGCACCACGATAATGCGCGGCCGCATATTGCAATGTTGTTGCTGAATATCTTGCAAAAATCAACGTGAAGTGCATCCCTCACCCTCCCTATAGTCCGGATTTAGCCCCATGTGACTTTTTTCTATTCCCTAACTTGAAGAAACGCCTTCGTGGGAGGCATTATCCATCATCAGAAGCAGTGGTGAAGGCTGCGGAGGCGATTTTGAACGATCTCTCAAAAAATGATTTCCAGCATGTCTTTGAAGACTGGCAGAAACGATGGGACAAGTGCATCACATTCAGGGGAGACTATTTTGAGAAGGATCATCAAACTTATGTGGTTGAGTAAAGGTACGTTGACAAAAAAAAAATTGTGATCATTATTTTTTGAACAGCCCTCGTAAATGAAACATTATGCTTGCGTTTCTCTGATAGTTTAGCCATTCTGCAAAATAATACAAATTGCTAGTGAATAAAAATGACTTCATAGGCTATTCACAAAAGTTCAAAATACATATTTTGTGATATAAGTTCTTAAATGTATGGCATTTTAATAAAGATATTTAGAGCCATTTTTTTTAGAAAATTGACATTTTAAAAAGAATTTCGTGTAAAGGCTAGTTTAGTAGGGGATTTTCTTCAAAGTCTTCTTGTCGCATCGTTAGAGGATGCTGAACTTGGAGATCTAGTTTGATAATAATCTACGTTTTTGTTTATGGTGATTACAGACACGTGCGTTCACCGACTCAAATGGGACAGACATCTATAAGGTTAAAATAAGACCTGAAGCTTTCCTAGCGGCGACTATGCCCAAGTTATTCTCGGGAAGCAAGCCAGGTGAAAAAGATGATTAGATATCAACGTTTCGGGAGTGTGCATCTCTCCCGTCATCAAGATATTTATAAAATGTTATAACCACAAATGAATCACTGGATATAACACAAATATAAACCAAGACAAAACACTATCAAAATTCGCATTACTGAACAAAAGACTGTTTTAAGTAAATTAAACGCCAGGTCAGGAGATGGCGTGAGTATAGAAAATCATTTGGGTCTAAGAAACGTAACTACTTGATGATCAAGCTGTATAGATCTGAGCTTCTTAAGTCAACGGATTTTCATTTTTAAGGCCGGTTTTAATCGTCTTCTCATCTGGGTTGCTTCCCGAGAACAACTTAATCTATGAAGCTTTTGTTTCAGATATCTTAAAAATTAATTTCATTATCGACTGTTTTGATGGAATGTCATACTTATCTACCCACCATGTACTATATGTTAGAGAAAATAAAATTTGTGTGAATTTTTGTGAACTATGCAGTTATTAAGTTGCATTATAAAACAGCTGTTTATCAACGTCCTTTAGTTTTCCTACTATATAAATAACAGGTAGATAAAGTGTGGCATTACACTCAAAACTTCAATAACGAAATACTTGTTTTTCGGATTCCTTGAATACCAAAGAAGTGCTTACGGAACATGATTATTTGACCAAACACTTACACAGAATAGGAATGTATACAAGTGCAAATTGTCCTCCGTGAAACAAAGAAGAGGAAATGACTGAAGAACATCTTTTAACCTGTGAAGCCCTACCTGCCGGACCCACTACACAGAAATTTTGAAGAGTAAGAGAGCTAATGGCTTCATTGCCAAAGCCTAGCATTTGAAAACAACAAACAACAAGAAGAACAATATCCATGTTTGTACAATAGTCTGTCTTTTAATTGCTATATTTTAAAACCAAAATTATAGCATATACTTGAAGCTAAATTTCAAAGAAGAAACCATAAAACTACTTTTTATTTATTTCTTGTTGTCATTATTTTTGACAAATTTTAGCAATGAATACTCAAAAATTAACAAACTCCTTTCCTTTTCTATACCTATAATTGGCAGATTAAATAATCTTGTGTGGTACAGTGGTAGATTCTTCTTCTTCTTCTTCTTCTTCTTCTTCTTCTTCTTCTTCTTCTTCTTCTTCTTCTTCTTCTTCTTCTTCTTCTTCTTCTTCTTCACTCCATGGTTTGGGCATATCGCCCCTTCCGGCTTCATAGATCTCTCCAGCGTTTCCTAGGTCGTCCTCTGTCTCTTCTTCCTTTTGGATTATAGTTTAGTACTGCATTTGGATATCTTCCATCCTCCATTCTTAACATATGTTCAATCCATTGTTGCCTTCGTTCTGATATTTTGTCATGGATTGGTTCGATTTCTAATTCCTTTCTAATATCCTCATTTCTTATTTTGTCCAATATTGTACAACCTTTAACACTTCTTAAAATGTCATTTCTGCAGTCTGTATTTTATTTAAATACTTTTGTGTTGGCACCCAGGTTTCGCTTTCATATAGTAAATTTGAAATAGCCATTACCTTATACATTTTCACTTTTGTATCCTTTCTCATTCTGTTTTTAAAAGTTCTTTGGATTGTCCCACATATTGCTCGGAATTTGTTTACTTTCTCTTCTATATCAGCATTGTTTCTAAAACTTATGTTACATCCTAAATATTTAAAACTCGATATTTGTTCTAAAATCTTATTTCCTAAAACAATTTCTGATCTTACATTATAATTTCCTTTAAAAGCCATAATTTTTGTTTTTTCTTCTGATATTTTAAAATTATACTTTTGTGCTATATTATTTAGAATATACATTGATTTTTGCAGTTGATTTTCATTCCGATAAATCAATATTTGGTCATCCGCAAAAAGCAGAGTATTAATATAAATATTTTCTTTTATTTTAATTCCTGGGTCTACTAAAATCTTCCATTCATTTAGAACGTCGTCCACATATATACTAAAAAGAGTAGGTGATAAGCTTAGTGAGTATTGGTAGGAATTTGTTCTGTTAACCTATCCCCAGTATCAATTCTTATAGTTGTATTTGTGTATATGCCTTTTATTACATTAATATGTGGTGGGTAACGCTTACTTTCTAATATTTGCCACAGTTTTGATCTATTTATTCTATCAAAAGCCTTTTCCAGGTCAATGAATGCGATATGTTTTTCCAAATTCTTTTCCCTTCATTGTTCAATTATTTGATTAAAGACATATACGTTATCTGTACAGGATCGGACTTTGCGGAATCCACTCTGCTCTTCTCCTGTAAGGCATTCTGTAATAGTTTTCAGTCTATTATTTATTATTTTAGTGTATATTTTGTAACTTTTGTTCATTCAACGTATCCCTCTATAATTTCCACAGTTTTTGCGATCTCCTTTTTTAATATACTTTTAATTGGAGCTATAGACCATGATTCAGGTATTTTACAGTGTTAGATTTATATGAATAATTATGTATCGAGCGCAGACGTAGCTCCAAGAATGGGATTTGTACCTTTCGTGTACCCTACTAGCTATTAAGTTGGCAAGCGGAGGTCGTCAGACCGTTGGAAGCCACAGGGAGACCACGTGGTTTTGAGGTATCTCAGGTTAGGGTTAGCGTAAACTTTCAGTGTTTTACTAGTAACATTCATTGGATGTGCTCAGTTACAATTGACAACTTACCCTGCCAATACCGAGTTAGATATAGTTATTCAAGACGCAATATACCGACACTCGATAGAAGCCTCGTTACAGCGGTTCAAGTTGGAAGAGTTTGAAAGACATTTCACATAAGCTACCTATTTCACGCACTCTGCATTATTTTTCTTATGTCAAATACGAATACACTGAGTGTTCATTTTTAATTGTTCTTCGATGGTCACGCAAACGATATTGCTGGCCATCGAGCCTTTAGTTTCAGTAACTTGAAGAAATCAGGTGCCTCTATGTAGAGAATGTCCATTTGGCATTTGAAGGACTGCGAAGACTTTCCAACAGCAAATTTGAGAAGTTAAACATATATACTTACATATTAGCGCAGTAGCTGATCGTCATTAAAGTTTTGAAAACTTAGTACACATCTAAAAGGAGAGCAAAAACAATAAAAATATTTATCTGAGTAAAACGCACAATAAAACATAAATGTGTATGCATACGTGTCACTTATGTAGTAATGTTATAAAGAAGTACTGTAAAATAATTGTGATTAGCATTTTAACATTAATCTTTTTAAGATTCTTCGTAGTGTTCTGGATATCTGTACACAAAATCATCAATGTAGCTCTTTATTTCGTAATGAAAGATCTGAAGACAATTTTCCGTATCTTGCAGACAGGCTCGAAGGACGTCCTCATGGTATAGTTTGTAAATTATGCAAATGGTTGCTATGGAGTAGCTCTAAGGAAAAATACTCGTACAAGCCCACCTAACACTAAACCTCTATTCAGCTACGGATGCTGGTAGAAATACCACGAACATACATCGCTAGATGTCACCACATGGATGTCACACTTAAAACTGAACACGATGCATGTGTATTATTCCCAAGTGTATATCAAACGTACATATTTTAGTTATAATTGTCGAGCATTTTGGAAAGAAAATAAAGCGACGAAATATTTTCTTTGTAAAACTTTGTCAGAAGACCAGAAACTTTTCTTGAAAACATTCACTTGGTTATTAATCGGTGGATGCTTCAGCATTTATTCGATCTTCGTTTTTGTTCTGCCGTTCACAGATAGAAGAATTGCGCTCATGTATTAATTAATTGATAATTGGTCATTCCTTCATACTAATCGTATATAGGCTAAGATTTTTTATAAAAAGTCAACATGAAAAATTCAATGCCATGGCGGGATTTGAACCACGGATCTCCTGGTTTCCGTCCAGTCGCTCTAACCCATTGAGCTACCATGGTCAACGTGCCGTCCTGACATTAAATTCTCCATTTGACTCACACATTTCCCCGGTAGACCACTAGAGGTTCTCTCATCCGAGATACACCCTTTGTGGCGACTTACTATCGTAAGTACTTGAGTCCCAGACTTCATCATTTAACTCTTATTATTCTAGTTAATTGATCGAAATTAATCATTTCTTCATACTAGCCGTATATAGGCTAAGGTTTTTGATAGATAGAGTCAACAAATAAATCAATTAATTAATTTTAAATTAATCAATTTCCGTGGTTCAAATACCGACCATTGCGCTGAATTTTTCATGTTGACTCTATCAAAAACCCTATCCTATATACGGCTAGTGTGAGGAAATGATTAATTTCCACCAGTTAACTAAAATCATTAGAGTTAAATGATGAAGCCTGGGGCTCAAGTACTTAGGATAGTAAGTCGCCACAAACGATGTATTTCGGATGCGAGAGCCCCTAGTGGTCTACTGGGGAAATATGTGAATAAATGGAGAATTTAATGTCAGGACGGCACGTTGGCCATGGTAGCTCAATGGGTTAGAGTGACTGGGCGGAAACCAGGAGATCCGTGGCATTGAATTTTTCATGTTGACTCTATCCATTGTGTTTATAGTTTACCAGACCTTAAAAATGCGTATTTCCATCAAAGTACAATATCTCTTTCTTCTATACAAAATTTGTAAGGCATAGAAAAAGCAGCAACTTTAACTGCGTAAAACTGGCTCCCAACCTACAAGATCATAGCCCACTTACATGTACCTTATGAAGTCATAAACGCCTAGCTCGGAAGTTTTCCCTGAATTCCGCGCATCCTGCGACTGTTTGCGGGCTTTCCGGAAATCTACCCTATTTGTATATGATACAAGTGCAAAATTTGTACAATTTACATGAACAGAAAACAAAGGATAATTCTTCAACTCTGAAAACGGACAAATGTTAATTAATTGCAGGGGTGGCTCGTCCTTACGTGCTGCAGCACGCTCTTTTCTGTTTTATAAATCACAAGGTACAAATTTTGAAAGACCGTGTAAATAACAATGAATTATTATTTGTGTAAGAAATCGAGTACGACCAATAATGAACTCTTAATGTGTGGAAAACACCTGGGTAACTAATGGAACGCATCCGTGACGTCAACGTGCTGAGAGCTAGCAAGCTCGGTAATCAGAATTGCCTTCCCCCTCTTGCCTCCCTGATGTCCTAACTTCCCTAGACTTTCGCACAAATGCGTGCTGCATGTGGATGTTGCGCAGTGATCATTCGCTGCAAGATGAAGCAGGACCACCAACACTTATAGTTACAGCTGTATAGCTTGAATATGCATTGGAAATCATTTAACAATCTATCATTGCTTTATATTTTAGTTCTAGAAACTAATTCCATTATTCTTACGTAAACAGATCCAATACCTAATGGTTATTAAATCGCAGGGCAGGTTGTTTGTGATGCACCCATCATGTTGGCACCATACTGCATTCCCGCGACCATAACGAGAATCCCTTAAAAAAGTGAATGTCGTTCGTGAGCTCGCATTGTATCCAAGTATTCCTTTGTGTAACGTTATTTAGTGCCTGATATAAGTTTCTTTATTTTGTGGGAGAGTGTGAAACGTGTTATAAATTCACTCTATTTAGTGAGTAATTTAGTACCGTCGCGGCGAAAAAGCACGGAAGTTTCGGTGCCGAGAGAGAAGCGCGGTTTGTGTACACAAAGGAGACTGCAGATAAAGACAACAGGCGGATAGGTTTCACGTAGATAACGAGCTTGCATAAGCAGATAAATATAGCGCTTGAGTTAAAAGACTTACTGAAACAAACAAACTGAGATAAATGGAAATTGCTGGTAATATCTTGACTATTCGGTTTCTTTATTGTTCTGGAAATATCTCGAATTTAGGAATGAGGTATTTAAGGAAGTGCCGACTCACCAAGAGTGAGTGAGTCGCGAGAGGTAAGCAGAGAACAGCTGAGAGTGATGTAAACTGAACGCTGTTATTGTCATCGACCTTGGAAGAATGTGTTGTGATATGTGATGTAATTTTGCTGCTACGGAGTGTATTTCTACGCAAATAAAGAACATTTAGAATTTCGGCAAATTGGACTTTTAATTCTACGAAACCACAAAGTCACAGTATTACGAAAACTTTAACCAATAGATAAAGAACACGTTTAATGAACTTCTGAAGACTCCCTTTTCAAGGAGAGCATTAGAAGAAAGGCTTGGTATAAAAATGTTAGGGAGACCAACATGCAGTCTAAAATTAAGCAAAAATCGAAAGGAAGTAGAAATTCTGTTTATACCGTGAAAAAACATCGGCGCATGGACTTCTTCCCACAGCACGCTGTCATTTTTCGGCACGAGCCGCCACTGATAAATTGCTCTATCGATTATAAGTTACATAAGCCACTCTGTGAATTCATTATCAGTTAATATTATTTGGGAAATTAGCTTCCTTTCTGAACAATAATGATAAATTGCTATTAAGCTGAACGTTAACACACCAATAACCCAAATTTATTGCGATGTAGCAAAATATTTATTTCCGTTCGATATAATGTAGGCAAATCTGATTACGTTAATCAATGATATGACAGCTGCTGGATCATGTTTGTGTGTAGCGCCAGGTGATAGAGAAGCGGAACGTAGCAAGCATAAAAGGAGGTGATGGCTGCCCGCTGTGATTGATGATACCAGTGAGCGATGGTTACCCGTATTACACAACAAAAGAAACCCATACATTAACTTCGGAAGGTTATCGGGAGGAAATTTGGCATTGCTGCTAGGAAAAACGTCAGCGCTTCAACCATGCAAATTTGCCTATAGTGCTTTATTTCTCTATGGATTGATAACAAGTGAAAGTCGGTCACTGTTCCTCTGCGCGATAATCCATTTCCCTCTCAGCAAAATTTTATAGGACCTCATTTGTTTTGCTAGTCTATAATTGCACAGACCCGAAACATCTGCACTACGTACATTATTCTGAACAGCGAATCCCGTTAGGGTATATATCATTTTCCTGCTACATCCATTGACAGTTTTACCAGCGTAAACGCAATGTTTATTGCATTTAATACAGAAAAAAGATGAAATTAAATGTTACTTGGTGTATACATATTAAATGTCTATCTTATAACATTAATAAAGTGAAGTAAGTACAAACCAGATTTAGGAATCTTTAAGCAATTATCTTTTAATTATTTACACTTATTATCAATACACACAATGAACATAACGATGGAGAGTGTTCGCAAGGGTCGTTTGATAATTCTGGTAAATGTCCATGAAGGGATGGCAATTCTTTGTTGCAACTGTGTGGGTGATAAACTTTATTATTCAAAAGCTTGTACAGAAAATTTGAATGTGCTACAAATACAGTTCATTGTTGACAGTCATCTAAACTGGTCAGTGTGACAGCTGGGATTCAAAATGGAAAAAAACAGAGATTCGTGCTGTTATTAAATATTTTCATTTGAAGCGCTGGACTGCCGCACAAGTCAAAATTGATTTGGATGAAATTCACGCGAATTCTGCACCAACATTGAAGACCATTTACTTTTGGATCAATGAATTTAGAAGCACCAAAAATGAATCGTACTCGGATTGCCCAACTGAGGTCACCACACAGGACACCATTGACAAAATCCACGAACTGGTTATGCAATACCGCCGAATCAAAATGCGTGAGATTGCTGAGACTGTAGCATCTCAACTGGGTGAGCGAACAACATCCTGCATGAAAAATTGGCAATGAAAAGCTGTGTGCAAGATGGGTGCCGCAATTGCTCACAGTCGACCAAAAACGGATCCGGAAGAACACTTCTACCTAACACTTCGTTTGGTTTATGAAACCGCACCATTTAGCATCCAGCAGTTGTGTCTCATTCCATTAATATTTTTTGCTGTCTGGGGTAATTCCCTTGTCAGCATCATAAAGAATGAGAAACAACGATAGTTGAACTCTATATACTAAATTAGCTCACACTAAAACAGAGCCCAGATGAGAGCGCATTCGCACCTCATAATCTGTCGTACATACTTTCACAACCACGTGGCGAGTACACATGGCCTGTAATGCAAAAAGAACAAAACCTCTCTTCCGACAACTTACACACCAGTATCGTTTATCTATCTTTCAGGACAACGCATTATCCAGCGGTGCACTTTATCAAACTCTGGCATATCATTTTTTTAAAAAAAAACTAATTATGCCCTGCTATGGAAATTACATTCTAAAAAAATTGTTGCATTCTTGAATGAAGTATTTTACACGCCTCCCCACCTTTCCCATTTCAATTTTTCTTTACAGTACTGTTTATGTTTGTACTCGAAATCCTGGTGAACTCAGAAGTTAATTTAACCACTTCTTTCACGAGAAATGTTTGGATGTTTCTCATACAACTTATGATAAACATTCAACACTACTGTTTTTGCACCATCATCAATAGTTTGCACATTGTATGCTTTTTACTTACATCGACAAAGGCGGAAGAGCAAATACTAACGGCCATCCGCTATGGTGATAAACATAATTGCTGATTTTTGGGGTAAACAATATTATGTGAATATACGGATCAAGTGACTCATATCAATGGCATTTTGGGGCTTTTCTTTTATTTAAACGAATTATTTACAACCCGTGTTGTTGGCATATCACGGGAACTTAATATAGCTGGTCGATCTCTGGAGAACACAGGGGCATTCTTTCATCGGGTGTCAGCGATCTGTGGAGTTTTTTTTTTTTCAGGGCAACTGCATAATAGCGAGGCTCTTATGTTTATTTTGTGGAGGTAGGATTGAAAACGGCCATGATTTATAAGAAACTGGATTGTTACTGATTGAGCCAGAGAGATAAGGACTGTCTGTGAAATATGTTGGGAATGAAAAATCTGTGTAGAAGGCATCATTGATGGAATTCCAAATCGTAGTGTTGTAGTCTTTTAACTGTTTTCTGCTCCAGATTAAGAGAATAGATTTGTAATCTATTGTGGTACTGTAGCTGGCAGCAATCTTGGCGAGACAGTCGGCTCTTTAATTACCTTGAAGTCCTGCATGACCCTTGACCCAGTGGAGAGTAATTATATTTTCCCTATTGAGGACGATGTTCTTTTCCCTGAGTTGAACAGTCAGAGGATAGGTTAGCTGTAGCGAGGAGTGCTGTCTTCCAATCTACATGTATGACATATTTTGTAGTACCGGTTGTCTTGTTCTATCCACTCCACAGCCAGTAGACCTTTCTATACCGGAGCCGTCCTTAATTTATATGGTGACGTAAACAACGTGGGAAAATGTATTACTCCACAGGAGACTGTGATTGGAGGGAATAGTCGCGCCATTTTATCAACCATGTGTCGAGCATGTGCGCTGTCAACGAACTTGAAAAGTTTTGCTTTGCCGTTTTCGATGTTTGAGTAGCTTATGTGGTAGCACTTTCAGGTTAAGTTTAAATGCAAAGATGTGTGTGCTGTGTAATATATTTTTCCTTTTGTATGCTAAAAAGTGATCGAATACTTATAACAGTTACTCAAACATTTGATTTAATCACATAACCTCACCTCATTTATAAATTAAAAGTTAAGGCACGGGTCTTTCTGTGAACTAACAGTGCTAAATAACGATGTGTAGTCACTTTAGTAATGACTTGAAAGTTCTACTGGCATACAACAGAAAAAAAATTATGTACCTAATTGAAATCTGACAACGGACGAATTCCTTAAACTTTTTTTTTTTTTTTTTTTTTTTTTTTTTTTTTTTTTTTTTGCTAATTTACGTCCTCCAATATTTAGACATATTGGACGATGAATTAAATGGGTGAAATGATGCTCAAATGAGTCCAGGGTCCATGTAGTTTAGAGTTACCCGACATTCGTCTTGAAGGATAAGGCGAAACCCTGGAAAAACCTTATCCAGGTAACTCACCCTGACCGAGATTCGAACTGGGGACCTCTTGAACGTGAGGCAGACATACTACCATCTATGCTATCGAGGCGGGCAATTGCTTAAACGATTTCCAGTTCCGAACTTTTCTTTGATAATTCCTTCAATTATATTTTTTCTGTTTCTGTTCACAAATTCAAAACCTATATCTTTAAGAATGGTGTAGAAGCTCGTTGTTCAAAGCTTGGCTCAATGGGATCATTGCTTACTACTTGAAACACTCTTGTAATTGGGATGGCTCGTTTCTTTCAAAGATGCTATGAACCTTGCGACGAATAAAACTTTTAACAAATTCATCACATTCACTTTCCACAACTGGCTTCATTCTTTTTCGCTGTTTTCCTGGAGTGAAAGCCCGTCCGTTTTCACCACCGCAATTCGAGTAGCATTGATACTTGGCGCTGAAACACCGGTTAACTCTGCTGACAAATTAAATATCTTATTTATGGCACATTTGCGACTGTAGGAAGGACAACTTGTAGTTGCAGATTTATATCATTTCTCTTGCTTGCTCACAATAATCGTCATACGTCTGGAAAAGTAGGCGGAACTTTAAAGCAACTACACGACACATTCCCTCCGCAATTTGAAGATATAAAAACATCTAATTATTTTGCACTCCTTTGAAGTTTCCATGTAGTAAGGCCCCACACGAGCTACAAATGGAACTACATTTACCGCAAAATTCCACGACAGTAAAATTCTCTGAGAAAGAAGAATGGAAATTATTAAATCTTTGTCCTGTTGTGATTATCAGAGATTACGTTTGTTTGCATCTAATTTAATGGCATTCTTTAGCTCTACATATACCTACGAACAAACCTTTTGAAAGATGAACTATATTAAACGTGAGTATCACAGCAAGATCAGAGACGATCACCTTGCTTAACTTTTGAGACTGTGCACTTCGTCTTTTGCACTACATATTGCAGACATTGTAAAACATAACTTGTACCACAAAAGTCATCATAAGAAACATTAGCTAGTAAGGAGTAGGCCACGCCGTGGCTCAGTGGTTAGACCGCTTGGCTCTCACCAAGGCGGCCCGGGTTCGATCCCAGGCGACCGCAAAGTGAGAATAGTGGTGGACAACACGGCGCTGGGGCGGGTTTTCTCCGGGACCTCCGGTTTCCCCCGCCATATCATTCCACCGGTGCTCCATTTTCATCTCATGCAGCCGTATATAGTAAAAGCGGGCGTTAAACACTACACATTTCATTTAGTAAGGAGTAAACTATGAGTGCGAACACTTATGATTACCTATATGTCAGAATGATAGCGATGTTCCGCTACTAGAACTCAGTAGCCACAGGTAAACGCGCGATTCTGTCGCAGCGGCTGGAAAGAGGTGATTTCAGCCTCCTCTTTCCTGCTTTAATTGAGCACCCCAGCTTAATAGGATGAGTCGGTTGCTGAATTATCAACATAAGACCCCCTTAAATCCCGAAAACAAAATAGAGGAGATGGGTAAAGACTTCTTTTGCCCTCCATTGACATATTTGTCTTTCAATTCCGCGAAGTTGGAGAAGCATATTTCCCAGTTTCAATGATGGTTTCAGTTAATTGACAAAACAACCATCTTGTCTACAAGAGATAAAGCTTTGTTGCAAAATGAAATATATTCTAATTAGTCTTTATTTTCTGATGTGTTGTATCCCCATATACTTTTCAAAATTAAACTGTGCATATACTTTGCTGTAAGTCCCGCTATATTGGCACATCGAAGCCAGATTTCTTGTGTCAAATGCTGACGATACAACTTTACTGCCTATTAGGATTCCCGCATGGACTTGAACCTTTGCCCAGCCGACCAGAAGCCTACAGCATCAGTGGAGTTATGTTTCACAAAATAACACCCATCTCTGAGGCCAATTTTGAACGCGTGGTTCGAGATGCTGGTGCAAGATATATCCGAGCTCAGTGATAAAGCATGACGTCAAAATGACCTTTTAATTTCATTACCGGGATAAGAAAAGGTAAGCAATATTACTTATCGCAGAAAATAACATTGTTTATAATTGCACCATTAACCAGAGTTCGAAAATGCGTCACCAAGTCATTCAGTGCAAGTCCAGCTTCCTCCCTTTATTGGTTTCCTCTTCTTCTCGACGTTATCACAAAGTTATCATCTGTTACCTGCTGCCTCGAATTTCTTTGCATTTAACATTCCTACCAGTTCATATCTTACAAAAATTACTTCTTTTCATCCAATCGATCAATGTTTTCTCCTCCTGGTCGAAACGCAGTATTTTTGCTTAGCCCGGTATTTTCTCTTAATTACTTAGTTTACCTGACCCATCTCACATGCTCTATTCTTCTGCATATTCACACTTCTGCTCCTCACTACATAACAAAGTTACATTTTCCACACCATACATTACTTTACTACTTTTCATAAACAAGTTATCTTATTGCAGTAGAGGTTAAAGTTTGACCAAAAGTTTAAGGTTTAAAAATTTAGCTTTACTTCATGATTTTTCATTCACTTCCATGATTTTTTAATGTATATAGAATGAAAACATTTAATACACGAATTTAAATTTTTTTCTTACTTTTTACGATAATTCCATAAACTAAGAGAAAAAACAGAATAATAACTTGTATGGTATTATATAACTGGCATTGTTACTAAAGGCATATTAAGTACTGTTACGAACTCTTAACCTTGTATCATATTATTTATCATATGACAGTAATTTCTTTTGCCTAATAAACGTGGTGAAATCATTTAAAATTAACAACAGCTATTGCCTACTTGCACACAATTTTTGCCAGAGCTAGATCATTGCTAAGCGCTTGCCTAATACGCTCAAAGGAAAATAAATAAGATTGCTTATATATTAGCTTTCATACCGGGGCCATCCTTAATTCATATGGCGATGTAAACAAAAGCACGCGTACCTGTGCAACAACATTGGCTCTTTAACCTTGTATCTCTCTGCGGATGAAAAATATAGTTCACATTTAATTTTTAAAGACTTCGCATCTAATGCAAAAAAGTATAAGCAATAACATTATTACACATACAACAGTCAGACGGTAATTATTCGATATATGTAAACGTAACTTGTATGTATTGACCAGAGTGCATGCTGCGATTGCGTAGTTTAAAAGAAATACGAAGTGGGAGATCAGTTGTACAAAATAGCTGCTTCCGTACAATATGTAAACCCCAAACAGGGGAAAAAATTGGTGAAAAGCAAATTATTTGAACGTGTTTTGCAAGTTGTGTTAAAAATACTTGACTTTAGCAATGGAGGAATTAATTTGTAAGCAGAATAAACCGTGTTTTAGCGCTAAGTACATATTAATGCCTCTTGAAGCGAAGTTGTGTAAACGGGTCAGCTTTCTACCTCAGGAAAACATCGAAAAAGAAGTCAGTTTTGGAAGTTAAATGTGATGAATTTGTTGAAAGTGCTGTTCGTGCAAGATGCAGAGTTTCTTTGAAAGAAATGAGCTACCAACAATTACAAAGGTGCTTCAAGCAGTAAACAGTAATCCGGAATGACCTAGCTTTACAAAAGCGAGCTTTTACACCATTCTTCACGACAAAGGTTTTGAATTTGTGAACAGGAACTGAAAAAAAAAAATTGTTGAGCGTGAAGATATATTGTTGTGGTGAAGGAATTATCGAAGGAAAATTCTGTAGTGGGAGTCCTTTAAGGAGTTGCCGTTGCCATATTCCAATTAAGTACGTAATTTTTTTTTTTCAGTTGCATGCCAGTAGCACTTTCAAGTCGTTGCGAAAGTGACTACACACAGTTATTTAGCACTGTTATTCCGCAGAAAGACCCGTGCCTTAATTTTTAATTTATAAATGAGGTGACGTTAAGTGAACAAATTAAATATTTAAGTAATTGCTGTAAGCATATAGTCACTTTTTAACGTACAAAAGGAAAAATATATTACACAGTACATACACCTTTGCATTTAATGTTAACGAAAAAGTGCTATCGCATAAGCTACTCAGACATCGAAAACAGCAAAGCAAAACTTTGCATAGAAGTTCGTTGACGACGCACAAGTTTTCCACGTGTTGGGTAAAATAGTGCGAATATTCCCTCCAATCACAGTCGCTAGCGGAGTAATATATTTTCCCGCTTTGTTTACATCGCCATATAAACTAAGGATGGCACAGGTATAGATAAAGATCTTGTACCCATGGTTTCTCTTTGTTTATTGTAGTTTGGATATATTCTTCTCTGAAAGAAACAAGCAAAGGGAATAGATTAAAGAAGTCCTACACGTAGTTGTTTATTACTTCAAATTATTTTATTTTATAAGAAAAGATCACGTTTTTTAGCCTTTTTCTTGTTTTGCTATAACCTAATCAAACCTTCCAAGAGTGATACTTCTTTAATAACGGGTTTCATTTCCAGGACATACATGCTTGTTTAGACTTGTTTATATGAAAGGGGTATGCTGTTACCCATAGCTGCCAAAACTGCGTTTTGTATCATAAAATTACTTTCTAAATGATTAGGCTGGAAGCGTCATTTATGTGTGCAATAATCTCGTGTTCGAATTAACACGCTCAATTGTTTGTTTTACAGTTATAGAACTAAGGTTTTAGGTAAAATAAAAACAAAAGTTTATCTGTAAAGTAAAATGTTATGTATTTTAATGTCTCTGCTTTCATAAAATAAAAGCCTGAAAACTGCATATCCTATTTTATAGACATATCATTCAAGAAACAGAGTCAAACTTTTAATGGCGAATATATGAAATGTATGAATAAGGAGAATCCAGTGATTTATATTATCTCTTTGACACGTTTAATTTTAAAAGATTTTAAACCTTAAAACATTTTATATAACTCAAATAAGCCTTCATGCTTTTATAGTTACAGCTTTGGGACTATGAGTAAAATTTACAACTTCCCCGCACAAAAGCATAACAGCCAATAACATTTGAATGTGTATACACATAGTAGAAAACTAATTTTAAAAAAACAGTATAAGAATCATTTAATGCGCGTAGGCATTCCATGTGCGTCATAATTAAGGGCACTTTCAAAAGTTTTGCGCTCTAAAATTTGGTCAATATGCTGATCTAAAATTCTTAATTGTTCTAACAGAAAACTTGACTTGTTTACCCTTGTACACAGTATTACATTACACCCAAAAGGTAATACTGAGATTTCAACCTAAATATGTCTTGAGATATTTATATCTAAAAAATTTCCTTAGAAAAAGGTTTAGTGAGACAGAGAACATTACTGAAAAATTTAAAGTTGGTTAAACACCACAAAATATATGATATCTTCAAGTACACCTCACCAAACTATTTCTACATGGAAATATGTTATTTTTTTTAAAGAGCTTCTGACGATTTTCATTAAAGTGCAATGTGTTGAACATATTTGTATGATGACACGGTATTATTAAGCAAATCATCAAAAGGTGAAGGGAACTACAAATATATAAAACAAGGGAAACTTCCGAAAGGGCTTCTAGAAAGTTCCATAACATAATTCTGACGTCATGGAAGTATCCAACTATTCATTAGAGTTAACCAAACCTCCCCAATCCAGTAAAGGGGATGAAGGATTGCAAGATGCCACCAAGACAAGCATGGTCGATTCGGGTGAAGGGTTAAAAACTAATAAATAGAAGACCTGTTTGTCACATAAATACTTATGTGTTTGAAATAAATAAATGCTTCATTTGCACTGATTTTATTATTTACAAGTATTTGCTTTTATCCTAGGCGACTAGTCTGAAAAACCGCTTAGCTGCATTTACATCACTAAAACTGTGACGGTAAATCCATCGAAGGACTAATTGTTGGTCATAAAGGAATTAGGAGCATAAGTTACTGCAAATGACAACCTCTCTTTTGCTTTCTTTATCTCTATGCGGGTGCAGTTCTTTCTGCGGGAATTTGAAACTCATTCGACCATTTTCATTTTCTGTTCATCTCAGCTGAGCTATCGATGTGCCTGCTGCAAATTGCGTAATGCACATTAAAATGGTACGAGAAGCGAAAAGCCTGGATAAAAGAGGAAGGAGAGTTTTTAATCTCGCTTAGGGAAAAGTAATCTTTCGTTTGTTTTCTACTTAAAACTTCCAGAAACACTCAATACCTACGTTTTACAAAGTATATTGCAGGAATTCCGAAATTTTTGGACACTCCATTATGAGAATCAGTGTCGGTTAGGTTTTTTCGGGTGTTTCTGCACACTCGAGAGAAAAATGCTCTAGTTTCTAAGGCTTAGACATCTCCTTTCTCGAAAGCTCTTAGCCTCCCGAAGAAGCATTCTGTCATTTTAATCGAAACTCCTGGTTGATCGACAATGTTGACTCTGACAAAAATAACAATTGGGCAATTACTTGTGCTGCAAACTACGTTTTATTTAAAGTGTCTTAAGTGTATTCTTGATAGATTTTTCAATTTACTTGTCTCGCAAATATTTACTTCTTTTACCCTCTTGAACACAACTATTTACTTGTAAAAGTGGAAGTAAAAGAACAGTGATTCGTGTTTTATTCCCCAAATAGGGATCAGTTCTAGCCATAGTGCTAACAGATCGAATCACAGTGTACAAAGACTAAATATAAGTGCAATATTAAAGATAACATTAAAAAATAACAGGATAAATGATTAAAGAACGTGCAATGGCCCAATCACTTCCCTCGCAAGCTTTCATATATAGACCGCAGGGACGATATGAAATTGGAAGGTCCAGAACATGTAGACAACAGTCCTTTCCTAACCAAATCCCAACCTCGGCCTGCCTTGTTTTACAAACGAGGCCCTAGGGACCGAGTATTGGCTGTATGACCATAATGTCCCAATGTAGAGAACGCTACATTAGTGGGATTGCCACAATCATACCCCTCTGGGCAAGCATCCCATTAGGGTATTATTTTTTATTGCTTTCAAATCTGATACTAAGCCTCAAATGAACTGGAAGTATCAATCTGACGAGTATCCTTACGAAAACAAAGACACGACATGATAAAATGGAAAATATTTTACAATTCTCAACTTGGAATGGTGGTAACATTTTTGTTTGCATGCCGAATTTCATATCTCTCTGTTCCTAAAGCTTTATATTTCTTCTCCGCTCATCCTGTTATTCCTTTCCTCCTAGTCCATTTCCTTTCACCTTATTTCCAGCATCCCAATAAATTTAGGTCTATTTATTCCGCTTCTCCCACTTGGACGCCACAAACATTTATAGAGTTCTAATGTGTCCACCAATTAAATGTTTTACATCTTACATATTCTATCAGAATATTTAATTTTAACTTCTTTCTTAATAATACTGATCTTAATCTTTTAAATTTTTAATTCCCTACTGACCTTCCAAGAAACGTCCTTTTCCATACACAGTAAGTTTCCGATACATTTCAGAATCGGAATTTATAACAATTAAAAACATAATTAGAAGGTCATTTTATCTGGACAGAAATATATCTAACATTCATAAAACCTCAAGTAATGAAACAATATTAGTTGTTTGTGAAACAATTCACATCTTAAAACCAAAACAACATTTTGTTTTACTGCCATATGGTGTAAATGCATAACAGAAGCACCAATCACATCAAAGGCAACTCTTTCACGAAAGTGGACTGACGATCGGATGAACAAAAACCTTAAAAAAAGAATACCTACCGTCAAACCTTCATGGTGTCGGGGTAGCTTGTCTGTTTCACATTCAAGATGTCCCAGGCTTGAATCTCGGTCAGGATGCGTTATCTGAATAAGGTTTTTGCCGGTTTTTTTCCTTATTCAGAAATATGAATGTCCAAGTTTTATGAACCCTGGGGTCATTTGAGCATCATTTCATCCATTTCATTCATTCATCGTCCAATAAGACCTAAGTGGAGGACGTTAAATAAATGGGGGGATACTTGAAATATACATTTTTATGTCTCCCTTTCTCACCAATCGTGCTGTTAGGAGTCGCTTGGGTTGCCTCTGAGCGAGGAAGCCGAAGCAGATTGACCGAATGAAATCAAGGTTGAGGGGTCGGCCCACCTCCTGGGATGCATGAATGATGGTGGGGGAAACCGGAGGACCCGGAGGAAACCCACCCCAGTGTCATTTTGTCCACCACAAATCTCAGTGAAGTATACATGTCTTATAAATACCGCTTAGAATTGTTCTAGTGTTACAAACTCCAACTCAGAAATTATATATAATTGAAAAATCGCAGTTTCTAGCTTCTATCATAAATATAACTTCGATGACAGATACTTATTTAGTTTCCACATTTCAACCCCATTTATACAGTGTATTTCAATATTGATATTTACAATTGCACTTTAACGTATCTTTGATCGTATTTCGCTCTGAATAATAATAATTTCCTAGCACTTCGAAATCTATTTTCAGTTACCCACTCCATGATATGGAAGATGAAGGATATGAAACACATTGTGGGACAGGTGCACAACAAAAATTGATTGAATATTCAGTAATTCTATAAATATCTATAGTAATTCGTAACAAATCCACTTACTTTCGTGTCACGTTTAAACTCGGTCCAACGCTCTACTGGAAAGGATTCTCAAGTTGGACAAAAAGAGATTGGGAAGCCTGGGATGCATTGCATGAGTGGGCTGTTTGTAGAGAGCTACTAGAATTGAGAAATGCATACGGACGGTTTCGGAGAGTAACGTTGGCTGTCCTGATTGTTTTCATTTGCGACCAAAATCTCTCCCGGATCAACACGAGTGTATCCCCGACCAGTTGGGCTCAACAAGTAGCCACAACGTGAGCATTATCTAGAGCATGATGAGGTCGTTTCGAATTTTAAGCTTAGGTACTTGATCATAAATCAGAATTCTCTCTACCTCAGTACACTAGACCGTATTCGGACTAATAGTTAACTTTCTTTACCACGTACTGAGTAGGTCTAGAAGGTGTTGTAAAAATAGATGTCCAGAGTTCACTGAAAGTACATGCTTTGAGGCGCCAAAAAGAGTATTGATTAGAAAAATATTCTTGTGTATGTGTCCGGGATGCAACATGACCATTTAAAGAAATACCCCTATGCCAAATTAGACTTTACAACGAATATGTTTCCAAATTTTTCATTTTCTCAAACAAATTATAGAGAAGAGAAGTGAGTAAAATTTAGAAAGTTGTCTTGGTTTTAGACCATATTGTCACGCGAGCATCGGAACACCCTATAGAGTGGGCGACAGGAGACGGGTCGGCGTTCGCCCCGCCCCCTCGTTTGTCTTATAGCGTTAAGAAGGGATGGTTAGGAGAGGGATGTCGGGCCCCTGAGCCGTCTCTTTACCCTTCTCCTAGGTTCTGGAAACTCGGGACATTCAATCTAATCGAGAACCTTCTAGATCGGCAAGCGGACCCTATATAAGCAACACGTCGTGCAAGGGGCAGTGAGTCAGTCAGTTTTTGGTGTAAGAATGCAGTGCTAGTGCTACGACGAGAAGACTGTGTGAGAGCATCGGAAGATTGTACGTAATTACGAGTGCAAGTGAAATTGTAACGGACGAACTGGTGAATCGTAATTGTGTGCATTACGTAATTCTGTTTAATTGGCAAGAGTTTAACTGTAAGTCGGTGGAAATAAAGAACATTTTTGAGTGGTGTAATTGGACTTTTCATTTCACGAACCCACAAAGTCACAATATTAAGGTATATGATAAGACTACAACGTGGAAAGTTGTGGGGAATAATGGTGAAGATGGTAAAGATACCATATAACTTAACTAATGTCATTAAGTCTTTATTTCTAAAACAATTATAGTTTTTAAGAATAGAAGTACAGAGGTTAATAAAGGATTAATACAGGAATGTAAACTAACACCCATCTGTTCGCATTATATATGAATAAAGTTATAAAAGAATGCAGAGAAATGTTTAAACCAAAAGGGATAACTGTAAACAATGTGAATATATGCACAATACCTTTTGCAGATAATCACATATTATTAGGTGGTCTCATAAGTAAAGTCAGTTTTTTATTTTGTTGTTTAAAATTTATTGGGTTTCTTTTGCTTTGTCAATGCTATTTACAGGATGCCATAGCTAGTGTTGCGTACACTGCGAGCAAGTATCAGTCTTCAGTTGTTAATAAACTATCACAAAAATGGAGATAACTAGTGCCCGGAAGTTGTTGACTTAAAAATTCTCTAAAAATGAGCTATGAAATGCCCTTAAGATATAAAAAATGCACATAATATGTAAAAAATGACCTAACAAATATTAACAATTTCTTTCATAATAACAAATTAATAACTGTCGTAGACAAATAATTCATATATATGGTTCGAATAACCACATTTTAAAATTTACTTTCTTATTAAATATACCAATTATTGCTACTAAATAATTAATAAATTCAAAATTCATCAGGTCATTTTCAATTTTATAAAATATGAAACAATAGGTTACTGTAACCATTAGACAAAACTTAGCGTTGCAGTACACCACCATGGTCATCTTCAAGTTCTCAAAAATAAAGGAACGGCGGTTGTCAGCTAAAACTGTTTTATACTTTGAGAAACTTCTCTCACTTCCACAGACGTTATTGTGCATATTTGAAAAATACTATGTCACTGCTTGTTAAATCCTGTTCAAAAATATCAGTTCTGAAGTTTTCTCCTGATAGATATTGGCAATCCGACAAACTGTTTAGTATTCTTTATTTTTGTCCAACACAAATTTTAGTTTCTGTCTAATTTTGTCCCTAATCTCACCTTTTACATTTTGTATCCTCTCTTCTGCAATCCTCACTAACTCAATCGACTTAACCAATGGTCTGCCACTTTCTTCAAGGAGTGTTATGTGTCCGTCAAAAATGTAAAATTTCATTTAATAAAAGCTAATTTACCTTGGATTTGAATATCAGAAAACAGATCCTGTGCGCTCTCAATTGCCTTAGAATCTACCCTATCTGAGCTATTCACCACTTCTCTCACTATTTGAAAATTGTCACAGTGCAGTTAACCATGTACTCCAGCGTGTTAAAATTGGTGCCGGAGGCAAAGCTATATTAGGGGCTTTATCTTTGAAATAGCAGAGTTCGGTTTGGCGCTTTCGAAAATATTTTCTTTACTGTGGAAATTAGTGTATTTACTTCTGGAAATGTTGATGTGATCTGTTCCGCCATGATGAATTCGATGAAAGGCATGGGCAAAACACGTAACATGCACCATCTTACTGTAAAATAATTGGATCGATTTTACCGCCTTTACCATGTTACGAAGAGGAGCGGTTGTCATGCTATATTCCACTAGGCCACAATAAACACATGGATTTATCGAACAGTTAGCATATCTGACAGTGGTTAACAGCTTCCATAACCCCTGAGGCTAGAAGAAACATTTGTCTGGCACTACTAGCTTCTAGCATACCATTGGCCACATAACGCCCCTCTGGATCGGTTGTCTCATCAATTGATACATAACTTTTTTCCCCATTCACATTTTCGGTTTAACGTGTCTTCATAACATTTTTATAGTTAACTTTTACGGAAAGTTGATTCATTTTGAATTGTATGACCAGTGTGACGTTCAAGAAAATCTCGTAATTTGGAATTAATTTTTCTAGCGGAATATTTGCACTAACAAACACTTCACACGATTCTTTATAAAAGGAATATAAATTATTTCTTGACGTCGAAGTCGTTTCTTTTAACAGTAACTGAGACCCGTGTCTGTTTTTTTCCCTTAACATTTGGAAGAGCTCGCAAATGTTTTTTTTTTCTGTGGACGCCATCCACACGTATTGCATGATGTAATCAGCGATTCCTCGAATTTATGCGTCATAAATTCATCAGCACTGTTAGGACGCTGACCTGTGTTAATTACATGTTTACCACACTTACAAAGTTACTGTTTCATATAAAATATATAAAAGAACTGTTAATCACAGATTATATTCGAATCCCCGAAAAAGCGCATGGGTCACGGTCAGGTCCGCCACGGGAATCGAACACGGGCCTCCCGAATGCGGGCTACATATGAAAATGCCCTGTAAATTCGTGAAAAAGAAATAAAATGACGGGAAAATGCATTTAAATGTTAAAATATGGCATATATTATAAAAATGTGGAAAAACTGAATTTTGAAGACCTATAAAAACAATATATATCTAATGTATTTCTTCCAGAATGCACTTAATTTCCAATAAGCATCGTCTATAACTGCTCAGAAAAATATGACTTTTCATCAAAATCCGGGCCCTAGAGATAACAAAGTTTGAACTTAGAGACCTAAAACACTACTGGAAACAAGATTATAAGGTCACTGCCACAGCTCGAAGAATATGTGAAGTGGAAGGAGGAGGTGTCATTAGGGAGCTTGTAGTACAACGATGGTTCCAACGTTTCAACAATGGAGACCTAAAGTATGTAGTACTGAGGATACATGCCAAGTTTTGGGAGAAAATCCGCAAAAATGTATCCGAAGCCTTTCAGAAGAACTTGGTACATCAAAAGATATCATGCATCACCACATTAAGACACTTGGAAAATCATACAGAAGCTGTAGATCTGTACCTCATGAACTGACACCTCAACAGACTGAACGTAAAGTGGATATCTGAGGCCGGCTTATCCGTAATCCCATGGATGTCAGAAGAATTGTCACCTGTGATGAGAAATGCGTATATTACCGAAACCCTAATGCCTCGAAACAGTGACTTGATCCCCGCCAACCTGACAAAGGCAACGTTAAAAAAAATCAATTCGGTGCCAAAGTAATGTTGTCTGTCTTGTGGAATTTTGAAGGTGTGATTCACTGGGAGTTTGTTCCAAACGGGCAGGCGATTGATGTGGATCTTTATTCTCAACAACTGGAACGAGTTCATGAAATTTTGAGACGGAGCTACCCAGCATTACTTAACCCAAATAGAGTTCTATTGCAACAGGAAAATGCAACACCCCATACTGCATGAGCAACCATGGAAAGCATTCAAGAATTGGTAGGAATCGAACTGCTACCACACCCAGCATACAGCCTTAATCTCGCACCATCAGATTATCATCTTTTTCGATGCATGACCCATTTTCTACGTAGAAGAACTTTTGACAACATTGAAGCCGTGCCAGTGAGTGTCACCAAATTCTGGATTTCAAAAACCAAAGACTGGTATCATCGTGAGATAATAAACCTCGCAGAACGATGGCTCAAGACCATAGAATCTAATGATCTGTACTTTGAAAATTAGTTAATTACTTGTCAAAATACATTTCAAATAATTTTTTTTTCCTTAAAAGCAAAACTTACACTACATATGAGACAGTATCTATAGCAGAAATGAAGTGGAACTGCGTGAACTTAATGCACAAGATAATTTACGTGTACATGTAATAATACTTTTATAATACTATTTTGTCTTGTTTCTGTAATTTGTTGGATTTTCTTATGCCTGAAATGATAATGCCTAATTTTTGTACAACACCTAAGTTCAAGAATACCAAAACAACGCGGTACAAAGGAAATGTTCACCCCTGGTATTCAAAAGACTTTCTTTTATTGCTACCTTATATTGCACTACGTGAGGGGACAACAAAATGAAATGGCTCCGTATATTATGATCGATACATACGACTTAAAAGTGTCTAGCTAACTGCCATAAAGTAGTACTGAATTCCCCACAAAACGCCATGATATATTAGCTGCAAGAATACATTCTTCAGGTATTATTTCTCTTCTAACTGCAGATCTGCCTACAACTTAAACAAAAAACGTAATATACGCATTACTGCTGAGACGTAAACGGAATCTGTAAGTTGGGAAATAAATGAATTAAGCTCTCATTTGCACGCAAGTTCTAAATTCAGTTTCAACATAGAAAAACGGAGATGACGTATTATGTGCATTTGTTTTTAATCTCGGAGAGCGTCTGCATTTTAATTTGATAATTTTGATAATGCCATGAACATTAGAAAGCGCTGTACTTCCCAACGGACATACGCAATGAAATATGTCAAAACTTTGAATGAGTAGAGCCAGATTGAAAAACTTCAGAGCCATAGCCGCGATTTGAACCATGGACTTCTTTTTTAACTAACGAATTAACGTACTCCAACATTTAGTCATATCGGACGATGAATGAAATGGGTGAAATGATGCTCAATACATCCGGGGTCCATAGTGCTTAGAGTTACCCGACATTCGTCTTTCAGGATAAGGGAAAACCCCAGAAATATCCTTATCCAGGGTAACTCACCCTGACCGAGATTCGAACTCAGGACCTCTTGAACGTGAGGCAGACATGCTACCATCTACGCTACCGAGGCGGGCACAACCACGGATCTCCCGCTCTCCGTCCATCCGCTCTAACCAACTGAGCTACGATGGCCAACATGCCGACATGACATTACATTTTCCAACTGACTCATATGTTTCCTGATAGACCACTAATCCTTGTTTCACATAAGCTAGCCCCGTATCTCTTAACGGTCACGTGACCTTATCACCTCTCATTGGCTGCTGTTGTGGTGCAGACTGTTGTGCGGTAAAAATTAGTTCGTTATTTAACATGGTGAATATCTTTATATATTAGAAGAGTATTGTCAAATTTATATTTTCGTAACTGTTTCAATGAAATATATTACGCAACAGAGTTGATATATCTGAAATGCATGTTAATTCTTAAACGAAGTAAAGAAGAGGTTCCTTTGCACTCAAGCACATGACACGATAGCACGTGATTTAGCGGTAGCGATGACATATTTGTTTATATGACTTTTATCACTGACCTTGTTTTGAACTGGATTAGTCGTATATCGCCATTCGAAGGTGTGCTATGCCGAATGCGAGAGCTAAATTATTTTACGATCGTTTATTGAGCGTGTACTTATTATATGTATAATGGCAGAGTCTAGCGCCAGTTTTTCGCTGAAGCAACGCAAGGAAAAACCTTTACAAAGCGGCGAAAAAAGAATTGTGTTGCCTGTGTTTAATGCACTCACAGAGAAGAATCCGTCTTTGTCAATGAAAGAAGTCGAACAGCTGTGCCCAGGTGTGTTAGATGCGTAGGAACATCGCGACAAGAAATTAAGACAACAGGAAAGCTTACCACTCCAGGGGCGATATTTCTGTATGGCGAAGACGTTATTTAAGGACAATCAGACTGTACCAAGATACAAGTCGCAAAATATACTACCTTGACGAGACTTGAGTGAATGAAGGACACACGAAAAGCATGGTGTGACACGACTTTTAGGACTGAAAGACAAGCATTTTTGCAAGGTATGTGTGCTGGGTTAAAAAGTCCCAGTGGAAAAGGCCGATGGCCTTTCATTATAAACTTGTTTCAGTTTTATTGCTCATTCATTGAGTTTCAACTTGCTCAGTTTCATGATAAACTTTATTATTTTTGCATGCCTTCATATTCTTATTTGTATTTTATCTATCTTCCTGGCAATTATTATGACGTTTACTGCAGGTTTCAATGGGACGGGAAGGCACCGCCTATGGCCTACGGCGCGAAAGCATTAGCCAATTAGGATGAGGGGGAAGGAGTGATTACATGTCAGCGGGGCAAGGTTATATGAAACAAAGATTAGGGGTTCTCATATGCCATGAGACACGCACCTTTTATTAGGTACTATTATTTCCATCTATTTACCGGAATAACATAGTGGTTTAACTATGGACCCTGTGACTTATGTACTTACAGCATAGTAAGTCGCTACAAAAGTTGCGTGTCTCATAGCATATGGGAACCCCAAGTGGTCTACCGGGAAACATGCGAGTCAGTTGGATAATTTAATTTGGCCATAGTAGCTTAGTTGGTCAGAGCAACCGCACAGAGAGCAAGAGATCCGTGGTTCAAATACTGGCTATGGCTTTGAATTGTTCAGTTTGACTCTACTCATTCAAACCTTAGCCTACACACGGCTAGTGTGGAAGAAATGATTATTTCCATATGTCAACACTTTTTAACGTTTCAATACCTAAATCTGAGTACCAAAGAATATTGTTGGCACTTGATTGCCAACATGATGTAGATTTTAATGGCTTCCTGTACAAAGGAGTACATTGGGAGGTTTAAAATGTTTTAAAATGAATTGCTACAGAAGGGAGTTGTATATTGCGTTCATATCACTAAATTCCCCGTGATTTCTCTGAACTGGTTGTCATGTTGAAATGATTGGTATAATTTTGGCAAATCTTGGATTTCTTTTCAATCTGCCAAAAATCATGAGCAAAAACATATGTTATTCTCATTTTAAACCCCTAACACACAACTCAGCGATCTAGAGGTCTATCTAGAGAAAATTTTGTACAGAAATATTACCGAAACAAAAGAAAATAATTATGTAACTCTCAGGAATTGCCTTTTAAATATTTCTCAGTTTATATAGATAAAACATCTCCCATTGACCGGAGTAGAGTTGGTTGCTACTCCGTTTACATCTAGTTGGAATCGATTTATATCTAACTGCAGCCAATTAGAGACTTCAGAATACCTTCCCCCTGTGGAGTAAATCACGTGATTAGACTCGGTTCCGGCGTACTACTATAAGCACCTTAGTTGCGATGTCAGTCTATTATGTGTTTCAAATGGGAAGGTGTTTGTCCTTGAGTGCTACTAGGTGAACAACCAATCGGAGTCCTGCGATGTTGTCGTATTGCATTCCCGCTAAGTGGTGTGTGAGGAGTGCCAAATTAATCAATCTGTATGAAATACTCTTCTCGTTAAGACAAACATTCAGATTTTGCCGAAACTGGTCCATGTGAAAGGTAGAGAGTAATGTATCTAACATAACCACGAAAACCTCATATTTTTAGCTCAAATAGTTTTTCTAATACAAATAAATAAACACTATTACCTGTATTATAACAATAAATCGCGACGTAAGCACTGTGTGAATATCATTATTGGTTGACATGTATGCGTGTACGTATATTTGTAATTACTCAGAACTGAAACCTAAATGTTTCACATGACGTGATAAAAGAATTGCTTTGAATAAGCCAATTCGAGCGAGAGGAAACAATAAATTTCCTGCTGCCCTGGCAGAACGTATCTGGTCACATATCTTTGTTTATGAATGGTCCGTAATCTCTATTTACTCTAGAGAGTTCAAAGTGGTTGGTGTGTATGTATGTACATATACTTTTAATTACTCAGAACTGAAATTTAAACTACTGACATAACGTGATAAAAGAATTACTGTGAATAAGTCAAGGTATTCAATTCGAGAAAGAGCAAACACGTCATTTCCTGTTAGCCTGTGGAATGCTGTATGCTTATGTTTATGAATGAATGCTGAATAAGAAGTGTTTATTTACTCTGGAGAGTTCAGATCAATATCATTCAGTTGTTCTTTACACAAAGGTAGCGTAAGAGTTAAATAGTGCAATGGCTTCTTGCGGTAAATTTAGTGGCAAGTCAAAATGGCAGGTATTGCGAAGTCAGGCTCGAAGTATTATTTTTAAGATGTACACGTTCATCAAAAATGTTTCGGAAACAGAAACTAAAAATGAGTTATTGCAAAGAGTAATTCCGTTTAAAAACACATGGCCGCGCCGTGGCTCAGTGGTTAGACAGCTTGGCTCTCACCAAGGCGGCCCGGGTTCGATCCCAGATGACACCAAAGTGAGATTTGTGGTGGACAACATGGCGCTGGGGCGGGTTTTCTCCGGGATCTCCGGTTTCTCCCGCCATCTCATTCCACCGGTGCTCCATCTTCATCTCATGTATCATCAGTGTCATCGCCTGCGGTGCCATATGTAGTAAAAGCGGGCGTTAAACACTACACATTTTTTTTTAAAAACACAGAAAAAGTGTATCAGCTGGATCAACTTGTAATTGAAACGGGACTAGGTAATACGCCTCCCACCTTACCACTGCCAATATAATCCAATTGAGTTGGTGTGGGCTCAAATAAAAAGGGGGATTTCAAACAGAAATAATACTTTTAAACTGACGGACGTTAAACGACTTGTTCACGTTGAAATTGAAAAGGTAACACAACAGGACTGAGAAAACAGCGTGAGGAATGAAGATTTTAAGAAATAAATAGCACCTGGCGAGATTTTGGAACCTATAATCATAAATTTGCAAGACTCAGAGGATGAAGACAGTGACAATGACGAATTGTCTCTTAACGAAGTGACATTGACAGCGATATGGGTCAGCCTCTGGCAGTTCCATTGGATTAGACAAGCAGGTAATTCATAAACTATAATTATAGTTATAGTATTTTAAAATATACATAATTTGCGAAAATTCTTTTTCCAATTTTGATTTTGGCAACTGCATCATTGTAAAAGTTTGTAAAATATAATTTCCTTACCCTTACGTCTGCACCAAGCAGACCTGCATGTTGTATGAGTGTGCGAGAGAGAGGGAAATATAAAAGGAGTGGGCTAACAAGCTGGCAACGCTGATTAGCTGGACTCCAGAACCCTTCGCATTTGAAACGCATAATAATTATAAAATGGCTACATGCCGCCACTTGCGACTTAAAAAAGCCACCCTATCCGTAACTTTTCAACCCTTATTACAGAATTCATCCATACTATGTCGGGTAGGGCAGCTAGAAGAATATATCCCATAGTAAAAAGGTAAAATTTCGGGTGACGTGATAAGCCAATTATGGCCCATCAGTAAAAACCAGATGCTCTTCCTAGTGCTTATGTTTACGCTGTAAGCTGTCGGCTGTTGTATTCTTATTTATTTGGTAAAGGGTTAAGAAAAAAAAAAAACAATTGAAAGTGTCTCTGGCCACTCATTCAGTAGACATTACTTTTACGCGCTATTATATTGTCTTTCTCACTCTTCACACTCCATTTCTACTCATTGTTTACATGATGATATAAAAATGGAATCACACTCTAACCTTATTCTCTACATGTAGGACCATTGAAACATGATAACCCATTTGCTGGCTCTTTTCATTGCATGACAGAACGGATCGCCGGGAAAACGGTGCAGGCAGATGTCTCAAAACAGGCAGCTTATCTCTCTTTGTTTCACTTTTGATTCTTACCACTTATCCACACCATACTCCAATTCTCAGGTAGTAGTGAGGTGATTCACGAGATTTAATAAATTTAAAGTTTGAAT
Organism: Mantis religiosa; assembly: GCA_030765055.1. NCBI lineage: Eukaryota > Metazoa > Arthropoda > Insecta > Mantodea > Mantidae > Mantis > Mantis religiosa. Next base: position 63,876,592 of record CM060958.1, on the reverse strand, counting down.
TCGCTGTTAGACAAGAAATATTCTATATCATTTTTAACAAACAATAAAATATATGAAATTTATACCAGGTTGGAGAGTTTGCTTAAGGGGGGACGCATGCAATTATTCAGGGTCTTACATAAATATCCATAACATCCAAGGTTTTCAAGTTAGAGAAGTGAAACTTAGTACGCTCATTTAGGATAATACAGTTAATATGCACAATTTCTTTCATAATTTTCCATTGTTTCTAACTAATGCTACATATTTTTTCTATATGCAGAGATATTTACAAACTTAAGTCCATTTTTTTTTTCTCAATTCACATATGCTATCTTTCTGAAATTTGCTATATTATTTTAGAACAGACTAAAAATTAATTTTTTGGATTTATAATGTGACTTTGTGGGTTCGTCAAATTAAAAGTCCAATTACACAAACTCAAAAATGTTCTTTATTTCCACCGACTTACAGTTGAACACTTGCCAATTACACAGAATTACGTAATGCACACAATTATAATTCATCAGTTCGTCCGTTACCGTTCCACTGCACGCTCACAGTTACGTACACTCTTCCGATGCACGTACACAGTCTTCTCGTCCGTTCACTAGCTCGTCAAGCACTGACTTTTCTCCAGCCCGACGCGTTGCTTATATAAGACCAACTGGCCAATCTAGAAGGTTCCGGATTAGATGAAATATCCCGTAAGTTTGAGAAATCAAGGGCAGCGGAAAGAGACGGCACAGTAATGTTTCTCCAGCCACCCCTCGTTACCGCTATAAGACAAATGAGTGGGCGTGTCCAAACGCCTCCGTCTCCTGCTGCTGCCGCCGGCCGGTTCTATAGGGAGTCCCAACGTTCGGGTGACATTATTTCTTATTGAAGCTGTAAAGAATTTAAAAAAAAAATGTTAATCATATGCATCCTTTAAAAATTAAAATAATTTCATATATTTTGTATCATCCCATCTGGAGCTTAATCTTAAATTCTAGAACCAACAAAATGTTCATTGTGGCATAAGAAAGCTGTGTGCTAAATTACATCACTGTAGATGAACTAGTTTGAGAGAAAAATGGGTTGAAGTTGTAGAAAATGCAAGTTACGGTGAAAGGCAATTAAAAATACAATAAGTATTATTCAATTTGCCTTTTAATTTTAAGTCAAAACTTCCCATATCCATAGTCTGTATCCTCATTCTGGTCTTCTTCAGCCTTTCTTTTTAAGTTTCTCTTCTGTCTTGCTTCTTTCTGCATTGATTTCATAGCTCTTTCTGCACCAGCGATGCGAATGTTGTCGATACTCTGCAAAATTGTTTCCATAAACACACCAGGTTGATACCCTGATGCATAACTTTCTTTCTGCCAACATTGCCATCATTAAACACTATTACAGCTTCAAATGTAGCAATTTTCATCACTATGGAAGACACAAATGATGTTTTGGGACACCTTTTCTATATCAAACTGTTGAGGCTTTCATTTGGGTTTTGTGTCTCTCCGTACAGACCTTTTTTAGCAAGTCTGGGTGTGCTAAGAATTGGTAGGTGGGCTTTATAGATTTCAAGACAGCTGATGGAAGACTATGTGTTGCTACTGTACTACTATGCAACATTAGGACATTTAATTTTTTAAAGGTACATACAGACCACGTACAGGCATAATATTTTGGTGTTTGATAGATAACACTATATACTATTTTACAAAATAATAAAAAAATAGATTTTTTGAACATTTTCTCGTACTTCCCCCTTAAAAAATCACTAAAGAAACCAGCTCAAGAAATCAATGTTAATGCAGAAAATAATACTTTGTTCTTACAACTAGACCAAAAATGTGAAAATTGGTTTGTGCTGAGAGTTAAGTGCTACAAAATAGTAGCATCCATTTTGTTTAGTGAAGCAATGCTTGTTTGTTAGGTAAAGCTTTGCATACTAATTCCACCGCCGACTCTCACTTTCCTCATGCCGGGAAGAGAACCAACAAATGGGTTACCATATATTTTAATGCCCTTATATTTAAAACTGGTCTATGTGTTACATAGTGCTTGTGAATAAGATCCTCCCTCTAGTCCTCGGTTCATTTCATTATTGCTTTAAGTCTTTCTCCCCTCTATATTATGGACACTCTCCCCATTTCTCTGGCCTTTCCATTTCATACGCCATTCTTGCTCATGCCATGCCTTCTCTTTCCTCCTTGTTTACTTTATTAATCTATTTATCTCTATTACGAGAATACAGAGTGTGTCTTTATTGGTGTAAAATATCTTGGAAATTTCCTTCCAGCACCAAAAGAGTATAAAAATAAAAGAAAATTTCATATGTAAAACAGACCTGAAAAACATTTGCTGCTGAGACCCAAGACAAAATTGAAGATTACAAAAATTACTCTAAGTGACTTGCTCCTGCGTTCCATCCTGTCATACACTGAGCTGCAAATTTCTGAAGTGTTTCGTATTGTGTTAAACCCAGAGTGATTGCGCTTTCTCAATGTGTTAATATCCGGTACAGAACTTGCTTAAACCGGGGAATTTAAATATCCCAATAGAATTTAAGTTAATTGATGGAAATTAATTATTTCGTCACACTAGGCGTCTATAGGCTAAGGTTTTTATACAGTCAAACTGAAAAAATCAATGCTACGGCCGGGATTTCAACCACGGCTCTTCTGGTTTCTGTCCAGTCTCTCTTACCCATTGCCAACGTGCCCTCGTGACAATAAAATCTCCAATTGACTCATATATTTTCCCGGTAAACCACTGGGGGCTCTCGTATTCGAGACATACCGTTTGTGGCGACTTACTATTGTAAGTCTAAAATCTTAGCCTTTATACGGCTAGTGTGAAGGAACGATTAATTTCTATCAATTAACTTAAATAATAAGAGTTTAATACGAGGAGTTTAATAAGTAAGTCGCCACAAACGGTGTATCTCGAATACGAGAGGCCCTAGTGGTTTACCGGGAAAATATATGAGTCGTTTGGAGAATTCAGTGTCACGGCGGCACGTTGGCCATGTTAGCTCAATGGGTAAGAGCGACTGGAGCGAAACCAGAAGATCCGTGATTGAAATCCCCGCCGTGAGTATTGTATTTTTCTGTTTGACTCTATCTATTCCAGTAGAAATTCATTGGGTTCAAATCAAGAGATTGAGCAGGCCATGCGATGAGCCCTCCGCTACCAATCCATCTATGCAAAAATGAATCGTTCAAGAGATTACGTATCATCGTGCAAAAAACATTATCTCCATGTTTATTTTCTTACTAATCGTACCATTTCTGTGTGAACAAACTCTTTCAGTGTTGGAAATTAATTATTCTTTCACACTGGCCGTGTGAAAGAGTCAGACTGAAAAATTCATTGCCATAGCCGGGATTTGAACAACGGATCTTTGGTTGCCATCCTAATTGACCTAATAGTGGTTAACTGTAAAGCCCGGGTCTTAAAGTACTTACATGTTGTAAGTCGGCATTAAGGTAGTTGTCTCATGTGTTTATGAGAACTCCTAAATTGTTTACCGGGAAAAACACGAGTCATTTGGAGAATTTAATGTCATCTCGGCACGTTGGCCATAGTAGCTCTATGGTTAGAGGGGCTGGACGGAAACCAGTAGATCTGTGGTTCAAATCCCCGCTGTGGCAATGAATTTTTCAGTCTGACTCTATCTTTCTTTCAGTGTTCTAGTGCAAACCAAAAGTTTCTCTGTAAATTTGTCTGTTCACTGAATTTATAATTTCCTGTGTTTATCCAACATAGAGTTTTCACTGTTGTATAATATTCATGCATATACCTCTGTATGACATACTCTTTATAAGCATGTTACCTATAACTGTTATATTTTGCATAACAATCCTTTAATTATTCAGTTTTTTTCTATGTCCTGCATCATTTTAACACTAACCCTTATATAACAGGAGTGCTCTATTCATAGAGGCACTGCAACTTCCTCTGTGCTAGTTCAGCATCTACTCCATCATCAATTTCGAACTATTGGGAGAGTTTGTAAGGAGTCCATTATGCACCAAATTGAGTACGTAAATGTACGTAATTGTCTCCATTCATTGCGTCAGAGGGAGACAATGCCACGCTTAACTTTTGGAGGATAGTTAACCGCTTAGTTGCAAGTTCCACCAAATTAAATGAGATTTTAATCTAAATGTATAACAAATTTAGTTATTTAAAAAGGAAACTTTAATGTGAAAAATCGAAACAGTAAACTTCTAGTCTAAAAGCTGTGTGACTCATATGATTATATTTTGAGTGAACTCCCTATCATATGATTATTATTAACGCCTTTTCTCCCAGATTTTATTTTTCTTACATGTTATATACGATTCGTACAACAGTTGTGTGATAATATATAGATGTATCTTTGTGTGTGGGTGCTTGCGTGCGTGAGTGTGTGTTTTCTCCGCTTCTTAAGCAGCTTTTTGTCTCATCACTTCTCATTTCCTCGTGTTTTATTAAGATGTGAACAGTGTAAGGGGAGCCAGCACGTTATGCCGGTCCGACAACACTACATGCATTACTCAGTATGTGATGGTTCCCCCACCACTTTCTAAAATATGGTTTTGATGATTTTCTAAATTTAAATGCACAACCTTATATTCTGCAGTCTGCTTTGAATATAACAAACAATCCTTTGGGTTATTCGATGCCCCTGTAATTTTACTACCGGAGATTTTTTATTATTTGAAACATATTTTTTTATCGATTCGAAAATTTTTATGTACTAGTTCCACTTTTTTCATTAAAATTGCTGTAACCTAATTTAAAAGATAAGATATATGTTTACAAAAACCTTTGTGCAATGAAGCTATACGAGGGCTGTTCAATAAAGAATTATCACTTTTTTTGACAACGTACCTTTATTCATCCTCATAATTTTGATGATACTTCTCAAAATAGTCTCTCCTGAATGCAATATACTTGTCCCAGCGTTTCTGGCAGTCTTCAAAGACATGTTGGAAACCATTTTTGAGAGATCCTTCAAAATCGCCTCCGCAGCCTTCACCACTGCTTCTGATGATGGATAATGCCTCCCACGAAGGGTTTCTTCAAGTTAGGGAATAGAAAAATGTCACATAGGGCTAAATCCGGACTATAGGGAGTGTGAGGATGCACTTCACGTTGATTTTTGCAAGATATTTAGCAACAACTTTGGCAATATGCGGCCGCGCATTATCGTGGTACTGCATCCAGCCTGCTTCACGGAAATGTGGTCTTTTGCGCCTGATATGGACTTGCAATGTTTTCAGGACATCCCTGTAGTATTGTCCAGTTACTCATGTGTGTGCAGGTACATCATGCTGATAAACCATTCCATGAATATCAAAGAATGAGATGACCATAACTTTCCCAGCAGAAGCAACAACTTTTTCTTTTTTGGCGGTTGGTGATGAAGGAGATTTCCACACTGAGCTGTGCTGTTTGCTCTCGGGATCAAAATGATGTAGCCAAGTTTCATCAGCAGTGATTACGTTTGAAAGAAACTCCGGATCTTCCTCTAACGTCAACTTTAACTGCATGTTACCTCCATTGCAGCGGTAGGCGGTACTGAACATGTCTGAACTTACCTGGTTCTCACAGGCGGGAACCAGGAGTACCAACAATGAAACTACTACGGCGTGTTTGTTTCACATTAAGCTAACAGAATATAATAAGACATAATTTTAGTGCGAAAAATTAGGACCGTAAAAAGATTATGATCATTCTTTATTGAACAGTCCTCGTAATATCTCCACTATACGTTGAAAAGAATATATTAGAAAGTCTCCATAAATAATAGTTTAATCACGAATTATACTCATTGCATCTTACATTGGTATACAAAACAGGCAGTTAAAATTTCAACACTCCAGCAGCTAATTTGTAGATTTCTTTAGTTTTGAGTGTATAAAAAATTAATGAGTGTTAGAGATCCAAAATATACTTAAAGAATTTCCACACTTTAAAAGTCACATGAACAGTGTGGTTGATAACTGGTGTAAATTAAATTGCATAGGTACAATAATTTTAGCTAAATCCGCAATTGATATTATTTTCTATGATATCAGTCATGTTGTAAATTACCTCCCAAATGGCGATATATTGGAATGTGGTGGTTTCCCTGATTCCATTCATTTGTGATAATAATTGGACTGATTGAAATGAGTTTGTGGAAGGCAATATCAAAAGAAGAAACCAATTAAGTTATGATTAATTTGTCCATTCATAGTGGATGATAAAAATGCCCCCCTTTTTGTTGAAGGCACAGAACTACGTGTTTAATTTTAGTGTTAAACAGTTTGATTTAAAGTTGCCCTTGGCATTGAATTTATGTAATTTATTATTGTCAATTTCAGTTCATATGTTGCTTTATTTATTATCATCATTATTATTATTATTATTATTATTATTATTATTATTATTATTATTATTATTATTATTACTACTACTACTACTACTACTACTACTACTACTTTACATGCTGACTTTGCAATACCCCAAAAGGAACTCGTGGGACTCTTCAAATGTTTTGGAGCATCCTAATCAGAAGCATCCTTAGGCAAAGTATGTATTAAATAGTAAGTCATCCCGAAACAGTGTGAGCACTTAAATTGTATTCCCTATACATGCGATCTTTTCTGAAAACTTTTGCCATTAAAATCACTTTTATTCGTAATATACGAGGGCTGCTCAATTAAGAATGATCATAATTTTTTACGGACATACTTTTTCGCACTATAATTCAATCTTATTATTTTCTGTTAGCCTAATGTAAACAAACACGCCGTAGTAGTTTAATTGTTGGTACTCCTGGTTCCCGCCTGTGAGAACCAGGCAAGTTCAGACATGTTCAGTATCGCTTACCGCTGCAATGGAGGTAACAACGCGAGGAACAATGTGCGGCTTTAAAATTCTGCTTTCGTCTCAACAAATATTCAGTTGAGGCCTATACAATATTACAGGAGGCCTATAGAGAGTCTGTTCTTCCCTACAGCACCTCAAAGGTGGTTTAAAATGTTTAAAGAGGGGAGACAATCAATTTCAAAGGAAGGTGGACCCGGTGCTCCAGTTATGGAAGAAAACATCAACACTGCTGCTGCCATTGTGAGAGAGGATCGACGAATTATCTTAAGATCACTTTCTGAAATACCGAACATTTCATTGGGTACCACCCATACCTTGGCGACAGAAACATTACACATGACACGTGTATGTGCGCGATGGGTTCCAAGACTGTTGATTCTCGAACAAAAGGACATTCGCATGCAAGTCTGCATGCAGTTAAAGTTGATGTTAGAGGAAGATCCGGAGTTTCTTTCAAACGTAATCACTGCTGATGAACCTTGGCTACAACATTTTAATCCTGAGAACAAACAGCAAAGTTCAGTGTGGAAATCTCCTTCATCACCAACCCCTCAAAGTTGCCTTTGCTGGGAAATGTATGGTGATCTCATTCTTCGATATTCATGGCATGGTTTATCAGTATGTTGTACCTGCACACACATCAGTAACTGGATAATACTACAGGGATGTCCTGGAAAAATTTCCAGTTCATATCAGGCGCAAAAGACCACATTTCCGTGAAGCACGCTCGATGCTGCACCACGATAATGCGCGGCCGCATATTGCCAATATTCTTATTGAATATCTTGCAAAAATCAACGGGAAATGCATTCCTCACCCTCCCTATAGTTCCGATTTAGCCCCATGTGACTCTTTTCTAATCCCTAACTTGAAGAAACGTCTTCATGGGAGGCATTATCCATCATGAGAAGCAGTGGTGAAGGCTGCGGAGGCGATTTTGAAGAATCTCCCAAAACGTGGTTTCCAGTATATCTTTGAAGATTGGCAGAAACGCTGGGACAAGTGCATCGCATTCAGGGAAGACTATTTTGAGAAGGACTATCAAAATTATGAGGATGAGTAAAGGTACGTTGTCAAAAAAATTATTGTGATCGTTATTTATTGAACAGCCCTCGTATAATATATACATGTTATAGTGGGTGATTTGCTTGAATGTTCTCACTTTTGACTGACTTGACTATGAGCTGTACCAATGTCTCCTAGGAAGTATTTTCCGTAACAATACCAGATGCGAATGTAGATTCCATTGCCTATTCTGAGTGCTCGCTTCTAAACAATAAACTTTTGACTAAATTGTGAGTGAAAAATCCAATGAAATGGCGAAGAAATTATTCATTAGAAATAATATCTGGTATCACATGAAATGTTTTTAAAGATAAACTGTTTTGTTAAAAAAATCGGGTAATTTTATGATTAAGATAAGAGCAATATTGGTCAAAATTTATTTTTATGGTCAAGTATTTTGTACAAAATACTGTTAAAATTGGTACTATTGCTCACTGTCATCTAGCTGGCCTACTTATCTCAAAGTCATGAATTCAAATCTGGCCCAGACCCATCTTTTTTCCTTTTTAAGGAAAAAAAAGGCAACATTATGCAACAGCCTAATGTAAGTAAATTTACTGGCATGTAAAAATTTTCCTACAGGAGGAAATTCCGGCACACGCGGCGCTGATATGACATTTGCATTTGACAGCTTCGTTTACAAGTACAATATTTTTTTATTTTACTGTCATCAGAATTTTAGTTGTTGCGTTAACATTTGCGTGATGAATATAGCTTTATTGTGCCTTATTTTAACTGTTTTGTTAAAATCCGTACTGAAATATGCCATATATTCCTAAATCCTGAAAATCCTATCATATTATCATGTTCTCATGTCGCCCACCATTGAATAGTAATTCAGTCCCCATACACCTAACCCTAGGTTTTTGTGTATTGGAGGCTCTCTGCTCCTTTTTACACTTTTTGCCATTTCACCTATCCCACTCTACATTTTTCTCTTAATTATTCTTAGCCATCTCTCTTTAACTTTTCCTAAATAATTCCCTATATTTCTCCTGTTCTTTTCTCCTTTTACTGACAACATTTTTCTAATTACTACTTCACCCCCCCAACTTTCCATTTAGTAGCCAAGCCTGCTCTCTCCATATCTTTGTTTGACTACAATTTAATATACAATGTAAATCTGCATTCTCTTCACACAATGGACATTTATCTAGTTCCCTCTCTTGACCTATACCTTTCAAGTTTCTCACTCCTGTTCTCGCCCAAGCAAAACCTTCTCGCCCTAACTTACTACATATATCTATATATCCTTCCCTCCCCCAGGTTGTTTTTATTTCTCTATATAATCTCAGTGAGCTTTTGTCACTTGTATTGGCAAAAATGTCTTGTCTGTCAATATCTTCTAATCTTAGCTTAACTTCTTTCCAGAAGCCTCTATACCCATACTCTGCATTTATCCAAGAATGACCCATACCTATCTGCTTCAACACGTCATTCATTTTATGTGCCCAAGACCCACCCCAGTTACTTCTCAGTTAAAGTTAGAAAAGAAAACATTAGCAGTTCTAATCAGTACTGCAAAACAAGCACTGCATACTGGTGTTCACCGGAGAGCTTATGAGCTTCTCTTCATAATTTTTGTTTGGTTTGCATCATCCAGAAGACAGACAGCCTGATGATGACATGCCTCTGCGAATCGCTGTTATAAAAGGTGGCGTGCCCTATAAAGCTGGAAAGATAGACCGTAAATAGAAGTGTTCTCATGCCGATCTCAATATACTGTTAAAAGGATCATGTCCTGACTGCATCCATTCTCTGTTACCCTTTTCATCTACTCACTATTAATATTTAACTTGCGTTTATAGCACATAAAACCCAGAGTAGCGGTGATAAACTTTAAATAAACCAAATGATTAGCAAAGAAAACAAAACAGAAGGGTTTAGACCCCAAGTCCTTTGACCGAAGATGCATGTTAGCGCCTTAATGTATGTAAAGGTTGAGGATAGAACAAGAAGAGATTGAGGTAAACCACGAGAGAATGCCATTTCCTTGGGGAAAGGGCAGCCCGCTCTTGCAGTTTCTTGTTAATACGGAAGTGACGTATAGGGGATACGTAAATCTCCTTACTGCAAGCAGGAGAGAGACCGCTTCCATCAAACATGATTGAACCTATCACAACGAGGGAGGTGGTGGCTGAATAAACAGCACGTTGTGCCACACTACCGGAGCCCTGCTTAGATGTATTCCTCTTCCCCATGATTGGCTGGTGCACACCTTCGAATGATGTCGAACAAGTCGTGTGCCATGCAAGAATAAGCGATATAAACAGTCATGATAGATGTACATGGCTTCGTCATCCTGAGAAGCAGATTTAAACCGAAGGTTCCTCACATATATTAATTGATATTAATTGCATTAACTTCAGATGTATTAACTTCATACGTAATATGATTAATTCATACAGTCACTATAAGTATTTCTGACTATTATCTTTGAATATATTAACATAAATGATCATGTTAAAGTAAAGGAACTTTTTTACGACCTATTCCACAACAGCAGTCAATGAGAGATGACTAGACACGTGACTGTAGTACCTTATGTTCGAGATCATCTCGGGAAACAAGCCAAGCGAAAAGACGATCACACACCGATCTCTATCTGAACGCTTATAGTTTTCATCATAAATCTCAACGACTGGCAGTTCTCAATACACTAACCCACAGAGCTTTGTCTATCTCTGATACCAGCCACTTAAAATAGGAATTACAGCACCTGAGACTCACTTTCCGTCAAAACGGCTACTCCGAATATGACGTTGAAGCCTCGATCACCAAAGTTAGGAAAGGGAAACCTGTAATACAGCAGCCCGCCTCGGTAGCATGTCTACCTCACGTTCAAGAGGTCCCGAGTTCGAATCTCGGTCAGGGCGAGTTTTTCCGGGGTTTTCCCTTATCCTGATACACGAATGTCGGGTAACTCTAAGCTCCATGGACCCCGGACTCATTTGAGCATCATTTCACCCATTTCACTCATCCTCCGATATGACTGAGCGTTGGAGGACGTAAATTGCAACAACAAAAAAAGGTAATACAGCAAGCGTCAGATAAACCTACCGCTACAGCCTGCATCCCGTTTACCGGCAATCTATCGGGCAAAATCAGCAGAATTCTCGCCAAATACAACATCAGGACCATCCACAAGCCACCTCCGAAGAGTAAACATCTGTTGAGACCGGTGAAAGACAAACTGGACTTACAAGTTCCGGGAGTGTACTGCATTCCCTATGAATGTGGGACGCCGTATTTAGGACAAACCGGAAGGACCATCGCTACCAGAATAATCGAACATGAACGGAGCATTCGTTTAATGCAACCTGAGAAGTCTGGGCTGGCAGAGCATTGTTTTGATAACGACCATAGAGTCAACTTTCGGGAGACGAACATCTTGGTAAAATGCAACAGTTACTGGGAGCGGAGAGTTAAGGAGGCTTTTGCCATTTCCTCCGAGAGCAGCACGCTTAATTGTGATGCATAATTTCAGTTCAGCTCCTCTTGGAAACCGGCATTAAAATGGAAATCCGTCGGCTTAAGAAGCACAGATCTATACAGCTTGATAATCAAGTTAAGTAGTTACGTTTCTTTGACCAAATTAATTTTCTATACTCCATCTCCTGACCTGGCATTTAAGTTACTGAAAGCAGTATTTTGTTCAGTGATGCGAGTATTGGTAGTGTTTTGTCTTTGTTTATGTTTGTGTTATATCTGGTTATAACATTTATTAAAATATTCTGATGGTGGGAGAGATGTATGCTCCCGAAACGTCGACTTCTAATCGTCTTTTCACCTGGCTTGTTGCCCGCCTCGGTAGCGTAGATGGTAGCGTGTCTGCCTCACGTTCAGGAGGTCCCGAGTTCGAATCTCAGTCTGGGTGAGTTACCTGGATAAGGTTTTCCCGGGGTTTTCCCTTATCCTTAAAGACGAATGTCGGGTAGCTCTAAGCTCCATGGACCTCGGACTCATTTGAGCATCATTTCACCAACTTCATTCATCGTCCGATATGACTTAAGGTTGGAGGACGTAACACCTGGCCTGTTTCCCGCGAACATATTCGTCGCCAGGAAAGCTTCTGATCTTATTTTGTAGTACCTTAGGTATTACTGGGATCATAGTAATGAATCATAGTAATAGTGTTGGACTGCTGGCATTGTTATTACACAGGTCATTTAGGAAGATACTCGGTAGTGGAGGTGCTGTTATCTGTTTAAACCGCACGGCTGGCTATCAAAGGGGATGAGAGGTAAACAAGGTGTCACAAAAATATGTATATTATTGAAGGCAGTTAATTAATGCCACAGGATCTACTCCCATTAGTCCTGGATCCGTAGGACCAAGGACCCGGGCCTCCTTCGACCAGGGAGTTACCGAGCTGTCCCAAAAGGGCGCCTACATGGGGCTTTCCATAGGACAAGACCTAGAGACTAACAAGCCCCCCCCCCCCCCAATATGGTCCTGGGGACTCAAGACGGGATGGAAGTGGATACGGCACTTACGCGCGCCAACTCCAAAATGGGAAGGCTACCGATATGACCTCGGTGGGGCCACCTGGTGATTTGGCACACCTTCTACTAGCTCTGCAGGCTAGCTTTTTTTATTTTATTTTATTGAAAGCACAAAATATGCTACGCTAAGGAACAGAACAACGTTGACCATTCCGGTTCCTGCATATGTTTCACTTATTGTATTTGTAGAGCTTCCATCTTTGACGATGTCGTCTAAGAACGGATATCAGCTGTAGAACTGTCGTCATCTTTGGAGTCCATAAAACCGACTAATGTATTTGCTTCCTCTTCATCACTACTATCCAAACCTACATTGATTACTATTCTTTCTATTTCTTCCATCTCAGTGTCAATATTCTTATTCTATGGACATAATTTGGATGCATGCATTTTTCCGATCTTCTTCAGCGTTGTCCTTCAAACACTGTCTGGTTAGTTCTTTAAGTGCGTTTAAAGTCATAGACCACACTTTTTTTTTTTTTTTTTTTTTTTTTTTTGCTTCGTGATATTCCATATCAGTTCAAAGGGTTTAAACCGCAGTGATAAAGGGGCGATCTATATCCTGGCGTTCCACTAAAACGTGTCATATTTTTACATTTTTGAAAGCTAAATCCCATTTCCTTTAATATTCATCAGAATTTTTCCTGTCCACAGCCAAAATTAATTGTCTCATTTACTGCATAGAATAGCTTCTTCACTGATGGAATTTCTTTACGCTTTTTATAATACTAAAAGTTCTGTGAACGCTGCATTTCCTTCGTCTATTTGAAACTTCCTTTTCCGATTACATTATTTTCCTGGAGAGGTAACTTGTGTATCTAAAACAAGAGTTTTTTCAACTTGTTTAATCACTTTTTTGGCTTCAGTTTTTCCTAGTGCCGTAGCCGTTCTAGCCACTACATTTGCAAAGGAGGAAACACAATAGACCGCTTTGTTTTTCTCGTGCAGAAGTGAAAAACATTCTAAATAAATCCTTCTACTTTGTGAGTTTACAACCATCCGAGTTGACTTTTTATAAAATTTCCATGATTCAAAAATTGTATTAGAGACACCTACTTTGTGATAGGACGCTATACTGTACATACGTCACACCAGAGTTAGCAACTAGATTAACAACGTATGCCGCCTATAGCTAGTCATAACAACACATTAGTTCCTGCTATGAGGAGCATAGTGAGCTGACAGTGAGCTGTCTAGCAGGGCAATAGCCGCTAAGATAAACAGGGTCAAATTAACAGTAGTGCTCGTTCTACGTAAGTGGTAGATCGATGGATATTGTGAAAAGGTGAACGTCCAGGGCGAACAAAAATTCTGACCAACAGAGATCGCAGAGTCGTAAAACGTGAAATTGTAAAGTACAGGGGACAACCGATGGCTATCATCAGACAGGAGTTTCAAGTAGGACAGACGTGGCTGTTTCCATTGGAACATTGTGAACAGAGGAACACCAACTCGGGTATTCCTTTGTAGCATATAAACCACATATCACGAAGACGAATAGGGCTCAGAGACTCATTTGGGTGTTTGGACCATCGCAGCTGTACATTGGAGCTGTGGGAATCGGTTCTATGGAGTGACGAGTCTAGGTTCATACTACTTCGGTCTGATAGACGTGTATGGGTGTGGCAGCTATCCGGGCAACGGCTTTTGCTAGAGAGTATAATGCCTACTAGTAAATTCAGTTGTGGTGGAGAAATGGTATGGACCCTTATTACTTCCAGGGTGGCCGTGCTAGGTGCCATGTTTCGGCGGCTACTGTACCGGGTATGTACACAATAATGTTTAACGATTGGACTAGCCTGCACAGAGTCCTGACCTCAATCCCATTGGGCACCTTTGGGACAAATTGGACCTCGACTGAGGTCTCGGGAGATACGGCCAGCTTCCTGTGGCCAACTGACTGACATGTTGAACGAGGAATGGTGACGCATTCCAGTGGAGCTCTTATACAAACCAATAGAGAGCATGCCGACAGGGGGGGGGCTGTTACAGCAGCAAAAGATGGTTCCATGAGGTTCTGCAGGGGCAAAGATAGCCACACAAACCTTTCAGACTAGTGCCCAACTAATTTTTGGTAGATAGTATATATATTGGAGCTAATACCTCCCAAGAAGGAAGGATGAAGTGGCCGAAAACCGTAGAGGGCCACAAAATCACCGGTAAACAAACCACAAAGATATACGATAGTCCCTAACAAATGCTGAGAGTTCATCTCGGTAGCAGAACGCCCTACGCAGCCCACAACACCACCCCTCCCCACGCCCCATGTGAGGACAGGCACCACGCAATGCCATCCAGTGCTAAGAGTAACATTTTCAGATCAAAAACATCCACTCGGCACTGCCATGCGTCACAAGCCTGAAATACGATAAAGTTATGGAATCAAGATTACTGATAGAAAGGAAATGGTGGTAAAAAGGTAGACACCCCAGCATTCGCCTAAGAATGCATCGTCGACAGGGAGCGAACCACAGCGTAGATGGTAACGTGTCTGCCTCACGTTCAGGAGGTCCCGAGTTCGAATCTCGGTTAGGGAGAGTTACCTCGATAAGGTTTTCCGGGGTTTTCCCTTATCCTGATAGACGAATGTCCGGTAACTCTAAGCGCCATGGACCCCGGAATCATTTGAGCATCATTTCACCCATTTCATTCATCGTCCGATATGACTTAACGCTAGAAAAACAGAGCGAACCCATGACCTGAATGTAATCGATCCGCATTTCGGTGGCGCTACCTCGCTTGGTTAACTGACTATGAAATCTCCATAAGAATAATTAAAGTGGCTCTCAATTTATTCCATCGGTCCGGTACAAGAGCAATCAAGGCAGATGTTATTTGATAGCAATATTGTCTATTGTAACTATGTCGTAGCGTAGTCAATTAAATTGCACATTAAATGTGAGCCATAGTTGTGATGGTGACGGTTGGCATAGAGACCGGCAGGTGTTCCAAACAGCGCAGACAAGAACTGCCTCTGTGAAAGGCCCGTGATTTACGTGATTGCAGTTGGTACCACTTGCAGAACGATCTCGCGGTACATTCCCATTGGTCTTTTACGCGAAAACCTGCCTCACTCAATAAATTCTGCTCTAGGTTGTGGAGAATGTGGCACCGCATGGTCCACAAGCTCTGCTCCAACTGAGAGGAAATATATTTTTATTTCAAGATTAAATAAAGTGGTTTTCTCAAAAGTTATTATTTAAAGAAGTGACCTCTCACTTTATATAAAGGACATTAGAAGTACAGTTCTTTTCGCTGATTACACTAGTGTCCTGGTGACCAGTACAAATTTAAACGAGTGTATAATTAGAATGAATTATGTTTTGAACTGTATGTTATGCTGGTTTAAAGCTAACAAATTATCTGTGAATCTAGACAAAACAAAAGTGGTCAAATTTATAACTGAAATAGAAATCGGGATTAATGATATGTTATTAGAAGAAATTGACGCATAAAATTTCTGGGCCTTCAAGTGGGCGTATGTTTAGATTGGATAGCTCACATAAATTATATCTTCCCTAAACTCAACTCTGCCTGTTATGCTATCCGAGAGCTGGTTAATGTGAGTTCTATTGACACACTTAAATTAGTATATTATGCATACTTTAACTCTATTATGGAATATTATTTTGGGATAACTCAGTAGAAAGTAAAAGACTATTTCTTATGCAAAAGAGGGTTATAAGAATCATTACTAACGCCCACACCAGATGCTCCTATAAAGATCTTTTTACAAGATTGAAGATATTAACGCATACTTGTATGTATATATTCTCGATCCTAAAATTCTTTGTATGCAATCGTGCCTTATTTGCAACAAATAATGTAATTAACAAAATAAACACTAGACAAAAGTATAATATCCATTATCCCAGTGCTAAACTTTCTTGCTTCCACAAAGCTGTGTATTATGAAACTATCAAAGTATTTGGCGCACTTCCTAATGTTCTTAAAGAAAAAGTTGATAATTTCGGTGCTTTTAAAAAAGCTGTTAGAGATTACCTTTGCTCAAAATCTTTTTGTTCTGTACAAGATTATCTGAATGACAAATTATCCTGATAATGCTTCTGTAGCTCTATAAGTAGTATCTAACAATTCCAATGACAAATCATTACTAATAAATATTTTATGCAAGTTGAAAGTTTATTTTTAATGTATATGTGTTTAATAAATAACAAGAATGGTATCCATTGCAAAAAGGTTGAGACGTACTGGCATAAGCCAAGTGAAAGCAGGTTTAAAAAGTGTTTCATTTTGTATCATATATAATTATCCCTGCTTTGTTCTCCATATTGTTGATCATATTGCCTGTATACTATATATGTCTTTTGTTAACTTTTGTACATATATATGCTATTAAACTTTATACCTCTAGACATGTTCAATGTTCACAGCCTTTTCTGGCTACAAGTGAACCTACTGAACGCAAATCAATCTAATCTATATTTATATTTACCTTCAGTGTAAACAGGCCGCGCTGTGGCTCAGTGGTTAGACCGCTTGGCTCTCACCAAGGCGGCCCGGGTTCGATCCCAGGCGACCGCAAAGATTTGTGGTGGACAACACGGCGCTGGGGCGGGTTTTCTCCGGGGCCTCCGGTTTCCCCCGCCATCTCATTCCACCGGTGCTCCATCTTCATCTCATGTATCATCAGTGTCATCGCCTGTGGTGCCGTATGTAGTAAAAGCGGGCGTTAAACACTACACATTACATTTCAGTGTAAACAGGCCGCGCCGTGGCTCAGTGGTTAGACCGCTTGGCTCTCACCAAGGCGGCCCGGGTTCGATCCCAGGCAACCGCGGGTTTTCTCCGGGATCTCCGGTTTCCCCCGCCATCTAATTCCACCGGTGCTCCATCTTTATCTCATGTATCATCAGTGTCATCGCCTGCGGTGCCGTATGTAGTAAAAGCGGGCGTTAAACACTATACACACACTTCAGTGTAAACGGCGCTGTTTGGAAATAAATTAGTCATGTGTTACAGTTAGTTATTTTAATTAATGCAAATTTATTATTTAATATTATTTATTGCCTTCGAAAGTGGGAAACCAGAAGTAGATATGCAATACTCTAAGTACCTATATAATGAGCAATATTGTAGGTTATGGTTTTCTTTATAGCATAAAATGTATTTAAAACAGTTCAATACGCAAATATTAAGTCTGTGTAAATTGAAAGAAGAAATTTGCTTATTATTTTTTGTCAGAAGGAAAGGTTTTTATAACGAGACGATGTTAGACAGATACCATTTGCACAGTTGAATTAATAGAAAGAAGAAGAGCATTTAACCTTGAAGTTGTATTGTTTTCAATTGTGTGAGTAGGAAAAAGCTCTGGGCAACTATGATTTGTGGAGGATATCCGAATCATATAATTAAAATGTGTATATAAGGACACGCCAATCAGTATAAATTTTCGGAAACGGAAACTACAATAAACAGATATACATACAAATGAAGGTGTAAGGCAAGATTGTAATTTGTCTCCCAATTTGTTTTCAATAGACTTTAGGGATAAAGGAAATAATCCTGGTAAAGAAGAGCTATCATCCCTTAGCAGGGAATCGAACTCGAGGCCTTTAGTTTTGGAAGTAGTAGGTATACTAACCTCCAAACAATAAGTAGTCAAATTTTAAATTTAAGAGCTGCCTATTGAGTGTGACTACTTATAAGTAAAATAGAAAAAGAACTGCAAAAAGCAGTAAATACAACAGCTATGCGAATGTTTTACTTAAATTTTCGACAAAGACAACAATAATTGTTTTCCAAAAGTAACTATAACGTTAACCAATATTGTAATAAATTATACTATATTAGAATAAGTAACTAGTTTTAAATAGTTGACAACATATTTCAGTTATAATTGCATAATTAACAGTAGAAAGATGCCAAGTGCCAAATTTATGTAAAACATGATACTGCTTTGAAAGGTACAGAATACCGGGGAGCATTAGATGTGAAAAGGGCTAAGTCCAATGAGATATTCAGGTGGTTTGCAGATATGGCTGTGCAGTACAGATGGGGCGGAAGCTTATACATTGTTCTCGGTGGTAGACGAAGTATCTAAACACTCTCTTCACGAGAGGGGACCTGCGGTTGACGTCGGACCCGGAGTGTCCAGGCTGGATAACTCTCAGCAATTTGTTAAAAACTTCCGTGTGTCCTTGTGACCTCTCTGCCTGCAACTCTTTAGCCTCCTGTGGTTACTTCGCTTCAGCCCTTCCTCCCGGGCGTGCTACCGTTGTGTGGAAATTACAGTACTTGAGGTTTTCCCCTTTGTTGTCTAGCCTTTACACTGCACTGTGCACATCTATGGGTAGTTTCTCCTTGTGTTTTAATGTATGAAACAGCCCCTGTCACCTAAGAACACTGAGACTACATTTAACCTAATATCAGAAACACATTCACACAAACGAATAAATGTAAATAAATGATAGATTTACAAATATAAATAAATGACGTATACCAGAATGGGCATAGACGTTCAAGCTGATATCCTCATCCAAAAATTAAAAATAATGTAAGAATTAATCTACCTTCAAAAAAAATAAAAATAAACTATATTTAATCTACAAAAAGTACAATATAATATTAATAATAATATTAAAACCATAAATAGAAATAATTTATTAAAAAATTGATAATGCTAGCATATACTCCGGAGACCGCCACAGTGACAAGCCCACTCTACGAAGGTCAGTAAACTCTCTTTGTAAACAAACAACCCTACTCTATTGTCCGTTTTGCCCTCAAGGAAAATTTGGCGCCTTCCAGTCGGAAACCTACCCATTGTTAAAATCCCATGCGTGCTTCTGACAACAGGCTATAAGATTTCGACCGACTCGCAGAGCACATGCCTTAGCAAAAATTTTTGCACGCGGACCGTTAGAGAAAGCGTTTCTGATGTTAGGTCCGAAACTGGAAATTCTCAACACTGTGGGGATAGTTAAGAGCCGATAGAAAATTGATATTTGTTCATGTGGTTTTGCAAACTCCGAGAAATATTCAAAGTGATGGCGGAAACTAGGTTTCGCTAGTAAGAGCACTTCGGTCCTGAGTTCTGCGTGAGACGGACGCGTATTCGGCGGCGCCTAAGAACTATACTTCCGCGCCATGCACAGAGACCAGGCGCAATGTTTAGCAATCTCTCCAGTGAGAGTTAGCACAACGAGTAATGTATTGGGAGGACGATAAGTATATCCAATTCGACTACGCAGTGCTACTGCCTCCGTGCTTCACATCGCAATATTGACAGTGATGCTTAACTCAGCAACCACACCGACGACGACTTTACGGTGGCGAGCAAGGAGCCTAAGGACTACAATAAACGTCTGTCTAACAGATGCGAGGTGTCATCATTAACCCACAACCAGTCAGGACGCACCCACTCCTGAAGTATAGATGAGAGTTCTCATGCGGGAGCTACATGTCACCTCGAACCGGCCACAATCTCCCTTTCCTTGACCTCCTCACGCCACCGATCCTTAATTGTGAGGCGTTGAGCACAAGGGAGAGCTCGACGTGGTTCACAACGGGCTGGACCGCCTAATGTACAAGTACGTATAACATTTATATGAGATTTACATTTCATTTTAACAGAAAATGATAATATTTCACAACGTCAGGTTTATACAATGTTCATATTATGCTTCTATTATTGCACTGCATCTACGACTCCATTTTCCTAACCTCAAAATGCTCATTTAGTATTGCATTTCTGCTCTACAAATTTCTGCCCTGGAAACAGCAGGGAAGTAGGCACTATGAGTTCTTATGAGACCATCTTTAGTGTTCCCTATGGAAATCTGATTCAGCCATTGTAGGTAGACCATCGTTTTCTGCATTTCAACTACAATAAGGTTCCAAACAAGCTCGTAGCGCTGGCGTGTTATAAAGAGCTGTAGCATTCGCATGGAAAATGAAGTGCAAAATTTGTTTGTTTTTTGACTTTCCCGATATTGGTAGAAAACGAATTTACTACATTTTGTCTATCCTCAAGTCTCCCGTAACAATGATTTTCACTACGCTCAAAGATAAGAGCCTTTTCTTTATCTTCAGCCTTTTTAGTCGCTTTCATATATTGCAAAATTTGATTACCTTATTGCAATAAATAAAATGAATAAATCTTAACCTGCATTATGATAATCCTAACCTTTAAATCATAGTCACTTATGTATTATCCAATTTTAACGTTGTTGATCAGATGCTTACAATTTCGTATGTTCTTAAATTTTCGAAATATTACTGTAGGTACTACATAACTCATGGCCTCCTCAG
This sequence comes from Mantis religiosa, assembly GCA_030765055.1. NCBI lineage: Eukaryota > Metazoa > Arthropoda > Insecta > Mantodea > Mantidae > Mantis > Mantis religiosa. The sequence goes on along the minus strand of CM060958.1, from coordinate 63,855,920 downwards.
GAGATATATAACTAACATTAGAAGAACCTATTTTCTCAAATTTGATTTACACATTTAACTTTTTGTAGTTTCTATATATTTGCAATTTAGCATTTTAAGAAAAACATATAAGACTAGGGAACAAAAAAAAAGTGCCCTATACCCAAAAAATATAGGCCAAGTATATTTTTATGTAAGCTGGCCTGCTAAATCCAAAAATGCCCCCTAAAATGCTGTATCACTTAACTTATTGTGGTGTTCTTAATTTTTGTATAAAAGCTTACAAAAATTAGGTTTGATAAATAATATTTGCTTAATTGAAAGTAATATGCATTTTGTTGACAATAACATTGAAAATAATAATAATAATAATAATAATAATAATAATAATAATAATAATAATAATAATAATAATAATAATAATAATAATAATAATAATAATAATAATAATAATAATAATAATAATAATAATAATAATAATAATAATAATAATAATAATAATAATAATAATAATAATAATAATAATAATAATAATAATAATAATAATAATAATAATAATAATAATAATAATAATAATAATAATAATAATAATAATAATAATAATAAATTATTATATATTTTATGAGATACTTTATTAGTATTTTTATTATTTTATTATTAGATGGCTTAAACCGTGAAAGTTGATGATTATTATTAGATATTGTTATTATTATCATTATCGTTTCTTTATTATTAATATTATTAAGGTAAATCAACACAACATAATTATGAAAATCATATACCTGAACAATCTCAGAAGTGTTTCAGTGAACAATCCCAGAAGTGTTTCACTGTTGTATTGACATGTACTCCCCCGATTGAGAGACCAAAAGTAACCTCTCAACATGGCTGAAACCCAGTGGCTCTGGTTAACGTCTTTTCCATCTCAGAAATATCCTGGTGAAAACGCTCACCTTGCTCATCACTTACTGCTCCTAGATTTATATGGAACTATCAAGACAACGCATTCCTTTGTAGCTCCTTAACAGTTCTTAGACTAAGTTTCATAATTGTGTTCTTTGTTATTGCCCAGGAAGCTTTTACAATGGATTTAAATGATTTTGATGCTGCCAATTCAACAGATATAAGCTTAGATTCAGAAACAATGTCTTTAAGAAATAGTCTACATAATTTTAGGACCGACGAATATACCTTCCTTTAATTTAGATTCACTGATTTTGGGGAAGGTATTTTTTAAATACTTCCACTTTTGTCCCAAAATTAAACAAAAGTTTTCGTTTACTCCAGCTTTATGTGTAGAGGCGGAAGAAGTACTTTGGATCTACTAGAGGCACGTACTTAACACTGCTTGCTCCAGGTGTATGTATAATATTCCGTTTTACCCCACTCTTTCACTGTAGAATGCTTGTCAGTTCCCCTACTGCCCCATAAGCACAAAACAGCAGTATTTTGTGAAACCTCCCTGCGGACCCGCTTAGCAATGCAAACTACCTTGAGGTCACTAAATTTTCCCATCCATGGTTTTGATAACTAATAGCATCTTTAATTATGGACATGGAATCGTATGTCTCCTTCAATACCAAAAGGTATTGATGGTAGTAAATTGCCATTATTTAGCAACACTACCTTTAAATGTATTCAGAGGAGTCAATAAAGAGGCTCCAAACTTTGACATCATACTCTATACCTAATTGCTTCATTAAACCATTAACTTTAACGCAGAAATATGTCTTTCGTTGTGAAATACTGTGAAAATTGTTAATGTTGAAATGGGTAAAATGCCAGGAATTTCCACCCACATCGGTGTATTTACCCAGTGAAATGAAAGATAGATGGAGAGGAGCGTGATAAAGTAGCTTTGTCTTTGGAGCTAAGGGCCATAAATCCACAAATGCTTAAAATAGGAATAGTTTCCATTATAGATAACAAAGTAACACGTACTTAGGTCTTTAGGATAAGTTATGAAGTTCTGTATCAGTAATTTTATGTGAACTTAATTTTCAGTTGGGCAACACCTCTTTAATTACGATTTCATATTAGACCCTAAAATTAAATTTACTGATAAATCTTACATAATGGAAAAAGTTTTACTTTTTTGGAATAATATGCGTTTTCTTTACAGGTATAAAATATTATTTAATAACAAAATGTTTAAAAATGGCTATTATTATGGCTAATTAAGTTAATATGGCATTGAAATTCTATTCTCTTTGTATGGATAAGGGATAAACGAAAAAATATACTCTTATTTGAAAAAAATATAAAGATTGAAAACCCAAAAAAATGTTTAGGAAATGGTTCACTCCACAAAAATCGAATTTGACAGTTGTATATTTTATCTTTCTCTCATGGTTTACAAGATATGCAAATGTCACCCAGAATAAAGAGGATTTCTGAAGACATTTCCAGAAAATTCAAGATATGCATTTAATTTTTCATGAAAATGCCTTAGATATATCGTATTTTAGTCAAAATGACTAGCTACTTTTTTAGAAATTAGAAACTTTCTAAAACGTTCTTTCAAAATTTTAGTTTGGACTGGGAGGATTTTATTGAAAATCGTGACGTGTCCTTGTAAACTGCTGAACTTAAATGTCAATTTTGATATTTAGCCGAATTTTCTATTTTTAGTTATGCTGTTCACACACATACGCTAACACATACTCGTTTTGTTTCTTACGACCTCAAAAGAAGTATTTTAGTGTCGAACTTTTGGGTGAAATATAATATTTCTCCATTTACTATAGATAAGCAGTAAAGAAAGTAAATATTAAATATTGATGCAAATTTAGAATCTATGATGCCTTTTATATCAGTGAAAAGTTATTTTTTTTTTGTCAACACCTATTCATTTTATTTTAGAAAGTATGGTATCATTCAAGAGATTTGCGACGTATTCTAGAAAGCACAGAGTCTGTATAGAACGCAAGAAGCTAAGGATCTCCGAGGCATGATTTGTGGTCTCCCGCCTCAGCATACACTTCTTGTGTTGGTGTCTCTGAAACAGCTCGTAAAGAAGCTGGCGAATTTTGGCACAGCTTTCTTAATAAATCATGCACCACAGCTCGTTACTTATGGCTTGCTATCTGGGGTATATGTGAAGCATAAACTGCATGTGCAGAAACAGCCAAGGAAAATAAATAGCAATAGCCAAGAAAATTAAAACGATCGAGCAAGAAATTTTGGAAATAAACGAAGAATAAAAATATGGAGTATAAAAACTACAATTGCAGCCTTTACTGGAAAAGACTTCAGACAAAAGTGCTGAGAAAAATGGAAAACAAAAGAGGGTGGCAATGCGTTTTTCATTTCTGAGCGGTAATATATTGCTTTCGGCCACAATGAAAAAAATTGGATTTCCTCTCCATTCTATAAAATTAACCATTAATATTACTGACACATTTTCATCGTTGTTTTCCAGCATTCACTTCTTGGACTTTTTCTGCAAATGGGATCATTTCATGATCCATTGCATTGCCTAACCCACTTGGTATTAACACATACTGCCAAGTCTGTCAATATATTGTTTATATACATATATGTTGAGAGGTTTTTGGTCGAAAAAATTGTTTAGATAATTCTTAGTCCGAAAATAAAAACTGCCTATTCTTTTATTGCGTTCTCGCCATATTTATGTCCTCCTGTCGCCGAGAATAGCGCTTTGATAACATCAAGTAAGATGGCCCACAATTAGCGTTAAGTCAGATGTATTAAGGTAAACTTACTTATTCTGGCCAGCTTGTCAAGAATATAAACTTTCCCGAGTTTCATCTGTCAGGCGATAAAACTAAGATAAATATTTACAGAAGCAAACTCCAAAGTGGACACCATGACTGGTTTGGGACGTATTTAAAGCTATTTATTTGGTATGAGTGAGGTACTTACATTAACCATTTGAGAATAGTTGTAACTTAGGGGGTAGTAGTAGTGTCATATCTGACACTTGTCAAAGAAATAATAAATGATGTGGTGTTATTTCATATTTTCACATTACTTTCCACTATCATGTACTATTCCTGACAACGCTGGTAGCACTTAAAATTATCAAATACATATTGAAAAATGCAAACTATAAGGGATATCCAAAAATGTTTTGTGCCACATATTTATACTATGTAACTCAACTGCCCCGTATGCCGATAACCTCGTACGTTAAGAGTTGCAGTACGAAATGGGGCAGTTCCAATAATTAAACGCACGGCAGCGGCGTGAGAGGGCTCTTTCTGCTCCGAGCAAGAGGTAATACTCAGGACTGAACTAGCCCAGAGGAAGACAACCTCGAGAGTTGTGACGTATTTCAGCCGGTAGCGAGGCCTGCAGTGCGTGTGACGTCAGGCAAGAGCCGTGTAGTACCAAGTTGCCTATATAAATGGCGCTGTGAGTATAGAATCTGAGGGTTCAGTCAGGTGTGGCGCACTCGATGACAACAATGTAGCTGCCACGTACCTTATGGAACTGTTAAATTTACAATGTGGCGATATATTGAAGGAAAAATATACACACAAGAAACACTTGGCTGATGTTTACAAGAATGTCCCCCAAACCATATTTCCGAAGTTGTATACACTTGCCGCACGGACATTGTGTATGTTTGGATCGACATATGTGTGCGCGAACTTTCTTTTCTGTTATGACATTAGCTAAGTCCAAACCCCGAAATACCTTGTCGGATCACAATCTAACGTCCTTCGATTACAAATTTCCCAGACATTGATAAACTAGTTAAAGAAAAACGAAACAGAAAGTGTCGGAAAATGCCCCCGTAATTCTGTCTGAGTGGGTCTCCCCTAATTTGCAGAGAAAATTACTTTGTTTTATTTTATTTACTTTATAACATGTCTGACCTTCAGATAAACTATGAGTTGAAGTTTTATATATTTTCTCATATCACACAGCCAAAATGTAATTGTTTATAAACTGTGACCAATTATGTAATTAAAGTAGTCAACATTAATATTACAATACCCAAGATATAAGTTGTACATATTATTAATACGCGGTTCGTTTCCTGTCTTTCATACGCTGTCGGAACCCCAACACTTCAAATTATTTCCTTCATTTTGGGCAGCAGAAATCAGCGCGGTGACGTCACACGCTAACCTGCCTTTCTTTCGGGAGCATATGTGGCGGTTAGAGCTGACGCCACACTGAACTAGCCTCCATAGTGGACTTACACCCCTGCCGTGCGTTTAACTGGAATTTCTCCGTTGCGTTCTGTGACTGTTTTAATGCACGAAGGGATATCTTCTTACTCGAAAGACGGTACAGTTGGGCCACCTGGTGTATATTATATATTTGAAATAAGTTATCTGTTTTAAAGAGATGCAAATCTTCTGTGTAGTAGTTTTTAGTCTTTCTCTTTGGGTTTATCAATTCTACTAAATTATGCACTTCTTCCTAAAGATGTGGAATTTATAGGTCATGCCCAAAAAATTAAACAATTATATGTAGTGTAGACATTTTGAATCTTGTATTTTAATAAAAATCATTAAAATCATTTTTTATAAAATAAAAAGTAAGGAAAATACCCATGCAAAGAGTAGTCTGGGGGAGAAAGATTTTCTTTAAAAATTTGTAGCTCATCAATGGCAGTTGCTGAAATAAAATACCAAGTTTGGTATTTATGAAACATTTTAGTCTTTAATTGCATTTTAGAGGACAGTTTTCTTAAAATCCGTTTTCTGTTGAGACGTTGGCTCCCTAGCTTGCGATATTTTTACCCTGGCTTCGATATTTCGGTCTTCGAAAGATCTGCTGCCAACTGAAGTGAACTATGGCAGGCATGGGATAGGTATGATAGATAGGATAGAATCGTACGAAGGGGATTCTGCGCTGCGACTTGACTTGATCTATTGTACCTATACCCCAAGTGGGACATCCCCGGGAGGAAGGATGAGGCGAGAGGAGACAGAGAGCGGCTGACCCGAGGAGTCAAGACAATACAGAGGGCAGGCGCGAAGACCAGAAATCGTCCTACTGGAGGAGGAAGTGTTTACCAGAAACATATCATCCTGTTATGTTCCCCCCGAGACAAGCGCCGACACTTGTCTTGAAAGTGACTACCAGATGAGAGATGATTTGAAATGATCATGTAAATGAAATGGAGGGATATTAAATTCGGGGAATGTAATTAACCTCCCCAGCATTCGTTTGGCGATCCGGGAAAACACCTGAAAAGATCCTTGGGCCAGGTAGGTCGGCCAGGGAAATCGAACCCGGACCTCAGACGGCGGGCCATAGACGAAACTGCCTGAGTCATCCCGCTTGGTCTGAATTTTAGATAATTTCAATAGTTGTTAATAATAACTGTTTATTAACGAGCTGCCATTTGGCAGGAGCATATTAGCGCCGCCAGTGCGCCGGAATTTCTTCCCACAGTTTTTGCTCAAGTTGTTCTTGGGAAGCAAGCCAGGCGAAAAGACGATTCGAAATCGATGTTACGCAAGTGTGCATCTCTCCCATCATCTGGATATTAATTAAACGTTATAACCTTAGATGAAACACTGGATATAACACAAATATAAACAAAGACAAAACACTATAAAAATTCGCATTACTGAACAAAAGACTGATTACAGTAACTTAAATGCCAGGTCAGGAGATGGCGTGAGTATAGAAAATTAATTGGATCCAAGAAACGTAACTACTTAACTTGATTATCAAGCTGTACAGATCTATGCTTCTTAAAGCCGATTGATTTCCATTTTTAAGGATGGTTTCCAAGAGGAGCTGAACTGAAATCCAATATCACGATTGAGGGTGCTCCTCTCGGAGAAAATGGCCAAAGCCTCCCTAACTCACCGCTACCAGTAACTGTTGCCTTTTGCCAAGATGGTCGTCTCCCGAAAGTTGGCTCTATGGTCGTTATCAAAGCAATGCTCTCCTAGTCCAGACTTCTGAGGTTGCATTTAACGAATGCTCCGTTCATGTTCGTTTATTCTGGTAGCGATGGTCCTTCCGGTTTGTCCTATATACGGTGTCGCACATTCACAGGGAATGCGGTACACTCCCGGAACTTGGAAGTCCAGTTTGTCTTTCGCTGGTCTCAACAGATGCTTAATCTTCGGAGGTGGCTTGTGGGTGGTCCTGGTGTTGTATATGGCGAGAATTCTGCTGATTCTGCTGGATAGATTGCCGGTAAATGGTATACAGGCTGTAGCGGTAGGCTTATCAGGTCTTACTTTCCATTGTTTTTGTTTAGGGGGAGGGGCATGCAAGTAAACCTACTGACATGAAAATGTTGCTTTTAAACCATTGGTCTGGGCTGGATATGAATCTGCGACTTCGGAACCAGTGCCTAAGCAGATGAACTCAGTGGAAACATAATCTCCTTGTAATTTCTAGCACTCCTATAAATATAGTCTTCATAGTCTTTGAAACGTAACTTAATAAATTTCCTCCCAACTGTTTAAAAATGGAAGTATATAAGTACGAGATAACGTGTGACAATTTTAATGGGCTTTAACTTCTAAATTTGTTTGTTAACAAACTGCTGAACTACCTTAAACATACTGTAATCTATAGATATGATCTAAGGAACGTAATATAGAGGTGTTTCCGAAATAACTGAGAAAAGAAGAAAGGCTCTGTAATGGTAGCCGCAGCAGAAGATCGTTTTAAGATAATGGAAACAAAATAGAGCAGTAAAAGTAGGCTCCCAGGGCTTCCTTTTTTTCTCTTATAACCATTCCTTTTGCTTATGTTTCCAAAGATTACAGCTATAAAAGTAGTCTTACACGTATGTGAATTTCTGCCCAAGGATTTCTTGCAGTCAAACAGAACGAGGAAATATGGATATTTGTTGTAATGCTACACAAATATCTGGGTTTAGGTAATATGCGTCAGGTAGGGGAGAACGAGGATTAGTGTAACCTAGGGGTGCGGTTAGACCAAAGTGTGTACAAGGAGCATTTCTCTTCGCTTTAAAACCCCATCAGCCAAATGAACAGAGGGAAACTTATAATGTTCAATATGTAGAAAGAACATACAATGTTGCATTTGTGTTCCTTTAAGAGTTTAATTTCATTGTTTCAGGAGTTGCACTTTTGTTTTGTTTTAAGAATTACTGTTCAACTTTTACATGTGATATTTCAAAATTATTTTATGTTAATTTAGCACAGCAGGTATACTTGCGTGAAAATAAGTTTCATCTGATGGAAGAAAAAGTCTAATGTTATTGTTCCTTCTGAACTTTCTCGTTAACGTCTTAATTAGTGCCTTAGACATTACAGATTTTACTTCTACGTCAATTACAGCCAGTAACATTCCGTATTGTGTTCCAAAAATTCTGCTTACAAAACCTTGTTTTTATACAACAAGTAAAACCAATATGGACAGACTATTAAAAGTACAAAAGAAATGCATACGAACCATGTACAACCTTCGTTTTCAACAAACATGTCGGGATACATTTAAATCACAAAACATCCTAACAGTAGTATCACTCTATGTATTCAAAACCATTATACTTGTAAAAGACCGAAAGCAACATAACATCCTCAATAAAGATTGCCATACATATGATACGAGGAGAGCAACTGATTACCATAGGGTGGGCACGAATAAAACTCAAACTAATAAAGATCCATTTAAAATAGGAGCCATATTGTATAATAAATTGCCATCTGTAATTAAGAATACTTCTGACTCAAAATTTAAACTGGTCTTAAAATCATACCTAATTCAAAAATGTTTGTATAGTATAAATGAACTGTAATATATATGTATGTATGTAGTATAAATGAGTAGTATACCTATGTATACAATAAGGTTTGTACGTAATTTAGGCATTTTGACCTTTTTAAATAACTTATACTTTTGTAAACAACTCTATATTTTGTAAATAACTTATGTATTTTGATCATTTTGTATTTTGACTGTATAGAGATAATTGACAGTGTCAGATGCTCTTGTAAGAGTCTATTGGCCGCAATAAATCATATACCTATTTCATATTTGCAGAAGTAAAGTGTATAGAAGTGGTTTCATCAAACATTTCATGTAGATACAAGGGGACTACAGCAATAGTTGAATCTTTGTTATTTCTTGCCTTTGAAATTCCACTTTTTGCGTGAACACGAGAAATAAATCGATGACGATTTAGTACTTAAAAAAGTATTTGAAAATTCAAATTAATAACAAGGAATATGCCACAAATGTTTAAAGTCACAGAAAAGCTATTATTTAATATAAATTGTGGTCTTAATGGGACGTTTATGAAATTGTCACCTAATTATTGGAAGGCACGGCCAGCTAGCAGCCCGGTAGGCGACAGGAGGCATTTAGCCTACGCCTACCCATTTGTCTTGTAGCGCTAACGAGGGGGATGCCTGGAAAAACATCGCTAGCCATCTCTTTCCCCCTCCTTGATGTCTGGAACCTTCGGGATGATTCACTGAACCGCGAGACTTCCAGAAACAGCGATATTCCTATAAAAAGGGGCTGCAGTTGCCGAGTCAGTTCAATTCTTGGCGAGCAGCCGGAGGAGCGCCGTGCTAGTGAACGAACTGGAAGACTGTGTAGGTTCATCGGAGGAGTTGCACGTAATTGCGAGTGCAGAGTGGATCTGTGACAGACGAACTGGTGAATTGTAATTGTGTGCGCTACGTAATTCTATGTAATTGGCAAGTGTTCCAACTGTAACTCGGTGGAAATAAAGAACATTTTGAGTTTGTGCAATTGGACTTTTAATTTCACGAACCCACAGTCACTATATATATATAGAGAGAGAGAGAGAGAGAGAGAGAGAGAGAGAGAGAGAGAGAGAGAGAGAGAGAGAGAGAGAGAGAGAGAGAGAGAGAGAGAGAGAGAGAGCTTTTTCAGCCAGAACGCACAGAAGAGATTCTTTAATGCACTGGGTTTAGTGCTGTCATCTTCCGTTCGTCAACCTAAAACTGCCTTACAACCACCTATCACACCATTTCCGTTCCTTAAAATTAAGAGGATTGGAGAGTGGAGGCTATACATGAGCAAACGGCAATGTAAGGATGAAATAAGCAGGCTGTGGTAAGATGCACTCCTCTTCTGTGCGTCTGCTTGATTATAGTGCAATACTGTTATTTTTCCGAGAGTAGAGTCTCATAGGGTTTAGATTTTTAGATTTGTTTATGATCGAGTGAGAGAATTCCAGTAAACTTTTTACATAAAAAAGTAATGTATAATAAACATATGATATTTTATCAAGACCTTTTGTTTATTTTTTAGAAAATAAGAAATAACGAGTCCTTGTGGAAGAAGTTTGAGGTGGAGGAATATCCTTGAAAAGCTTCTTTTCTGATTCTTTCAAGAATTTAGGTGCCAAGTTTGGTACTTATTCGACATTTTACGTTTCTGAGTTATGATATTCACATAGTTGCACAGATGTTTTGCTAAAATTGTTTTGTTTTGTTTCGGAGTGTTTGAGGAATATTACAATAAATGCATTTCCGAACATACAATTTTTCTCGACATCGATTTCTTGACAAAATATTATACCTTCTCTATTAATCCTTGTTTCACAAAAGCTTGCCCCGTATCTCTTAACGGTCACGTGACCTTATCACATCTCATTGGCTGCTGTTGTGGTGCAGAATGTTGTGCGGTAAAAATTAGTTCGTTATTTAACATGGTGATATGTCTTTATATGTTGGAAGAGAATTGTCAGATTTATATTTTCGTAACTGTTTCAATGAAATATATTACGCAACAGAGTTGATTTATCTGAAATGCATGTTAATTCTTAAACGAAGTAAAGAGAAGGTTCCTTTGCTCTCAAGCACATGGCACGATAGCACGTGATTTAGCGGTAGTGATGACATATTTGTTTATATGACTTTTATCACTGACCTTGTTTTGAACTGGATTAGTCATATATCGCCATTAGAAGGTGTATTGTGCCGAGTGCGAGAGCTAAATTATTTTATTGATCTTTATTGCGCGTGTACTTATTGTATGTATAATGGAAGAGTCTACCGCCAGTTTTTCGCTGAAACATCGCAAGGGAAAACCTTTACAAAGCGGCGAAAACAGAATTGTGTTGCATGTGTTTAATGCACTCACAGAGGAGAATCCGTCTTTGTCAGTGAGAGAAGTCAAACAGCTGTGCCCTGAACTTACAGGTGTGTTAGATGCATAGGAACATCGCGACATGAAACTGACACAACAGCAAAACTTACCACTTCAGGGGTGATATTGCTGTGTGGCGAAGACGTTATTTAAGGACAATTAAATTGTCCAAATCGCAAAATATACTACCTTGATGAGACTTGGGTGAATGAAGAACGCACGACTTTTAAAACTGAAAGACAAGCATTTTTGCAAGGTATGTGTGCTGGTTTTAAAAAATCCCAGTGGAAAAGGCCGAAGGCCTTTCATTATAAACTTGTTCCAGTTTTATTGCTCATTCATTCAGTTTCAACTTGCTCAGTTTCATTATAAACTTCATTTTGCATGCATTCATATTCTTATTTCCATCTTCCTGGCAATTATTATGACGTTTACTGTAGGTTTCAATGTGATGGGAAGGCACCGCCTATGGCCTATGGCGCGAAAGCATTAGCCAATTAGGATGAGGGGGAAGTTAGTTGCACGCGGAGTGATTCATGTCAGCGGGGCAAGGTTATATGAAACAGAGAATAGTTACTATAGGTAGTTTTTTAGCTATTCTGCTAAATAGACACGTAGAAGAAAGATTCAAAATAAGAGGGGCGCGAAATAAGTTGTATGACAAAACAACAGCACGTTTTCGAGAAAGTGTCCTCTGTGTTTTCAACTACAGAGGGATTTATGTAGTAGAACTGACACATTTCTTTCTGTAATTATTCGGCTGGAAATTCATTTAATTAGCAATTGTTAACATATAATTAAGCAGAATGTTTGACAGTTTCGATTTCCTATAACGAGATACGCAGAGGTTTTTTTCTTTTTTTTTCTTTTGTCTTTTGTCTTATTTTATGTTTATTATCTCAGAAATGAAATATTTTGCTTCATAAGCTGATTTGCATTTCGATATATAAGAGACCCTCTGCCCATCAATGTTTATGGCCCCGCACTAAGAGAGTAAACATTTCAACTTCCTCTTCATCGATAAGATGGCTGCACATACTGTAGATAAACGTATCCAACAATAAACAATGGATGTCTTCTCGCCGGTTAGTTTTAAGGGTAGGACAAACTTTCGTACATCCCCTAGGGCAGATTTAGTTAGTATATTTTAATAAATAAAAATATAGACATGTACAAATATAAAATATAAACATAATAGTTATATTATTTCACATTTTAAACAATTAAGCTCAAATAAGTTAATCTGCAGCTCTCAAACACATTGAGGCGCACTTGTTCTTCTGCAGCAAATGGAACATTTGCCTTTTCCACTCACCAGAGATCCAGTTTCCAATTTGTTTAGCAATCCTCATACCGTATTTCTCTTAATTATCTGTGGTATGGCCTTCGAGTAGCTTTAATTGTATTTGCAATCCAGTATTGCCTCGCAATGAAAAGTCGCTTATTTAACGTGTACTCTATTAGCAATGAGAAGAACAAAATGACAAAAACAATATTGCCAACATTAAAGCGAAAGACGAAAATTAGGAATAAAAGATACACATTAGTACATCTCACTACAGAGAATGATAATACCCAAACATCCGTTTAATGTGACGTTAAAAACTGTTCATTAAGTGAATTTCCAGCTGAAACATGTCATTTCTACACAAATCACTCTGTATTTGGCTAAACATACTTGCTTAAAGGCCTATTTGCTCTCATGCTTTAGTAATTTTGAATAGAAAAAAATTATTCTCTTTATTTGGAATTATGGTGGCGGGTAAGTGAAAACAAATACAGTAGTTGACGATGGGAATATCTTCACCCAAGAAAATTCCGCACTGCGTATCTATTGTTGCCAAGTTTCACTAATGGTGGCAACAAGTAACCTCAAAATGATTAAGGAGATCAGAATATTTCTGTTTAAGAGTTTCACAAGAAAATCCATTTCCGCTGTTAATGTTTGGTAATTAAAAGAGAGATTAAACTCCACAAAAGGAGGAATTTATTTCAGCTTACACTCTTTCTGCTTCATTAACAAATATATTTGCCATTAGCAAACCCACACCAGTTTGAACATAAATCACAAAGTGAACGAAGCATTTGAGTGCTCGGAGCACTTGCAGAGAAAAACACAAATATATTAAAAGTACATGAATCACTTCATAACAAATAGCACTAGTCAAATTTATTTCGAAATTCTAACAGATTTGTTATCTGGAGTCTTCGTAAATGATGTTAAATTCAAGAAAGCTGAGCAGAAATGTCCTACAAAAAATGTCCTCTATATTATTATAGCCTTCCTTTCACTTTAATAACAAAAATATTATATGAGAGGACATCCTCTATTTACTCAGTGGCGTCAGAATTTTAAAAGATATATCAATATTTTATTATTTTAAAATGTTAAGATCTTTGTATGACCAATAGAAAAATAACATATAAAAATTATAAGTATGACAAAGTTCAAACCATCAAGAAACAATATATTGGCCACAATAGTTTGTTTACATTAACCAGATCTGTATGGCCTGCCTCGGTAGCGTGGTGGTAGCATATCTGCCTCACGTTCAAGAGGTCCCGAGTTCGAATCTCGGTGAGGTTGGGTTACCTGGATAAGGTTTTTCCCCGGGGTTTTCCCTTATTCTGAAAGACGAATGTCAGGTAATTCTAAACTCCAAGGACCCCGGGCTCATTTGAGCATCACTTCACCCATTCCATTCATCGTCCGATATGACTTAACGTTGGAGGACGTAAATTACAGAAAAAAGATCTGCATGTCTGTTTTTCGCTTTCATTGTTTCTCTTTCCCTCCTTTTTAGTAATATTTTGTCTCTCTTGTGGCTTCTAAGTAAATAAAAATCATTCAGAATGATGAGTACTTCACAGTCTGTTCCAAGAAAGCTTAAGATATATATTTCATTCGCCACGCAACTGTCTTAAACATGTGGTATTTTAATCAAAACAAAGCTATGTTTAAGAAAATTAAAAAAAAAATCATATAAAGGGTACTTTGGGGTGGAGGGTATTTTGGTAAAATCGATCCTATCGGTCACAATTGCAATTTCTTACAACACGTAACTGCCAAAAGAAAACTACCAAGGTTGATGGAGTAATTCCGACAAGATAACGACCTATGTGAATTTCGACTGCCCAGTAAGACGTGCCGACACCTTGAAATTACTACACGACATAACCCGCATTCACCCTGTGGGACCATATCAGCTCCTATCATTCCTAATACCTTACTCAGGGCCAATATGCAAGGCATTATTCCGATTTACAACGAGGACAAGAATGAAGCTGTAGTAAGATAACACTGCCTTTATGTATTTACACCGAGGAAATCAGAGCTTCCTGGATTCAACGTTATATTCAGACGCAATAGACGTCTCAATAGGCTGGCAGTAGCGTCTTAAAAATAACCTAACAACAATTCCCAGAGAAGGCCGATTGAAGCGGCGCCGGCTTCCCCGCATGGCATTCGGGCACAATCAGTAACTTTAAGGTACTTAAACCAACCTCAAATTTATTACAATTCACCAAAGAATTTGTCTGTAACATCAAAATTTTCTTTTTCTTAGTTTAAATTTCCCATCAGTGGTACACAAGGGCCGTTGCACCGAGTCTACAGCAGTTGAGAAACTAAAGGCTACCTCCTTCCTGTCCCCCTTCCTAATTATCACTTGTCACCCACCATCCCGTCATTTCGTGGTTAAGTTCTACCTAGGCAAATAACGCATAACACACCTTCAGGCTGTCCCTCACCCTGCCACACATCGTTGGTTAATGCAGTACTACGGACGATGCCCTAGACCACTAGTCTAAGCACCCAGGAACCAGTCTGCAAGTATCTCACTTATGTTGCAAATTGAAATTTGATATCACATTTTTCCCACACTTTGAACTGGTAACATTGTGTATCCATAATTTTTTATCTGTTTAAAATAGACTTAATATGAGTTTTATTATTTTCTGAGAGTTGTATTTAAAAATTCTCCTCCTGAATTCCCTTCTTAGCTTGAATATGTGAGCTGCCTCACGTATAAATACATAAGGTCCATCGAGTGCTCCACAATAATCCTCACCAAATATTACTTATTAATCTTCTGTCATATTTCTTGAACTTTGCCTTTTTCACTCAGTTCCATTTTATAAGATTACCTAATATTTCTCTGTACTTCACATACGTATGTGTAACTATTGTATACAACACATGACTTCGCCCATCAGTGAATCACTTTCACCATAGTTATTCGTTCACTTTACCAAAGTGAATCACAGACAATACTGTGGTTAACTCCGAAGTGGTGTATGATTTCATACTTGTGCTTCTTGACATCCACCTGATTATTGGAGTCCTTAAATCCAAATGAGTCATACTCAGGTATCAAATTTCCTGTCACTCAGTGGCGGCTGGTGGGTTAAATTATTGGTGGTGCACAAATGAAAAATAAAATACAGAGTAGTAATGACTCACCTATTTATACAGATTCTCTGCTCTACTCTCCTTAGACGTGGCGAATCTATCGATAACTTTTGCGTTGAAGTCGCTGATCTTCATAACAAAATCTCTCTCAATTGAAAGCATTGCTAATGCTGACAATCGGTCCTGTGACATTGTGTTCCTAAGGAAAGTTTTTATTCTTTTTAAAGCTGAGAAACAGCATTCTGCTTCAGCGGTAGACATTGGCATAGTTAACAGTACTCGGAGGCGTTTGACATATTCGCTGCATGTAGCACATAAATTGTTTTCCTTATTGAAGTCCATCAAGCACAAAGCGCCGGACATTCCACGAAATTCCTCTTGACTGTAAATTACAGTCAGTTCTCTACGAATTTTTGTTCCAATGATAAAAGGATAGAACCTTATTGTTTCTCTAAGGGAATCCTCTGGAAATGTCTTAGAAATTTTCTTGATGAAACAAAGCTGAGGCTACCAGATGCCCCGTGAAGCTAAATCTGTCCTTTGCTTCTCTTAGAATGTCACATACTTCAAGAGCTTCTCTTCTTTTCACATCATGATCTTCTATTCTTCTCCTCTTAATCGCAGTTTCTTCGTGTTCCTCGATATCCACGCTATTTCTTACCTTTTGCACTTCCCTTTTAAATGCGTTTAGCTGGGCGATGGCAAACGTTGCATTGCAGTCTCGTTTCTGCAGCTGATTGTACAAAATGTCCACATGTGGCATGATCTTGTATAAGAAAGACAGCCAGAATATAAAATTATAATCTATCAAAGTGGCCATAAACCCAGAAGCCTGAACAAGTGTGGCGTTGTTGTTTAACAGAGCTCTCTTCTGAATAACCTCCATGCATTTAATTAAATTCTCCCTGTGTTCGAAAAGCAGAGCACACAGAAGCTAAGCCTGAAGGTCACGCTATAGCCGTTGCTAAGAGTAGGAGGAGCTAGGTTTATAAACCTCCATTTAAGCAATGTATAAGAAGCCCCTCCCATCTCTTCACCTTCCCGCAACCCCCTCAGAGAGCCTACATTTGGGCGAAATC
This sequence comes from Mantis religiosa, assembly GCA_030765055.1. Taxonomy (NCBI): domain Eukaryota; kingdom Metazoa; phylum Arthropoda; class Insecta; order Mantodea; family Mantidae; genus Mantis; species Mantis religiosa. Next base: position 63,839,408 of record CM060958.1, on the reverse strand, counting down.
TTAGGTTAACTCTTCGCTGCAAACCTGCGGCTCCTACAGTTAATCACTGTTTATTTCGACTTCTGCGGTCATGGGCAGCTACAGACGATTAGCGTAATTGAAACATGTTTGTATATAAAACAATGCAAACAAGTACAGCTTTAATGTGCAAAATGCACCTGTTGTATATTCAGAATCAGTGGGTGTAGCGCAAACCTGCAACCTTATGGAGGAACCGCCCCTGCTGTCACTTCGTACCTTTTTATTTTTCTGACTGTTTTTTTTTTTTCGTATATTTCTTGAGGTGGTACTTATATATAAAGGGAATGGCGATAGTCAATTATTTAAAAACAGAACGCCATATGCTATCCATAAAATGTCATAAAGAGTTGGGCGAACACTTGATTAAGACACGTTGGCAGAATTATAGACACGAGGAAGTAAATGTATTAGTTTTAACTTTCTCTGAATAGCCTGTAAGTTGTAAGTGAATGTTGTGTATTTGTGTAACTGGTAAACCATAAGAGGTAGAAGAAAAAACTTCCTCCGCAAAATGTAGTTCTTGCTGAAATGCAGAATGTTCAAGTCAATTGTTTTACATAAACGTCCCCTAGACATTCGTTGTTATGGGCTTGATAGTTGCAGCACCTCAGCATAAATTTTCTGAAGTGTGAAGCTACCATTCTTTTGTTTCTCAGATGTCATAAAAACAGTATGGTATTTCAAAAACACCATAGAGCGACTTGGTTTTTATAGATTTGACTCTCACTTAATCCTCCTATAAACCTTTTTAATCTATAACGAAAAATATAGGATGTACCAAGGTTAGATAGACAAACTTTGGGAGCTAATACATTACATTATTTGAAAAACTTTTTGTTAAGGAAAGGTTTTTTTAATGTCAAAGCAAATGTTGGAACGCAACCTCATTATGATTAACACAAAGAGTGCATCGGCATACCATCCGTACTTCCGCAAAGACACCAGCGGTTTCTCCTTGGATAGACGAGCAGAAGGTCAACGACGGCCAGATTCTGTACGGTCTCCTGAGAACGAGGAAGACGTGTTGCGCTGCATTGAGAACAATCCTGCAGTTAGTACCTACGCCATCGCTCGACAATTGCACCTAAATCATAGCATGCACCTTCCTGTATGACACAGGAAGCAATTTTCACGCGAGCAGTTATTTAACTGTCAGAATCCACGTGTTTGGGCCTCCGAAAATTCCCATGCTACATTTTAGAGGTCACATAACTGAGATTTTGTGTTAATGTGTGGGCCGGAATTGTATATTACTTCTATTAATATGAGTAATATTATTTTGCCAACCCGATTCAATACTCACAATTCTTATTATTTCTGCAACAAGTTTTGACTGATCTAATGGAAACAGTTCCACTTCATATCAGACAGGACATGTAGTTTCAAAGTATGATGGGGCATCAGTTCATTTGGTGCTGAAGTACGTTCTCATCTTACGGCTATCATTGGATAGGCAGAGTTGGACCCATTACCTGGCCGGCACGCTCATCTGACCTTACTCCACTTGACTCCTTTTCAAGGGTCACATGAAGACTAATGTATGATATACCTGTTGAATCTGAAGAGGATCTTCTAGCACGAATAACCATCGCAGCAGATGGGGTCAGAGAAATGGCTGGTGTCTTTATGAGAATACGAAAAAATATGCCACATCGATGCACTATTTGTGTTAATCACAGTGGACGTGCATTCCAACATTTGCGCTTAAACGAAGCACCGCAGTAGAAAAGTGTTTAAAATAATGTTATCTGTCAGCTCTCAAAGTTTGCCGGTCTAATTGTGGACATCCTGTATAATGAAACATTTATCTTCAGATTGGAGAGTAAACTCAGACTGAAAAATGCAATGCATCGTCGGGATTTGAACCACAGATCTTCGGCTTTCGGTGCCACCGTTATAATTGAATTACCATGGTAACTCTCCGGCATGACATTAAATTACCCAAGTGACTCACATTTTGTCCGGTAACGGCTCGGGAAGTTAAATATCGCCGGTTCAAATCACGGCTAAGCATTTGAATTTTTCAGTATGATGCTATCCATCAAAGTTCAATCTACACGGGTTGTGTGGAAGAACAATTATTATTTCTTTAAATGATTATCTAGATTTAAATAAAGTAATAGGAAACTATTTTTGTAAGTTTGTAGAATGATTATCAAATTTGTGTGCTGTATGAGAAATAAAATCTTTTTTTCACTTACAAACGCAACTTTTCTCTTAAATCTAATATATTACCTGAAATAATTTTAAATGAATCTGAATTATCTATTGCAGTTTCTATACATGAAGTCCTGGAATTGTTATTATGCAGAAATCCACCAACAATTCTGGTATAAAACTCAACGTATTTCCTAATATTCCAAACCAAGCTTCTACTTCTTGTAAAATTGTTCCTTTTTCTTCCATTTGCTTAGTTCAAATGAACTTACAATGAAGTAAGATTAATCAGAAAAACCAGCCCTTAAGTCTTAAAGGGCAAAATGAGCTATATGCTCGACAAAGACATAAAAATATAAGCTCCGTAACCTTTCCCAAAGACTTATATAGCGAGGGCACGATTGCGTAATATTCGCGCTATTAAATCTAGGGATCTGTGTCGAGAAATCCGACAAGTTTGACAGCCTGTTAATGGGCCGTTCCCTCTCCCAGACGATATGGGTGCTCCAGATCCTTGCTGCCATAAATTTATCAGTTAGAAGCTTCAAGTCTGGAGTTGATTGCTCTCATAACGTTTATGGTTCAACCGCTCCCTTAATGAAAACCTGAGAAATAGCGAAGCCTTTCTTCGAATATGCTCACAAGGTCTGCAAGCTCCAGTCCGGTCCACAATGCCAGAAAATTTAATATATTTAAAATTGTTACATAAATATTATTAAATTCTGCCGCTCACCTAACGTATAGGAAGCATATTGTGCCGTTCAAGGGCTGGTAAATAACCGCAGGTGTCGTAATGAGGCAAAACAGGCGAAAATGTTGAAATATGATTACGTAGTGGCTTCTGCTTAGCCTACCTACAAACTTCCAACGTATACACCCATATGATTTATTCTTCTTACTCTTGTACAAACTGTTCTTTAGAACTCTTATGTCCCATTTACATAGAGAAGTTATCGCAAAAGCAACACGAATACTAAAATTTGTTGGTAGGTTAATAAAGACACAATCATATTCGTTAACATGAACATCATCGGCAGGCACTGACGCCAAACGTTGCAAACTCCAAGCTGTCATGTTCGTACAAAAGTGAATCGAGAAGATATTGACACATTGCTTCACTCACACTGTTTATTCACAGGACATGTTTCAAGAGCTCTTGCTCCTATCATCAGCTGATACTCGATTAGTGCAAGTTGTAGTGGTTTCCTCTTTCTCCGTTCCGTCAATAGATGGCGTGATGTACTTGTCAAAGATGTCCGGTGGTGGAGTTTCGAAATTCATGACTCTGACGATTTTTGTTGATGAAGATTTTTTCCCATACGGAAAGGTCTATGGGGTGATTAACGTATTTTATTAGAGATGTTTCCAAGTTGATGTCATATCTAGTATTCAAAAACTGTAAAGCCACTGCTGATTTTTCTGTTTCACCATTTTTAATGTTTCTTAGATCTCAGCAGTGGCTTTTCATTTTTTGAATACTAGACGAGACATCACTTGGAAACATCTCTAATAAAATATGTTAATCACCCCATAGACCTTTCCGTATGAGAAAAAATCTTCATCAACAAAAATCGTCATAGTCATGAATTTTGAAACTCCACCACCGGACATCTTTGATAAGTACATCACGCCATCTATTGACAAAACAGAGAAAGAGGAAACCACTACAACTTGCACTAGTCGAGTATCAGCTGATGATAGGAGCAAGAGCTCTTGAAACATGTCCTGTGAATAAACAGTGTGAGTGAAGCAATGTGTCAATATCTTCTCGATTCACTTTTGTACTAATTTGTGCTTCACTGTCCCTACGCTTCTTCCAAGTTTATACTTTGAGTGTCATGTTCGTGTTTGGCGATTAAACAAAAGAGAAGCAGAGATAAAATAAAAAACAAAATTGTGTGTGCTTAAGACTACACAACAGAAGTGAAAACTTAAAAACTCTTCATTATAAATTATTCTTCAAAAATTATTTTAAAAAATGTAATGTTGGCACTCATTCTTGCGCAAAGAGGCCAGTTGCGAGTTAAACATTTCACGCCTTACACTAACTGTGCTCGGAAATGAAAATACTCTGAAAAAACTGAATGACCACGACTTGCGACCGTGCGAAGATGTATAAAGGAAGTGAAATCAAATAACATAATATACTGTTTTACATGAATTTTATTTTTATATTAAAATACATGTTATTTCTCAGTCATTTTTCTTATTTTGTTTCTTGCTGATACACTTATTTCATTGCATTTTTATGTTTAATAAAAATACAAGTTCATACATATCTTATAACATAATTATACGATATTCATTTATTGATGTTTTACTTTTTACTAGACACAATAAAGAGAAATTGTCAATAAAAATAACCAGTTCTTAAATGAAACATCTCTTTCACGAATTTCTAACACTTTTATTTCCAATTAGCACACTCAATTTATTTTTCGTTATGGTTTTAATTATTCGAATACCGAACTTCAGTGATATTATCCGTTCCTTTTGACTATTATTAGTTATTGCTTAAAGTGGAATTTGGCATGTTGTCGACTTGTTAAATGACAGAAAGTTATCTGACCGGATCGGTTACCGGCACTTGACAGACGTTTGTAAGAACGGCCCTAAGACAATTATTTCTTTAATGAAACTCCTGTAGGGTTTCTGAATTTTTCAGAGTATTTGAAATATGTTAAAACATACCTGGATGCGTGTTGTTGATACGCTGTTGAGTGCGACGGAAAATCTACGGTGTATAGCGGTATGGACAACATAAGACTGAAATAACGAATGAGTATGGGGAGCTTAGTTCCGATTGAGCCGACGCGAGCCAACTTCACCCGAATGAGCGTCACATATTCCAACGTGACGACTCAGTTTAATTCACTACCCACAAAAAGTGCTAAGCGCACCTATAGAAGCTTTCACTTCAAAAACAAAACACTGTCGTACTGCAGGAACACAAAAGAAGAGATATGGGGTAATTTGACGAGAAATTATTATTCTATTTCAAAATCAACGTTGTTTTTGTGACAAAAAACATAAATCCTGCAAAGATAATTTACAGAAGGAAAATACTCAGAAGCAAATTGTGTATAAATTAAGATGTGAATTTAGGCATGATACTTTTTTTTTTTTTTTTTTTTTTTTTTTTTTTTTTTTTTTTTTTTTTGTAATTTACGTCCTTTAACTTTTTAAGTCATATCGAACGATGAATGGAATGGGTGAAATGATGCTCAAATGAGTCCATGTGGAGCTTAGAGTTACCCGATATTCGTCTTTTAGGATAAGGAAAAAACCCGGAAAAACCTTATCCAGGTAACTCGCCCTAACAGAGATTTGAACTCGAGACCTCTTGAACGTGAGGCAGACATGCTACCATCTACGCTACCGAGATGGGCAAGGCATGAATTGTTTATATTATTTATTATCGTATCTATTGACTTTGTGAGAAACTTTGGGTTAGATAGGCTATAAAATATTAAATATGAAAAACCATATAATAATAAACCATATTATTATTATTATTATTATTATTATTATTATTATTATTATTATTATTATTATTATTATTATTATTATTATTATTATTATTATTATTATTATTATTATTATTATTATTATTATTATTATTATTATTATTATTATTATTATTATTATTATTATTATTATTATTATTATTATTATTATTATTATTATTATTATTATTATTATTATTATTATTATTATTATTATTATTATTATTATTATTATTATTATTATTATTATTATTATTATTATTATTATTATTATTATTATTATTATTATTATTATTATTATTATTATTATTATTATTATTATTATTGTTGTTGTTGTTGTTATTGTTATTGTTGTTGTTGTTGTTGTTGTTATTGTTATTGTTATTGTTATTGTTATTGTTATTGTTATTGTTATTGTTATTGTTATTGTTATTGTTATTGTTATTGTTATTGTTGTTATTGTTATTTTTATTGTTATTATTATTATTATTATTATTATTATTATTATTATTATTATTATTATTATTATTATTATTATTATTATTATTATTATTATTATTGTTGTTGTTGTTATTATTATTACTATTATTGCTATTACTATTATTATCATTTTCATTATCATTTTCATTATCATTAATATTATTATTAGTATTATTATTAATTAATTAATTAATTAATTACACTGCTCTGAATTTTAAAAAAATTAGGTGTTTTGGTTCTGAATGTCATTTCCCCCTAATTTTGGAGTACTGATTACAAATATGTCATCCATTTCCTTGTACCACGTCCAGATTTCTCAAAAAAGTGAAAACAAGAATTTTATATTCACCTTTTAGCGCTATATATTTATACACTTCTACAAAATGAAATGAAATGTGTAGTGTTTAACGCCCGCTTTTACTACATACGGCACCGCAAGCGATCACACTGATGATACAGGAGATGAAGATGGAGCACCGGTGGAATGACATGGCGGGGGAAACCGGATATCCCGGAGAAAACCCGCCCCAGCGCCGTGTTGTCCATCACAAATCTCACTTTGCGGTCGCCTGGGAACGAACCCGGACCGCCTTGGTGAGAGCCAAGCGGTCTAACCACTGAGCCACGGCGCGGCCCACACTTCTACAAGATCACTATTATGCTCAAGAACTGGTGTGAAAGAAGTTATTAATTATGCCATTTTAAATATAAAGTATGCGCATTTTAGAAGTATTATCAACTTCCTGTAGTCCACGCAGAGGCGTAGCTCACCGTTCTTCTTTTGTCGCCAAGACTACAGGGGAATAACAAGGGCTGTCAGACTCTTCAATCACTCCCCTGGATTTCATGTCCTCTAGCATGTCTTGTACCGCCGCTTGTTTTGCCAGCGAAACGCGTCTAGGTGGTTGCCGAATAGTCCGGGCGTCTCCGGTGTCGATGCGGTGAAGCACTTTGTCCGTGCGGTCGTAGTCACTGTTACCTTGGCTGAAGATACGCTGGTATTGGCGCAGCAGTTGTCGAACTTTCTCCAGCTGTTCTGCGGTCAGGTGGTCGGCTGCCCTCTCCAGTAAGCCTTCCAGACGGGGTCCGAGGTGTTGCGTCGGCACCGGCTCCTGTATCTTGTCGATTGCGGTTACTCTGACCATGGGCCTGCACGTCCCCAGCTCCGTTCCAGCCTGGACGTCGTGATCGGTGTCTGCCAGGTTGAGTAGTCTCACTGACACCTCTCGGCACGGCAACAATGTCCTGGCTACACATAGTCCGTGCACAGGCGTCTTCTGGTCCAGCATCATGTCCCTTCGTCCGCTGGCCTTCCAGTCGCGCCGTCGCCACCACCTCGCTTCTCGCGGGGATAACCACGTCTTCTTCAAGATGACTCTGCACACTCCAAGGCGCTCTTCGGGTTCTCGGACTATGACCTCTTCTCCATTGAGCCACAGGACCTTCCTGCCGACTTCAAACGTCGCCTCGTGGCTCCTGAGGGCATCCAGTTCCAGTATCACCTCCTCAGCCACCTTCGCGACGAACACCCATAGATGTACGGCACTCCGTCCCAAGGTCACTTTCAGCAGGGTCTTCTTCTCCACAGGCAGGGTGTCACCCGATGTCGTCACTAGCTGGTATGGTCGGCTCAGTTTTCTCGACGGCAAACCCTTGGCCACGTCAAGTCTGATGATGGTCACAGCTGCCCCGGTGTCTACGAGCACGCGGCACGGCTTCCCTCTCACCCAACCGTCCGCGATGAGGCTTTCATCCATACGCCGGCTGACGGCACACAGTGTCACTCGAGGGGATGGTGGTGATGGCGCCAACGTGCCCCTCTCCACGACGGCCCTTACTCGTTTTCCGGCTGCTCTTCCTGGTGTGAGCAGTCTCTCTCCAGGTGTCCCAGCTGTTCGCGCCCCCAACACAGGCCACTAGGTCTTCGCCGGCGTCCCTCGATTGGTCTTCGGTCTCCATTATATCGGATACTCCTTGTTCTCGACGTCGGGGTAGCTGTCACCTTGGCTGCCTCCATCCTTAATGCTGCCATTAGCGCCTCGTGGATAGTTTTGTAATTGCCGAACATTAGGCACTGACGAATCTCCGCGTCTCGTACCCCGTCGACAAAGGTGTAGGCAGCCTCTCGGGATACGAAATCTGGTTGGAGGTCGACTAAGGCTTTACTGACCAGCTGCTCGATTGCCAGGGCGAACTCCTGCAGCGTCTCCCCTGGCTGCTGTGACCTTGACTTCAGCTGGCTGCGGTATGCTTCGGCTAAGCGGTGGTTTCCAGAGCCTTCCAGATGTCCTTGGATGCCGTCGCTGTCTGGACCGCGCTCAGAACTTCCGCGGTCCGTCCCTGGGGGCTGGCTATTAACTGTGAGGCCTCTTCCTCTGGTAACTATTTGTTGTGCTTTGCCACTGCGTCAAACTGGCGGCGGAAGACTTCGAAAGTTGTCGCGCCGTCGTATTTAGAAGGTTTGACGCGCGCCGATGTTGTTTCGCGTCCCGGCGTTTCAGCCTTCAAGTCCTTCAACCTCCTGCCGACGATGTCATCTACCATAGCGTTAAAGAACTTTGTGTTGCTGTCGGCCTTTCCCTCCAAGTTGTTAACGCGGTTTGCAAGGTCTTCGATGTCTTCCACCATGGCGTTCAGGGACTTGGCGTTACTGTCGGCCGGACTTGGCGTTACTGTCGGCCTTTTCCTCTAGGTTATTGAATCGGTTCGCCAGGTCTTCGACACGCTCGTCCACTTGGCCCATTCGCTTGCCCAGCTCCGTGACGTCATCCCTCACGCCGGCCAACTGTTCCTCAAATTTGGCGGCGAGAGCCTCGCTCGCCACCTTCATTTCCGTGGCCAGACTGTCGTTCGCTGCTCTCATTTCTGTGGTTAATTCGGCCTTCATTGCAGTCAGACTGTGATTTGTCATCCCCAACTTTGCGGCCAGGTCGCTATTTGCCGCTTCCGTCTACGTTGTTAATTCGGTCATCGTCGTGGCCAAGCATCCGTCTTTGCAGCGAGGTTGTCGTTAGCCGTCTTCATTTCTTTCAGTTCCGCTAAAATCTTTTCCAACGCTGCCTCCATCGTGTTATGTTGCACTCCTGACACCAATTGTGACTTTGTGGGTTCGTAGAATTAGAAGTCCGAGTTGCAGATATTCCAAATGTTCTTTATTTCCGTAGAAATACACTGTTCAATTTTCACGTAACAACATTACGTCACATACACAACACAATCTACCAAGGTCGATGACAATAACAAACAGCGTTCTGATTACATCAGCTCTCGTTACAACAACACCTACAGCTGTTTACTGCTTACGACTGACTCGATCACTAGCCATCGCTTCTTTTTATACACTCATTCGTGAATTCCAGACTGTTATAGAATTTTCTCTAACATGTCACCAGATAAAACACGAATGTTCTAGAATGTAACTATATCTGTGTCGGCAAGTCTTTTATCTCCGGCGCTATGTTTATCTGCTTCATATCCTTGCTGCCTATCAGTTCCTTTGTATGCGCAAGCCGCGTTATCGCGATCGGGTTCGCTACAGTATTTAAGAGTCATTTTGATGATAAAACCAACATTAAACTACCAATGTCTTCAGTTAAACTACAGAAAAGTTTTTTTTTTTTTTTTTTTTTTCAATTTTCTCATTCAGTAGATAGTGTCAAACTGAAATTCTCATTCAATATTTTAACTTGAACACAATTTCATGTAATAGCTCTGTATATATTTGCCTATAGCTTATGTTGTCATGACCAGCACCATGAATAAAGCAGTTGAACAGTATGGCTTGTGAAAACAGTGGTGAAACTTCTTAAGCAATTATGATGATGGGGCGAGGTAGAAATTCTAGTATGTGAATAAACAAATCAGTATCTGTATTCTTCATATTCTTCATTATTCTTCATTAATATAGTGCATGAATTGTAATGTAACGTCCCTGTCATCTCTAATTAAAATAGCACCACCGGAATCAACAGTAATTTAAGAACTAAGAAAGAAAACCATGAATGCTTTGCTGAATAGCAAATGACAGGAATTGCTTATTAGCTGTTCTAACAACCTAAGTGAGGTACGGAGGTATTCTTACCATATAGTCTGCTATCATGATCCCCCCAGGGGCCTACTTCGGTAGGTACGGGTTTGGTGCACCCGGGGTCCCGAGCCAACAGTCTCCCTCGTGTGGGCTCCTCTTTGTGGTTGAGGGAGACGGTCGACAGGCCCACCCACGTGTAGGCCGTGCATGGAGACCCGTGTCGGTGGAAAGGTGAAAGAAAAAAACAAGGTGAAAAAGGTGAACAAAATTTTTAGTAGGTTTTGATTGATTTCTTTTATGTACGTGTATTTGTAAATAGGTTTTGTTACACTTGTATAGTTTGTAGAAAGTTTTATATCTGGCTTTTGCCATGACTAGTTTTTTAAAGGGCGCTGATGACCGCCGTAGTTGAGCGCCCTTATATATATATCATCATCATCATCATCATCATCATCATCATCATCATCATCATCATCATCATCATCATGCTATCATGAAGCACAAAAGCAGCCTGTGATATAGAGAAACACATGCACCATGTGTCAGTGCAAAGGTGCAAAGTATTTGATGAGGGCATTTCAGTAAATTTTGCCATTGAAAGTTAAAAGTTGAATCATTCTGAATACGAGTATTATGATTATATTGACCATATATTTTAAACTTTTTGAGTTAAATCTACTCTATGATAAGTTAGAGTTAATTAAAAAATAAACACCTTCTCCCAATTTAAAAACTTAAAATCAGACAACAAAGTAAGAAACTTTGTGCATACCATTAAGTTTAAACTTTATAGGAAGATAGTTATGAGGCTCTATATTCGTAAGCTCTTCCGATGACCATGTTTGTTGCTTGGGAAGGATAAATTTCCTTAAAACATTAAAGATAAGGTTTATTAATGTTTGTTTCATGTTGTATGCCTTAGCAAAATGTTCAGAATATGCCACCGGTTCTGGAGTTAAAACACAAAAGATTGAAAAAATTAGCTTTGGGTACCCATTACAAGTTGTGATAATACTTTAACAATTGTCTCACCAAAATATATTTCTGTTTTTCAGACAAGTCCAAGGAGTGCCAAAGCAAGACAATGGTTTCCCAAGTGTCCATAGCACTATCACCCATCGTGAACTCTCAGAGGAGTGACGATCTCTCAGAAGTGTTTGATGACAACCTGTAGTCATTTAGCAAGCAGCATCAATGCAACGTACCAGAAGAGACCATTTTAAGTGGCCACTGAGAAGAAATTGTAATAATATGGGCATTCTTAGAGAGCTAAATCCACAGAGCTATACTCCATTAGCTAGTCACTTTTGCACCAGAGAAACAATGTGTATGAACAAAAAAGAAAAAGAAATAATACTAATTAAAATGTGTGTTTGGAGGAATTTAGTAACAGTGACGTCAAAATTAATATAAAAATTATTTGTGGTTGGTTTATTGACACTCGTCACTTACTTTTTCATATATTTATGAGAGACTAGTTTCAAAGGCCCTGGCCTCCATTTTCAATCTCTTTCCAACTGGCATCTGTTGTTGTCTGCTCTCTCTGGTGGTGGAACTATGAACTTTTTTGTCAAATTATCTACTGGCGGGATTTCAAAGTTCATTACGCGATCCTTATTTTTCCAGATGAATATGTTCTCCCATGTTGTCAATCTATTTTGGTTTATCACTCTATTTGGTATATTCCAGATTTGTTACCTGAAGGAATTTCATCTTTTGTTTTTGAATTTAGTAATTTTAAAATTGAGTATCTATTAGTAGGTGCCAAGATGATATTTTGTTCCTTGAATATCTTTTTAAATTTATTAAATGTTTTTGGATGATATGTGAATGAACTGAATATGCTGTTGCTTTCTTTTTCTTTAATAAATGTGGTTGCTTCCTTAATGGTTTTCTTTAGTTTAGATTTTCTAATTTTCTTCAACACCAAACTTTTGTTGTATCCGTTTTCTTCTGCTATGTGTATTATTGCTTTTTGTTCCTTGAAATATTCTTCTTTTTCCATGGGTATGTTGACTAGTCTGTGTGTAAGGCTGTTTATTATTGCATGTTTATGTGTAATTGGGTTGTGGCTATTATTTTTTATATAATTTTCTGAATGTGTTGGCTTCCTGTAAATTCCAAATTTTATTTTTGTATCATTCCTGATGATATTTAGATCCAAGAAAGGTAGTTGTCCATTGATTTCCTTTTCTATTGTGAATTTGATAGTCCTTTCTTGCAGATTGAGTAATTTTAATGCATCATAAATTTAAAAAGATATTCAAGGAACAAAATATCATCTTGGCCCCTACTAATAGATACTCAATTTTAAAATTACTAAATTCAAAAACAAAAGATGAAATTCCTTCAGGTAACAAATCTGGAATATACCAAATAAATTGTAAGAATTGTGAAAAATGCTACATAGGTCAAACAAAAAGAAATTTAAAAACCAGAGTCAAAGAACACTTTAGAAACATCAGATTGAAACAAGAAGACAAGTCAGCAGTAGCATTTCATTTTTGGAATGAAAACCATGACATTGATCCAAATCGAAAATTATTAAAAGGAGTGATAAACCAAAATAGATTGACAACATGGGAGAACATATTCATCTGGAAAAATAAGGATCGCGTAATGAACTTTGAAATCCCGCCAGTAGATAATTTGACAAAAAAGTTCATAGTTCCACCACCAGAGAGAGCAGACAACAACAGATGCCAGTTGGAAAGAGATTGAAAATGGAGGCCAGGGCCTTTGAAACTAGTCTCTCATAAATATATGAAAAAGTAAGTGACGAGTGTCAATAAACCAACCACAAATAATTTTTATACTAATTAAAATGTTATCTTTCCTTTCAAGTGCTGTATTCACAGGGGCAAAGTGCAGTATGACATCTATGGAAGCCCTAACTCTATACAGGCAACAATTTCAAACCCAAATCCACTTTCCTAAATTTCACACCACACTTCACCACTGTATATTAGAATATTGGTAAATTACAAAACAAGAGAAGCAAAATAAAATTTTGGAAATTAAATGTTCTTTCACGTGTGTAACATAAGGTTTGAAAAGATAGAGTCAGACTGAAATATTTAATGCCTCAGCTGGGCTCTGAACCACATGTCTCCTGGTTATGACATTGAATTTTTCAGTCTGTCTCTACCATTTCAACATTAAATTTTGTCTGTAATTGCAACAGGCACCCATAGCACAGATGAATGCATAAAATCTGTTTACTCTTATGTAGCATAAAATACAATTATATATTAGTAGTAATTAAAGTCAAATTTTACACATCAACTAGGCTTAAAAGATGTATTAAAATTTAAGGACTTATGTCCCAGAAAACTATATAAACTTTTGTGTATAAATATAAATGTCAAGCTTTAAATCAAAGATAGATTTCAATGAACCTATTTGAGAAAGTTTATACACACTTTTGTCCTAACATTTAAAGATTCTAAAAAAAATGCTTTGAGATGCAGAGACATTTGGCAACAGCATATTTCCCTTACAAATGGGTGGGAGAATTGTGCTTGATGGATAAGGCGAGGTCTGCAACCACATTAGAACATTCATTTAACGCAATGCCTCTCAAATTGTTCATTGTATTATACACAGACAATCGTATTTTGCTATTGATGTTTAATTACCTAAAGATTTCTTTTTTCAGTGAAAATTTAATGGAAGTACCTAGCTAAAATAAAAATGCAGTATAAAATAGATTCCTTAGCATAAACATTTTTTTATGCATTTAATTTTAATGCTAAAAAGGATGCTTTATAAATATTAAATTTTTAAAGCATAAGTGCTTAACAAACTATTCATTGAAAACATAAAAGGAAAATGAGTATTTTTATTTAACAATTTATGACAAAAACAGAATTTAAGTCTTAAAGCTTTCACGGCAAGCATTATTGATTGCAGCTTCATGGGTGATCAGCCGTGTCAAAGTTATTAGATTCGAGCTTTCGGCCCTAAGCTCCATGGCCTTCTTCAGGAACTGAATTATTTTATTTCAACATATAGTAAACAAAACAACTGAATTACCAAAGTCTTGCTATTTAAACTTAATAAGAAGAATTAAAAAGATATACAATGTTAAAAGTGTTCCTTTTATGATGTTTGTAACTTCAACCTAAATTATCATTTGTACAAAATCAAAATGTTAAGCTGTGGTGAAATGAGGCATTTACAGAAGAAAGTGAAGATAACAATAAGTAAATTAGTTGCTAGTTTATCAATATTTCAGTGAGAATTTCCTGGATTATTTTATATCTGTGCAACAAAAAGTATGGAAAAACTTATTTTTCTTTGCTTAAATAGGAATTCACAGACTATAATAGTATTACAATTTTTCATTTATTTTTGTGCCAGAAACACAAAAGAGATTGATATCTCTATCCTTTCCAGTATATATACACATCATCCACTGGCCATAGCTTTGTAATTAGTTTTCATATAACTACAAAATAAGGCAGTGATAGCTTTAAATTATGTTGCTGTTATAATCAACACATTTATTATTCTGTGTTCCAGAAACAGTTAATATAATGATGTATATAGTTTCTATGCATTTTAACAGATAATAATACTCTTGATAAAATATAAATATTTTCCTAATACAGCTATTGTTACTGTAAGGAAAATGAGTACAAAAGTGAGCATAATGTGCCAAAGAGAACTAGAGAAACAAAAAATTATGATTTAAAAGTAGTATTCATGAACTTCTGCTGTACATATCTGCTTAAAAGAAAAACAAGAGAACATGAGATTTCATAACTGTTATTGTTAAATATTAGTATTCACTCATATCTACCTGTTTTGAGTAATGTCTTAATTCTATTGTAGTTTTCTGTTAAATCTATCATAGTACAATAGGTTTTTAATTTCTTGTTAATATTGTACTTCATGTTTCAATTTCTGGAGCAACTAATCAAAACCACAAAATGAAAATCTTCAGAAAGAAACTTATGTGTATTACTGATGTATTAAATAAACTCATTCTCCCTTCATGTTCCTTTACCTTGCACTTCTGTTTAGTAAATTTTCACCAAGTTCTATCCATCTTAGCATGGTGTCCCAAATTAAATTAAATCAACAATAATAGAAGTTAGAACCCATTTGAAATAAGAAATAATCCAGTTATATCATTCCAACAAATCTGTTTGTAAAACAAAATGTAGTTATTGGATTGGATTGTTCAGAGGGGATTCAACACTCGACCAGACTAGATCTATTGTACCTATGCCCCAAGTGGGTACCCTCAGGAGGGAGGATGAAGTGAGAGGAGACAGAGGGCAGCTGACAGCAAGAAGTCATTACAGTACAGAGGATGGGGCCCATACACTTTACTAGATCAAAACTCCCCAATGGTCCAGGACAATCGTCATCCCATCCATCCTGACCCCCAAAACAGTCACGAGGCTCGTTCGGAAACCGGAGGCTGCCCCACCCAGAGTAGGGAAGACTCCAGCGTGCTTGCATAACCAACATCCCACCAGCTGTGTTCCTGAATCAGCCCAATAGGCCAACTCGGAGATTGAAGCCAATTTCGCCAAAGGAGAAAGTGTTCACTCATATCATCCTGCCATACACCACCAAGACTCTCACTGACATTTCTACCCTGTGAGAACCACCAAATGGGAGAGGATATGAAATATTAATGGAGGTGAAATGAAGGGACAGGAAATTCAGGAGATGTAATTAACCTACCCAGCATTTGCCTAGCGACCAGGGAAAACCCTAAAAAAGAACTATGGGTCAGGTAGTTTGGCCATGGGAATCGAACCCAGTCCTCCCAAATACAGGCTACAGACCAAATCGCCTAATCATTCCGCTTGGTAATGTAGTTACTTTAATACCAGTGACTGAGATATCTTTTTTGAGATAAGAACAGTTTGCACAAATATAAAGGTTAAACATTAAAACAATTCCATCAAAATGATATGCATAAAGATAGTGATCTGGTTATCTGATGATGCACTTTCTTTTTTCAAATACTTGCACTCTGTTCAGATGCAGTCATCTCTTCTGGACAGCAACGTGTCATATATCAGCAAGCGCAAGATATCATGTGTATATACAGATATATAAATAGATAATTTATTCATCTTGTAAATCATACATTGTACATGAGTGCTATGATATAAGACACGTCAAATTGTGAATTTACAGTGCAATTAACTATACTTGTAAATTAACAAGTCACATCCAACAAGAACAAGTCAGTGTTTGTACAAAATAATGTTTTATAAAGATATCTCAAGAATTTTATAATATACACAATTAATTCAGAAATTTAACAATATTATAAACTTTCCATAAATTCACTAACAGAATAAAAACAGTGGTATAGCAAGTATGCCAAAACTGACTTTTTAAATGCTGAAAAATTGCAAGTGGTTTTATTGGCTATAGGCAGTTTATTAAAAAAAGTGATTCCTAGGTTTATTACACTGTTTTGATGAGCTCTTGTGTTACTTCTATTCACATGAATATCCATTCTCTGTCTAGTATTATGATTATGAACTGTGTCATTAAAGGTACGGTGACCATTTCCTTTCATTAAATTTGTCTTTGTAAATTTTAAAATTTCATATAAAATATAACGTGATTGAATATTGTGACAAGGAGAAAGAAGAGGGAATCAAAATCCCCTTGTGGTTTCTCAGTACATACTGCAATGAATTGTCTGCTGATTGCACCTGTAGCACTTTAATACTCTAGGTACATTGAATCAAAGTCTGTAGAACTGTTGTTTATCTTTATTTTCTATGGCATGTTTTGCATTCAGTTACTATGTCGGGGGGAGAGGTCTATTTTATATAACGTAATGCAAACCAAAACTATGCCCTGCGCCGTGGCGTAGCGGGCTAAGGTAGCATGCCTTGGTCCCTGGCCACGGAAAGCAGCCCGGGTTCGATCCCACCCATGTGGTGCAGATTTTAGGTCCTGGGTATAGGGCCAGTGCCCACTCAGCATCATGAGGAAAGTGAGGAGCTTATGCTAGGTATACGGCCTTGGTCACGGAAATCAACATTCTGGCTGGGGGATGCTGAGATGCTGACCACATCTCTTCCCCTTATCGGTTGGATGATCGCCCACCTCCGCCATGCGTAAGTTGGCGTGAAGCCGGCAGTCGGGTTGGTAGGCCTTGGTCTCTTAGGGCTGTCGTGCCAGTGGTTAACCTTTAAACCAAAACTATGAATATGTTGTTATTTTTATTTATATTTTCATTCAAATTAACATTATTAAACTAACATGAGATTGTGTTTTATTAGTAATTACAGTAATAGCATCTAAAATTACATGCACAGTTTTGCATAGCTTAAAATTGTGATGCATATAAATTATGAGTTTATATTACAACAATGGTCTATTTATACAGATTGATCATACATAAGAAAATAAGTTGTTTTACTATGTACATCCTATAATTACACAAATTATTTTGTAAGAAAAGCTTTCCATTAATGTCAGAGGGATTTTTTTGTAACTAGAAGACTAAAAGAATTAATAATTATTGGGAAAAGGGATGCATTACTGAATAAGAAGCTCGAGGTTGATAACTTGTATA
The DNA here is from genome assembly GCA_030765055.1 of Mantis religiosa. Classification (NCBI taxonomy): domain Eukaryota; kingdom Metazoa; phylum Arthropoda; class Insecta; order Mantodea; family Mantidae; genus Mantis; species Mantis religiosa. The sequence continues at coordinate 63,821,653 of CM060958.1, read as the reverse complement.
TGAAAATAGCAACAGTGACAGAACATTGCTGATGATAAATTTGACATTATGCCTCTGCGAGTTGAATAAATCACATTTTTAGAAATTATTCCCGTTGCACAGACTGGTCATACTAGAAAATTAGTTATATTATCATGCAATTCCTATAATTGCAATAGTTATTTAATAACAGAAGCTAGTAACTAATTTAGTTAGCATTTTCTTTTCTTTTTTCCATTATAAAAATTGCAGAAGAGAGGGCTGTTTAGCCTCATTTTCATTATTTGACAAATATTACAATAAATAATCATGTGTATACATATTTAATTTATTTATAATCATTAAGGTATTTTTATTAATATGCACCCATGTTGCATATAATAATTAGCTTTCATGTCAGCCACACACAGCTTCCAAGTGATCTATTTGTGTTTCGTAACTTACTGTATGCTGGATACTAATATTTTACTCTTCTAATTGACCAGATAAGAAATGAACGCACGCTGGTCATTGAAAGTCAATACGCCTCAATGCTCTATCGAGTAGTAGGTTGTGTATAACATTAGACAACAACCTATTCTGAATCATCAAATTTATTCATCTTTTCCCAGTAAGCACATAGAAATAATGACATTATTTAAGCATGAATATCATTCTGTAGTCAGTCTCCAGTAGTGGATTCTGAGTGTAACAGAGGGAGCAATGCCTTTTCCTATCTTGGTTTGAAAAGCAATATAATGGCTGATAAGATAATTTTTCTGGAAATCTGTTTAGAAAAAAAGCAATATCATAACAATCATCCTTCCATTTCTGGAGCAACTTTTCATCATTAAATAATCAGCAAAAAAATGTATACTACTAACAGTGGGCATCTCTAAGCACAATGCACACAGTTGTCTTGCAGTCAGTTTCATTTCCTTCTTATTACTGAGACAAATGTTAGAATTTACATTAATGCTATACTTTTGAATAATTCATTTGTTTTGTACCTCAGTCTTAACTCTATGGCAACACTAGATCATATAGGTATTATGTGCTCTTAAAAGTTCTTTTCCAGCAATTGTAGTACAATGCAAAATGCCTTGACTAGCAATTGTGATCCATTTAAAACTAATATCATGAATTAGGTGTGATTGGAGGAATTTAGTAACAGTGACATCAAAATTAAATGGAAAAACTATGTGTAGTTAATTTATTGACACTTCATCACTTACATTTTTATATTATTGAAGGACTAGTTTCGGAAGCCATTGCCTCCATTTTCAATCTCTCTCCAACTAGCATCTGTTGTCATCTGCTCTCCTCTCTCTGGTAGTGGAACTATGAACTTCTTTGTGAAATTATCTACTAGTGGGATTTCAAAGTTCATTACTCTGTCCTTATTTTTCCATATGAATATGCCCCTCTCAGTAGCGTAGCTGTTAGCATGACTGCCTCATGTTCAAGAGGTCCCAAGTTCAAATCTCGGTGAGGGTGAGTTACCTGGATAAGATTTTTCCGGGATTTTTCCTTATCCTGATAGACAAATGTTGGGTAACTCTAAGCTCCATGTACCCCAGATTCATTTGAGCATCACTTCACCCATTTCATTCGTCTGATATGACTCAACATTGGAGGACGTAAATTACAAAAAAAAATATTCTCCCATAAACCGCCTACAAATAGTTTTTCCGATTAATATCACGAAGTTATGAAAAGATTGGATCACTTGATACTTTGTATATCTTAGGAGCAACTTCACTCAACATTTCAGCTTTTTTTAAGCGTTTCATTAACTTTTATGTATCACAAATTTAATTTCTTACCATCTCCTGTGAATGAGTGGTTAGACCACTCGACTCTCACCAAGGCGGCCCGGGTTCGATCCCAGGTGACCACAAAGTGAGATTTGTGACGGACAACATGGTGCTGGGGCAGGTTTTCTCCGGAATCTCTGGTTTCCCCCGGAGATTCCACCAGTGCTCCATCTTCATCTCATGTATCATCCATGTCACCGCCTGCAGTGCCACATTTAGTAAAAGTGGGCATTATACACTACACTACATGTTACCATTCTCTGTATAGTCTTGACTAACCTAGAACAAGTTCCACAGTACATCTAACTCTGTACATCCTGTAACTTCAGAAGGAGCAAACTGCAGCAAAAAGTGATGATAAAATGAAGCAATAAATAACTGAAGTATCGTAAATTTCTACAATGCTCTTAACATTTTACAAAAGAAATTCTTCTATAAAAACAATTTTACAGATTTTTCCCATTGTTTCCAAGTAATAAAAATCTGTATACTCTAATTTATAGTGCCTTAATTCAACGTAAGTTAAATAATAATTTATATTAAAGTTATATAACATTAATTAAGAGGCTGGTTGTTGTGCCATTAATAGCTTTGTTAATTTGTATGTTTGTAATAAGAAAATTGACTGCTGTATCATTTTATACTTATTCTGTAATTATGATTATTCTGTAAATAATTTATTTCAATTGCTATATTTTAATGTTCTTTATCTAGTTAATCTGTAATTTGTATAATTGCTATATATGTATTGCATCCTTTTAGATAAAAGGATGCTGCTGTAATAATGTGATGTATATGTCTTATACAATAAATGTTAAAAAGGTTTTTAATCATTTTCATTATTTAGCACAAATACAAAGAAAAGCAGAACGCAAACAGTACACCATTGAAGAAGCTATGGCAAAGTGCTAGCAGATGAGAGAACACATAGCAGTAAAGCAATATGGATTTAGGTATATCAGAGGATGTAAATAAAAATAACTAATCTCTAAGAGTCATATCATCGTTATTCTGGCAGATGTCACTAAGACCAAAATTGGTGTTTTCAGAAACAGAGATTTTAAATTTAATTTTGAATCAAACTAGTGCTCCATGCTAGTGTTTACCAAGAACACGTTTCATTAGGACTTTCCTAACATCCACAACTAATGTTAGGAAGGACCTAACGAAACCTGTTCTAGGTACCTAGGTGTTTACCTAGAACACGTTTCATTAGGACCTTCCTGACATCCTCAGCTAATGTTAGGACGGACCTAACGAAACATGCTCTAGATAAACATTAGCAGCATGGAGTACTAGTTTGACTCAAAATTATATTAATTTTGTGCCTCATTGTAACCCTGATTGACAGTCCTAAGCCGCAAACCATAGTCAAAATATTGCTCCCCAATGATCTCCTATTAACTCAGGTTTGGTAATGCATCTATTAATACAAATCCTTCACAAGCTTTAGTAGCTGTTAGCCATATGGATTGAAAACTTGATTTTATATACTGATGTAAACAAAAGCATGTGCTTCTTCTTGTCACAAGTCTAAGCAAACACTCTTTCATAAATTTAGATAGTTCATTAATAAACTTATTGCATCATGAAATATTGAGATAGGAAAGGTATAGAAGTGCAGATATTGTTGCAGTTATAATAACATTTTGATAAAGGTAATGGTATGGTACATACTCACTCTTAAGGTATTATAAAATATAGTCATGTTAATGTCATTTGCTATATGTGCTAATGCTGAGAATATCTTGCTTGCAAATTACCAACTGTATGCATAAATGCCATTCTTCTAAATAAGAGAAATGCAACAATGAATTCCCTGCCTGCCTCGGTAGCGTGGTGGTAGCATGTCTGCCTCACGTCCAAGATGTCCCGAGTTCGAATCTCAGTCAGGGTGAGTTACCTGGATAGAGTTTTTTCTGGGGTTTTCCCTTATCATGAAAGACGAATGTCGGGTCACTCTAAGCTCTATGGACCCCGGACTCATTTGAGCATCATTTCACCCATTCCATTCATCGTCCGATATGACTTAACGTTGGAGGACGTAAATTTAAAAAAAAAAAAAAACAAATGAATTCCCTGAAATGTTGTCTGAGGACCAAATAAACAATTTGCAAACACAGGAAACATAAGAAACAGTTATTCATAATATGCTAGGACACATATGTAAAGCTCAGATCAAATCTTGTGATTTAGTCTGTTGGTATCTAAGAGTTCTAATGACAATGGAAGGTGTCAACTGTTCAGACACATAAGTGGGAAGCTTAATAAGTGGTGGAAAACGAATAATACTTAATGTTCTTAATGAGTAAGCCATAGGAAGCATGCCCAATAAACTCCATCACTCTCTGTAAGGTTTGAACATATGACTTGGGGAACCAGGAGCTAGCATGTTACCCCTAGATTACAAAGTACAACTTGAACAGCATTATACATCCAGTAGGTTAAAGAAAGGAATATTTAGTATGTGTTTCTCTTTTCCTGGAAGTAATTCTATTTTGTAGTAAAAGAGTGTATTATCAATTTGATTTTACCCCGTTTTGTTCCAGGGTTGGCAATATCGTCAGACCATGTAAGATAGGGATGTCTTACGTATTCCTGTTTCAGTTTAAAGGGAAGTTATGAGACTTCGAAGTCGTTAGTTTCCGATTGCAAATAACTGGCGCATAAGCGAAAACAACTGTTGTTACGTAAGGCATTTGCTCATTACAAAAAAAAGTTTTCGACCGAACTTTATTTACATGCAAGATTATATGGACGGAATGCTTAAAAATCACAGCTTAATAGAAGAAATTTACTCTAAATGATCGTCAACTAAGATATATTTTAACCGTTGGATTTATTAAGGTAAATTGTGTTGATCGATACACAAAGCTCGAATAATTTATTCTCGGACCTTAGGTACCAAATTATATTTAATTGGAAATGCGGAACATATTCATTACGGTTTGATTTAAATTCTCCGTTGAAAAGTATGCAGTTCTTATATGAATGGGGAGTTATTGGTTAACAGGAGTATGTAAATTAACCTCCTAAACCTCTTCACGCCCTTCAATTATACAATTCCAGAGTCTGCATGGCCAAGGAGTTCCGCTTGAAGCGATTGGTATGACTGCTGGTAAATAATACCAACATAGATGGACTAAACCGAAAGAATTTCTTATTCTGCCCATATTTGTATATTAGCTAGATATTTGAATACTTGTTGCAACAATTTTTAAGATATGTACTCATATTTATAACGTATAAACTATAATGGAATAGATCTCAGTAAATAATGTTGTTATGAATGCTGTATGTTGGCTGCCATGTCTAATACTGAAAATGTAAAACAGAAGCGTTAATTTCCTTCCGGTTTGATAGAAACAGAAGTTTGTTAGGTGGGTTAAAGAAATGCAATTTATCTAAATACATCTGCTGTGTATGTGAAAATAATCAATGTTGTATTTATTGGTATATGCATAAATATAGTTTCGGATGTGTTAATGGTGTAAGAAACGGCTTTTATGCAGTAATTTTTACTTATAGGTGATTGTCCAACATGGTTCAGAGACTGGTGTACAGACGACGGCTGTCGTATAATACGAAAAGTAATAGGAGAAGAGTGTAAGTAGTGTATAGTGCTATTATAACCAGTGAAAATCTCACTATCCAAGTTTCTGCATTGTTGTGAAGTTAGAAATATTTGTTTGGAAAATGTCCATGATCATGGAATAAACAGCTATAGTATTTGAAAGCAAGACACTGAAATCAGGTTCACAGATTTAGTTTGCAGGATTGTAAATATCGATGCCATGTACGAATCAAATCAATAGTTGTGGAAAGGGGTTTTTCCACTTTCTGTTTCCAATATCAAAGTGATATTTCTCCAACTGTCTTGTGTTACCATGGTTACCAATGCACTTAAGTACTAGTCCAAAATAGTTGGAAACGTAGTGCTCATTAGCCATGCTCGATTAGTATACCATGATCTTTAGAAACCCTTTCCTGTAAAGTTGCAATGTTATACAACAGGATTTTACTGTAGCGCAGCGCGTAACTCTGAAGAACATACCAATTCCACATGCTGTATACTGCATTTACAGTTGCTCGAAAGTCACAAATACCAATATGAGACTAACAGTTATGCGTATACAAATGCAAGTATAAAGCAAAATTCAGGGCTTCAGTGTACTAAGCTGCAAAGAATAGCCAAAACTTCCATTTAGCCAAACTCCAATAGTTTGCAAAGCTAGTTATAATCCCTATGTTAGTACTCATTCTTGCATGTGCGGTATCCTAAACTTGTCATTTTATGCTGTCATGCAACAATTTTGCTTTAAAAGAAAACCAAAATAAGTAAGGTGGACAAGTCACAAAATTCCTAAGTATGTATGTCTATTCCGCATGCTAATTCTAAGGTTTCTCAATCATTTTATTTACTTTTTACCATTTGCGTTTTGGCACCCAGTAGTAAAGAATGTTCAAAACCAGTAGGAACTTCCATGGAAAAGTGGTGATGCAAATATGTGCTATTACAGCTACAGCTCATTTCTGATCAGAGTACTTATCACTGTAAACAAAGTGTTCTATTATCTGCGCGAAAGTAGTTTGCAAACCCTGCCCCTAGGAGCTGGATGTTCTCACACCATGTGTTTAGTACATATCACCTACAGTTGAACATTATTTCATCCACAAAAAGATACCTCATATGAAAATCATTGCTCAAAATGCAACCTGAAGTAACAATTGATGTTGTAAGCATACTGATGTTAATCATAATCCTCAGGCAATCCTGTAACATCCAGATCCACCGAAGATGGCTCTGCTTTCATATTGGAATCAGTCTCCACATTTCCTGCACATTTTGTTACAGTTTTCACTGAAACGCCTGTAAACTCTCAATAGTATTTTTATAATTGCACACTGTAAGCGATGGTATTTTTGTAATAGTGAGCCCAACACATTTAACCATTACTTAATTGTACTACATTACTTGTATTACTTCATTACTACTTGCGCTTCATTGTATCATAGTCCATATTCATTTCCACCACTTATTAAGCTTCCCACTTTTATGTTTGAACAGTTGACGCACACCTTCCGCTGTCATTAGAACTCTTAGATACTAACAGACTGAATCACTAGATTTAATCTGAGCTTTAAGTATGTGTCCTAGCATATTATGAATAACTTTTCCTTATATTTCCTGTGCTTGCAAATTGTTTATTTAGGGCTCAGATAGCACTTCAGGGAATTCATTGTTGCATTTCTCTTATGCAAAAGAATGGCATTTATGCATACAGTTGTAATTTGCAAGCAAGATATTCTCAGCCTTAGCACATATAGCAAATGACATTAACATGACTATATTTTGTAATACCTTATGGGTTAGTGTGTACCATACCATTATCTTTATCAAAGAGTTCTTATAACTGCAACAAAATCTGCACACTTCTATACCTTTCCTATCTTAATATTTCAGATGCAATAAATTGATTAAGGAACTATTTAAATTTACAAAAGAGTATTTGCTTAGACTTGTGGCAGGCAGAAGCCAGAAGCACATGCTTTTGTTTACATCAGTGGGAGCTCATTTGAAATGGACAGTAAATAAAATCAAGTTGTCATACCAGGATTCAATCCATTTGGCTAACAGTGACTAAAGCTTGTGAAGGATTTGCATTAATAGATGCATTACTAATCCAGAGTTAATAGGAGATCCTTAGGGTGTACTCTAAAATCATATTTTGACTAAGCTTCACGGCCTAGGAGTGTAAATATCCTGGCTATTCTTTGCGGCTTGGACCCATCAATATTTTGCTATGCTTATTGTAAATTACAGTAAGCACAGTTTAGAGACATAATGGTGCCAGTGCAGACTGACTCAATATATGATAATTTGTTGGAAGTAATTTTATCGCACATGCATATAATAGATTCCATTAGATGTGCAGATGAAGTTTCATGTTGACACACTGATGATTTTACTACAAAAGGAAATATATTCCTATGGGTAAGACATGTATTTACAATCTACAAAATTTGTAATTTAGAAATAATTATTGCATTTGTCTGTTTCTTATAATTTTGGATTGAGCAGTTTAGCCATTTAATGGGGACTCCAGGGCCCTAATTCATCAATCTTGCAAGTTACAGATCACAAGCGCAAGTTCAAAATTGATAAACCACAGTTTTATGTTTTTGTTTCATAAAGAAAATGTTGGTGCTGTAAATTATTGTATTTGTGAAAAAGTGTTAACATGGAAGAAAAGATAATCAACACAGCCAATAATCAGCACCCTTGCCATATTGTAGTCTTTAAACATTATAGATATCTTCAGATTACCTCATATACAACCCATGTAACACAGTTCATTGTGATACTGTCCTCTGGACCCAATCCAATAAAAGGCAATCACCACTGATCATTGTGAATGTTCCGCCAAGTTGAGTTTTGCAAAAACTATGCAGTGCCATCCAGAAGAGTTTGTATTTTTTTCTGCACTCATTCTATGTTTCTGATAATATTCAAAGTATGTATCAGGTCCATGTACTATATGTGCATGTTTTCTTGAGCACTGGTTTTACGGTGTAGTGCAGGCAGAAGAGAGGGGGGGAGAGAGCTAACACACTTTTGTTTCTTCCGTGTGGTCAACCAAGAAAAACAATTCAGCAAAATTGCGTGTAAGGTAAACAAAGATGTGCACCGCAAGTGTGAGATGTATGGACAAACAGTAAATTGAACTCGATCTGATAATCTGTATGCTTATATACTTACAATAAATGAAACCCATAAACATAAAAAACAAATATTATGACCGCTATAAACAGTCACTCATTTGCTTTGTGATTCTTCAATGAAACCCATAAACATAGAAAACAAATATTATGACAGCTATAAACAGTCACTCATTCACTTTGTGAGTCTTCAATTTCTTATTCCAGTGCATAACTTTAATCGCAGGTGTCCTTTATCAATTGCATTTTCTATTACACCATCGTTTCTCCATTATTGCATTTCCAGCTCTTGGAAATCCGTTGTGGTTACAGAAGAGAATGCTTCTATAGCAAGTTTGTGCAGATTTTTGGCTGAGGTATCACCAATAACAATGTGTCCTCTGAAGATATTCTTTATTTTTGCTCTTGACTGCTAAAGTGCACTCAGATCGCAGTTATACAGAGGTGAACGAAATATAGTGTGTCTCCTTTTGAGAGCCATAACATCCACAACTTACATCTTAGCCACTAAATGTCAGAGTATACAGAACATTTCATGTTTCACAGTTGTCATCCATGTTTACGAAATTTACCAAATGAGAACTTTGAACCTGATGGCTCTAGAAAATGTGTGCACATAATACATATGCAATTTAAAAACTTCATCTTCCCTCATTAACAACTTCATCTGACAAGTTACGTTTGTCACACAAATGTTTTATGTTGTATATAATCTAACATTATGTATTCCTAAATCATTGCAGTGTAATTGTAATATGCAGTACTAATAATACTTGCATAACTTTTCCCACCTTTACAAGGAATAGTACTTTTGAAATGCATTTGTGATTTGTAAATGTAAGCTTTATCAAGTAGACCCCATGGAGTCATTAAATATAAGAAGAAATAAATGGGCTTCAGATAGTGCCTTCAGCATTGTTTGATATACAGAATTAAGTTTTAGGCCCCCAGGGGCCTACTGCAGTAGGTACGGGAATTGGCGATCCTCAATTGGGTGCCTCTGAGTGGTGAGAGGGCTAATTCCAAATGCCCAAACAAGGTCCACATCCATGTTTGACTCTAATCTAAGTTAAAGTAAATTAAACTAAAGACAGAAAAAAGCAGGGGCAGGACTGGAGCCTAGCCAGAGTTAAGTTACAGTATGAAGTTAGTGTCAGGCCAGAGGAGGGTCGGAACCTAGCCAGAGTTAAGTTAAAGAATGAAGTTAGAGTGAGGCCAGATCAAAGCCAGAGCAGGACCGAAGGTAGGCCTGAGCCTAGCCAGAGCCAAGTTAGAGTGAATTCAGAGAGAGGTTAGAGAGAAACCGGAGCAAAGCCAGAGGGGACCGAGGTGGTGGCCGAAGCCAAGCCAGAGTTAAGTTACAGAATGAAGTTAGTGTGAGGCCAGAACCTAGCAAGAGCCAAGCCAGAGCGGGACCATAGAGGTGACCAGAGCCTAGCCAGAGTGGAGCCAGAGCTAAGCCAAACTTAAGTTAAAGAATGTAGGTAGAGTGAGACCTGAACGAAGCCAGAGCAGGACCCGAGGGTAGGCCAGAGCCAAGTTAGAGTGAGGTTAGGGTGAAGCTGGAGAGAAGCCAGAACAAAGCCAAAGTGGAGCCAGAGCAGAGAAAGAGCAAAGCTAATGCAAAGCCAGAGCTAAGCAAAAACAAAGCCAAAGCATAGTTAAAGATAAGATAGTCAAAGGAAGGATAGTAAAGTGAAATACAATTTTTGAAAGGGCACTGATGACCATTGTGTTGAGCGCCCTTAAATACAAATCATTAGGTTTCAAGATATGAGGATGTAAAATTAGGGTTTTGGTAGCCGCAGTGAGTAAGAGTGCATGCTTGAGTGTTTAGGAAATTATTGTGAAGGATATTTCGTATGATTTGAGGTTAAAAATTTAACCAGACAAAATATCTTGAACATACCCCTTTGTTACCAAAAACAAAAAAATGAGCAGACTCTCATTTTATACTTTTCATACTACATACATTGTGTCCACGGCCAGTTTATGCACCTCTTTAGCTTCATCCTACTGAATCCTCTCATGATTATGATAATGAGAATGTTCACATTCATTATTGTTTTATGTTTTGTGCATATCCACTTTGCAAATCCTTTCTTTTTTCGCATGCTGTAATGTGCAAGAAATTGAGTCTCAGTTCTTAAATGTGCACAGATAGCCAAGCAGTTATAAGACAAGTATGTAGGAACTAGAATTAAAAAGGTTTGAATCCCAGACATCTTTTTTTTTTTTTTTTTTTTTTTTGTGTGTGTGTGTGTGTGTGTGTAGAAATACTAAATGTGTATTACATTGTAATATAACTTCCAATTGCTAAGGCACTTACGTTCACACATAAAATCTGAAACACTCTGCTCTGTTTTTCAACTAACTGAAATGTTTTATTCCTATACGTACAATAAAAAAAAAAAAGGAAATTAACTTAGTAGCAGGTGTGTAAATCCTCTGCTTCTATTACTACACAGGTAACAGATGAATGACCCCAAGTATTTGCACAACCAATATTAAGACAGTTTTTTAAAAACATTGTCCTCATAAATCTGCTGTTGCCATGATGAGAGTTACTACAGGACATGATTGCCTCAGAAAACATCTCCATAGAATTGGCATACTAACTTCTCCAAATTGTGTATTATGCTCTCAACATGTAGAAATGGACAGAAAACCTCTATTAAACAGTGCAACTGTACAAAATTATCAAGATATAACTTCTAAGAACTGGGAAGCTAGAAGGAGAATGTCTTTGTTGACTCCAGAGCATTAGCCACATTTAATATTTTTGTGTATTTACAAATAAATGGGTTTAAAATATTATTTATCTTCTGCAAGAAAAACATAAGGCATTGCTATTAAAGTAACAATAATAATAAAAAAAAATAAAAAAACATGCACATCAATGATTCAAACTCATGCTGGTCCACTTAGAAGATCTGCATCTTACCGCTTGGCTATCATTCATACAGTCAAGTCACAGCGCAACTCCCTATCGCATAGCTTTGAAATGAAGCCAGTGGGTATCAAAGTGTATATTAGAAAAATTAATTGTTCTTTCACTCTAGCCATGTGTAGTCCAAAATCTGGAAAGGTAGACTGAAAACTTCAATACCATAGCTGGGAATCAAAACATTGAACTTTTCATTGTGTCTGTACCGTTACAAAGCATATATTGTAAATGCAGCGTCAGCAAATGCTTCAGATCTTTTCCAAATAATACTTTGTTTCTGGCAGCTGCTCCTTTTTGGGGGGGGGGGGGGGGGTCAAAGGGTGTATATTTTAATAAGCATCATATCAGTTATTTATGAGAAAGTAAACATTATTAATATTTTTATATGCAAAGGATAATTTAGAGGAAGCAAAAGTTAAGAAAATAGCAGCATTATGTTGTGTATTTGTTTTTCAATATGTGATAGATGATTTTATGCATCTTTATCCATACAAAGTTCTGCTCTCTGTTATTCATTATTTGATCCTGCTTCCTCTTTTCAATCTATTTCACATTGTATAATCTTTCATGGGGTAACATGCTAGGCTCTGGTTCCTGAGATTGCAAGTTGAAACCTGGCAGAGGGCAAAATTAAGTGATGTTTCACATCCAGTACAGAATGGGTCACTGAGAACCACGGCAGTTATATAGCATCCATAAATACTTTTTTTTTTTTTCCCCTCCTGCACAATAAGTGGTAAAAAAGCCACATGTTGGAGAGTTCTTATCGCTTCAAGTGTAAGGTTTGACAACACTGAAGTGAAGTTGCATTTGATTTGCTGGAAACATTTTAAAAATAAACTTATTACAAAAAAGATTGCTGATGGAGTTTAACATACCATAATCGCTTTATTAATCATGGGTACATTATAAATGTTTATGGCTATTACATAAAATCTCAAATTGTAAAGTGTTGTGTATAACAATAGGAAAAGCCCATAGCATCATGTTATTTGCACCATAGCCCGTATCATCCTCAGTGATCTGGGGTTACTATGCTAGCAACTGTTTCCAGAGGTCACATGAAAAATCCTTAGCATGGCTTCTTTCAGAGGGAAGTAAAGTGACAGCCTATGTTGTAGATTTACAGCATTATACCTCTAGTACGATAAAGAGGCTTCTAAGCAAAATTATGCTGTTTTTCGTGCATAGTATAGGATGAGACACTGGTAATCAAAGCAGTTAATGAGCATTCATAAATAAACTCAATTACCATAACCCAAGATATTACGACATGCTGTATAAAAAAATAGTGTGATCTAAAGTAATAAATTTATTCTTTCTTATGCTTAGCGTACGTACACCAGGAGGCAAGTTAGTGTACCAGTACCTTAAGAAGCCAAGAAGAATACCAAGATGTGGTCAATGCAAGGACAAGTTAAGAGGTATTCAACCTGCTAGACCCATGGAGAGATCAAGAATGTGCAGACGAAAGAAGACTGTGAAGCGAGCATATGGTGGAGTCCTCTGTCACAAGTGTGTTAAAGAAAGGTAATCGAGTCCGTAAAAGCTAAAATATACATTAATTATGAACTTTTGAATAATAGTTAATCTGTTGCATTTATCAATCATTTTTAAAAAGCATCATTCATCTTGAGTGTATCAAATGAAAATGTTGTGCTTTTGTTTTTCGAAACAGCATTTTAGATTTCCTTAAAGCATGTACATTGACATGGAGCAGTGTATTCATTGTCCTTTATAGTGATCACTGTTGACTGAGTAACCACTGTTTTTTATTATAAGTAAAAGAATTATAGAAAAATATTACAATAAAATATAATTTGTTACAGACTTCATTTATCTTTTTAGGAAATAAATTCTTCTGCGGTTGCTCTAAACCACTGAGTTACTATGTAGAGCAACTTTAGAGCAACTGCACAGAGAGAGGGAGATATATGGTTCAAATACCGGCTGTGGCATTGAATTTTTCATTGAATAGTTCAGTGTGGCTGTACTCATCAAAACCTTAGCCTACACACAGTGTGAAAGAAATGATTTATTTCCTTCAGATTATTTACATTTAAGAAATCATGTGGAAAATGTGTTCCAATAGACTATATCACATATAGCTTGTGCAAAATATCTTCACATTCCTCCACTCCTAACTCTTCTAGTGCCTTGCTCCCCCACCACTCACTATTTCTCATATCTCCTTTCTTGTGCATACATGGTGGATCATTTAACTTGAGACAGTACAATATTTCCAAAACTAAGCTCTGTAGAAAGAAATGTCATGATATTATAGGGGAAAGTAAATGCCATTAGTCTTTTATTTGGAGGATGTTATGAGATGGTCATTTTAGGGTCAATTCAGTCTTTTTAAATGAAAACCTACCTTTATTTTGTTTTCTCACTCAACATAAAAAACTAATTAACTTTTGTATAAAGCACTTTGCAATTGTTCTTACACTAACGTAAATAATGACTGAAAATGCTGAACGGTCATGTATAAAGAGCACGATTGGTTGGACCATCATGGTTGGTCATTTGAGGGTCAAGTTATTTTACTTCCATGCTTCTGTAATAGTATCCAACACTATGTTCCATAAAGTAGAATCGGTAATATTATTGCTTTAAAAATCACATTTGTGTTTACCTACTATTGTATTAACGCTAGGGAACAAAAAAAAAATTTTTTTCATACATCTGAAACAAAATAGGCCAATGCTTATGTAAAGTGGCCTGCTAATTCAAAAAATGTGCTGTGTCATGTAACTTTTCTTTGTTTATATTCTTATTTTTTTATGAAAACTACTTTATATGGCCATGTGAGTGTTTTATTCAAATATTTCAAAAATTCTATTTTATGGAGTTCATTGCCATTATAATACAGTTTAATTTGTTTTGTCTTTTTTCCTAATGTTGAAAATGTTTTTTCTCTATTCACTGTCATTAAATTTAGTGAACACCATTTCGCAGGTTTTTCCAGTGATGTCTGTATATTGATCTCTGCATTTTTAATTTTATTTGATTTTTCTGATTACCAAAAAACCAGGTTGTCAGCATGTAGACTTACTTTCCAGCCTTCTTTTTCTAATATAGTTGGTAGGTCATTCACGTAAGTTAAATAAGATTGTTTTTAACTCGGCTCCTCGAGGTAATCTTGGGAAAAAGGTAGAAACAGCTACTTAGTGTAAACCCCTATTTAAGGCAACTTTTTTCCTTAATCTCCAAGAAAAGGTTTTACAAATGGGTGTTACTATTTAGCAAGCAGAGATGAAGCTGCAGAAACATACTGAATATTTTGTTCTAGTCTTGATGAAATTTTGGTGCAGTATTTAAACCTATAGTATCTATATCGAGTTAATGCAGTTTTTATAGGCAAGTTACCAATAAGAATTAATGTCGTGTTTCAGGATTGTGAGGGCTTTTCTGATTGAAGAACAGAAGATTGTGGTGAAGGTGTTGAAAGCACAACAAGCTTCACAAAAGTCAAAGAAAGGTGATAAATAAGTTAAGACTCATTTGTAATGTTCGCATTAAATAAACACGGTTAAAATAAATCTTTTGTTTCCTTTAACCTTGTCCAAGTTTCTATAATCCTGAAAAGTTACTTTTCCAGCAAATAATTAGTGATGTTTGTGGCAGCATTTGTGGAAGTGTTCATCTCTTTAATGTGTCATGGGCTTTTGACATCACTAGGATCCTAGATAAATCTTGAAAAATCAGTGTATGCATAAGAAGTAAAAGTACTTGTTCTGTTGCCTTGTGAAGTTACAACTATTTAGCATAGTTCAGCTATAGAACTAGACTTGATAAACATTATGAACCTGCTACATTAACATGTTTGTATAGCTGTGAGAAACAAACTGAAGCTTAACTGGACTTATATAGCACATTTGATAGCCATCTGCTTGTAACCCTTTCACCGATATGGACGTCATATGACGTCCAAGTTAAAAGGCCCCAAACCGATATGGACGTGTATAGACGTCCTGCGCATACATGCATTTAATGCGTATTTAATTATAATTCTTTTAAACCTTATGTTTTACGGTAAATTTAAATAAATTCTATAAGAAGTAAAAGCTTACCTTTAAAAGTTTTTTCTTGAATGGTACACCTCAAAACATGGATAAACACACAAGGGCACATCTCCACATTTACGGCAAATCGTACTAGTTTCCTTTCGGACACCTTTCTTGCGGCACACCAAACATTTTCTGAAGGGACGCGACTTTTTTGCTGTGGGTGGTATCCTTTTAGGAAAATGTTTTCCTTCAAGTCTGAGGGGTGCTGGGGTGATGGATTTTTTACCCCCAGTATGGAGAGGTCTCTGAATTTTATACTGCTCAATTAGGCTGCGAGCTATTGATATGCGAAAGTCCAGGTACGTCATTGTCTTCCGTGGGTTTAGAGCTCTCCAAATTACTAAACAATTGTATATGGTTATATCTAGCTGGTGTAAAAATACTTTTTTATACCATTTGATTGTTTTTCGCAAAGAGGGATATGCGTGTAATACCTGATCTACTAGATCCACTCCACCCATATGCATATTATATTCCTGGATAATATCGGGCTTGAAAATTGACATTTTGTTACGAGCATCAATTTTTCCAGTGTCAATCATCAAAATTTTAGAGCTGCAATTGGATAATGCTGTAACAACCCTCCTGTCTTGCCAAGCAACATAGGTCAAGGGTGGCAGCTGATGCACCTGCATTTCTCCTCTTCTTAGAGCCTTCGTATTCACATCTTTTGGCAAACCAATACGATTTGAACGTACTGTTCCAATTGCATTTGTTTTTCTTTTGTGTAAGGCCATGAATAATTTAGGGGAACTGTACCAATTATCTAAATATACAGTCCTACCCTGATCAAGTACAGATTCCATCAGGTGCATTACTATGGAACCAGATAACCCCAAATCTTTGTCTCCGGTGTTATCAGTCCCTTGGCCAGTGTATATGCAGCTATCGTAAAGATATCCTGTTTTACTTTCACATACATCAAAACTCTTTATGCCAAATCTGGCCCTCTTTGTTTTGATGTATTGTTTCCAACCTAAACGGCCCTTCCAAAGCATCAAGCTTTCATCAACAGTGATCTTTTCACTAGGCACATAATTTTCTTTGAATTTTGAAATAATGTAATCAAAAACTGGTCTGATTTTGGATAGTTTATCATTCACATTTTCTGTGCAGGTGAAATGAAGGAAGCGCAAAATGGAAGTAAACCTGTTATTTGACATGCATTTCCCAAAAAATGGGGTAGCTAGCATGTCGTCTGTAGACCAGTACATGTCTAGCGTAGGTTTACGAATAACACCCATGAGCATAATTAGACCAAGTAGTCTGTAAATCTCATTCATTGTTACTTCTGTCCACTTCTGCAATCTACTCTTAGGTCCTAAATTGCCTTTAGAAATCAGGTCTTCCTTCACCCTACTCGCATATACATTTGTTTCCGAAACAATGAGAGACAGTAAGTCAGTAGTAAAAAATTTTGTGAAAATGTCAATTGGTTGGCTGTCAGAAGTTAGTTGAGTATGCGGTTGTACACCAGAGGTTGTGCTCGTGAACGTATGTCTATTAGTGTTAGAGTTATTTTGACACCTCCATAATGTTGATTCTTCACGAACACCTGTCGGAAATGAGTCATTTTCCTCCTCACTGCTACCTATATCCTCAACACCCCCCTCAAAATCTGAAAACTCGCCATCAATGTCCAAATCACTGTCTAACAGCAAAAAGTCTTCCACATTTTCTGATGTAATATCAGAAGCCCGCACTCGTCCTACACTAGCTAATTGATTTGCAACATTACTAGTTGAAGCCATGATTAGCACTGAGAAAACTATTTCAACTGTGATTTAGCTAAAGAAATTGCTTGGAACTCTGATGCAATCTAAATTACAATGTCAACTGAGCGAAGAAAGAAGTTACGTCAGCTAACATAAACTTCCGTTGTGCAATTAGAGGGATGCTGACGGAGTTTCCTTCCAGGGTGTATAACGCAATATAAACAGTTATTATTACGTGTTAGCATGAACTGAAACCTAGAAACCTTGAACCCAACACTTCGTTTATTCAGCTGATATACACATATAGCTTGTAAAACAAAAGTACTCAGAATTAGGCGCGTTCGACGCAAAGAATGGCTTTCTTTACGTGATACAAATTAATGAAATTTCATCGCTTTATTAATATAGTCTCTATTTTAATGATACCGCAGATGCATACAGCTTTTAATGGGCTTTTAACCAGTTTTTGTTTCCCTGAAATAACTTAGAAAATACGGAAGATACGAATATTTATTTATGAAGACTTTTTGCAGCATTTAACAATTTAAATGTCTTGTTCTGTTTATTGGGTATCCGTTCCCGGCCGTGCAGGGTTTAAATGGCCATCGGCGAAGCGGTTAATTAGCTTATCCTGTTTCTTTTCTTCAAGGTTCACATTGTTCTTCACACATATGCAGTGCTCTACTTGGAAACACTGTATAATCTGAAGTTAAACAATGTTCTTTATGCATGTTTTCAATGTGGCATATACCAAAGAGTATATATAGTTCATATTGCCAGAATTAATGGTTCAGTGCTGAATTGTTTAAAATGAAAATTGATAAATTCAAAAGAAAGCAGAGATGCAGACAAGTAACTACACAAAATATAATATAAAAATTATTTGTGGTTGGTTTATTGACACTCGTCACTTTTTCATATATTTATGAGAGACTAGTTTCAAAGGCCCTGGCCTCTCATAAATATATGAAAAAGTAAGTGACGAGTGTCAATAAACCAACCACAAATAATTTTTATATTAATTTTGACGTCACTGTTACTAAATTCCTCCAAACACACATACACAAAATATAATTGTTTGTAACAGCACTTCACTTATCTTTTAAGGAAATTGATGAAAATTTTAAAGAATTGTGTTGAAACCAGTTTGTTTACATCAGTCACTTCCGCTTCCATTAACAGGTCGATAGACGTCACGATATTTCTGTCTATTACCAATCCCTAAAAATAAAACAAACCTAAAGGTAGAATCTATTTAAGTTAATTGGTGGAATTAAATTTAAAGGGAGTCGATTAATGACTAAGTGTCATTAATCTACTTGCTTTAAATTTAATTTATCATAACACTGTTTTCAACACTTCCAAGAAAAGAATTGTAATTGGTGGAAATTAATCTTTCTTCACACTAGCCATATATAGGCTAAGGTTTTGGGTAGAGAGTCAACCTGAAAAGTTCAATGCCATGGCCAGGATTTGAAACACGGATCTCTTGGTGTCTGTGCAGTTGCTCTTACCCATTGAGCTACCATGGCCAACGTGCTGTCCTGATATAAAATTCTCCAATTGACCCATATATTTTCCCGGTAAACCACTAGGGGCTCTCATATTCTAGACAGACCGCCTGTGTCGACTTACTGTTGTAAATACTTAAATCCCAGGCTTCACAATTAAACTCTTTATTATTTAAGTTAACTGGTGAAAATTAATCATTTCTTCACACTAGCCCTATATAGGCTAAGGTTTTGGATAGAGTCAACCTGAAAAATTCACTGCCATGGCTGGAATTTCAACCACGGATCTCCTCTAGGAGATGGTGTATAAAGTCTTTATTAAAACCATTAATTAAAGCTGTAATCTGGGTAAATTGCAAAGGCTGTGACAACTTTTGCATTGGCAAAACCAAAAAGGAATTTGAAATTACGCTTAATGAGAATTTTAGGAACATCAGGAATAGACAAATCAGCAGTATCGTTCCAGTTTTGGAATGAGAATCACGAAAATAGAACAAAAAATGCATTTACTGAAAAGTGTTCAAGGTCCAACTTTGTTAACCATGTGGGAAAAGATATTCAAAAAGATATGTGAAAGAAAACTTCAATTTTGACACCTCTAATGAGAACCCAAATTTAAAGTTCATCAGAGCTCAAAGTGTGATGACTCAAACCAAAGGAGTTCAATCAATCATAATTCAACAGTCAACATTAGCTGAGGAAGGTCCCAATGGAACACGTTCTAGGTAAACACTAGCAATATAAGGAGTACTAATTCAGTTTAAAATTTCTATGCCTACAAAACTGCTTCTTTATAAGCAGGTGCTCCAACCAGCCATCACATATGACAGTGAAGTATGGGGAATAGCAGCCATGTCTCACCTACACTGCCTTGAAATTCAACAATCCCGATTCCTCCACATCGCCACAGACTCCCCTTGGTACATCCCCAATCTAGTTAACCAATAAGACCTACATATCCCCACAATAACAGACTACATCCATACCCCTTCATGTTTCTTTTATCAAAACCTCTCCCACAACTTCAACTCCCTCATCCACGGTCTAGGTGAGTACTACAAATGCCCAAGGCTGCTTCTAGGCATGTAAAGGCGATTCCTCTTCGAGACTTTGAAGTGAGCACATCGTCTCCTCTACGAGAGTAACCAGCCGTCCAGAGCTTCAGAGCAAGTGAATTGCCACCATCGGGAGGGACCTTAGGGAAGCTCCCGGCAATTCGCTAAATCTCCAGCAGAAAGCAGCAGCGTGCGAGTGGCAACCTCAGAGAAAACAGCGGTCAGCTCCTCTTCAGCCAGGCGAGGTACACGGCCTAAGCCAACGCCGTAGAAGGCAGTTTATAAGGCGCCCTTGGGTCCGGCCCTCTGTACCTCACGCTTTTTAGCAAACCTGTGCTGACTGGTAAGTATACAGTCAAGGTTAGCTGTGCACTGCACTTCGGTGCAGGCCAAAAATGCCCAAAACAGGTGACATCCCAAACCCATCCACACCAACCAGTCTTCCAGAAATGGAAGCACTCCCCAGTACTAGCACTGGAATCACCCACCCTGCTGTCAGTACTAGCACTGGAATCACCCACCCTGCTGTCAGGGCTCCAACCCTGACTGCAGGAAGTAAACGGCCACGCCGAAAGCCAGGAGAGGGCATAAAGGGCAAGGCCAAAAGGTTAGCTGTTGCCAAACAGCTATCTGACAAGGGCCCTTCCCGCGAAATATCACAGCGGGTAGACAAAATTTCAGACAACTCCTCCTCTGACGAGTATCTCACCGACGGAACTGCGGTTCCAGGGAATTCATCCTCCAGGATGGATGTCTCCGATGGGGAACACAGCTCATCGCACATCTCTACAGATGTCGATGAGGCTGAGTTTTACATCGTGACCAACCGGTGAAGGGAGAGAAGAGCCCCTCACCTGGAGACAACTGGTACGTCCAGTAGTTCTGGGCCACCCAGGAGGCACATTCCTCCTGTGATCGTGGATGACTTCCGGGGCTTGGTAGGCTTCCTAAAGGAGGTCATGCCAACCCTGTTGGTGTCATGCAGGGTCACCAGGAGGAAGAGCCGGAATGTCTTCCAGGCGAGTAACATTGAAGACTAACAGCTTATCCTAAGGGCACTAGACAGGGAGTCCATCCCTTACTTCACCTTCGGCCTAGACAAGAGCCGTGACATTAAGAGGGTCATCAGAGGCCTACCAGTGGACACACCGGTGGGTGACATCGACGACCTTAACCGCCAGGGCATCCAGCCCCGCCTGGTCAGGCAGATGACCAAACCAGCTCCACAGGGTTAGCCCGGTCCTGACCCAATCCCACTTTTCCTTGTGATAGTGGAACAGGCCAACGATCCGGAGGGGAAGCTAGATGGTGTCACAACCATTTGCTACCTCCGAGTAAGGATTGAGCCAGTGAGGAGCTCTGGCGGTCCCCCTCAATGCCATCGCTGTCTGGGATTCAACCGCTCCAGCCAGTTCTGCAAGAGGACACCCCGCTACTTGAAGTGTAGCGGAGCCCACGACAAGGAAGTTTGTCCAAGGTCACCTACAGATGTGCCCACTTGTGCTAACTTCAGGGGTGCACATGTGGCTTGCTACGGCGGCTGTCCTGCCAGAAAAGCAGTTATAGCAGCAAATAAGCCCCCAGTGAAACAGCAGCAACAGCAGAGGACCTCACCAACAGGGGCGGACCCAAGACCGGTCCCCTCAACCAGCTCCAGCGTGCCCACGACTTGGCGGGATGCCGATAGGCCCAGATCCTACGCTCAAGTAGCACAAGGAGCCTCTGATGGACCTAAAATGTCACGGGAGAAACACAGCCACGCAGACAAAAGCGGGCCCCAGCCCCAAAAAGTACCGCCACCAATAGCAGGAATGGAGGGAGGCTTCCTCGGGAGCCCCAAAATCCTGCTGAACAGGAGAAGCATGGAGAACCCATGCTTCCTAGACAGCTCAAGGACGAGAGGGCGGGAGGAAGACCTGCACCCATTGGTTCCAGAACACCCTCTCCTTGCAACCATGTCAACCACCAAGACACCACTCCCCTAACAGCTACACTCGATCTCACGGATGTGTTCAATTGGCTGCAGCAGCTGTTGCAGACTCGGACAAAAGATCTGTGCGCTTGTGAAGTTCTTCACTGCTACTGATCCGGCCAGCAAGATGCTGGTGGCAATGGAGGTGATGGCCCTCCTGACCGCAGGCACGCAACAGCTCTGAGATGGCGCATCAAACTAGGTCATGTACCTCGTTTCGATTCGCATTTTGGAATGCGTGCAGCCTAGCAGGTCAGGGGAGCGAGCTGCTTCACTTTGCCCGAGACAATGCCCTAGACGTCATCCTAGTCAGCGAAACGCATCTCCGACCAGACTCCCGATTCCGTGTCCCGGGCTACATCTGCCATCGTACGGATCGTCAGGGATGCCCAGGGGGGCGGAACTGCGATCTTTGTGGTCCATCAGCCCATTCAGCTCCCACCTCTACAAACCCTAGAGGCCACGGCCATCTATATGGACCTTGGCGGATTAGAGGTCTTGGTAGTCTCTGTGTACCATCCACCAAACCGGCAATTCATACCAAATGACTATCTATCCATCCTAGCCCTATATCCCTGTGCTATCATGGCCGGCGATTTTAATGCTAAACATCAACGTTGGCATTGCGGTCGTCGGGCGGATGCAAGAGGCAATGAAATTATTCGCCTTATAGATGCAGACCCTCAACTTAAAGTACAGGGTCCCTGGCAACCCACTCATTACCCGCGAGGAGGAGGACTGCCCTCAGTCATACACTTCGCAATCACAAAACATCTACCATTCCATCTCACACTCACATCATTAAATGCATTACATTCAGATCACAATCCAGTGTTGACAGAGAACAGCACCAAGGTTGCCAGTCACGACATCTCGCTTCAAACGCGAGAGGTTGACTGGGAAGGCTTCAGGAATAGCCTCCACACTTCCATCCCGCCAAATCCCAGAATCACAAATATCCCCACCCTGGAGAACGCCATCTCATCCTTCACTTCCATCGTGAAGCGGACTGCCTATAACCTGACAGTTCATGCCCCGGCTCCTCTCCATCCCGATGTCCTCCCTTTGGACATCCTCCTTCTAATCCGGCGATCCTGGGCAGCACGGAGATTATACCAACGTCACCGCACGCCACATAATCGAGCGCTCCTAAGACGTTTACGTCGAGAGGTCAGTGCCCGTCTGTGCGAGCACAAGGTGCAAGCGTGGGAGGACAAAATGGACAGGTTGGCAACGTGTGGAGGATAGCCAAAGCCCTCAGAAATCACAGATACACCTCTCCCATTCACGGCACCCAGGGCCTGGCCTATGAACCCCAAGCCAAAGCCAACGCTTTCACTGACTATCTTGAGTGCACTATGTGTCCGAGAGATGACCCCCAGGATGACAACTTTTCCGAATGCGTTTGTCGGGAGGTGCGTCGTTTCCTACGTCACCCTCCTGAGGATGCGGAGAGACTCCCTACCATCCGACCTAGCGAAGCCCAAGGCGCACTCCAGCGTCTCAAACCAAAGAAGAAGGCGGGGCTGGACGGGCTGACTCCCCTAATGCTCCGCCATCCCCTAATGCTCCCTTCAATGCGGTTCTCTTCTAGGATTTTCAATATGTGCCACACCCTTGGGTACTTTCCACGAGAGTGGAGAGAGGCCCGGGTGATTTGCATATTGAAACCTTTGAAGAATCTGTTACACCCTTCCAGCTACCGATCCATTAGCCTCCTTTCCACCCTCTCGAAAGTTCTCGAGAGGCTAATTCTCGCCCGCTTGTCCCCAATATTGGTAGACATTCAAGCCATTCCTGACCACCAGTTTGATTTTCGTCCTGGACACTCGACAGTTCAGCAGTTGCGTGTGGTGGAGACCACCGCCCTGGGCTTCCAGAAAGGCTCCTTCACGGTCGCGGTTTCACTGGATGTCGAGAAGGCCTACTCTACGACATCGCATGCGGGACTCCTATACAAAATGATCCATCTGGGGCTTCCAACACAAATGATCAACATCCTACACAGCTTCTTGCGACATCGCTCATTTAAAGTCTCAGTCGCGGGGAAAACATCAACACTAAGGCCAGTGAGAGGCGGAGTCCCCGAAGGCTCTGTGCTATCCCCCACCCTCTTCAACGTCTTTATGGCAGATTTCCCCACAGAACCACGAGTCGTAATGGCACAATACGTTGACGGCGTGTTTCTGTTCTGCAAGGACAAACACATCCTCAGAGCCTTCAACTCCATTCAGAGACATCTCCGCCTAACACAACAGTGGTGCTGGCATTGGCGGATGTCCGTAAATCCGGACAAAAGCCACGCCATACTTTTTACAAAGCGCCACACCCCCGCAGACTGCCCCAATTTCAGCTACCGAGATCAAAGGATAGAGTGGTCTAACTCTGTCCAATACCTAGGAGTAAACTTGGACAGGGGTCTAACTTTTCGCCAACACATCAGGGACCTTTCGGCGAAGGTACAGGGAGCAATTGCTTCCCTGTACCCAATGCTGGGGTCGACCTCGATGCCAGTCCGCATGAAGTTGTATCTCTTCCGAGCGCTGGTAATCCCGGTGATGCTATATGCCTGCGAGATCTGGGGCATGGCAGCAGACAGCTGGATAGCATGGCTTCAATGTGCACAGAATAGAGGACTACGGTCTATCTATTCTGTGGGACATTATTTCCCTACCAGGTTGCTCCAAGAAGCATCGGGTCTTCCATACGTGGAGGATGAAATTAGGTGCCGGGCTTCAAAATTATACTCAAGTTTACCATCACACAGAAGCGCCCTTGTCAGATCATTGGGAGATTATGACCCCAGTAGACGCCGATCTAGACTGCATCGGGTCCCCCGCATGGCATGCGGGCACCCTAGATAACCCAGGAGCTAATCCTGTCAGCAGCTAAAGCTGAGGTCCTCATAATTCTTCCAAGCTGTTTGGCATCTAAATTTCTCCCCAACTAAAATTAAAACAAAAACAAAAATTGGGTGCTAAGTACTGCATCCTCCCCTTCAACCCGAAGGTACTTTGGTAACCTCTAAATTAACTCCCAATCAAAAAACCTACATCACCTTCATCCTACATAATTCAATACTAATCCTACCTGCGGTAAAACCCTTAATGGGTGGGCACGCAGCAAAAACCTCCTGGCTGTATACAGCCAGCCAGCACGAGCGAGCGAGGCATGTAAAATTACACATATTGGTCATGCGCCAAATCTTGTAGACACACAGCATCGACTATACATGTGGCCTAGCTTTTAAGACACACCATACTTTTAACAAAGCGCTACACCCTGCAGACTGCCCCAATTTCTGCTAACAAGGCTAAAGGATTGAGTGGACAAATTTCATCCAGTACCTGGGAGTTTTCGCCACCACATCAGGGATCTCTCGGCACGGATGCAGGGGACCTATCACCAGCATCAACAGATCACAAATGCTAGAAAGAGGTACAATTTCAAGCCAACCGGCATCGAAACCAAGTCCAGGGAGGTGCTTTTTTGTTATTCTATGTTGGAAACTTTTCATTGTGGACATTTGTAACCTGAAAGTCACAACATGGATGCCATGTAAGGTCTTGTTTGCTTATTTAGTTCATAAAGTGGCTGTATGTACTGCTTTAGCTTCCCATCCAATAAATGGATATGAGTCAGATGACTCGGTTATTGCCTGTCAGCATTGAAGAAAAGGAGATTCTAGCTACTAGTGCCAACACAGTCGATTTCATATTATCCGACTAGTGTGAAGCAGTCAAAAGCTACATTGAATTACACGAAGCATTTCTACCATGTGATTTGAGAGCTGTACTCATAGACTCATAAAAATTGCTTAATACATGCAGCAGTCGTATGACCTTAGTATACATAGATAAATATGCACGCTGCATTGTCACATTGTGAGTGGCATAATCGAGTCACACCTTAGAACCTCAGAGCTTAAGTTACAATTTCTCTTTGTGGTTAATGTTTCATGTGTTGCAAGAATGATTTGG
Source organism: Mantis religiosa (assembly GCA_030765055.1). Classification (NCBI taxonomy): domain Eukaryota; kingdom Metazoa; phylum Arthropoda; class Insecta; order Mantodea; family Mantidae; genus Mantis; species Mantis religiosa. Next base: position 63,795,908 of record CM060958.1, on the reverse strand, counting down.
TTGTCGTAATTCACATATTTTACGAATGTGGTACGGAACATTTTTCATGGAAGAAACTCAAGTTGGGAGCTCAAATTGAGATTTGAGTCAGAATATTACGATAGATTTGGGCCATTATTGAACTTTGAAGTTATGTTTGAAGACCAGAATGCAAAAAACAAAGCTTTGTTATACAGGTGTAACAAAAAGGTATGTCAAAACTTTGGGAAAACATGTCTTGCACATAGAGGATAAAAGTGTTATATGCATATAGGTCCGGAAATTCTTTATTTCCATGGTAGAGCACCTTTTCTACAATTTTGCTTACATGAGAGGTGTAATATGTGTCCTGTGGCAATAGCACAACAGAACAGTAGTTAAATAGTACAGCAGTAAATATTTGCTATTACAAGGGCTGATCAACAAAGACTTTTCTCCTGTAGCTTCCATGATAGTTTCGTATCTGTAACATAAATATTTGAAAAGAGCGGGTTTATTTGTATAATGTCGGTAGGCAGCAGCACTCTCATATTGATAGGTTGGTAGTAATGTTCTATTTTGTAGGCCCTACGTGCATTTTGCATACCAATGTAGGTGATGCGAGAGGAGCAGTTCAGCGCAATCAAATTCTGTTTTTGTTTAAACCATACAGCCATCGAAACTTTGAAAAGCTGAAGCAAGGGTACAGTGAAGATGCACTACCTCGTGCAACAGTGTTTAGGTGGTTTGAGGCCGACTTGTCAGTGTTAAGCAAGGTGGGCCTGGTGTTTCAGCTTCTGCTGTGACAAGTCAACATCAACATAGCTGCTGTGATTGTCCAAGAGGGTCGGCATATATCATTACGTAACCTCAGTGAAGTGTTGAGAATTTTATATGGCAGTGTGTTTATAATTATGCACTACCATCTCCATATGTCCCCAATTTGTGCTCATTGGGTGATACGTCTGTTGACTCCCAAACAAAAGGCTTTGTGAATCTGGAGACAAGCCGTGAGGTACTGCGTCTCTTTGCTGATGGAGGGGATGCATTTTTTTAAATTGATTATCACCGGTGATGAGTCATTGCTGCATCATTATGATCCTGAAGGAAAGCAAGCCAGCTCAGTGTGGAAATAACCAGGTTCTTCAACACCATCAGCAGCATACTACACATCAGTATTGGCTACACTGAGGAAGCACATTGCACAGAAAGGACTAGAGCTTTCTCGGACTGGGTGGCAACTTCATCATGACACTGCACGACCTCACATCGCAAATCAAGTCATGCAGTTTCTGGCTCAATTCAACATTATCTGTGTACCACATCCACCTTATAGCTCTGATCTTGCACTCTTGTGACTTTTTTTATTCCCATCACTAAAGGCACAGCTTAGGGGTATTCTATTTGAGGACTAAAGCAATGCTCAAGAAAAGTGAGGCGATTCTCAAGGACCTGACAAAGAATGGTCTGCAGTACGTGTTCAAGGACTGGCAGAGACGCTATAAAAAGTGCATTGAAGTAGGAGGGGACTACTTTAAAAAAGATCATGTAAACATTGAATTGCAGTAATAAACATCTGCAAAAAAAATCAGTCTCATTCTTTGTTGATTAGCCCTCGTACATCTGGTTAAATTGGGTGGAGATGGTGCATTTCATCATTGTCATTGTGCTACAGTACAATACGTAGTCTGGTATCAGTTCATGCATGATGGAGTTCCCCCTCATTTCAGGCTATTTGTTCGTCGATCTATGAATAGCAGGTTCCTTGCTATATGGAAAGGAAGAGGCGGACCAATTCCGTGGCCTCCACGCTCATCTTACTTAAATCCACTAAAGTTTTATTTGTGGGGACATTTGAAATCTCTTGCTTATACAACTCCAGTTCCAAATGCCAGACTCTTTGAGCTCATAGTGTGGAAGTCTAGCAGACAATACAAAATTCTCTAGGCCTAATTCAGCGCATTAAGGAGTTAGGGTTAGTAAAGGTGCTCTAAAAAAGAAATTCAGGACTTATGTTCATCTAAGATTTTTTATTCTGTATCGGCAAGAAATTTTTTCTCAAATTTTTGGACGTACCTTTTTGTTAAATCTTGTATAAATACAATATATTTTATAAGCTCTGCCCCTGTCATCTGGTGGCCCTATTGATTAAGGTTGCTGGTTCAAATCCAGCTCGGACCAATGGGTTTTAAGTCTTTTTTAAAGCGACAGCCCACGTCAATAGATCTGCTGTCCCTCAAAGAATGTATTTTTACGCACCATAAACCCACGACGCGGGACCACTGACTCAACATCTCTTTCGAAGGAAGCCAAGATAAGGATTTTTATGGAAAACTTCATTGCCCTTCGCTGGGTTTGAACCCACGACTTGGGAACCAAAGAGTAGCAGTTACCTTAAGACTACAGGGGACGATTTAAACAAAGAACAATAAAGCCCTGCCTCCTCTGACATTCTTTAAGTGAATGTTAAGACAAAGTGGAATACAATACATTTCAGGACATGGATGTACAAGACATACTTTAAAAAGATAGGAAAGGCAGATGAAACCATGTGCACAACCTGCATGGAAGATACTCCGGAACATACTTTATTTGAATGTATAAAATATACACAACAGCTAGAAGAAGAGAGGAAAGAATTAGCAGGAAAATGTATATGGAACATCATTAGGAAGAGGGAAGATTTTAAAATACTAGAATTGGCAGCGGAGAAGGTCTCAACAATAGTAATGCATGAATATAATCAACAAAGACAGCAGCAACGACGAGTAAGAGACAATATTCAACATAGACATCATGAACCACCTTCCACACCAAGAAGATCTGAACGACTTTGAGGACAGAATATGGATACCTAGCTTCAACAACCAAAGGAAGAAGAGGAACTTCGCCTAGTCGAAGGACTAACAGAAGAGGACAATCTTGTATTCAACAGAAGGATTTGAAGCGACAGAAGAAGACATCAACACAAGAACAAAAGGATAAATGGATTTATTAGGGATAGGAAGGTAGAAGTAGTTTAGATTGTGAAAATTGTAAGCTACAATTGGAGCAATTAGACTAGTTAGGTTAGATTAGATAGGTTAGTGTAGGTTAGCTTTTCTGCAAAATGTTTGTAAATATCAATATAATTATTATGTTTGAGTAAATATAAAATTGTAATATTGTGTCTTGGTATAGCATCTAGGGGCCAAGACATAAGAAATGCAGAATAACAAATAAAATTCTGTAAGTTGTTTTTTTTTTTTTTTTTTTTTTTTTTTTTTTTTTTTTTTGTGTAATTTTACGTCCTACAACGTCGTCATATCGGACGATGAATGGAATGGATCAAATGGTGCTCAAACGATCCCAGGGTCCATAGAGCTTACAGTTACCCGACATTCGTTTAGGATAAGGGAAAACCCCGGAAAAAGCCTTATACAGGTAACTCACCCTGACCGAGATTCGAACTCGGGACCTCTTGAACGTGAGGCAGACACGCTACCACCACGCTACCGAGGCGGGCTCTGTAAGTTAAGATACTATCTCGAAATAAAGGTGAATATTATGGATACTATCCCCAACATAAAAAAACACACTATTACGGATACTTTTGTTACTGAAAAGTAGGTATTAATCTCTGCAAAGGGTCGAATTACCCCTACCATAGTCAATATAGCAGGTCAAGCAGGAGAAGAAATTTAAAATTTGCGAGACAAAAACACCTTATTCTTCAGAAACAGCTACTCTAGTACAGTGTCAAAGACATTATGATCTCTTTGACTATCGATTACTTCATAGATGGCATAGTCCGAAGTTCAATTTTTCTTTAGTCACCTATCTGAAAAACACCTATCTTGGAGTCCTCAAGCAAACAGTTGATTTGTGGGAATATTAATTACATAACATCAAGTATTAACGCTTTATAGAAATAAAATATCTTGTGGCAAGCGTGCCTTCAGTCTTGGTGCATCATCTAGGCTGCGTCTCAGTTGAAAGAATAAAGCACCTGATACATAAAGAAGGTGGGCAAAGAATCTTTTTGTAGTTGTAAAGATGTACTCATTTATGTTGACAATGCCCAATTCTCTGTGTAGCCGTGCATTCCGGATGTATCACGGGGCGTTCACAGACAATCGCAGGATCTTGTTTTGAAACATCTGGAGCGGTGAATGAGTAGGTGAAGCACATCCCCATACAGGACTGGCATACAGAAGTGGTAGAATAATCTTGTACAGTAACAGCGTACACTCAACTCGTAAGCTTCTCGAATTTTTTACGTATGAAACTTTCGTCGCCTGAATCACCATTTTTACATAGAATTTACCATTTGTTATTTTTGCATCGCCATTGCGATTCTTCGCTATTCAAAGCCTCCAATATCATCTTACACCTGGTAAAAACATGGATTTTAAATGTTTTGTATAATAATTTGTAATATTTTTATTAATTATAGTCTTTATTCACAGGTAACGGATAAAACTACGTACGGCACTAAAGAGGTTTAATGTTTATCATGCTCTTGAAATTTAAGCCCTCGGTGCTAACGCCTCGGGCGTAATTTTTTTTTTTTTTTTTTTTTTTTTTTTTTTTTTTTTTTTTTTTTTTTTTTTACTCGCTAATAAACATCGACTTGCCTCGCAATTCCCATAAATAACTATCATTGCAGTGCAAACTTTCTACTTCAGTTCTATATCGCTGTCGAAAGAAATGTGAAAAGAGGCCTTTAGGACTGATAATTAAAACATTATTAAATGCGGACATAATTAAAACATTAAATTCTACTGAGCCGCATCATTCCTAGCCGTACGATATGAAATCACATGGTTAAATGGTACCTTAACTTCAAGTTTCACAGTAAGGATTTTGTTGCGTTTATGTTGAAGGGATCAATCGTCTTGGCGTGTCTTCAATGTCTCTCCACCGTATAACCAGCGTCGTTGTGCATGGGCGTGCTGTTGGGAGTACAGGCTGCAGATTGAACTCTCCCAATTTCTTATCTCGAGGCTTAGCCGTACATAAATTTAAAGAATTACTTTCGATCCATAGCCTAGAATGCTGTACCTATATCAGAAAGGTACGCTTTGTGGCAACAAAATGTATTATTATTGCGTTTAAAATAAATGAGTAGTGACGTTTTAAAACGTAGTAAAGCCCACTCATATATGAAAATATAGTTTGGAGCAGGGCTGGCTCAAATGTGTAGTGTTTAAAGCCCGCTTTTACTACATACGGCACCGCAGGCGGTGACACTGATGATACATGAGATGAAGATGGAGCACCGGTGGAATGAGATGGCGGGGGAAACTGGAGGTCCCGGAGAAAACCCGCCCCAGCGCCGTGTTGTCCAGCACAAATCTCACTTTGCGGTCGCCTGGGATCGAACCCGGACCGCCTTGGTGAGAGCCAAGCGGTCTAACCACTGAGCCACGGCGCGGGATCAGGGCAGGCGTAGCTCAGTCGGTAGAGCACCTGCCTGCCGTGCTAGGGGTCCCGGGTTGGATTCCCGGCGGTGGGGGTGGGGATTTTTCTCCGACCAAGATAATTCCCCATCTTCCCCAGAGTCTGGATGTATGAATGAGAGTGAGAACGTGTGCGTGATCTAATGATTAAAAATCAAAGATAACGAGTTAACACCTTAGGTATGTTCCAAAGGAAAACGACCGCCGATATGACCATAGCAGTTAAAGGCGGGGTCTACTCCCAAAGATGAGCTCCATTAAGTTGTGTTCTTGTTTCTATTTGAAACACAAATAGTTACTGTTTAAATCAGGTAAATATATTCCGCTTTGATTGAAAATACGATCAGTCCACCACTGAATTGCTTCAAACCATGTTACGGCCTCTTTTCCCATATTAGGGAGAGGAAAATTAAAGATAGATTGCCTGCGTATGCAGGTGTTATAGCAATTTCAACGCGTGACTTCATAGAAGCTCAAAGATAAATTGAGTTATTAAAGGAAACTGCAGGAAAAGTTGATCTTCAGATATGTTTCGAAAAACTTAATATATTTCTTGTATTAAACAAGCCCAAAATACATGGACACCAAATATGGCAAAAATTAAAGAGTTTCACAATTTAAATACCTTAGCGAGATAATTCAGTAAAATGGAATCGAAACTGAAACAAGCAAAAACAGATGCCAAAAAATGAAACAGCATATCGGCTTATTCAAAACTAATATAATAAAAATGCATGTATAAATAAACAAAATTAAGGCACTATAACCATGTCTGCCTCACGTTCAAGAGGTCCCGAGTTCGAATCTCGGTCAGGGTGAGTTACCTAGATAAGGTTTATTCCGGGGGTTTCCCTTATCCTTCAAGACGAATGTCGGGTAACTCTAGGCTCAATTGACCCTGGACTCATTTGGGCATCATTTCACCCAATTCATTCACCGTCCGATATAACAACGTTGGGGCGAACGTAAATGGAAACGGGGGGGAAAAAAAGGCACTATATCACAGTAATTAAACCAGAGTGTCTCAATGGAGCAGAAACATTAATTTTGAACAGAAAAGCAGATTTCGAAAACATAGAAAAAAAGAAAGTAAAATTATTAGAAAAAATGTTAGGTCCACAAGTTGTAGGTGAAGAATACACACTTACAAGTAAAAAGGAAATAAAAAATATACAGACATCCATAGTGATATTAGAAAATGCAGGTGAAAATGTTATACACATATTAGACGAACAACTACAAATAAGCTCACAAAACAAATTATGGAATTTTAAGAAAATAGAAGTAAAGCACAAGTAGACTCTCTGAAATGGATTGATGAAATAAAAAAGTTATTTAAAAGTGGCAGGAATCACTCAAGGCGATATCCCAGACATGGACGTCTTTAGAATGAAGATGCGTAAGTGGCAACGACCAAGAGGACAAACCGAAGAAAAAAATTGGTACAACGCGGGCAGACGAGAGAAAGAAAGCCCACAGCCAAAGAATGAGAGAGCTTTGGATTCACGCCTCTAAGTACTAAGATGCCCATGTGACGTCATAATGTACAAATCATTCTTCACTAATAGATGCAGAAGCTTTATGAAAAAAAAAAATCTCAGAATCACCTCCTTTGTGTATCAAAAGTCTTGTATAGGTAGCATAGAACATGCGTTAATTGGTTGAGAAAATGACAAGTCACTACAATGATTATACAAAGAAAGCTACATGACATATTAAAATTACTAATATTGTAAATTACAACGCTAAACTAGTATTTTAGAAAAATGTTGCAACATTTAAAAATGCAACATGAAAATATAAGACATAATTAAAAATCTCAAATAAAATGTATTCAGTGAAAACCTATTTTTCACTTAAATAAAAATGTACAGCCAGCAGACGCTAAAGCAGGTGGTTTGAACTTCCAAGAGGGTCTATAAATAAATAAGGAGGAAGAACGTAAAACTATTAATCAATTTTTGCTTAATTCAGTGCTCTTTAATAGTCTTTTTCTACTTATTTGCTTCCTTATATATTTCACTGCATTCGGATCTTAGTTATAAATGTATTTGGTAAAAAAGTAATGTGAAATAGAAATAGGTATATGTACATTTTCCGTACACTTGACTTTTGAAAATTACAACGCTCTCTAATTTTCAGAAGGAATGCCCTGTTACGCCAATGTCGCGTTATTGTGAATTGGAAAATTTGCAACACTGCTCTAATAGATTAGTAAGTCATTGGAAACATAAAAAGTGGACTGGATAAAACATTGTTTCCAGTCCGTCGGTACCATTAAATTAGAATTAAGTTAATGACGCCTTTAATATTATTGTAATATACCTATGTTTATTTTAATGTTTTTACTTCGCGATGGCGTGTTGGTTCTCACCGAAATAATAATTTAAACATACGACTTATTTTCGTCCGATACGACTTAAAACGTTGGATGACGTAAATAATAATAAAAAAAAGATATACTTTAACAGAAACAAATGAATACTGTTGGATAATCTCCGCGCCAATACCGGTGTTAACCGGTTATTTATTATTAGAATAATACAAGAAACCTTTATTTAAGATAATTAGTTTTAAAGGAATCATTATGGATTATGTTTCTGCTGTTGTTTTACTTCCTTGCGAAATTACAAAGTACCTATGTAAATAAAAATAATAAAAAGAAATATACACCGAAGCATATATGTAAATTAAATTTGACTCAGGTTACCAACTATCTTTCCAAACAAATGAAGCTATTCTATTTATTTGCGCCGTTTTAATTCCTGTTTTGATCTTGATCTGTTTAAGGAAATAGAGTCAGTAAGTAAATGAATGCTTTTATTATTTATTTAGTATCTATCATTAACATCTTAATTTCCATTAAATAAACACTGACCATTGGCAATACTTTTCCGCGGATTCCAACAATCGCAATATTTGGTAGTCTTTCCTTGCAACGGTAGAAACAGAGAAGGCAGTTAAATCAGGTTAGTTCCAAATCATAACTACAATATAATAGAGAAATACGCAACGTTTGTGGTGTGATATTGGTACAAATTATTATTCATATATCTTTCTAACTGTAGACGTGATCGCAGCGTTCGTAAGTCGCACGATTGTTTTGGAATTCCTCAAAGTTAACGATACTCTTTGTAGTATATTGCCCACATGTTTGATTATACTTACATTAATAAAGAAGCTCCATTAATAAAGATGTAAAGATATTTACATTAATACGATTCTCGGCGATTATCTCTGCAGTAACTCGCCGTATGACTTGATAAAGCTCTTCTCAGGGGCAACATTCATTTTCTAAACTCCTTACGCGTCACGATATTTAAAATTCCTTTTCAGTTTAAAGTTGATCTAAGCTCCCTGTTAATTACCTTCAGTGAAATAAAATTTGTATGCACTACAATTAAAAAGAAAGGTTAAACTATTTTGAAAGGGGGCCCTTAGATCTCCAGTATTGTTTGTTGAGTTAGAGCAGTAACAGGTAAGTCTGAGAAATGAAGCATTCATCTTTGTTTTATGTACCATTTTTGTTGAATGGAACCGTTTCTTTTTTAAAAATTTTGAAAATTTCTATTGAAAGTTAAAAGAAAATTAAAAAATCTTATAACCTACAATCAATCTGAACCTATCACATTTTATAAGTCAAGTTAAATTTTTCTTGTTTTAAACTGATAGCTTTAATAGTATTTTTGTTACTATCTGTTCTTAATTCCAGTGAACATTTGTGTAAACTTCCCAGTATGAAACTCATTTGGTATTCATTAAATGAGCAGTGATTTTCTGTATTAAAAAAATATAAAACTTCTGACTTACAAGCAATCCATTACTTATGTAACATTATGTCAGTATAAATTTAATACTTTGTGGTCTTTTTTTATTAATTCTGAAGGAAATAAACTGAAATATAAAACATTCTCAGTGAATAAGTGCTTTATATAACTTCATACAGGACACAGTCCTGCTCATTTATGGTCCTCTACCCTTTGTGCTGTTTTAGGCGTAGGGTGAGGGAGCCACAACTATGGCTCAGAGAGAGAAATCCAAGGGATTTCTTTTTTCTTTTTTGTAATTTACGTCCTCCGTTAAGTCATATCGGACGATGAATGGAATGGGTGAAATGATGCTCAAATGAGCCCAGGGTCCATAGAGCTTAGAGTTACCAGACATTCGCCTTTGAGGATAAGGGAAAACCCAGGAAAAAACCTTATCCAGGTAACACCCTGACCGAGATTCGAACTCGGGACCTCTTGAACGTGAGGCAGACATGCTACCACCACGCTACCGAGGCGGGCAATCCAAGGGATGGGTGACAGTCCAGTGCCCAGAATGAGAGTGAGGAAAGTAGATCAATGGAATGAGGGCAAAATAAATGAAAGGAAAGATGATAATAGACCAATTGGTGGAATGATAGCAGGTCCTGGAGAAAACCTGCCCCAGCATGTTCCACCACTGTGTTTGCAGGTGCCTGAGATTGAACCCAGGCCGCCTTGGTGAGAGTCAAGCATTCTGACCGCTCGACCACAGCGTGGCCCACAAATTTTTATTGGCATGATCAATTACAAAACTTCAAAACCATCTCTGGATGTGAATTTAAAATCAAACTTGTAGATTAGCTGAGGTTAGTCGAGAAAGACATTGAAAAATGTATGTTTTATAATCTTCTCTAGTGAAAAACTTCATAAAGTTAGATGATAGCATGATGTGCAAACAAATGGATTAGCAACATCTTTTAAATGTGATTGTTGCAGAGTTTCAGAGTTTTCAAAATTATATACTACATTTAACTAATTATGAAAGTGAGAGTAATAATTTAGTTTATCAATTAGCAATTTGTTTGAGAGCCATTGAAAATAAAATTAAGAATTTCAAATAATATTACCATAATCTTTAGACTTATGATATTTACAGAAAATTGTAGGTTAAAGAATTTAGGTGGTCAGGGCTGCATAAGTGTTGAAAAAGAATTTGAACTTCTCTACATAAATGTGGTAAAGTCTAGTAATTCACTCATTGGATTTTAGGGAAATAAAAATACAAACTTCACACTTTTTTATTCTGAAAATGTGCTATCTTTTCATATATTTATTTACTTGTACCTAAATAGGCCTGTCAGTTATTGACAGTTTACTAAGTAAAATAGTAATAATAATAAACACAAAACATTACCTTTTCAAGTTTACGTGTATAAAAATGTGTAAAAGTCTTTAAGTTTTTAATTGAAATGCTATATAATACAATGTTAAATAGATCATTATGTAACAGGCCCAAATGACCTTGCTGTCGACGGGCTCTAAAACACCACACACACCACACTCATTATGTAACATTAAATTTAGGTAATTCTTCACAGGGAAGAATTTTAAGTTTCATGTTAGGTGAAATGCTTTTTTTTTTTTTGTTTTACAGGATATAGCGAAATATGTTATCCCTGTGCAAGATTGGTAAATTTGGGCTGAGACGCCACTTGCTGTATCCTGTGGTTTCAAACTATAGGATACTATACCGACTAGAAACCAGAGGCAAAGTTCAAGCAGAAGCAGCTGTACTGGAACCAAAACCCAACATCGTTCCTATTTCAAATCCACCAGCAAAAGAGCAGGTGAAAAACAGAGTATGCATTTCAGTTAGACTTAAACATATTTGAATCCATTTTATATATCTTAAGACTCGCTACATAATCTTTTCTATGAATTCACTAGGTTTAATCACTTACAGAATAGCTAGAAAGCTATGTGAAGGCATTTATTTTTATTCAAAAGCAAATGCAGTAAACTTACATTGTAAGAAACCTGTGATTTGAGTGCTTTATCTGTAGAAATTAAAACTTGTGAAGATTATTAATTTTTAGATTTGTCGTATTTATTACACATCTGCTTCACTTTCGTACCTATTTTGAGGACATGTTTCGCAAATCATCGTTTGCATCTTCGGCTCTTATGCAACTCGCATAAGAGCCGAAGATGCAAACGATGATTTGCGAAACATGTCCTCAAAATAGGTACGAAAGTGAAGCAGATGTGTAATAAATACGACTCATCTAAAAATTAATAATTATTTTGCTTCACTGTGGTGTTCCAATACAGTTAAATCTCGATATTGTGAAGATTGTTTAAACTAAAGGTTATGAGAACACTTTACTAAGCATTTGCAGAAACAAATACCATTTATTATCCACCAGTGAAGGAACCTCAGTTCCATATGTTCATAGGAGGATTCTAAGCTATAAATTAATTAAGTTGTTTTAATAACATCTTGGCCACTTTCTGATATTTGGCAGAAAAAAATTAACTTCTGTACTATTTTTCATCTGCTGCCCAGTGACAAAATACATTTTGATTATAAAAATTAAACATTGCTGAATGAAGCTATATTTCTGTAAAGATAAGTGAGATACATTATCAAAAGTTATCATTTTTGCATGTAAATTACTGGAATTTTAAACCAATTTTATTAACAATCTTTTCATTATTTTTTTATAAAATAGTAACTTTGAAATAAAAGCAATGAATGACAGTGCTGGCATTTTAGTTACTGCAAAAGCTTTGATGCTACTGTTGAGTAACATTTGAATGAATGCATTCCTGTATTTCCTTAAGTGGAATATAGGCCCGTAAGAAACAGGTTGAGGATCAGAAGTTTCCTGATCAGAGAGATTCCGGCATGAGTGATCAGCCCAATGCTGGAAGTAAAAGTATGAGAGAGATGAGGTGATAAGAAAAATGATGGAGCAATCGGTGGAATGCTGGCAAGGGACACTAGTGGACCTGAAGAAAACCCGCCCCAATGCCATGTTGTCCATCAGAAACCTCACTTTGCAGTCACCTGGAATCGAACCCAGGCCACCTTGGTGAGAGCCAAGTGGTCTAACTACTCAGCAAGGGCGCGGCCGAGTAACATTGAGTCATAATTAACCCTTAGGAGCTCTACTAACATTAACTTATATAGTATGTTATGCAGATGTTGTCTGCATCATCAGCTACTTTCGACAGCTGGAATGATTTGAACTGTTCACTCTGGTGTTTTGAGGCTTGATAAACTATGGAGTGGCTAGAATTTCAAAATTTAGCAGGTTTATTTTTATTTTTTCAAGAAGGTTTCTTAAGTATAAAGTTCTGTTGGTTTTTTGCATTGATTTCAGAAGATGTATTCTATTTTTAAGAATCATTTGTGGTCCTCATCTTTATCTCATTGTAAACCACTCTATTAAACTCTGTATTCTAATTCAAAAGAACTATTTGTTGTTAGATTTTAACACTTAGTCACGTACATTTTTCTCTCCGGCTTACCCTAACTTCACTCTAATTCTGGCTAGGCTCCAGTCACCGCTATGGTCTCTGGCTTGTCTCTTTCTAGGTTCCGGCCCCGCTCCAGTCCTGCTCTGGCTTTGCTCTGGCCTCACACTAACTTCATTCTGTAACATAACTCTGGCTTGGCTTGGCTCTGGCTAGGCTTCGGCCACCCCAGTCCTGCTATGGCTTGGCTATGGCTCTGCTCTGGCTTCACTCTAATCTCATTCTTTAACTTAACTCTGACTTCGCTCTGGCTAGGTTCTGGCCCCGCTCTGGCTTCACTCTGGCCTCACACTAACTTCATTCTGTAACTTAACTCTGGCTTGGCTCTGGCTAGGCTTTGGCCACCACCCCGGTCCTGCTCTGGCTTGGCTATGGCTCCGCTCTGGCTTTGCTCTGGCTTCACTCTGGTTTCGCTCTGGCTTCACTCTAACCTCACTATGAATTCACTCTAAGTTGGCTCTGGCTTGGCTCTGGCTAGGCTCCGGCCTACCTTCGGTCCAGCTCTGGCCTCACTCTAACTTCATCCTTTAACATAACTCTGACTTGGCTCTGGCTAGGTTCCAGTCTGCCTCCGGTACTGCTCTGGCTTCGCTTTGGCCTCAAATTAACTTCATTCTGTAACTTAACTCTGGCTTCACTCTGGCTAGGTTCCAGTCACCACTTCGGTCCTGCTCTGTCTTGGCTCTGGCTGCGCACTAGCTCCGCTCTGGCTAAGCTCTGCCTTGGCTCTGGCTGTGCTCTTGTTTTGCTCTGGTTTTGCTCTGCCTTTGCTTTGGCTTTGCTCTGGCTCCACTCAGGCTCCACTCTGGCTTTGCTTTAGCTTTACTTTGAATTTAGTTAAATTTATTTAATTTAGATTAGGGTCAAACACGTATGTGGACCTTGTTTGGGCATTTGGCATTAGCTCTCTCACTCAGAGTCACCCAATTGAGAAATTTGATTCAGGACCCCAGGATTGCCAATTCCCGTACCTACTGCAGTAGATCCCAGAGCAGAACCAGAGCGGAGCCTGAGCAAAGCCAAAACAAAGCCAAAGTAAAGTTAAAGTGGAGCCAGAGCAGAGAAAGAGCAAAGCCAAAGCAGAGCTACAGCAAAGCCAGAGCAAAGCTAGCAGAAAGCAAAAGCGGAGCTAGAGAAAGCAAAGGCAAAGCCACAGCAAAGCCAAAGCAAAGTTAAAGATAAGGTAAACTGAAAGGAAGGATAGTAAAGTGAAATACAGTTTTTGAAAGAGTGCTGATGATGATGGAGTTGAACACCTTTAAATACAAATCATCATCATCATCACTTACATTTTTATATTATTGATGAACTAGTTGCAGAAGCTGTTACAGTCTCTAAATAATATAAACGTGTAAGTGATGAAGTGTTAAAAACTGACTACAAATAGTTTTTTTTTTTTTTTTTTTTTTTCAGTTAATTTTGATGTCGCTGTTACTAAATTTCTCCAATCAGGCATCATTTCTATTCTAACTTTGCCATCAGTTAGAAATAATATTGATAACACATTGAGCACGCTATTATTCACAATCATGTGACTCATAATAGGTATTATATATTCATACATGTACGGTTATAAAACTCAGAATAGCTTTATGAATGTTGTAACTTTGTTTAGTTTTCTCTGTAACTTTACTAATGCGAACTATTTCTTCACTGTGACTTTACTTAGTTCACACCCTCACACCATTGATCTCATCTAGTTAAATTTTACGTCATTTCACTTATCTTCGTTTTGTAACCAGTAACAAAATATAAGTGAAGCAACCTGTTCTTTTGATGATTTATTCTCAATGGAATTGAACGCAGATGTCTCTAATCTTTTGCAGACGTAGCACTCCCTGAATGTGACAACTCATGAATACTGGTTTATGTGGCAGCTGAAGTCCTCCATTGAGACCAAATAGTTTGAAAAGTGGGGAGAAGGAAATCCTCCAGAAGTTTCTTAAAGTTTGCTGATGCTTTTTAATGCTATGATTTTCAGTGTCCCATTTCATATTGTGGGTGAAAGAAGAATTAGTTTGCTTAGTTTATTAGTCTGGCTTGAACCTTTTTTATGTGCTGTAAGAACACAAGAACACTGACTTTACTTCTCTTCGAAAGGAAGACATTCTTAAGGTTTTTATCCTCAAAAAAATCTATTGCCTTTTGCCAGCTTTGATTCCATGACCTAAGGAACCAAACTCATTAATCTCCGAATAGTGCTTTTGCTATTTACGCTAGGCGAGATTGCTGGCATGTCTATTTATCTTAACTCTCCAACTATTCAGTATCCCAGATCCAGGTCCATAGCCTTAAATTTATTGAATCATTTAATGAAGGGGTTGGACAGTTAAATTCTATTTCTTGAAAAGGAACATTAAATCTATTCTCTTGCCTATTCACTTATGTCTTGCATGTTTAAGGTGTACCTTATTTGTGACGTTGCTGTATATTTTTTTTAAGTGTCCTTGGCATAAGAAGTATATTGGTGTTTGATGTCCAAATCAAATTTTATAACAAACATATGAATGAAAACATTGAGATACAGCATAAAATACCAACATGAGTAAATATTGTAAAGTGAAAGCAAAAATTGATGGTGTAAAACATTGATTATATAACTTAAGTGACATAATAACACACAAAGTCAAGAGCAGTAAATACAGGTGATCATATTTAGCATAACATTTACGTGTGTTGAAACAGAAGCTGGTAGAAGAACTTGCCAGTACAAGTCATGTCAGCTTGTCATGTTGAGTTATGGTTTCTCTTGCACCGCTCCATTTAATGTTTATGATTGGAGTTCTAAAAATGGTATTCTACTGTTAATTTATCTATGTGTTTGTGCTTTGTGTTCCTAAGGTGTTTCTTGAGATAGATTTCAGTATTCCTTTTAGATTTTCCTTTGTCTATTTTTTCAGTTTTCAAAACTGATTTTGTAAATTCTTAGTTTCTTTGAAGCATGTGTCACTTCAGATCTTGTGTGATTTAATTAAGTTTTTTATGCTATGTCTATTTTGTAGGGGTAACACTATATTGTAATGGTTTAAGATCTTTTGATAATTTCTCATGAAATGTAGGTGATATGTGAACTTTTTCTTATCCTTTTCTGATTTTAGAGTGATTACGTCCAATATCTATTTGAACCTTTTCAGTTTCTGTAATTTTTAATCTACTAGATGCATGTTTGTAGTGAATTGTTTTGAAACTAAATTGAATAAATTTTAGTCACTTGTTAAAACTTAATTCACTTATCCTTCAGATATTATAATTAGGAAGACATTTTTCAAATGCCATTGCGTCCATCCTCAGCTGTTTAATGACTGACAATCATTGCCAGTCACCAAACGGCTGAGGATGGACGCAATGTCACCCGAAAATACTTCTTCCTAATTTTAACATATGAAGGATAAGTGAAGTAAGTTTCAACAAGTGACTGAAATTTATTCAATTTATTATTATGTTCACTTTTAAAGAATAGTTCAAAATAATTAATAATGTTTTGAAACTGTTTGTTTTTATGTGATTGTATATTTATACTTCCTGTATGTTCAAAACTAAAGTTTATTGTTGTTTCTGAGAAATGTTATATCTAAGTAGGGAAGTATTTCCGTTATTTCTTTCTCCTTTGTGAATTTAATTTCTGAACTCTACAAACATAAAAGTTTTAGAGCGTTTTCTACTAGTCTTCCATTCACTATTGCAAGGATGTCATCATTGTACTGGAACCACAGATGTGGTGGAAATATATGGTGATGTGATTTTAAAAATAGCCATGAGGAGGTTGATCACTACTAGCAATAAGGTGCTTATCTAATATATTTTCCCTTGGAAAGTAAATTCAGTTTGATTAATGATAGTTGTGTGAGCTTGACATATTCTTCAATTTGTTCATTTTTTTCATTTTGATGGATTCAAGCTAACATCAAGGCACCAGAGGGAATGCTTTAAATCATTCTGGCAGTCAAAAGTAGCTGATGATGCAGACATCTATGAAACCTGTGTATCACATATGTACATTAATAATAGCGGAGCTCATAAGTGTTAATTTTGACTCAGTTGTTGCTCAAATTCATATTCTCACTTCACTGTGTACCTTTACAGTAAGTTGATTATATTATACTATTTTGTTTTCAGTTTTAATGATTGTTTTGAGTTTTCAGTATGACACTTCATTATCTTTTACACAATAACTAAACATTAAACAAAAGATTTATCTAACCAGCAAAGATATCTTCACTCTCTCTTTGGAAATTGAAAAGTATGAATAGCTATGAAATAGTTGAACTATCACAGCTAAGTTATTGGAGATGATAATAAACAGTGACTTTTTTAACTTGTTGAAGTTGGCAGCAAATTGATGATACTACTTTCACTAAGTTTTCACTCGGAACATGCTTTGTTTCCATTGTCAGCTTTATGTTCAGTGACATTTCGAAAGCAAATACCCTCCTTTACTGTCAGATGTGCTATCACCTGCTTTTTAGGAGAAGACGTTTCTCAGACCTAAGAGTTACTTCATCATCCATTAAAGAACACTACATTAAACATTAAGACATATTTTATGACATTCTAGAATCTTGAGGCCTTTGGGTGTTATATCTCGTGTTACTGCATTAATGGCTGCTTTTGAATCAGATAGAATTGCCATTTTTTTTCAAATTTTTTATATGATAAAAGAAATTTTGTAAACTTAAGAAAATTACCATGATTTTGCCAAAATTTGTTGAATACATATATGATTTTCAATAAATGAGAAGAGTGGGCATGTTGCTCCAGCACCAATACCTCCATTATTTGTATACTGGAACCATCACTTAAAATATTTAATCATTCAGGGGAACAATATTCTAAATTTATTATTTCCAGTGACAGTTTTAGGATGGCTGGAGAAATTTCTGATTTGTTGACATCTATTAGATGGAGATTATATTCAATTTCAATAAGTTCTAGAGGATTATTTCTTAATTCTTTACATAAAAGAGTTGTAATTTAATGGACTCTAGCTCACTGTGGAAGGCAGTAAAATGGCTGATTTTTTGCCAAAAGGGGAAGTAAAATCATCCCTAAATCAACAGCTACTACAGTGCGATCCATATAAATCTGAATCATTTCAATAGCTCATAACTTTTGAACCAATAATAGGACACATGTGCAACTTTGGGAGAATATAATAGATAGATAGTTTTATTCACCTTAGGAATATACAATATTCATGGCTTTGTCAAATTTGTACCCATAAGAATAATACATTTCTTATGAGTAATACAATTATGAATAATACAATAGTAATTAAATAATACAATAGTATTAAATTTTAGATGAGTCGCGTTTTTTACACATCTGCTTCACTTTCGTACCTATTTTGAGGACATGTTTCGCAAATCTTCGCTTGCATCTACGGCTCTTGTGCGACCGACGCTAGATCCAGCGGTGTGGGCAACTCTGGGGCTGCCGCCGCCATCCGTTGATCCAGTGATGAACCGAAATGTGGGACCCTCCTCTAGCGGGATTTCAAAGTTCATTAGTTGGTCCCCATGTCCCTCTATGTATATCCTCTCCCATATGACGAGCTCACCATGTCCCTGTACGCACCCTAGTAATTTTGTGCTATCTTCAATTTCATGACCCTCAGACCAGAAATGAGGGTCCCACATTTCGGTTCATCACTGGATCAACGGATGGCGGCGGCAGCCCCAGAGTTGCCCACACCGCTGGATCTAGCGTCGGTCGCACAAGAGCCGTAGATGCAAGCGAAGATTTGCGAAACATGTCCTCAAAATAGGTACGAAAGTGAAGCAGATGTGTAAAAAACGCGACTCATCTAAAATTTAATAATTTTTCGCTTCACTGTGGTGTTCCAATACAGTTGAATCTCAATACAATAGTAGTTAAATAATACAATAGTGATTAAAGTAATGCAGTAGTAATTAACAGAATAATAATAAAATAGTAATTAAGAATAAGGCAACTTAGGTCACATATTAGTTTAATGTATTACATTTTTAAGATACACAATTGGGAGATTATATTACACTATTTACATATCAGAGAAAATGTTGGAAGTGTCCTCCACCAGCATCTATACATGTTTGCACTCATCTCACCATATTCTCTGAAGTTTCAAGGAGAGTATCCTTGCCAATGCTACTTATTTTGGTTTGAATGGATTCTTGAAAATATAAATTGTCCATGGCCTATTCTTGTACACTCTATTTTTTAGATATCCCCACAAGAAAAAATACGGTTAGGTTAGTTCAGAGGATCTGGGGGCCGCAGACCTTTTGAGATTGGAAATAATCATTTCTTCTACATTAGCCATGTGTAGGCTAAGGTTTGAACGAGTAGAGCCAGACTAAAAAATTCAATGCCATAGCCGGGATTTGAACCACGGATCTCCCGCTCTCTGTGCGGTTGCTCTAACCAATTGATCTACTATGGCCAACATGACATTAAATTCTCCAACTGACTCATGTTTCCCGGTAGGCCCTTAGGGGTTCTCATAAGCTATGAGAACACACCTTTTGAAATTATCAAAGAAACTGGTTACAAGTTCCATGGTGTCATTAGATGTATGGCTGTTGTTCCATCTTGCTGGAAATAACCTTCTCTCAATTCCATATCATCCAACTGCTCCACAAATATATTGAAGATAACCATATAAACTTCAGTGCCTACAGTCATATCAAAGAAAATGGGACCAATGATTCTGGAAGCTTACACTGTGCACCATACTTCAAACTTTTCATCATGCAGTGGGGTTTCATGGATCACTTGGGGGTTTACAGCAGCGCAGTAACTGGTGTTTTGTGTGTTTATGTAGCCTGACAGATTAAACCATGCCTCATCTGTAAACCACGTTATGGAGAGAATGTCTGGATGTGGAATAAGAGTAACCTGAAACCATCGACAGTAACTGATTCATTTATCATAATCTGCTTCTCTCAGTTGTTGCACTATATGCACTCTGTTAGGTTGTAATTCCGATTTCTTCGCATCTCTTTGACGTGTTCCATATGAATACCCTGATTCCTGGCTCAATCGATGCAATGATTTGTTTGGAGAATTCAATTGCCTTCTGCGAACATCTGTAACAGTCTCTGCATTCAGTGGCTGTGTATGTTTTCCACTCTCACTAATGAGTAAACCAGTTGTCTCCAGTTTTCTTACGAGCGATAAAATTGTTGCCTTTGTCGGAACATCATGTACATTAAATTATCTTCGAAATTCCCATTGTGTTGTTACTGAGGAATTTGTCTTCCAATATGTTTTCAAAATGTAAACATGCTCTCGTAGTGAGTACTGTGTGTTGCTGTTATGACTGCACATTTCAGACTGTCAACTGTCAATAATTGTCAGTGTTGTCAATTCTCCCAGAGCCACTGAGTTCATTAAAACAAATTTCTATATTCTACGAGCTATCAAAGGGAAATTATGGCTTATTGAAATAGTTCAGATTTATATGGATCACACTGTATAATACATAAAAATAGAAGCTAGCAACAGTGAAGCAACATATACTACATAAAATATAATTATTTGTAGCAAACTTCACTTATCTTTTAAGAAAATTCAATTCAATTCTATGAAATTTTCATCAATTTTCTTAAAAGATAAGTGAAGTTTGCTACAAAATAATTATATTTTATGTAGTACCTAGTTTAATTCCATTTTGCTCTACAAAAGAATAATATCCAGTACATATAGAAACAAATTCAATGAAGAATACACAAACTAAACATCTGGAAAACAATGGAAAAATTTACAAGGTAACATGAACACTATTTCTATGTTACCAATAAAATCTACAGTAGCAACCTTCAGTCTACTAACAGGACATGATTGTTTACAAAAACATCTATACCAATTTGGAATAGCAGAGATTCCTATATGCCTTTTCTCTGACTTAAATGAGGAAATAGATCGTGACCATCTTCTACATTGTCCAGCTTTTAAAGAAGATTCCAATCACCTTACAGTTAAATTATTGGAATGGAAGGGGACAAATGATTTCATTCTCAAGCGTTTAAATATTAGATACCAACCAACCAACATTAAGACATAAGGGAATTACCAGACTGAGTGTGAAAAGAATATAAGAAACATTAAGAGAAACCTGCAAACCAGTAAAGGAATTGAAAAAACTATTGTAGTTTTCCTTCCTGAAGAAAGCCATTCTGAGGACTTTTACGCCCAAAACAATCCACTGCCCCTGCTGGGTTTGAGCTTGCACCTCAGGAACCAGAGGCTAGCATGTTACCACTAAACCATAGAAGATGATTCCAACATCAGACTTCAATGTTCTGCTGCCTCTTTGCATGCTATTAGAGCTGGAAGCCAACTCAAAAAAGGTAACAAAAGGAAAACCATTTTTACTTTAATCATGGTATGGCACTTGAATTCATGAATTATAAACAAAAATTTATAATTTTTGAAAAACTGAAGCTACTGACAGTGAAGCAATCCAAGTATTATGAATAAACTACAACATTTAAAAATCACCTTACTTATCTGTTTGGTGAAATTGTTTAAATCCTCTGAGATCGGTTTTGTAATGTTTTCATCACATGCTCAGCCAGCAGATTGAGGCTATTCCCAAAAAGTTTCTGCATAAACCTTGAATATAACCCTATATAACATAAATAATGGTTTCAGTATAGAATAACTTCTAATAAGATCTAAAATTGAAGCAGCATAGTTTTTAAATAACCAGAACAATTATTTGTATAGCTGTTAGAAAACTGAATACTGTGACTTTGTGGGTTCGTGAAATTAAAAGTCCAATTGCACAAACTCAAAATGTCCTTTATTTCCACCAAATTACAGTTGGAACACTTACCGATTACATAGAATTACATAGTGCACACAATTACAATCCACCAACTCACAATTACGTACAACGCCTCTGATACACGTACACAGTCTTCCAGTACGTTCACTAGCACGGCGCCCTTCACGACGGCTTGCCAAGAACTGAACTGACTCGTCCACTGCAGCCTTATGTAGGAAGATCGCTGTTTCTGGAAGCTTTGCGGTTCGGAAAATCATCCTGATGGTTCCAGACGTCATGGGGAGGGGAAAGAGACGGTACAGGGCTCGTGCCACTCTTTTAACCATCCCATCAGTTAGTGACACGAGATAAATGGGTAGATGTGGCCTGAATGCTTCCCGTCTGGCCCTACCTGCCAGCTGGTTCTATCGGGAATTCCGATGTTCGGGTGACAATACAGATCTACTGTGCGACCCATATAAACCTGAACCATTTCAATAGGCCATAAATTTTGAACCAATAATAGGACACACGTACAACTTTGGGAGAATATACTACTACACAATTGGGAGATTACATTACACTATTTATATCTCAAAGAAAATGTTGGAAGTATCCTCCACCAGCTTCTATACATGTTTGCACTTGTCTCACCATATTCTCTGAAGTTTTACGGAGGGTATCCTTGCCAATGTTACTTATTTCAGTTCGAATGGATTCCTTGAGAACCTCAGTTGTCCATGGCCTATTCTTGTACACTCTATTTTTTAGATACCCCCACAAGAAAAAGTCTGGTGAATTTAGACCAGAGGATCTGGGGGGCCACAGTTCTTTTGAGATTATTTGATTATCAAAGAAACTGGTTACAAATTCCATGGTGTCATTAGCTGTATGGCATGTTGCTCCATCTTGCTGGAAATAACATTCTCTCAATTCGATATCATCTCCGTAAAATTAGAGAATATGATGAGACGAGTGCAAACATGTATAGATGCTGGTGGAGGACATTTCCAGCATTTTCTCTGAGATGTAAATAGTGTAATGTAATCTCCCAATTGTGTACTGTATTCCGCCAAAGTTGCACATGTGTCCTATTATTGGTTCAAAAGTTATGGTCTATTGAAATGGTTCAGGTTTATATGGATTGCACTATACTTAAACAAACAGAATTATGCATTCTGCTATTAATTTATTAGACCGAAGTATTTTTATCATGTTTACATACTTTAAAGTGTTTTATGTGACTGGCAGAGTGAATAGTAGGTTGATTTTGTAAAAGTTTATCTTTGGATAGTGGAGTAAAAGCCTTAGTCAGTTAAGTATAATCATGGGCAAACAGAAAAAGAAAATATACACTGAGAAAAAAGCTGCAGTCATCATACAATTATTAGACAAATTAGTACAAAGTGGAGGTTCCTCAGTTTACAGTACATGATACTGTTAAGAGACATGAAGAAACAGGCCAAAATAAAAAATTACTTGATTCAAAAAGGCCTAGATTAACTCCAAAACAAGAGGATAAATATATTGTTTTGGCTTTTAATGACATTTCAAGTTTAGTTGTATAAAATGCACTCCAAAGCTGTCAGTTATAAACTGTACAATCTCGCTTTATTAAAGCAGGAGTGTTGCCAGCAAAAGTCAATTTTATGCCCTCAAAATAAGAATAAAAGGTGTCTTTAGGCAAAATAATGTACAAAGTGGGGATTAAATGAATGAAAAAAGTTTTGTTTACTAATGAATCTTATTATACAAATAAAAATATTTAGTAATTATCTTCCACTTATCTTAAGAAGTTGATGACAATACTTCTATCTTCTTTATACGAGATTAATTTCATGAGCATTTGCCCACATCTTCAGTCAACACACTTCGTTGTCAAGAATACAATGTATTTACATATTAATGTATTACCAACATCTGAAGACGAAACAAACCTAAAAACAGGATCAATTGCTGGTATGTCAAAATACATTACGCTATTTTTATTTTTTAAAATAAGTATTTTTTCCCAAACCATTAAATCTATGGGGATATTTAATTGTTTTAATAATTTAGCTTCAGGATTTATTTCATGGTTAAATGACCAAAAATGATCTGCTACGGCCGATTTATCAATTTGTTTATATCTAATGTTACGAAAATGTTCTTTCTTTCTGGTTTCCAAACTACCTTTCGTCTTTCCAATATAAACCTGATCACAATCTAAGCAATTAAATTGATAAATACCAGATTTTTTATTATTAGGAATTTTATCTTTCTTAGAAGATTGTAATACATTTTTAATACTATATTTATTTTGAGGAACTAAAAATTAAATTCAAAAATTCAAATTAAAAAAAAATTGAAAATGTTTATTCACCCAAGGATGGTAAGTAAATTTTTTAAATTTATAATCATCTTTTATTTTTTTAAGAGTAGAAATATCATTAATACTTTTTTGATATTTAAATTTTTCAATTTTCTTTTGTATAAAATCTTTATTAAAACCATTAATTAAAGCAGTATTAATAATATGTTTATATTCTTTATTAAATTCTTCTTTATTCAGGGGTATATTTATTAATCTATAAATCAAACTATTAAAAACTAATAATAAAAAATCTGGTATTTATCAGTTTAATTGCTTAGATTGTGATCAGGTTTATATTGGAAAGATGAAACGTAGTTTGGAAACCAGAAAGAAAGAACATTTTCGTAACATTAGATAAAACAAATTGATAAATTGGCCGTAGCAGATCATTTTTGGTCATTTAATTATGAAATAAATTCTGAAGTTAAATTATTAAAACAGTTAAATGTCCCATAGATATAATAGTTTGTGAAAAAATACTTATTTTAAAAAATAAAAATTGCGTAATGAATTTTGACATACTGGCAATTGATTCTGTTTTTAGGTTTGTTTCGTCTTCAGATGTTGGTAATATGTAAATATATAAATACATGGTATCCTTGACTACGAAGTGTTTTGACTGAAGATGTGGGCAAATGCTCATGAAATTAATCTCGTATAAAGAAGATAGAAGTATTGTCATCAACTTCTTAAGATAAGTGGAAGATAATTACTAAATATTTTTATTTGTATAATATTTATTACTCCACTGTAACTAGCTTCATTTTCTGTGTAACGAATCTTAGTTTGAACTCTTTAGTCACAAGCTGATCAGTTTGTACAGCCTCCTAAAGGAGAAAAATCTTGCCCTAATGGATACAGCATATTAGCAGTTTTCTCTGGGTTTGCCGGCTTTCCCACCATTTATTCCACCAGCTGCATCAGCACCTTTCCTTCACCTTCACGTATTTCATATTATTTTCTTCCTCACTCTCATTCAAGGCTGGGGGCTGTTCCCCCCTTTCCTGGTTGTCTGCTCACCACTCTGTTTTCCAGTTGCAAAGATTGCATTCTCTAGACAATAAGGACTCTCAACACTAACCATGTTCCATTTTCTGCTACTGCGCTCCACTCATGACACCCATTCTGGACAGTCTTGTGTAGACTTCAACCCTGCATGAATTTTTGTGCCATGGAATTTCGTTTAATTTAATTTCATGGTATTAAACTAAATATTTTTTTGCAGAACTCATTTTAACTATCATCTGACAAATGAATGCAAATGAATAGTATCTTAGTTTTAAGAGCTTGAAATTCTAGGGTTTAAAATATGCATGTATGCAAATTGCTTGGATATCATAATATACACATTTATAATTATAACAAATATTAGTTCACAAATCTTGTTAGACTAGAAAGAAATACAAAGTCATTTCTTCTTTAGAAGGTTTATTTTCATTTTTTGGAAAATACAAAATTGCATGTTAAATGTTTGCTTTACTATAAAACATAAAATGGCAATTTGGAGATAGGTGACACAGTTTCTTGGACCATATGGTACTTTATTCCTTTCTAACAAACAGTAATTAGTATATGGAAATCTGGTACAAAAGTGAATCAAGAATATATTGACACATTGCTTCACTCACACTGTTTATTCACAGGACATGTTTCAAGAGCTCTTGCTCCTATCCTCAGCTGATACTCGACTAGTGCAAGTTGTAGTGGTTTCTTCTTTCTCCGTATTGTCAATAGATGGCGTGATGTACTTGTCAAAGATGTCCGGTGGTGGAGTTTCAAAATTCATGACTCTATGACTCTATGACGAGACATGCAACTTCACGGAGAAAGAAATAGATTTTCTAAACAAAGGCCTAAAAATATGTGTAGATTACACAAAAAACATTGAAACCTATATCGCGGACATTGAAATAGCGATATATAATTTGCCCGATAACAAAAAATCTACGATCAGAACACAGTGCTTAGAAACTCTAGATCATATTCAAAATGCAAATTCAAAAAGATATTCATATAAAAAATTAATCAAAAATTTAAATGAAAAACTGGTAGTCTACACAAAAGCAGACAAGGGTAACAAAATAGTAATATTGGACGAAGAAGACTATCGCAAAAAAATGGACAACCTTTTAAACGGAAAAGAATTTGTTAAACTAGAAAACAATCCATTAAAGAAAGCATGCAAATCTGTGGAATTAGCAATTAAAAACAGTAAAATCATGACTAAAAGAGATAAATTGAACAATAAAATAGACAGTCCAAAAACACCATACATATATGGTTTACCCAAAATACATAAACCTGAAATTACCCTCAGACCAATAATTAATAACATTGATGCACCCACTTACCAACTATCAAAATGGCTGGTTCAAATCTTCAGATCCTTCACAAAATTTGAAAATTTAAGTATCAAAAACTCGTTTGAATTGTTAAATCTCCTGAAGGACACAAAGATCAACTCTACAGATGCTTTAGTTTCCTTTGACGTCATTTCTTTATATCCAAGTATACCGACCAATGAGCTTATTCCACTTCTCAAAAAATGGCTGGAATCAATACAAATAACACCTGAAGAAATAGAAGAACTTTCACAACTTACAGAAATTTGTATCAATCAAAATTTTTTCAGCTTTAATGGACAGATCTATAAACAAAAAACGGGCCTAGCTATGGGCAACCCATTGTCTCCCTTCTTTGCAGATTTATTCATGAGTGCTTTTGAAACACATATCACAAAAGCTTTTCCAAATTATTTCAAAGTGTGGTATCGCTATGTTGACGACATTTTTGCAATAGTACCTAAAAAACTCATACAAGATGGTCTTAAACTTTTGAATATACAAAATCCAGCTATAAAATTTACATTGGAAACAGAAGAGGATGGTGTGCTCCCCTTTTTGGACATCAAGATCAAAAAAATGAACAACAAACTCACTTTTGGTATCTACAGGAAACCAACACACACAGACAATTACATTAAGAACAACAGTTTCAACCCAAAACAACACCAACATGCCATTTTCAACAGTTTAATTTTTCGGATGATCAACTTTCCACTAAACAGAGAAGATTATCAAGAAGAATACCTACACATAAAAAAAGTAGCTATATCCAACGGTTTCAACCCAAATTTAGTAGACAAAACTGTTAACAGACTCAAAAAAGCTAAGAAAATAAAAGAAACCAACACCCTAGAACCTACAGGAGAAAAAGAGAAAAAACTTTTTAAAAAATTCACCTTCCATCCATCAGCCTATAACAAATTCCAAAAAATCTTCTCAAAACACAACATAACTCTTGCACCTCAAAATAGGTTTAATATCAGAAATTTGTTAAAAGGCCCTCCCAAAAATTCAATCACTACCAAAGAAAAACCAGGAATCTATGAGATCAAATGTGAAACTTGCCCTAAAATTTATATAGGAAAAACAAAAAGAAATATTAACATCAGAACTAAAGAACATATGAGAAACATTAAAAATGGTGAAACAGAAAAATCAGCAGTGGCTTTTCATTTTTTGAATACTAGACATGACATCAATTTGGAAACATCTCTAATAAAATACGTTAATCACCCCATAGACCTTTCCGTATGGGAAAAAATCTTCATTAACAAAAATCGTCATAGAGTCATGAATTTTGAAACTCCACCACCGGACATCTTTGACAAGTACATCACGCCATCTATTGACAATACGGAGAAAGAAGAAACCACTACAACTTGCACTAGTCGAGTATCAGCTGAGGATAGGAGCAAGAGCTCTTGAAACATGTCCTGTGAATAAACAGTGTGAGTGAAGCAATGTGTCAATATATTCTCAATTCACTTTTGTACTAATTTGTGCTTCACTGTCCCTACGCTTCTTTCAAGTTTATACTTTGATATGGAAATCTAACTATATTGGAACACCACAGTGAAGCGAAACAATTATTAAATTATAAATGAGTCGTATTTATTACACATCAGCTTTACTTAAGTACCTATATTAAGGACATGTTTCGCGAACCATCGTTCACAAAACCTGTCCTCAATATAGGTATGTAAGTGAAACTGATGTGTAATGAATACGACTCATCTATAATTTATAGTAATTAGTATGATTCTCTATGTCTAGTAAAATAAGCTTAAGATATAGTTTTCTATTTGCACTTTCATGCTAAACATCTACAGGATTAAAAAAAGGTAAGAAATGCAAAATTATTTCCAAAGAATGGCACCAAAATTGTTCGTACATTTGATGAAAATACTGTCATTTCAGAAATGCAAGAAGCTAACATTCCCTGCATTTTACATATTATATTCTTTTGAACATAGGCAAAACCTGCACCGGCTGTGCAGGCTGCTGCAGCAACGGCTGTGCAGGCTGCTGCAGCAACACCACCAACACATGCACCAACACCAGCACCAGCACCTACACCAGCACCAACACCTCCTGCAAAAGAACAAACTGGTTTAATAGGTGCTTCCAGTCTCAATCCAGAAATCTCAGGAGCTATGATAGAAGAAGAAAAGATCATTATCAAAAAGGAATCATTATTGTCAGCTGCATCATTTGACGAAGTTCCAGGCCCACCCATCCTCAAGTTCATGGCCAAAGTGCATTCTCGTTTGCCTCTTTTGGGCAATCAACTCACAGTTGGAGCAATGTCATACTTCCTGAATATGCTAGGTATGAATTATGTAAGCAAGTACCTCTAAATAATGAGCAGATTTTTGTTTAATAAAATGGTTTTTAACTTCCAGAAGGTAATTTAATTGAATACTTGTATGATTAATGAATTATATCTGAAACTGCATGTGGAATTAGATAATTTCTTTCACTGTAATATACATTGTAATACAGTTCTGACTTCCTAATGACATGAAACATTGGCGGAATATCTGACTTCGTTTACGTTCCCCCAACAATCTGTAAAATTCTATAAAAGCTGTGTAGCACCTATAAATCCTTTTAGTGGTACAAAAACTATCAGCGGAATGGTCAAGTAATAATAATTAAAATAAGTGGAATTGAAAACGTTTGTATCTTCTCTTTGCTCACATAGTTATTTAATACTATAAAAGCTAAATAGTTTTCACATAATGTAAAAAAACATATCATATACAAGAAACAAGTGAAGATGTACTCCAGGCCATCAAGTTAACCTGTTTGGAAAAAACAGCCTGCTACTATGGACAAAAATAATCATCTCAGCTAATAAAATATCAGTTACTTTAATCTCAAAAACTATTTGTATTTGGTTTATTGATACTCGTCACTTACTTTTTTATATTAATGAGAGACTAGTTTCAAAGGCATTTGCCTTCATTTTCAATCTCTTTCCAACTGGCATCTGTTGTTGTTTGCTCTCTCTCTGGTGGTGGAACTATGAACTTTTTTGTCAAATTATCTACTGGTGGGATTTCAAAGTTAATTACGCAATCCTTATTTTTCCATATGAATATGTCCTCCCACGTTGTCAATTTATTTTGGTTTATCACTTCTTTTAATAATTTTGAATTTGGATAAATGTCATGATTTTCATACCAAAAATGAAACGCTACTGCTGATTTATGTTCTTGTTTCAATATTATTTTTCTAAAGTGCTCTTTGACTCTGGTTTTTAGATTTCTTTTAGTTTGACCTATGTAGCATTTTTCACAATTCTTACAACTTATCTGGTATATTCCGGATCTGTTAACTAATGAAATCCCATCAGTTTGTTTAGGTTTGTTGCTAGAAATAAAATGCAATTGCTGCACTTTTTATCATACATTCTCTGAAGATTACAGCAACTAAAACAAAAGTGATTTGAGAAGATATTGACACATTGTTTCACTCACATTGTTTTTCACAGGATATATTTCAAGAGCTGTTGCTCTCTTCATCAGCTGAGTCGCAACTAGTGCAAACTGTAGTGTTTTCCTCCTTCTCTATGTCGTCGGTAGATGACATGATGTATTTGTCAAAGATGTCTGGCGGTGCATTTTCAAAAATGCACCACCTATGATGATTTTTATTAATGAAGATTTTTTAGCATATGAAAAGATCTATGGGATGATTATCCTGTTTTATTAAAGCTGTCTCCAAGTTAATATGTCTGGTATTTAAAAAATGAAAAGTAACTGCTGATTTTTCTATTTCACTGTTTTTTATGTCGCGTATATGTTCTTTAGTTCTGATGTCAATATTTCTTTTTGTTTTTCCTATATATATTTTATACTTATCAATTTTTATACTTTGAATTACAGCAATTAGTTAGCCTTTATTTTCATATTTATTCTCTGTGGAGTAGAGCTACTATTTTATACTTCATGACACACTCAATAAAGGTGTTCTAAATCCTTTTCAATATTTTAGTAATTTATGAAATGAAAGTTTTATTGCCCATGTCATCAAAGAGAATAGAGCTTCTTAAAGGTGAAAGAATTATCAAAACTGGTTGAATCTTTTAGACATTACCCTATGTATACACATACGCATACAAATTTTCTCTCTCTATAGTAATAGATTTCTCTTCTGTGGTTTGTAATATTGGAATGATACATCTTAATAACATTTTTATCTTAAAGAGGATCTGATATGATTCATCCATAGAGCTTTCTCTATCCATTACAATTTAGAATGCATAGCTTATATATGTATATGTGTGTGTATCTAATGTGCTGTAGTTAACCAGAAGTCATTTTCTACTATATAATATGAGAAGGACTTCATTGTTAATGTAATTCAGTAAAAGTTATTCCTCTATTCATATTGTGTTATGTCATTTTTGTCTATTAATGATTCCAAATTAAGTAGTGAGTACCAGTTACACTTACATGCAGAAACATTATTCAAATGTTTGTTGGAAACACAGAGAAATCAATTCAGAAGTCACAGAAGGAAGGAAAAGGAAATTAAAGCAACATGCTAGCAGTTAGAGAATTTAATACCATGCTAGCAGCCATAGTAGCTCAATGGTTAAGAGCAACCTGATGGAAATCAGGAGATTCAAGGTCTAAATCCTGGCTATGACATTGAATTTTTCAGGTACTGTGGAAGATCAATCAGTTTCTACCAATTGACCTAACAGTTGTTAAACTATGAAGCCTGGGACTTAAGTGCCTACAGCATACTATGTATGTCACCACAAAAAGTATGTATCTCATTGGATATGGGATCTCCTAGTGGTGTACCAGGCAAAATACGAATCAGTTGGAGAATTTAATTTCATGCTGGCATGTTGACGTGGTAGCTCAATAGTTAAGAGCAACTGGATGGAAAGTGGGAGATCCATGGTTCAAATCCTGGCTATGGGATTGAGTTTTCAGTAAAATAAGACCTTAAGCTTTCCTGGCGCGAATATATTCAAGATATTCTCGACAAACAAGCCAGGTGAAAAGATGATTAGAAATTGACGTTTGGGGGCATACATCGCTCCCATCATCAGGATATTTATAAGAAATGTTATAAACACTAAATAGATATAACACAAAAATTAACAAAGACAAAACACTACCAATACTCACATCACTGAACAAAAGACTGCAGTAAATTAAATTTCAGGTCAGGAGATGGCATGAGTGTAGAAAACTAATTAGGTCATAGAAACGTAGCTACTTAATTTGATGATCAAACTGTATAGATCTGTGCTTCTTAAGCCGATTGATTTCCATTTTTAAGGCCGGTTTCCAAGAGGAGCAAAAAAATTTATGAAATTTCCACAGAATTCAAGAGACTACTTTTGCAAAAAATCAATTTTCTTAAAAGATAAGTGAAGTTTGTGACAAATAATTATGTTTTATGTAGTAAAAGGCCCATTTATAAAGACTAAAATTGAGTCATACCTTTTAAAACTTGTAACTTCACTCACGTCCTTTTACAAAATCAGGAACGTGTTTGAGACTGTTGCAGCCTCATCATCAGCTGATTAGCAACGCATCATAATTGGTTGTAGTCTGGATCTCTTGTAATTGCTCCCTCTCTCGGAAGATTCTTTACATAAGTTCAGTAGACCACTTACTGATGGCCATCAAAATTTAGAATATGTGCAATGTTTTTAATAATAAAAATTTTTTCCCAAGTTGTAAGTTCAAGTTTTGTTGACAATGGTTTTAGTAGTTTGATCTCCTCTCCGATGTGGGGGTTATCATTCCTGAAATGAAAAGCAACTGCCAATTTTTCTGTTTGTTTATATTTTATGTTCCTACGGTGTTCTGTTAATCTAGTTTTTAAATTTCTCTTTGTCAAGCCAATATAAAATTTGTCATAGTCTTCACAACCTATCCTATATATGCCTGATTGAAGTGAGTGAAGTGAAGTTACAAGAGTGAGTGAAATTACAAGTTTTAAAAGGTATGACACAATTTTAGACTTTATACATGAAATTAGCTTCACTGTTAACAACACTTTTATTTATAACTATTCAAAAGGCTCATTGTTTATTAAATACTTGAAATTGAAAAGTGAGAGAAATTTTATTATAAATGATTTCAATTTTCAAACAGCATACACAACCCTATAGTTGCTATTAAATTTTCAAGTGCATTAATATGTAAACACTGAAGCTATCAACAGTAAAGCAACAAAGATATTACAATAAATTATAATAAACAGACTCAAAATGCAAATAAGGATTTGCGAAACTAGTCTCTTGAATTTTGTGGATAGTTCATCAATTTTCTTAACAAGATATGTGAAGTTTGTAATATTTTAAGTGCATGCTTCTTTTAAGAGTCTCTTGCAGCATTTTGTAAATTTAACTTTTCATAACACATAAATAATAAAAATGTGCAAATTTTAAATGTTACCAAATGAAATACAAGTTTTATCAGATCATTTACTACTATTCAACCATCTTAGAGCCCCTTGGATTTACTACTTTAAAAGTTTCTAACTTAAGTCCCAGTCTCTCTTCAATGCTGGGACAGACATGGCTTTATCTCCTGCCTCATTTGGAGTATGTATCAAACTTACATTAAAAAGTTATGATCAAAACAAAAATAGGAACATCCACAAACATAACACCAGAACAAAAGATAATTATTTTAGAAAAAGACTTACTGTTATCCTAAATAATAAATGCATAGAAAATAGCATCAAAGATTTGTATAACCACCTACCGGCTGAAATCAAACAGATAACAAACGGTAAAACAAAACTAAAGGCTGTCAAAACTTATTTATTACAGAAAGTATTTTACTCCCTGGAAGAATATAAACAGATTAGGTAGAATATGCTATTTACACTTCTCAACTTTGTAAACATGTTTGTAAATATTATTGTATTAATTTTATGTATATAAAAATTGACGATCCATCTAAAAAGCTTTACAGTTGGAGATAAACATCAATAAAATCAATCAATTTATATTAAAAAATCTAGCATTAGTGAACATCAACAAAAATTCAGATATCTCAAGCAAAAAGTTTATTGTTTCTGAAAGTATTGTGCACAAATATATTTTGTCTTTCATTAGAATGAAATATTTTGTTAAAGGAGATTAGAATATGTTGCTGTTATATAATCTATTGTTACAGGCAGCAATTTGATTTGGAATCGTTCAAGATTTGCTTTTACACACATGTTTGATAAATATGGCCCAGTAGTACGCCTCCAAGGTATATTTGGAGGTGATATTGTGTTCATCAGTCGTCCAGAACATATTGAAGCTGTTTACCAACATGAAGGTCAACATCCTGTCCGTTCTAGTCTTGACTCCTTAGACACCTATCGTAGACAACATCGCCAGCTGAGAATAGTTGGACCTTTTCTAATGTGAGTTTTAAGAATCAGTGTTCCCTACAGGTGCACAAATCTGTGGTGATACTGCATGTTGGAAAAATTTGTTTACCAAGTTGAGAACTGTTGTTTATGCTTTGTTTAGGTCTGGTCGAGAATGGGAAGCATTAAGAATGAAGCTAGAGGAGCCATTTCAGAAAAGGATGAATAATTTTCATTCGAAGATGGAACTTATTGCAGACTTAATGGTCAACAGGTACTTCACAGATGCATAAGTACCAGTATTTTCAATTGTTCATTATATAATCCTTATTTTTTGGATGCATTCTGAGTTGGAGATCAATTGGGGGTTTGAAACCTGCTCAAATGAGTGAAAATTAAGTGGTATTAATGTTCCTCTTTGTGATTCATATAAAGTAAATGGTATTAGATGTTTATTCTGCATTATTGCAGTAAATATAATGGGTTTTCTGTCAAAATTGTAAATCTGTAAATTTGACCATTTCCACTGAATTCACTTTAGTGATACAGTAGAACCTCATTTATCCAGATCAACTGTGACCAGGGTTGAACTGAGTTATGGAAAATGCAGGTTATCCAGAGAATGGCGGAAAAACGGTAAAAATCATGTATATCATCGAAATACTTTTAATGGAGTTTAATACTATTGCCACACTAAAAGCATATACACTGTATGTACCATAATAGCCTATGTATTTGCATTGTACTGTAGACTAGTAAGTAGTAAAAAGGGCAGTATGCCTCAGCAGTCTCACTTTAGTGTATAGTTTATGAGCAGTGTGATCTTGATTTAACATTAGAAGTTCATTTGGCTATGTTTTGGCTTGACTTTTGGAATGAGTCAAATGAAAACCTGGAAACTGCTATATCATATGAAGATTCCTTTGTCTCCACAAAGAAAGTTTTAACCTTGCTTTTTCTTCCGCTTCAATATGGTGTTTACTTGAAGCTTGGCTGCTGCCTCAGACACTATAGGTTGTGGGGTTTCAGCAACAGCAACTTACTAAATCTAGAAATAAATGCAAATTTGACCTCCAATATCGTGACACAGTATTTTAATGATATCAGGCTGTGTACTAATGCATAAAAAAGCAAATTAATTCTCTTTGATTTAATGAGACGTCCTTTCAACCCTCAGCTTAGTATAGGCAGTAGTCTAGTCCAGTGTGTAAAAAGTGTAAATATTTTAGGTTTAATCCTTGATGTCAAGTTAACTTGGAACAACCACATTATATTTTGCATTAATATATTCACACATTTCTTATGGCATCGAGATGTGGCAGGGTCTCATCCTGCCATGCAGCCCCAAGACTCCCACCGACACTTCTACCCTGAAAGAGACCACCAGTTATGATGATATGAAATAATGGAGGTGAAATGGAGGAACAGGAAATTTGGGGGATGTAATTAATCTACTCAGCATTTGCCTGATGACTCGGAAAACCCCCTGAAAAACCCATGGGTCAGGTAGGTTGGCCACAGGAATCGAACCCGGGCCTCCCAAATGCAGGCCGCAGATGAAACTGCCTCAGCCAACCTGCTTGGTTTGTACTAATAAGGTTAGGTATTCTTTTAAAAAAATTGGTAAATAATTCTCTAGCAGTTGTGCTGAAACCTGTGGCACTCATGCAGAACTGGAATAAAAATTCATAGTGATAGAGAAAGTAGCATAAAAAATGCATTTTAAAATGCATTAGAACAGATTCCTTCATAACAATTATTTTATTTACTTTTGAAAGCTATGCAGCCATGCAAAACTGAGACACATTTTTTAAAGTGTGTTTGGAGGAATTTAGTAACAGTGACGTCAAAATTAATATAAAAATTATTTGTGGTTGGTTTATTGACACTCGTCACTTACTTTTTCATATATTTATGAGAGACTAGTTTCAAAGGCCCTGGCCTCCATTTTCAATCTCTTCCCAACTGGCATCTGTTGTTATCTGCTCTCTCTGGTGGTGGAACTATGAACTTTTTTGTCAAATTATCTGCTGTCGGGATTTCAAAGTTCATTACGCGATCCTTATTTTTCCAGATGAATATGTTCTCCCATGTTGTCAATCTATTTTGGTTTATCACTCCTTTTAATTTTAATTATTAAAAGGAGTGATAAACCAAAATAGATTGACAACATGGGAGAACATATTCATCTGGAAAAATAAGGATCGCGTAATGAACTTTGAAATCCCGCCAGCAGATAATTTGACAGAAAAGTTCATAGTTCCACCACCAGAGAGAGCAGATAACAACAGATGCCAGTTGGGAAGAAATTGAAAATGGAGGCCAGGGCCTTTGAAACTAGTCTCTCATAAATATATGAAAAAGTAAGTGACGAGTGTCAATAAACCAACCACAAATAATTTTTATATTACATTTTTTAAAGTTTTTTTAAAGTTTTATTTATTTTTACTTAAGATCCTCCAACATATATAATATCAAATGATGAATGAAATGATACCTAAAAATGAGCCGGGTCCATAGAGCTTAGAGTTACCTGACATTCATCTTTCAGGATAAGAAGAAACTTAAAAAAAAAAAAAAAAAAAAAAAAAAAAATTATCCAGATAACTCACCTGACCAAGATTCAAACTTGCAACCTCTTAAATGTGAGATATGCCATCACCACCTCACAGAGGTGGACAAAAAACACATTTGTGCCCTCTGTCTGAAGCCAACTTTGACATCCTTGCCCAGATGTCACAGTGAAACGCAAGTCATTTGTGAAGTTTGTAATTTACCTTGCACTTATCTGCTTTAGATAGACATCTTAAACTGTAAGTGGATTTCAGAAGGAGAACTTTACCTTCCCATCTCCTTCATTACTTTTTGACAAGTTCTATACCCTTTGGCTTCTTAGAGCAAAAATTTTTTTGAACTGTCTTTTTGAATAGTACAAGTTTAAATGGAAAGGAGTGATAATACTGTTCCTTGAATGACCATTTGTAGTGAGACATGAAATAAAACCACCAGCACTAATGCCATGTAAAAATATAAATTAGCATAGCAAACACTTAACAATGTTATGTCTGTATAAAAACCCATTACAAAATGAAGGCCTTCTCTACTAAAGAGAAAATCAAGTATATATGTAAGTTCAATGTTATTAATTTTAAACACTAGTAAACTTTCAATAAGATATTATTTGTCTTGATTCCAAATTTTATTTGTGATTGAAATATTTTATTTAAAGTAGAAGTATGAGCTTATTGTTGCATTTGTTCATGGGCATTATCTTATACATTTTGCAGAATTGCTAAAATCCGCAACAAACAAGAAGAAGTTCCTGCAACATTTAATGATGAAATTTACAAGTGGGCATTGGAAAGTAAGTAAATAGCTTAAATCAAAATAATATTTAGTAATTAGCTGCTCGTTTCTAAAACATGAGAAGTTTAATTTTTAAGAGAAGCAGATGTACTACAGAAATTTTGAACAACATAATTTACTTGTTCAAATGTTTCGGGAATATATGTAGATAGAATTGCCATGTATAACTATTATTTGTGGTTGATAAATAAAATAAACATTTTTCTCGGATATACATTTTGTGGATCTATTGGGTTTTGGCTAATTCTATTGCAAAGTTACCATTATTGTTAGCATGCTCACACCATGGTATAAGCTCAACCTTTCTTGGAACATTTGTCGCTTGGTAAACAAAATATTAATGTGAAATGTGCAACAGTGACTTTTTTATTTTTTTTA
Source organism: Mantis religiosa (assembly GCA_030765055.1). Lineage (NCBI taxonomy): Eukaryota > Metazoa > Arthropoda > Insecta > Mantodea > Mantidae > Mantis > Mantis religiosa. Next base: position 63,758,685 of record CM060958.1, on the reverse strand, counting down.
TTAAATAGGAATTTGGATATCCAATATGAGATCAAAAGAAATCAAATAAGGAAATCTAAATCTTATACAGTACAAGAAATTTAGTAACGTTGATTAATCCTTAAGGACTGAGCATAAAACACAAAATAGAAACGTAACCTAGGATGATTGATTCAACCAATATTTGAATCAGAACTTGTACATAAAACTAAAAAATGTTAATTGTATATTATTGTAATATAAGATTAAAAGTGATAAAAATTATCAGTTCTCTTGTACAGTGCATTGTTTTATGGCCCAACCACTTATATGTGTGCTCTATGTGCTATTATACAGGAAATTTTTCATTCTAAAACTCCCATGTTATGTTGTTGATTTCTAATGCTGAGCCACTGGCAGTGAAGCACTCAAATTTTCCAATATTTTTTTTCAATGAAACTGATGGCAGATGGTCTGTTGCTGGTCAAAAGGTGTTTCTCTGTCATGTCTTCCTCCTTATTGCACAGTGGACAGATTGGAGTATCAAGAAGGCCTGTTCTGTTCAGATGTTTTGCCCAGTTCATGTCCTGTAATTAGGATTCTCACTACAACTGTTTTGCATGGGGCTTTAAGATGTAAGATATTTATTAATCGTTACGTGATACATTACTGCAATAGACTTCAGCAGACTTAATTTCTAAAAGTAATTTACATAGAAATATATACAACTTATACATTTACATAAAAGGATATACAAATAGTTTTCAACTAAAAAGCCCTAAAATTACTGGAGATCAGAATCCTGTATGAGAGAGAGACATCAGGATTGTCGATAATGTGTTTCCATGTTTATCCTTTATCCTTTACCATGATGTATTATCTTGTCTGAAGATATCTCTGAATTTTTTTGTTATGACTTGCTTGATGGATGAAAAGAAGAATTTTATATCCCCCCTTAATTGTGCAGCCTTTCTTTGCAAGCATGTCCGCTGTCTCATTGCCTTCTATGCCACAGTGATCAGGTATCCATTTTTACTGTAGTTTTTCCAGTTGTCTGGTTTGTTGGCATTGATTTGCATTGGTTTATAGGTACAGGAAGTTGTCTTGAATTGCTGCTAAAGAGCCACATTTGTTGTACTGAGCTATAAGTAGCTGATATTTCTGCATCAAAATTTGTAGTGTCTACAATTGACTGGTAGATAAACCACTAGTAGATCTACCACTGTTAGATGAACTGGTAGACTCTCACATTATGTATGAGTAAGCAATATCATGAACCTAATCTTTATTATTAAGTGATGTTGAAAGTAGTGCCCTTTCACTTTGACATGTTCCTGGCAACTTCAAATGATATTTCCATTCACAAACATGTTCTTCTTCTTGCATAATAGTTATTACTTTTGTTTTGATATGTTTTTAAGTCCAACTGCAGTGTGCAGACTGTTCTTATAAACTTTATTTTAGGGTTCTCCACATTAGAAGTTACACACAGTAAATCTGGTGGGTACTTACACAGAATAGGAATTTATACAAGTCCAAATTGTCCTCTGTGCAACAAAGAAGAGGAAACGACTGAAGAACATCTTTTAACCTGTGAAGCCCTACCTGCCGGTCCCACTACACGGAAATATTGGAGACCAAGAGAGCTAATGGCTTCATTGCCAAAGCCTAGCATTTGAAAACAACAGATCTGGTGGGCTTAATATTTAGTGATCCCATTGTCCTAAACTTATCAGTCAGCCATCTGATAATATCTCTGTTTGGAATTGGAATATCAGAAATTTTCTGTGAAATTTTCCACTCTCCTGTCTATATGATTTGGTTTTCTTGTGTATATTGTACATAAAGTCTTTGTTCAGACCTAAACTTTTTGGTAGGAATTTAAGGAACTAATAAGACAATAAAAGCAGCAATAATAAGCATACTGTAAACTATGTGTGATTGGAGGAATTAAGTAACAGTAATGTCAGAATTAATTGAAAAAACTGTAGTTAGGTTTTTTGACACTTCATCATTTACATTTTTATATAAGGGGCATTCAAAAAGAAACGATCCAGAGTCTGGTATGCGCAAACTGGTGACAGGATGGTAATATCGTGGCATGTGTAACGAAGTGTTGTTCCAACCAGAGTGTGGAAGTTCACAGCCCATCGCTAGAGGGCACGAGTGCATGTCAAGTGACTATACAAAGCTAGCAGCAGAATACATCAATCATCCCACACTGCCAGTCGCATTGCAAACAGTGAAATGGTGACATCAAAAGAAGAGCAAAGAGGACAGCAGAAAGAGTAGGGGAACACATATTCATTGACGAATGTCATAAGTGTACAGTGAACACTGCATGTCACGCCGTGGCACAAGCGCTTCAGGGGAGGACGGGTGTCATTAACCGATGATGCACAGTCTGGAGCACTACACTTCATTACCGATGACATCATCCAGCTGGTTGATGCACTCATTGCCCAGGACCGCCCAGGTCGGACTGAGCATCGAAAGTGTTCACACCATCATGAAGGAACAACTGCTCTTGCCCAAAGTGTGTGCTCAATGAGCGCCCCACACTCTTCAACCACACCAGAAAGCATGTCGAACGGCCCACTGTCTTGGTCATCTGCAACACTATGCTAGGGAAGGGAATGAGTTCCTGGCATGAGTGGTGGCTGGAGATGAGTCATGCTGTCATCACTTCAAACCAGAATCAAAATGACAAAGTCTCCAGTGGAAGCATCCAGGGTCACCACCACCAAAAAAAAAGTCAAGGTCATCCACACAAGTGCAGGAAAGGTTATGCTGACGCATTCTTCTTAGAAACAAGATGGCCTCCTTCTGATACACTTCCTGCAGCATGGGACAACAGTGAATGTCCAGCGTTACTCGCAATCCTTGACCAACCCTCACCAAGCAATCAAATCAAAATGATCAGGCAATCTCACCCGTGGGGTCATTCTGCTCCACAACATTGCAAAGCCTCATATGCCCAACACAATCACAACACTCTTGCAAAAATTCAAATGGGAGGTTCTCGGCCACCCTCCATACAGTCCAGATCTCTCTCCCTGTGATTACACCATATTTAGTTCCCTTGAAAATGCTCTAAGGGGCAAATGATTCACCTTGGACGATGACGTCCAGCTGTACGTGCGGAACTGGCGCACATCGTAGCCCCAGGACTTTTATGAGACAGTCATTCACCGCCTTGTGTCACAGTGGGATAAGTGTCTCAACAACCAGGGCCAATACTTCTAAAATATAGATACTGAATTAATATAATTTTGTGCTTCCTTGTATCATAGTCCTTACACATTGGAATACAGATACTGGTTTCTGTAATTATGTCTCTGTTTCGTTTCTTTTTAAACACACCTTATATTATTGAGGGACTAGTTTTGGAAGCCATCATGTTCATTTTCAACCTCTATGATTGGTGGATAGAGGTTGAAAATGGACGTGATGGCTTCCGAAACTAGTCCCTCAATAATATAAAAATGTAAGTAACAAAGTGTCAAAACACCGATTACAAATAGTTTTTTTTCAATTCTGTAAAGTAATTCACACACATCACAGATATTTAATAAGCTTTCTTTACAACAGGAAAAAAAGGCATTAACTGATGGTTCATATTCACAGCCAGTTAGCATAGCCTTGAGGTCATTCACTTCTAATGAGCTAGCAGAACAACAGTGGGGTCACTGCAGCATAAGAGAACCTCATATACACTGGATTTGTGGCTGGGCCAGAAAATGAGCTACTCTGTATTATGCACATATATGACACTACCTATTGTTGTATTGCAGACTTAAGTGGAGTGGTGATGGGGTGGTATCTGGGACTGTTATCATTTGAAGAACTTGATGGTGCCTTAGAGTCTGCTCGACTTCTGGAGGCTGTGAAAAGTGCTAGCCAGGCATTACGCAGTTGTGAGTCAGGTTTCCAAACTTGGAGACTTGTGAAGAATAGAACATGGCGGAAACTGGTTAACTCTTGTGATATTATTGATAGGTAATTTTGAATATTTTTCTCTCCTTTCAGCCTGAAAAATATTTTAAAATGAAAACATGATTTCTTTTCTTCCTGCATTTAAGTATTCCCCTATAAGAAAAGGGGAGCTGAGATGAGAAACAGATAAAGAGAAAGTGTGCAATATACTTGTACAGTTACATATATCTGAGCTGCTTTTCTGAAGTAATTCTGGGGTGTGTGTGTACCCCAAAAGTTTAGGATAATGAAGATAAAGTATAGCTAATTTCTTTATTTTAAATATAAACTGACAAGGGAACTATCACTGTACTCATACTGCTATACACCTAAAAATTTGATGGTATAATGCCTGTATATAAACCATGTGCACCAAAAATGTGCTGCTTAGTAGATCCGCAATGCCCAAAACTGAAGCCTGGAAAGTGTAAGCAGTTGCTGGACATTCTTCATCAGTTCTGTGCCAGTTGTGGGGGACAATGCTCCTTTATGTATGTCATGTGTAGGCTGCTACCCATAAGGGATAGACAATCCCTCCAGCACAATGCTGTGTTATCATGCCTATAGGTTCTTACATATTCTGGACTCAATTTTCGGGTACTTCCAGCTGTACTTCTCACCCAATTTTTGGCACACAGGCCCCACATAGAGCAGAGATGATGCCATCAAACTCTCAAGCGAATACAGGTATGAGCATAGCAATAGTTCCCTTGTGAGAAAAGTATGTTTCTTGTTTTTAAGTTTTAACTGCCAAATTGTACTTCACATTGTACATATTATAATTGAAATTTCAACACTACCTTTGATGAAAACCCAAACTTCAAGTTCATCAAGATACTGACAGAGATGCACTTGTCTCCTCCAATGAGTTCACCAAACCAACGTCCATTAGTCGGCAACAGTTGATGATGTTAGGAAGATCCTAACGAAACGCGTGCTAGGTAAATACTAGTAGTAAATGGAGCATTGGGTATTAGTTTGACTCAAAATTATATTAATTTTGTGCTTCATTGTATCATAGTCCTTAAACATTGGAATATACGTAATATTGACTTTGACACTCTATTCTGGGCCAAAACACAGAGGGGAAAATAAATATTGCATGCTGGGTGTGCTGAAAACAGCTCTGAGAGTCAACTTACAAATTACATTTTACATTGCACACTCTCAATACAGGAACTTGAGTTTTATTTCTAAAGGAAAAATGTTTTTAAGAAGCCTTTATCTGTAACATTTGCTGTGAAAGATTTATGTATTCAATTAACTTGAAACAGTATAGGTCTCTAAAAATCTGAAAGGCTGCATATTTTTCCTTTCTTCTTTGCTTTATATGTTCATTTTTTTAGCTATAATAAAACAAGTTTTAAAAGTATAATATATTTCTTCTTTACATGGCACTTAAATTTCCTTTTTTAGCATTGTAGTCAAGTATATTCGCCTAGCTCAACAGCAGCTGCACAATAAGAAAGAAGGCAAGATAAGCAAAGAAGCTCTAGAGAAGGAATATGGTACATCTGTGCTTGAGAGTCTATTGCTTGCAGAGAACATGCACCCAGAAGATATTCTTACTGTAATTTTGGACATGTTAATCATTGGCGTCAATGCAGTGAGTAAACCTATGTATTTATTTATATATGGAAGAAGCTAGAAACAGTGATGTGTTAAAATGTATTTACTTAAGATTAGTAAGTACTAGTAACCTAAAATTACCTTTTTTATTCTCTGTTAACTGTTTAGGGAACATTTCCCATCTTCAGAAGCATCCAACTGACCCATTTAGTTGTTTCTGTTGTGGTGGTGGTGGCTGTCTGTAATGGCGACATCATGTGGCAGTGAAATGTACTTCCAGAGGGTACTAGGTGGCAGTAAATCAAAATTCATTAACTGTAGTTTATGTTTAAAAATGAAGATATTTTCAGACGTGTTCAATTCCATTGCCTGACTAGTCAGTTTGATTAGTTATTGTTTAGTTTGATGTTATGGTTGGTGTTCCAGAAATGGTGTGAAACTGCAGATTTATCTGTTTGTATTTTAAGCATCTCATATGTTCCTTTAGTTTAGTTTCCAGATCACTTTTTGTTTTTTCTATATACTATACTTTATTACAATCGGAGCAATTGATTTTGTAAATTTCAGCTTTTTTCTTGTATAGTAGTAGTAGCAGTAGTAGTATGTAATCAGCACTTTAAAAAATTACATTTTTATGGCTTTGTCAAGAAAAACAAATAAAAATTACAAGAACACAAACGGTAAAATCCTATTCCTAACTAAAACTATACAACATACAATTACTTTCATGGTTAGAGAGTATAAATTAATTACATTTACTATCATATTTTACATAAATCACATTTCCAGGAACTCTGCAACTGTATAAAATGAATTAACTAATAGGAATGACCTAAGGTTTCTTTTGAATACATTTAGATCTCTTATGTTTTTAATCAAGATAGGCAGTTTGTTATACAGAATTATTCCAATGTGGTGGGCACTTTCTTTGGCTAGCTTAGTCCTACAGTGTTGAATATGTAAATCATCTCTCTGCAATGTACAATAGTCATGTATCTGTGAATTTTCGGAAAGTTTATATTTAAGTGATCGAATGTAGTATATTACTTCTAGCATGTATAATATATAGGATCTTTTAATCTATTACAGAGTAATTTCTTAGTGCTAAATTTGTTCTTCAGGGCTTGGTTAATGTTGTGTTTCATGAAGATCTTAAATTTGTAAAATGTTTTTGGAAGACATTGAATTTCAATTGTTTTCTTCTTGGATGAGATTTGTGGTATCATTGATATGTTTCTGCCGTTTAAACTAAAGGAACATATGAGATGCTTAAAATACAAATGGATAAATGTGCAATTTCACACCATTGCTGGACAACCAACCATAACATCAAACCGAACATTACACTAATCAAATCAACCAGTCAGGCAATAGAATTGGATACATGATAGATCTTCATTTTGAAACACAAACGACAGTTAATGAATTTGGATTTACCCCCACCAAGTATTCTCTGGAATTACATTTCACACCACATGACTCTGCCATTATATATTATTTATTTTATTTACGTCCTCCAATGTTAAGTCATATCAGATGAATAAAATGGCTGAAATTATGCTCAAATGAGTCTGAGGTCCATGGAACTTAGAGTTAAGAGTTATCCAACATTCGTCTTTCAAGATAAGGGAAAACCCCATGAAAACTTATCCAGATAACTGACTGCCATTATAGACAACCACCATCCAATAGAAACAACAACACAGGTCAGTAAGACATGTTCTGGAGATGGGAACATATGTTCCCGAAACAGGTTAACAGAGATTAAAAAAATTGATTTTAGTGTTACTAGTACTGACTCATCTTAATTAAATAAATCTATGTATATTTATGTTAATATTTTTTTTTTTTCTATTCTGTACATAGATGGACCTTAGGTTAGTAATTTGAGATAGGAAATTCGCTTCATGGTTTCCCGGGTTTTATAATAAAGTAGTAAAATAATTTGTTCTGGAATATTTATTATTTTGAATATATGTAATGTGTGTAAATTGTTTAGAACATGAGAATTATAACATAAGACTTTGTACAAAATACATAATAGGTGCATATTGTGAATTGTACTTAGTATGTTGGTGATTCAAATATAAACTGGACTTTTGTATGTATGTATGTATGTATGTATATATATATATATATATATATATATATATATATATATATATATATATATATATATGGTATTTACTCGAAAATAAAACCTCCTCAATTATATGACCCGCCAAGTTTTGAGAGCATATTATACAAAAAAAAATATGTTTGCGAATTTTAGATCTGGTCCATTAATGTGAGGCATGCTGTAATTCCAAGAAAATCCATACTTCAGAATTTCTTTGATACTGTGCGTACAGTTATTGGTAGGCAGTTCATCAAGGACAAGTTCTAACCTTTAACTTGTTTGCGAAGAAAGGAGAGGTAGCTGGGGGAGGGGGTGAGACACTGACTCTCACATACCTAATAGGAGCATCTTCCAAATTACCCAGAGTACGTAGAGGTAACTGCTTCTTATCATTTTACTAATAGGAGAACTGCAGCAGTTTTACTGAACGTGAGTTTCTCTTTGAGTGTTGTCTGTGTTATCAGTACCATGAATTCGTGAAAAATTTTCATGTAGGTTTTAAGTTAGATGTTTTGGAATACACTGGCGAAAAAAAGAAGGTGGTGTATGAGCAGTGGGTTGAGAGTATTCGATACAACCATACATGATTTATTACTAGCAAAATCAGAGTGATAAACTTAAAGATGGCAAAAGAGCAACTCAATCTTTTCACAGTCCGAAGAATGCAATTGTAAAACACTCCCGATTTTTCAACTATAATTTGGTTAAAAAAAGGGGGGTTTCTTATTTTCGAGTAAATTTGGCATATATATATTGTATGTGAAAACATATAAACAAAATCTCTCAACTATTCTCACCATAGTCTCTTACATACAATACAGGTAATTCATAAAGTAAAGAATTTTCAAGATATGCAAATGATAGTTGGACCTTTGTAGTTGAAAATGAAAGCACCAACTTCAAAAAACTAGCCCCTCAATAATATAAAAGTGTAACCGACGGAGTGTTAAAAACTTACTGCAAGTAATTTTTCAATTAATTTTCAAGATGTTCATTTTTATAGGAAATTTATCAGGCTCTGTATATTTAACTTGTTCTCAACATTGTGAAAACTTGTTGATCACTGCTTCAAAGAAATGTTCTTTGGGATGAGTCATCAAACAAATTGTTTCCCTCACAAGCATTTCTTTCAAGGACACAAATAAAAAATATTGTCGCGAATGCATTGTTGAGGTGAGGCAGCACGAGATATGATTTCAAAGAGAAGGGCAATGCAGTGCAGAGATAAAAGCTTGCCGAAACGGTGGGGGAAAGGAGATGGATTTCTGGAGAGTTCGCCTTTCTTCTAGCGCCATCTTGATTGTTTGAGAACATTCCAGATAGTGAGTAAGCTATAAATAAGGAAGCTGGAGCTCCTCAAGTGGACAATTGTTAATTGAACTCGTGTACGCAAAGAGCTGTGTGAGCTGTGTCGTTGACCTTGCAAGTTGTACTGTGTATGTGATTAATTTTGCTACTGTCAGGTTGACTAAAGTGTGTTTCTACGGAAATAAAGAGCAATTTTTGGTGTTTATAACTTGGACTTTTAATTTCACGAACCCACAAAGTCACAATATTCATAGGGCAACTTATCTGGGCTTTAGGGAGGGTTTTCATAGATTTGCAACCTGGACTCTTTTTGATTCCCAATCGACAACCTTGGAATATGTTTGACACAAACTTTTCTAGCTAAGCTGCTCTGTAATGAATGGTATGAGCATTTCTGTGCTGATTTCCATCTTTGAAACTATTCCCTTAATGATTAGCCAACAGTCACCTTTCATAAGGACATGAATTGCACATATCTTATCCTTAGCTGCCAATCATGCCTTTCATTTTCCACATTGCCCATCCTCAAATATGCTGGCCCAATCAAACACTTGTATCTGAGAAAGTATAATCTCCCCAAACTGATCCATCAACTGACTAAAAATTTCAGAGGTTTTATACCTTCCTTCATTAAAAACTGTATTATAATACATTGCACAACAGGCGATGGAACTTCTTTCTCTCACATAACTGTAATGAGAAAGGAGGGGAGAGAAACAGTTCGCTAGGAATGTTCCCCGCTTATAACACATAGAATTTCAGCACCTCACTCTATCCCCCCACTCAGATTTGTCTAAGAAGATGAGGGACTAAAGTCTGATTTGTATTTGATTCATCCTTGTAATTCTTATTCTGCTATATTTATACCTTTGTTATTAATTCCAACTCTTAAATTCTTTTCTTGTTAATTCTATGTTTTCTATACTATAGTAAAACCTGCCTAAAACCAACACAATGAGCCTGAACTTTTTACATGTTCATAAGTTTCCATTTAACATAATGTTGTATTTTAATAAAACTTAGTCCAAAAAAAGTTGTAGGCTTTGCTCTCACATGAATTTTTCTACCCATGCTTGTACATACTGTTAATAAAGCTTCTTCTACCTATTTTAACTATCATCATCATCATCATCGTCATCATCATCATCATCATCATCATCATCATCATCATCATCATCATCATCATCATCAATGGGAGTAGGACAATATGGCATACTTATCTTTCCCATGGCCAAATAAAAAATTAATAATAAAATAAAACTAATTTCAAAAAGAAAATGTTGAAACTGCAAGTGCAGATAAAAAATGGAATGTCATCTTTGAAGATAAGAAATATCGGGTTGTCTCATAAATTCGTTCGATTCTTGTTACGTGTTTACGACTAAGAACTCCTGAGAACACTGCATGCCCCCATTAGTTGCCTAACAATGTGGGGTTTGTTTACGAATACAATAATTGAAAAGAATCCTATGAACACAAACCACAGCGACCTCACGGCCAAAGGTAAATAGGTCAACTTATGTAAGAATTGGTAACCAAACTTCAGTACCAGTTTGTGGATGCAACAGTGTGGAGTTGTAACTTGTGAATGTTAATATGGAAGGCAAGAAGGAACATTTTCGACATTTAATGCTGTTTTATCACCGTAAAGATAAAACCGCCTCACAAACTCAACGGAAAATTTTTGCTGTTTACGGAGAAGATGCAGTGACGAATCGGGCATGTCAAAAATGGTTTACTTGATTTCGAGCTGGGAACTTCTCTGTGAAAGACAAACCTCGTTCTGGACGACCTGTGGTTACGGATGAGGAAAGGATAAAGGATATGATTACGAACAACCCCAGAATAACTTGGGAGGTAGGTCAGGAGCTAAACTTATCTCATGCAACTGTAGCCAGGCACCTAAAGAAACTTGGTTACGTAAATCTTCGAGATGTATGGGTTCCGCACGAACTGAGTGAACAAAATTTAGTTCAGCGTGTTTCCATCTGTGACACATTGATAAGGCAATGAAACTGCCCCTTTTCTGAAACAGCTGGTTACAGGAGAGGAAAAGTGGATTGTGTACAACAACATCCGAAAGAGAAAGTCGTGGCGTAAGAAAGGGGAACCACCACTCTCAATTCCTAAACCAGGGCTTCATCCTGAGAAGATTATGCTGTGCATTTGGTGGGACTGGAAAGGAATTAATTACGAATTTCTTCCTCCTGGGGAGACCATCAATTCAGAGAAATACTGTTCTCAGTTGGATCGTCTGAAGGTCGCCCTAAGAGAGAAAAGGCCAGAATTAGTATCTAATGGTGGAGTCGTCTTTCATCAAGACAATGCCAAACCACACACTTCTATGGTAACTCGTCAGAAATTACGGGATTTCGACTGGGATGTGTTACCTCACCCGCCTTATTCTCCAGACATTGCCCCATCTGACTATCATTTATTCCGATCCCTGCAAAACTTTCTTAAGGGCAAACGCCTTGCTTCCTTGGAGGATTGCAGACTCGCTGTAGAAGAGTTCGTCAACCAGAAAACTGCAAGATTTTGGAAAAATGGAATTGATAAGCTTCCTGAGAAATGGAGATATGTTACTGATAATAATGGTGCATACTGCACAAAATAAAGTTTGTTTTGAAAAGTTCATTGCCTTGTTTACTTTTGATGACCTTGCATATGTAAACAGATTACCCCTTGATAATTAGGCAACTTCGTTGTCATAGTTGTGATATGGGCATACAGTGCAGGCGTTCTTTGTCATAAACACGTAACAAGAATCAAACGAATTTATGAAACAAACCAATACGTGCCTGATTATTCATGAAGAAAATCAGTAACAATATCAGTAACATTATGACTTTAGCTCACATCTGCATAGAATATATACAATTTGTCACAATGCATCCTTATTAAGCAATCAGATACAATTATACTTACATTTACCATTTACCACTCTGTCCAGTAATTGCAAAAATACAAGAAGTATTCAAACTCTACTAACATCCTATTATTGGGACACCAGATGGAGAATGAAGAAGTTTAAGATCCAAAACATTAACAAACTGTGTGCCTAAGTAATAGTAAAATCTTTTAAGAGCTGGTCGCTAAGTAATGACTTTGAAATGTTCTATTAAAACATGATCAGGAGATAAAAAAGGGGAGAGAAAGAGAGAGATAGTGACTTTCCATTTAAGAAAAGTGTAAGTATTGAAAAATTCAAACCAGTAAAAAGGAATATCATGGAAATAGCTTCACACATAAAAAAATGTATTTAATACAAATGTGTGAAATTAAATGCGATCTAACTTTCTTGTATAATAAGATTTTTTTCTATCCCTTGTAGCTTATCAGTTATACAAAAGTATTTCAGAAAGAAGGTTTTAGAGGCAGTTTGCAGAAAATTCAACATAAATATTTCATGAGTCTTAAATATATGGTAATTTAATCAAAATTTTTAAAGCCATATTTGAGCAAATCAATACTTTTGAATTATTTTCCATGTAAAGGGTGGTTTGGGATAGGAGAATGTTTTTTAAAATCCTTGAAAGATGCTGAACTTAAAATTCTGAGTTTGGTGTTTAGCCAACTTTTTATTTTTGAATTATGCTGTTCACACAGAGAGATCTTTATTAAAAAAAAGGAGAGAGGGAGAGAAAGCAAATTATTCAGGGATCTCAAAACATGTATTTTTTTGCAAAATATTGGTATTGAAGTTTTGGGTGGAATACATCCTTTTTTTATACTGTTAAGTGCATACCAAGCAGGATGGCTCAGGCAGTTTCGTCTTGGCCAACATTCAGGAGGTATAGGTTCGATTCCAATGGCCAGCCTACCTGACCATGAGTTTTTTCGGGGGGTTTCCAGATTACCAAGTGAATGCTGGGTAGATTAATTACATCCCCCGAATTTCCTGTCCCTCCATTTCATCTTCAATTATCATTTCACTTCATCTCTCATCTGGTGGTCTCTATCAGGGTAGAAGTGTTGACAGGGGTCAGGTGCTGCATGCTGGATGATATGCTCCTGGTAAACACTTCCTCCTTTGATCAGATGGTCTCCGGCCACTTTAGGACTACAGTGGGTGGGATGCTGGCTGTACTGTCCTGCTGGGGTGTTTTCAATTGGTCAATTGTAGGGAAACTGCCCTATGCACTGTCATGACTCCTTGATGACTGTCTTTTGTCTTCTCTTGACATTATTCCCAGGAATGCCCCACTTAGGGGTACAGGTACAATAGACTATAACTGGAACTCTGTACCGAGTCTCCTCCGTACTGTAATCCAATACTACTCTAAGTGCTTAGTAGAGAAAATAAAAGTGTGATCACGGAATTACAATGAAGGAATAATTTAAAATAAAAGCTAGTAAATAAATACAGCTTCAAATGTATGTTTCACTTTATTTTCAACTTACATACAATATTGCAAATTTCTCAGACAGTTCCTATATCTCAACATAACATGTGTCAAGCTAGATCTCACTAAAAGAATTCAATCCAAGTACAGGTGCAAAAAATGTATGTAATGGCTATCACTTCAAAATATTTAGCATGTAACTACACATTATGCTTATAATAATCCATCTTATTAAGGTTATTTACATAAATGGTTTCAGAAGTTATTGCACATTTTTACTAGGCAATTTTCTGATTTAGATTATAATTTAAATATGAAATAGCTTTGTTCCAATATTTAACTTATATTTGTTCAGATTTCCAGTATATACAATCCAGTGGCAGGTTTTACTGTACTTCTGATATTACATTCTTCTACCAGTTTCTTTCTTTATGTGAGGTCATTATATTCTTTCTCTACGTTTACACAATGTCTCTATACTTATCTGCAAAGTACAATTATTTCTAACACTTATTCCACATAGTAGTTGTAGCTTACACATGATATCTGTGACTTTGATATTAATGCCACATTGGTCGTGCCATGGCCAAGTGGTTAGATCATTCGACTCTCACCAGAGTGGTTTAGCTTTGATCCCAGGTGACCGCATGTGAGGTTTGCGGTGGAAAAAATGGCATAGGGGCAGGTTTCCTAAGGCCGCTCCGGTTTCCCCCACCATCTCATTCCACCGGTGCTCCATCTTCATTTCAGGTATCATCAGTGACACCACCTGCGATGCCGCTTGTAGTAAAAGCAAGCATTAAACACTACAGCAAACAAAAAATGCCACATTAACAAACTAAACTGTATATCACTGTCTACCTCATTTGTATTTTAAATGAAACTTCCCTTTTTTGATTTGATTTGATTTATTGATTGATTCATCCATTAAAACATGTACATGTTATAGGACACGTCAAATTAAAAACTAAGTACAATATTTATAATTAAGGTAGCTAACTAAATATTTACAAATTTAAAAATTCATCCACGCTGTAGAAGCTATTGGCTCTAAGGAAGTTTAATAACAATTGCTTAAATTGATGTTGTGATTCAATCTTTTTTATAGATTCAGGTAGCTTATTGTAAAGATGTAAGCCAGCATATGTGAAACTATTTTCATACATCTTTGTTTTGTGTGACTTCACAAATAAATTATTCTTTGTTCTAGTGTTGTGTATATGAATTTCAGAATTTGTTTTGAATAAACTTAGGCTTGCTTTCATATGTACAAGAGTTTCATATATGTATATACTTGGCAGTGGTAAGATACCTAATTTACTGAAGTATGGCTTACAACTAGTTGTGCTTGAGACATCTGCTATGATTCTAATTATTTTCTTTTGGTATCTGAATACTTTTATACTGTCTTTAGAATTTCCCCAAAAAATTATACCATATGCCAACAAACTGTGTATATATGAAAAGTACACTATTCTCCGAACTTTCAAGCTTGACATGCCTGTAATCGCCCTCATTAAGAAACACATTTTACTAAGCTTTTTCGTCAATGCCTCTATGTGAGTTTCCCAATTTAAACTTTCATCTAGTATTAGTCCCAGAAATTTGATAGTTTGTACGTAATGTATTTGGTCTTGTCCCAGCATTAATTTTGGATACAATTGACTTCCACTAATTTTATTATAGAAGCTTAGGGCTGCTGTTTTCTCCTTACTCAATATTAGAATGATAATTTAATATTTCCTCTAAAACGTTCTCTTGAATATCTCATACATACTTTCATTGTTTTATGTAGAAGTTTATAGTTAAATTGTCTTTCTATGTTTTACTAGCATTATAGTACTTTCTGTCTACATTTCAGTCTGCTCACTATCCTAATACTATTATCAGTTCTCTTAACTGTGTACATTTTATTTCCTTTACCCTACCACAAATCATATATATGTGCCTTTTGAATGTTATGCAATTCAATAATTACAAAATTTAAGGTATTTTACATTCATTTTCCAAGTTTTGGATGTGGCTTGATATTAGTGTTGATATTCATCTTTATAGAATTTACATATAATTTACATATACTTTTCTTTTCACTTAAATATTGTTATAGGCATTACACTGATTTTTAATTCTTTCTTAATTTTATTTCACATTATTTTCAGGTGTTCATAGTTTGAATTCTGTTTCAATGATTTGAGGGCATTGGGAGGTCGATAGGTTTCAAAAAATCCATTTTTTGTTTTTAATGTTATAAAATTATATAATTCTTCAGCTTTAAAATAATATATATAACATAGGTTGTCAGCTGGTATTAAAGTCCTTTAATTCGTCAATTTAAACATGGCGGCGTAATGATACGCCCACTTCCTGAGAATGGTGCTTAATCTTTGATTGTGATTTCCCAAAACCTTTATTTTTCATACTTTAGGTGCATGTTTCTCAAAAACTATAAAAGAAATTGACACAAAATTTGTGGTGGTTATTTGTCAATGTTCCTTGAACACATTCGGCTAACATTTATATTTATGTGATTTATAAAGTGGATCAAAACAAATATTCAGTCCTTGAAAATATTATCTTTTTTTTTACTCAAAAATAATTAATTTTCATGTGCATAGTATAAACTATATGTGATTTTCATTTAGCCGATGTTATAAAACTGTATCTTAGGTTATTTAGGATAAAATTTGGTGCATGTAGCTTTAAATTCCTACAAGTAAAGTGCACCTGAAGTATAGGGTGCAATATTTTTTTCAGGACACACGGTGTGATTTATGCCTCTTTTGCATGGACCTATGTGAACGTAATTTAAATATTATACAGTAGTTAAATGCGCACATCCTTATACAGTAATCATACCTAATTTCAATTTCTGATAATGTTTAGTTTTCTATATATTCCAATTTTAATATTGGTAAAAATTCGCCTTGTCTGGGTAAAAATAACCTCCCAGTGCCCTTAACTTCCATGTTAGGACATAAAATTATTAAAGAATCATATTATTACCTGGTGCATTTCTAAAAGCCTTAGCAAGGTGGTGTTTATTACTAGCAAAATACTGAATGAGGTGGTAATGCTTAGAACTCACATTTGAGAGATTCCGAGTTCAATCCTTGGTGACCATCAATCTGGTCACTAGATGAATGCTGGGTTGGTTAATTTCTTTACTGTGGTTTCCATTCCTCATTCTCAATGTAATCTTTCAGAGTCGGATGGATCGGTGATGGTGCTGACACGGTGTTGTTACTTGGTCAGTTGCACTCTGCATAGTTGTTCTAGGCGAAGGATGGTGCTGTGTTTGCTATCCTAATGGAAGTGATGTTTATTGAGACCCAGATTCCATAATCTAGCAACTCAGTGGACCTTGGTGCTGGGTTAAAGAACTTTCAGCACTGTTAGTCACCCACCATAGTGGCTTGCACCTCCTTGTGCCTGATTTCCAATACACATTTTAAGCACTGTCATCTCCTGGAGTTTGACATACAGTAACCTGCACATATTTCAGTTTGGAATTCCCTGCAGTATCTTTCCTTTATCCTTTAATTAGCAAAATAAGAGGTGGTCCAGGAACCGCCATTTGTGCATGGCACGGAAAGTGATGGAGGTAGCGCCATCATCTACATATCAGTGTGTGCATATGACAGTGTGTTTCTAGCTGTCCAAGGTAGAGAATCATACTGTCACTTATTTGCTAGATATAACCTCATAATATTAGCGCCAAAATAGAAAATCCCGCCAAGTGCGAGGTGTGCGGTGTTATAAGATTTCTTTTGGCAAAACATCACTCAGCAGCTGAAATTCATTGTAAATTCTGTGGAGTATACAGTGCTGACATCATGAGTGAAGGTGTTGTCCATCAATGGATATAATTTTTAAAAATATGGAAGAACAGACATTCATGAAGAAAACAGGAGTGGCAGGCCTACTCTTATCAGTGATGACCTGTTGAACAAAGTGGATGAAAAAATTTGTGAGAATTGTCAGTTCACAATAATGGAACTTTCCGATCATTTTCCCGAAATTTCTCAGAGTCTTTTGCACGAGATAGTGACCAAACACCTTGGCTATCATAAGCTTTGTGTCACGCCATGACGGGTTGGCTACATCCACAGGTGGCAGAGTTTTACACGGAGGGTATTTCAAAGACTGGTAAAAGGTGTGACAAGTGCTTGAATTTTGTTCACAGAATATGTAGAAAAATAAAAGAAATGTTGTTTCAGATATAATAATATTTGTATATCTCAAATGGTTTAATTATTATTTCCAAACAGAGGTTACTTTCTGGACCACCCTCGTACTTAAATTTAATCAGAAATGTGATAATCTTTCAGACAAGTCATGCATTGGTATTCCTGCTCTACCATCTCTCCAAGTCTCCCAAAGTACAACGTAAGGCATTTGAAGAGCTGCTGCCACTGATGAAATATAAGAATTCACCTATCTCCTATGCAGATATGAAGAAACTTAAATATTTACAAGCATGTGTAAGGGAGAGTCTCAGGTAAGAATTCTGATATAGAGTTGCTAAATCAACCACAGGGTTTGCTGAATATATCCGTTTACTAGGAATATGTAAAATATGAAATAACATACTCTAAACTATGCTTGCTATTGCTAAACTGTGTTTCCTCATTATTGAAAAGTGTTTTTAAGTTTTGCAGTATGCAGACTTCAATGCATATTACAAAAAAATTTCTGCATGTTTCTTAATTAGTAAAAATCATAATATTTCTGCATGCTTTGTAAGATTTATAACATTTTGGTTTTAAAATGGTTTTTGGGTAGTGCCATAAACCACTTGCCAGAAAGGTAACTAAGTAACTTGAAGCAAATTTTGAGGAACAACAAAAGTCTCCAACTCAATAATTATAGAGTATACAATTACATAAACAATACTAGTTAATCTTATGTTAAAAAGAAGCAGATTATACATAAGTGCTTGAAAATGAAATAATTCATTGTACAAAAAAAATTCAAAATCGTGTGATTTAAGTACTTTTCTGAATTGACATAATTAAATACCATTCCCAAATGAAATTATTTTTGCAGATTAACCTTATTATCTGAAGAACATTTTAAACTTGGTGAGGGTTTATTATATAGTATGCTACAATTATAACTCGCTCCAACTTGTAATAATATCTTTGGTCCCATAACAATTGTCCAATCCATAAATTGTTGACAATGGGGGTTAGGAATATGTAGGATGAAAATGAAACAAGAGAATGATATGCAGAACTTTATTCCTACAAAATCAGTACAGTCTGAAAACTAAACAAATAAAATACTCTACCATACTGGAGACTGATCCGAGATCAATACAGAATGACATTATGGTCAGGGTCCATGCAGGGACCGATGTTTCCTCCTAAAAACCGGGAAGCCACACATGACTCTGCGGGATTTTCCAGTAGGATGGTACCTAGATTACAAAACTCGCCCTCCGCCTTTATAGAGTGGAAGTGTATATGCCACTTGTGCACGCCAACCCATCTGGGAAGACTACCAATAATCTCTTTCAAGCCACCAGTGATCTAGAATGAGAGAATTACAACAAAAGAACAAACAACTAAAATACTCCTAACATTAAATTTATTGGGAGTCGATTAATGACACTAAACAACACTTACTTTTAAATTTTCCCGGAACTAGTTTCAGAGGCCTTCCCTCTATCATCAGCCGGACATCGACTGGTTCTCATTGGTATAGCTGGCAATATTTTGTCATCAGTCTCCTCTGGTGACAGTTCGAGGAACTTGCTGAACAAATCTTTGTGGGGGATGTCGAAATTGAATACTTTGTTCCTATTTTTTGAAATAAAGATTTGTTCCCATGTGGACAGTTCTTGTTTTCCTGTTGTATGTTTTAGTAATTTTGGTTCTGGATTTATGTTGTGGTTTTTTTCCCAAAAATGCGTGGCAACTGCTGATTTTTCCAATTGTTTGTATTTTATGTTCCTAAAGTGTTCCTTTGCTCTTGTTTCTAAATTTCTTTTGGTTTTTCCAATATAAATTTGACTGAAGTCACAGCATTCAATTTGATATATCCCAGATTTTTTGTTAGATGGAATGTTGTTTAGTGTCATTAATCAACTTCCAATAAATTTAATTTATACAACACTGTTTTCAACACTTCCATGAAAGGATTTACTCCTAACATACTGTAGAGTGTGTGTTAAAGTGGAAAGAAAGTGGAAAGGTGCAACAGATTGCCTTGCCCTGACAGATCTACTGCAGCAATGCTGCAGAAGCTTTGTTGTAAATATATCTAGAGCACTACAAGCAAGATGGCAGAATGTTGCAGCAGTCCAAGCATGCCTTTTGCATATGGGGAATCTTGTAATTGTTACCAGCTTCCACTTGCATTATTTTAATAAGACAGGTCTGCAATGTCGTGCCTCAGATCAGAAGAAGAGGTTTCAATGGTGGTAATCATTCGTCAATAGCTTGTGGAGCTGCCTGATGCTGGAGAGACTGAATTGCCTGCTTTTTGTTTTTAGTTATGCTGTTCACACACACATTATGCAACTTTTTCTAAAAATGCTTTTTTTGGATTAAGAGTCTCAAAATGGTTTTTCCAGTGCAGACTTTCTATCAGATTTTGAATGACATATAATACTTCCTATACTTTCTATAGATAATTAGCAGAGAAAGTAAACATAAAATAATACAGATAGGCATTATTGATTTACTAGATCAAATAAATATTGCATTTGTGTAACATTGAACCATTTATGTATAATAAATGTATAGGCTGTTTTCTTACCACATTCCTCATATTATTATAATATATAAGCATTATTGATTTTATTGATTTTACCACATTAAAGAAATATCACAATTGTGGAACATTAAACCATTGATGTGCAATAAGTGCGTGAGCAGATTGTTCACTACATTTTAGATTACCATATTGGTCCGAAAATAAGACACACTTTTCATCCTCTGCTGTAAAAGAAATTGCTCATTTGCAAGAATTCAATTAGCATCTGTATGAAACTGCAGTAAAACGTTTTATTATGCAACAATGCGAACTTTTATGAGTTTTTTATAGGCATTAACAGTTTGTAGGTCTACCAACATTCTTTTGTTAGCATATAATTCAGTTTCAGTTGAGTGCTAGTAAGAAAGTCTGGTTGATGCGAATATGAACAACCATTTAGAGCAAAAAACATCATTAAGTCAAGGAATTTGATGCAGTTATGATGCAAGCTTCAAACTTAAAGTTGTGCAGTATGCCAAAACCACTAGCAATAGAGAGGCCAGAAGAAAATATGGACTGGGCAAATCTAATGTGTGGCATTGGGCTGCTACATTAAGGAAAATGGGAGAAGGTATTTCAGAGGACCAAAATTTTGTAAATAATAGTGAATGAGAGGAACAAAACAAAATCTGGTACAGTATTTAGTGCCAATATCTTGTATTGTATGTTAGAATAAATGTTTGCTGTAAATAAATCTTACAAGTACAAATAAATATCTGGTAATTTTTCTCATCTGAATAGTAGTGTGAGGTTGATTTTTGTACAAAAAATAGTTATTTCATTTTCAAAATTTAAGAGTCTAGCTTATATGCCATGATAATCTTTTTCGGGTCAATATGGTGTACAATTTCTACAGAACTCACTGAAATATTATTTAATTTTTTAGGTTGCAGCCACCATTACCAGTAATCACCCGTGTACTTCCTGAAGATATTGTTGTACACAATTACACAATTCCAAAAGGGGTAAATATTAATTCTGTTCTGTGAGGTAAACAATATTCTTTAGCAAGAAAGGAAATTGTGTTTTCTTATTTCTGCACTATTCCATAGAACTTTGCTGTAAGCCATGAATTTATAAAGATAATTAAAATTAATTTAAACTCTTTGTGTCCAAGAAGTAAAGTTTAGCACATTAAAACAGTAAGATAAATTTACCATATGAAAAGGACATAGTTGTCATCTTCAAAACCAGAGAGATGGTTTATGGTGAATTTGGGATCACATTTTCCTTTACATGTTTTTGTACAAAAATAAGTGCTTTGAATTGCAGAGAACACACTTTCCCTTGCAGATGAGAGGAAAAATTACATTTAACAGGTAAGTTCTGGCCCATTGCATGGTAGAATGTATGCTTTTTTTCCAATGCTATTGAATTAGGAGAATTGTATTATCTTTGACAATAGTGTTTAATTTTTAAGCATATTTTTTATGTATATTTTCAAAATTACTTTGAAGTAATATATTAGTTTGGATGAAACTCACATTTTAATAACTCCCTGATTATTAGCTCGTACCAAATAAGCTTTTCAGCACACACTCTCTAAAACAATTTGTTGGATGAAAAACAGTAGTTTATCAGCAAAGGTTATTAAAACTTCAGATAGCAGTGACCAGTCATCGGTGTTGTATCAGTTGTATTATTTAAAAGATTTTAAACAAAATACTTGACTATAAAATAAGAAATATAAGCCATTTTTTTTGTTAATCTGATTAATTTGTAAAAAGTCTGATATCAATATTTTCTTTTAAATAAAAGTAGTGTCAGTCATTGAGTATTTAGACCATAGTGAGATGTCTGATTTTTCATGCAGATAAGTTCAGTATCACATTTTTATGTACAAGAGAAACATTGCTTACCTTTCAACAGTCTTTAAATACAATACATTCCTTATAGTTAATTGATAGAAATTAATAATTTCTTCACACTAGCCGTATATAGGCTAAGGGTTTTGATATATAGAGTCAAGATGAAAAATTCAATGCCACAGCCGGGATTTGAACCACAGATCTCCTGGTTTCTATCCAGTCGCTCTAACCCATTGAGCTATCATGTCCAACTTGCCATCATGATATTAAATTCTCCATTTGACTTGTATATTTCCCCGGTAAACCACTAGGAGCTTTTTGATAGAGTCAACATGAAAAATTCAATGGCATGGCCAGGATTTGAACCACAGATCTCCTGATTTCCATCCAGTCGCTCTTACCCTTTGAGCTACCATGGCCAACGTGCCGTCCTGACATTAAATTCTGCATTTGACTCATATATTTCCCTGATAGACCACTAAGTGCTCTCGCATCTGAGATACACCCTTTGTGGCGACTTACTATCCCGGCATTGTCGATGTTTCTTTGCTGTCATGACTCCTCTTGCCTCATCCTTCCTCCTGGAGATGCTCCACTTGGGGTTTAGGTATAATAAATCACAGGTTTGGTGCCAAATCCCCTCCGTAGTAATCCTAATCTTAACCTGATCATTGGTATACTGGAGCTCAAGAGACCAGATAAAGTGCTTCTGCTTACAAATGAGGTATTAGAAACTGTTAATCACTCCACAATTTTTAGAAGAATGGAATGTTTTTGAAGAATGAATGTTTTTGTTATAATCTGAGGATACCAGAAATGATGAGATCTTGCCTTTTATGACTGGCACCATGAAAGTCAATATAAGCTTTCTAATTGAAAATGGTGCAGGTAAATATCTACCAAAGCCAAAGATAAAAAAATGGAACATTTTAATTAAAAATCCAGAAATTATTCCAGAAATCCCACGTAAAGCTGCAGTAGCAAATTTTAGATTACTTACAGAACATGATTATTTGGCCAAACACTTACACAGAATAGGAATTTATACAAGTCCAAATTGTCCTCTGTGCAACAAAGAAGAGGAAATGACTGAAGAACATCTTTTAACTTGTGAAGCCCTACCTGCCGGACCCACTACGCAGAAATATTGGAGAGCAAGAGAGCTAATGGCTTCATTGCCAAAGCCTAACATTTGAAAACAACAACATTTTTAACCAGTTCAGCCAATCAATCCAGCTATAAGTTTGTCAGCTATCTAAATATATCTTCAGTGAATTTTCAGCAACTTTCTTTTTAAAACCTTTTATGTTCCTGCAGTTTTTCAGTTCCAGTGGCAGTGCATTCTATAAGTTGATAACATGTGAAGTTAAGCTGTTGAGGCCATAAGTAGAAGTGTTCACTGTTGATTTTATTAAGTTTCCTTTATTTCTTGCACTATATATATATATATATATATATAATGTATGTGTGTATATGCCGCCCGTCGATTAGATGGACGATGCCAGGTGTCTGTTGAAATGCCAAGCTCAAATTGAGGGGTGTAAAATGCTGAACTGCTACGTCTTGCTTTTAGAACAAATACATAACAAATGTGCTTTTAAAGCTAGATTAAACATTTAAGAAGTGAAGTTTAACACATAATTTCTCCTCAAAATATATTAATTGAAAGAATTGTCAGTTAACGAATAAATACCCAGTGCATGTTCAGTTATAACAACAATTAGAATTAATTTTGTTATAATTTGAGATGAAATATCACATATTTCTATTGAAATAAGGCAAATGAAATTTAGCACTTTAAAAGTACCCCTTATTGCAAATAAAATAATTATAAACACATATTAAAAACTGTCTTATGTTACATAAAAATATGCAATATTTAACTCACCAGTATGGATGAAATTGATATGATTTCCATCAAGAATACATATCAGCTTCAATTATGCTCATGGTTTTCCAGCATGATTTTAATGCCATACTAAGAACTCTCTGTGTACTTATATGCGCATAAAACAAATTATAATAATCAGCTCTGAGTTCACAAATTAAAAATTAAGACACCAATTAAAGTGATAAACTTCGCATGCTCAACTTAGTTTCTAAAACTGTACAAGGCTACATTTAGTACTAAAGTTCAGTTATATTAGTGCTATTTAACCACAAATTCGATATTTATTTGGAGCACTTATGTAGATTAATGCATTTAGGATGTAATCCTTTTTCACATTTTACACACACCGTACGTGACCTTTTCCGTTGCCCTGGTGCATAACATACAGTGCACTGGCGTTCCTGTTTCTTTGGCAGTAATTTTACACCATAAGATGTAGGAGGAGAACTGTTAATTGTATCATTAACAATTTCACTTCTTTTCAGAAACCACTGAGAGCTAACTGTTTCAATTACTGAAGAATAAAATTGAAATCTGCTCATTTTCTTCCCCGTTGTATTTTCACAGTACAATAAATATGAATTTAACATCATTCGTGAAATAATATTAAAAGCTACCCTTTTCCAGTATTTAAGAGTTCTTCGCTCATCTAAATAAAAATATGACATGTCATTTGAATCAATCCCTCCCATGAAACTATTGTAGGCTAATACTACATCTGGTTTACTAAGTGGCTGATTATTATTCCCTGGAGCAGGGTTTACTTGTGACTCTGTTGCAGTTCCATTAGTGGTGAGAAGAATGACCTGATTTTTTTGCGACTTTGAACCAATTAACAGAATTGGACCTTTCCTAAAATATCTATTTGAAATTGTCTTGAATTTTGTTTTAAGTGCTTCTGGTATTCCCTTCCTGTTTTTTCGTATTGTTCCTGTAACATGGGTTCCCAATAGGTAGAGCTGTATAGCGAAGGGAATTGATGTGAAGAAATTGTCAACATAAATATGGTAACCCTTGTTTAAATAATTTCCCAGTTGAAGAAACTTCATAAGAAGAGTATGGGCTAGCCCGTTAGCTTTTACTGCAGACTTTTCATCAGATGATTTTGCCCTCTTATATACGAAAAAACCCACACAATATTTAGAAATTGAATCACAGACCATCCAGAATTTTATCCCCCGTTTGTGATGTTGCTTATTGGGCATATAGTGAAGCAATTGGGTATGACATTTTGTTCCTACTAGACTTTCATCTATTGAAAGTTGTTGGTGAGGAACGTAGTGGTGCTGAAAAACTTTATTAGCATGGTCAATTAAGGGCTGAAATCTTGCACAAGGATTGTAATCAGGGGATCCAGAGGGAGATAGCTCATTATTGTCAGTGAGGTGGAAAAATTTTAATAAAAGTTGAAATCTATTTCGAGAAAACATTTTTCCAAACCAAGGGGTGCTAAAGTGATCAGTTTTGCTCCAATAGGATTCTATGGATGGTTTTTTAATCATTCCCATATTCATAATTACAATTATGAATGCCCTAATTTCGTCTATTGTTGTCCGTCGCCAAGTCTTGTTTCTCGATGCAGGTGATTGAAAACGTGTGGATAGGAACTGATCTGCGTATTTGTTTGTTTCCGTAACAATTAGGTTCAACAGTGATGAGGTGAAAAACAAATCAAAATAAGAAATAGGAAAAGAAGATGACTCTGGGGCATGTTTCGGGCCGGGAAGTTCATCGAAATGAAAAGGGAGTTGAATAACAGGCTCAGGATTAATAGGAAATATTTCTTTGAAGCCTTCCTTATTGCTTTGTTCCACATTACTATTGTCCGTACTGCTGTCGCTGTTATCATCGTCACTGGAGTTTGTGTCCGAAAAGTCCGAAAGGGCAAAATCTACACATCTCCTCTTTGCATGAGGCGAATCTGGAGGTGTCTCAGTTACACAATTCTCACTGTCACTATCGCTCTCACTTATCGTATTTGCATCGATATCACACTCGTCATATGTCATAAGTTTGTCATCATCCTTCCCTGGCACGACAACTTCGCGAGAACAACTTGCCATTCTCACTATTACGCGGTAAAAACTGAACTGAATAGGATATTATTGAGGGTTGGAAATACCGTCCTACAAATAACAAAAGGTTATCCTTAGTGACCAGGAAACATACCGGTAGAAGAATTTTCCTCTTTTCAATACATAAAAAGCATCCCTATAGGATGTAATACATATGCATTTACAGCCTAACAAACTTTTCGTCGATTAGATCGACCCTGGCAGGCTTCGCTCGCTATAGCGTAGTCGATTATATCGACGGTCGACATTTTACGGAACAAAGCGTGTTATAAGAGATGTAGCAGCAACAGGGTTGATGTTACAGAAATAAGAATTGGGTAAGATTTCGACTATTGGCTTTAAATAACAGACTCGATATGCGTGGCGTTGGTTTGGAGAGGGACGGTAGGGGGGATGGGCGGGATGTATGCAGTGGCGTTTCACTGAAACCGTGCTAGATAGGATATGGGAAATTCGTATTATCTTGCTGTTCACCATAAACAACAGTAGCAGTAGTAATAATAAATGTTACTATAATTTTACTATTTATAATAATAATAATGTAATAATATAATATATATAATATTAATATAATAATATATTATTATTAATTATCATTATCATTAATTATCATTATCATCATAATTATTATTATACATGGCACAACATTAGGGTGACTTCGACATTTTTATTATTAATAAACATTATGAATAATTTGCAATTATTCATTATTCAAGTTTTAGGAATTACGGTGAATAG
Source organism: Mantis religiosa (assembly GCA_030765055.1). Lineage (NCBI taxonomy): Eukaryota > Metazoa > Arthropoda > Insecta > Mantodea > Mantidae > Mantis > Mantis religiosa. The sequence continues at coordinate 63,732,139 of CM060958.1, read as the reverse complement.
CAAGATAATATAAATTTCCCATATCAAATATTTATTATTAATAAACATTACAAATAATATGTAATTCATTATTTAAATTTGTAAAAAGAAACAAATGCTAAATTATGTGTGTGTAGCAAAAAAATGTACTTTAATTGCTGTTATGTCATCTGGCTTTAATTTTTCCCTATGTAAACTATTTGTTTGTTTTCGAATACTCAACGATTGATAATGAAGTTTACTTTCTCCATACGCTCCAATATTTTTCTAGTCATTTTGTATATTGAGAACTGATGGACATTTTTGAAGATGATTATAGTTCATTTCCTCATTCAGGTCACATAGTGGACAAATTGGGGACTCATATTCCAATTCTGTATAAACATTGAGTCATACATTCATGCCCTGTTAATAATTAAAAGGCTGCTACTGCTGTTTTCTTGGGTACATCTGGTATTACTTTTGGATTCTGGATAAGAATTTCCTATTTTTTTCCTTGAGATGTAATGTTCTTGTTTTTATTGAAATCTTTATATTTTTATATTTGTTTTTTTATAGTTTTACTGAGCCAAATGTTAATTTTCTAGTTGGTCTATAGGTAAGGAGGCATCCTTTACTGGCTAAGTTATCTGCAGTCTTATCATATATGCCACATTGTGCTGGTATCCATTGTAATATTATTCTTTTATTCAATCTTTTAATTATCATCTTAATGACTTCTATTGTGTGTGTGGATCCTCTATCATTAGAAATTATCAATGGGATTGCTGCTTTTGAGTCTGATAATAAGACAGCAATTATTATAAAGATTTTAATGTTATGTGGAAGATATTGCAGGAAGTGTTTAGTGCTTTAATTTTTCCATCAACTCGAAGGTCCGACTGTTGTCTGCTGTTGTCTACTGTCCTCTCTCTGGTGGTGGAACTATGAACTTCTTTATCAAATTACTGACAGATCAAATTTCAAAGTTTATTAATATGGAAAAATAAAGACAGAGTAATAAACTTAGAAATCCCACCAGTCAGTAATTTAATGAAGAAGTTCATAGTTCCACTACCAGATGAAAGACAGTACAAAAAAGAAGACATTTGAACCTTTGAGGTTGAAAATGGAAACAACAGCTCCTGAAAATAGTCTCTCAAAAAATAAAAATGTAAGTGACAGAGTGAGAAAACCCAACTACAAATAGCGTTTTCAATATCATATGTTAATAAAAGATCTGGATTTGAACCTTATATGTAAGTATAAACTATAATTTGATGAAAAGACAGGTAATCTTTTTTTCCTTTTTTTTTTTTTTTTTCCTTTTCTGTTCTCTCCTATAGTAATAAGTGTGTACAGAATAAAATGTTATAGTCTTTCACTATGGATTACTATATCCCTTTCAGACAGTATAAAGTTATGGTTTAATGATAGTTTAAATATTTACATGTTATTTATATATATGTATATAATTTTGTAGACATTTATGTTGATGGCTACACATGTCACCACCTTGAGAGATGAACATTTTGAAGATCCATTGAAATTTGAGCCTGAACGTTGGCTTTCGGAGAACAGTGGTATTCATCCATTTGCTGCAATTCCATTTGGTTATGGACCTCGATCTTGCATAGGCAAAGGGATTGCAGAACTGCAACTATGGCTTACTGCAGCTAAAGTAAGTATTAGCATTTATGCATAGATAACCAGTGTACTGAGAATAAATACAATATATTTTCTGTTATAAATATTTAAACAGCATGGTTAAGATAAATAACAAATAAAAAAAAAACGTAAAAGTGAATTTCCTTAAGAAACTGAAACTGCTTTATTAAATTATTACAACTTTTATAATTTATACAATTTATTTTTATTATATTTGCTTTCAGCAGCATCCGTTTTTTAGTTTTAATACATAATTAGTTTCAAATCAGATCAAATGTTATTGACAAAACATTTACAAGCTTTGCTCAAATATGTAAATGTTATTGTGTCAATAAAATTTTATTTGATTTGAAACTAATTATATATTAAAACTATAAAACTGATGCTGTTGAAAGCAAATATAATTAAAATAAATTGTATAAATTATAAAATTTGTGTATTTAATCAGAAATAAATCCAAAGTTTAAGTTATTAAATCAGTTAAATGGACCAATAGATTTGATGATTTGGTAATAAAGTTTTATTTTGCAAAAATAAGGATCATATAATGAATTTTGAAATACTACCAACTGATTCTGTCAATAAATTAGTTTTATTTTTAATGGTTGGCAGTATAACAAGAAACAATCTCTGCCGGATAGTGGCACAGTAATAATAATGGTAACAATAATAAAAATGAGTGACAAACACAATGAAAACATAAGTACAGTTTTACTAAATGCCTTATAGAACCTTTTTTTTTTTTTTTTTTTTTTTTTTTTTTTTTTTTTTTTTTTTTTAAATTATGTGTACAAGTATATTTAGTAAAATTGGTTTTCTTTGAGCAGTGAAAAAAATTTAGTTATGCATGCCTGCAAATAAAGACACTTTTAATAGTTGAAAACAATTTAAAAGTAGCATTTTTTGAGTTTGTTGGTGGGGGGAAACATATGTTTTTGTTAAGGATTCATATGGTATATTAAAAGTGAAAAGAAAAACCAGAAATAGAATTGCATGACAAAGCAGTCAGAAACACGTGCAAATTTAACTTAATTTTATAAATTAGTGTTTAGAAATGACTGGATGAAGCTGATATTTGTTAATCCTTGCTTCCCTCATCTTTTTTCATTTAAGTCTTTAACTTCTATAGTCATATAGGGGCTTTAACTTGAGAAACAACTGATATTTTAGCTTGAGCTTCAGATGTTTTAAGCATTGACTTTATGTTTATATCAGTAAACTTACATTCATTCTCACATTAATACTTCAGCGTCTGCTAAGGGGACTGCAGAAAAACTTTTGTTACTAACAGGGAGGAGACCCTCAATTCCTCAGCTTCTTGCGGTGCAGCTGTTAATAATCACATCTCAATTTTGTAATAATAGAAAGGTGACCCTTTAATTGCTTCTATGTTAAGACTTAAAGGAACCCATCTAAACAAAATTATGTAAATAACTAGAGGAAAGGGCTGCTCACTAAAAAGTAGTGGTCAGCTTGGTGAGTTATTGACCTAGACTGATATTTCTTCCTCTCCATATATCAGATCTCCTCTTTTACCTTTCCTATCCAGTAATCCTTGACTCAACTCTTGTTCTCTTTGACCGCAATGGTATTAGAGTATTTGAGGCCCAGGGGATTATTTCATTTTCTTTCCTGTTCAAATATTTCTCTACTTAGATTGATGTAAGCGCCATCTCATCTGGTGCCAAATTTTAAATGGTTACAGAAAGGTTAAATAAAATCACTCCTCTTTTAAGGGTAGCAAATTATTCTGGTTGAAGAAAAATTCTGCTTCAGCTAGGATTCAAATCTATGATCTGTTATATTGAGATACCAGACCACTGACCATTCTACCATAGAGAAAATCTAATTCTCTCCCTATTTGGATGTACAGTCTGTTATTATTCTGCTACACTAATGATTAACATGCAGAATATCAATAGGAGAGTGAGAAGATGAAGATATTCAGCATTGCAAAACGCAACATTATCATGTTTTCTCCAAGTAAATGTTTGCACCGCACATATAGACATTTACTTCTTAGAAGACCAAGGTGAACAATAACATTGGCAGAGTTTCTTATTGAATGCAACGAGACTCCTATACCTAGTCTTACCATAAATACTGTCACAAACTTTTGAGGGTGACTACCTCCAGCCGGAGGAGCCGGCAAATTCCAGAGCGGTAGCAGGTAGCCTGAGTCATTGATGGAGCAGCTGTGGAAGTGTAAAGTTGTATTGTAAAATCTTCAAGATGGAATGGGGTGACTATGAAAATCATGTGGCTGTGATAGCGCTATATAGGGTAGGTAAATCACCAAGTGAGATTTTCAAAACTCTCCAGAAACTGAAAATCACAAAGAGGTTTGTCTATCGCACTATCCAGCGTTTTGATGAGACTGGAGATGTGAAAGATCGCCTGCGGGAAGGAAGACCACACACAGTTCGGACTCCAAAATTAGTGAAAGCAGTGGCGGTTCGTGTGCGGAGAAATCCTGTAAGAAGGCAGTCGGTGATGGCTCAAGAGCTAAACATTTAAAAAATGTCTATGTGTCGCACGTTGAGGAGTGACTTTGGACTCCATGCTTACAAACGACGCAAGGGACACCTTCTTACAAATGAACTGAAGTGCCAGAGACTCCTAAAATCAAAGCGCTTGCTAAAGCGTTACGCTGCAAATGGTCACCGACAAATTCTTTTCAGTGATGAAAAAATTTTCAATGTTGAGGAAACTTTCAATGCCCAAAATGACAGGGTATATGCTACATCATCTAGAGAAGCTGGTGAAAAGGCTCCAAGAATCCAGAGGGATCATCATCCTGCATCAGTCATGGTGTGGTGGGGTGTGAGCTACGAGGGCACAACGGAACTCCATTTTTGTGAAAAAATGTGAAAACAACTGCACAAGTGTATCAGAACACAGTGCTTCAACCAATAGTTAAGAACCTCAACAACACACTCTTCCGTGGACAGAGATGGACCTTCCAGCAGGATTCTGCCCCATCACACAAGGCTGGTTCAACCCAGGAGTGGCTGAGGTCAAATGTTCCAGACTTCATTTCTACTTCAGACTGGCCATCTGCTAGTCGGGACCTAAACCCTTTGGACTACAAATTGTGGTCCAAGCTTCAGGAGATGGCTTGCAAGAAGAGACATCCCAATATTGAAAGTTTGAAGCGCTCTCTTCTGAAGGCAGTTGCCGAGTTCCCTCTTGATGTGGTGCGTAATGCAATTGATGAGTGGCCACAAAGACTTAAGGACTGTGTGCGTGCTAATGGTGGCCATTTTGAATAATTATATGTGATTTCAATTCTCTATAAATCTATATAACTAGTGGTATAAGGATATTAAAATATCTCCAAGCATTTTGTGTCAGTTGAATTAGAATGTTGTGACAGTATTTATGGTAAGACTAGGTATAATTCAGATAATATCAAACAGCATCTTCTACTTACATCATGACATCACATCACCTTCCTCACTGATACTGTAATTTTCATTCAAATATAATGAATGAAGTATTGTTGGTGATTCATAATCATGCACCTCTTATTTAATGTGTGAAAATGGAACCCTAAAAACTGTCTTAGTGAATTCATTTTTAAGAAAAATTGTACACAGTTTGAAGTTCACTCAGAAACTAAACTGTTGGTGCTTGTCCTCTCTATAAGCTATGTTATAGATGAAAGTATCAACCTTCCCTAACTTTGGCTTTTGGTTCCCCTTCTTTTCTAGGAAGCCTCTGTACAAATTTATTGACTGTTTGTCTGCTTAAGCCTACTGCTTTAGCAGTTTTAATGATACATCCTTCCCTATTTTATTGGCTTTTATCTACTGAAACACATTACATGTTATCTGTTGGAGCTGTTTAGTCAGTACTCCTAAAGCTGGTTTGCTTCCTTTTTCCTACTCATCATCTATACTTGCTATCCCACTAGTGATGCTTGAACTAGTAACTCTAACATTAGCACTATCACTCAGAGGAAAATTAATTACACTTCCGACACTGCTGTTATTACCAGAGAAACTAGCTATCTCCCAAAGTCTCCACATATTTAAAGAATGTAATAGTAAAACCCTTCTAACAGCAGTAAATGACCCAAAAAACTAACAGAATGAGAAGAAAACAGGAGAAATGTTTGACTCCACATGGAGTTAACTGCTGTCATCATTCATGATTTCATTGGCTTAAGTAACAAGCACATTGTGTTCACTGCAGGCCTTTTTGGAACATTTTGAGCAACACTGAGCAATTTCCCTTTCCAGTTCACTCGGACACAAAAAGTATCTTCTTATGGGCATTTTTCTTGTTTGGGTTATATCCATTTCCTGGCCCCTTTTGACACCATACCTACCCAATGCTTGTACGACATTTCTTTGTAAATTTGGAGTTTTGGCTCTAGAGTCCATATGTGGCTGAATAAGTTCTAGGGCAAAGTCTTTAAGAACATCCACCTTTTATGCGATTTTTCCATTGTGATATTCTGGATGCTGATTTGTGAATAAACAGAAAGCATTTAGAGCTGCAACATCCATTACTTTAGCCCATAAAACAAACAGCCATTTCCTTGTCTGCCTTCTACAAGTGTAAGTGCGTACTTTTGGACAAGAGAATCCACACCTCATTTTGTTTTGTTATAAAATAAAATAATTTCTGGTCTTTTCTTTCTGTGCTTCTCCTCAACAGTGGCATCATAATGCATAGAACTGCACTCTTATTTTTCTTTGGTACATAGCTCACAATAGTCAGATCATCTCTGAATCCAAATGTTGAAGATAGAACCTCATAGGTCTGCATTCAGGTTCAGTTTCATCTTCCAAAGCAATACTAAATTCACATTCATCCAGCCATTCAGATATAATCGATGAAGCATTCAGATCATCTACATTCACAGTATAAGTAGGTTGTCTCTTTCAAGAATTGCTAGATGATTCCATACTGAAGGAAACAAATAATCCTTGGTTAGAAATAAAGTCTAAATAGTTAATTGTCAGAGAAGGAAAGAACAAAGAAAAGGATAGAGAATAACAAACATAATTACTTACATTAGCTATGAGAGCAACACTATCACTTCTGAAGCCAATTGCAACAATGAGCAGAAGGTCAATTATTGTTGTTACTAGAGTTGTACATGTGCAACAATTGCCATTAAAAATATCATAGGTACCAACTTTCATAAACTGGCAGAAAAATGATTGCAAAAGCATCACTTTACAGCAGGCCTGAAAATCCCTTTCATGCATTACATACATAGCGTTAAAAAAACTCATGTTTTCATACAACCTTTGCAACATTAAACAAAGTTCTATTGTGTTTCTTATTCCTAGTTGTATTTTCAATGATTACAAACAGGGTTGGATTATATATGATTTTATTATGATTATAAGGATGATTAAATTGCTCTCGGGCTGGAAAAGCCCTCATCATGCATCCAAGGATTAAAGGTGTCACATTGAATATGTGAGGTATCCCTCATCAATTACTGGGATATTTGAATAAGTTAAAGATTAATGTACATATAGTCTTACTGCAGTAACTAAAATATAGAGCATAGACATTTAAAGTACTAGGTCCATGGTTTAAGTCCCAGCTATGATATTGACCTTTTAATCTGATTCACCTTTCTAATTTATTTAATAGATAGATAATTTATTCACTTGTAAATCATACATTGTACGAGTACTATGATACAAGACACGTCAAATTGTGACTTTACAGTGCAATTAACTATATTTGTAAATTAACAAGTCACATCCAATAAGGACAAGTCAGTGTTTTATAAAGATATGTCAAGAATTTTATAACATACACAATTAATTCAGAAAAGTAACAATATTATAAACTTTCCATAAATTCACTTTCATCTGAAGTGCTTTTAGCAATTACTGCTTTCATTTAATGATTGTTTACAATGTTCTCCTGACCCTAATCCAACAACAAAAGTTCTAAATATAGTTTTTCTGATGTGGAAATTAATAATTGTTCTATCACACTAGCCGTATTTAGAACAATGTTTGGAAAGGTAGACAGCCTGAAAAAATTTGGTGCCCTAGCTAGGATTTCAAATATGGATCTCCTGTCTCCATCTGATAGTTCTAGTATTTAATGTGTGCTGGTATTTTGCCATGGTAACTTAGTAGTTGGAGCAACCTAACAGAGACTATGAGATTTGTGGTTCAAATCCCAGCTATGATATTGAATTTTTCAGCCTGACTCTACCTATCCAAACCTTAACCCATACATAGCTAGCGTGGAAGAACAATTAATTTCCATCAATTAACATGTACAGGTTGTTTCAAAACGACACCGAACGATTATAGCCATTGTGTAGTTTAATACTTAACTAGTCCGAATTTCGGTGCCACAGCTTCAAAGTTGTGTTAGGTATAATTTTATGCAGCATTAAATATTACATGATTTTGTGATTAGGCAGCACAGGAACCACTGGTGTGCGAACCTCAAAAGTTGTTATTGGGACGTATGTGCCATGAAAACAAAAACATTACTCCTTGCTTTTTATCAGTGACCCTAGCCTACCTTTTAGGTAATGGGGCAAAGGGCAGTTATTTATGCAAAAGTTGACTAATAACTCAGACAGTTGCAAGGTTGCTCTTCAGTGTAAAACTACACATTCCATCCTAACACGGAGGATTTTGCATGTGCTTAGATAGCAAATCCAAGCAATATGCAGTGCTATACGAACGCTGAAATGATCGATATGGCTTTAATGGATGGAAGAGTTGAACAGAGTTCAACAAACGCACAATTAATTTAGTTTCATTAAAAATATGAATTGTAAAAGTAGTTACATCAATGATAATATTTATTTGTTTAACTTCAGAGCATTTTGTTATGATCTTAATTGTACAATACTTTCAACCACTTACTCTAAATATCAACAGCTTCCTTTTCAGTTACAAATGCTTTATTTAGTATTATCAAACACCTGAAATAAAATGCTCATCTCTCTGTATAAGCCATTAAGTTTTGGTTAATTTATCTACAATTCTTTGATATTTTCTGTTCTATTTATCATTTAATGCTTCCATCCTCAACCTCACTAACATTAACTTCGCTCTAAAAGGTATAAGTTGCATATATCCACCAGCTTATTTGCTATCATGGACTGCTATAACAGAATTTTGGAACACGTTAAATACTCATAAGTAATAACTAAGCAACGGCTTAATTATTGTAGTTTCATAACCCACAGAAATTCTTAAGAGTAGCAAGCTCCTGCGGAGGATGCCAGTATGTTTACAAACAGTAACAAAACGCGACACGATGTGTGATCTATACCTGCAAACGCCGACAGTGTGAGGCACACATCGTTGTTCCTGTCACTGCTTAATCCACACTCAACCTGGAGTCTTTTTTTTTATGTAGCTCTATTGGCGGTAAAAACTGTGTCACATAGAAGCTGAGAAACTACTTCTATATGTTCGTTCGGTGTCATTTTGAAACACCCTGTATACAGTTTTTAAATACTATCATGTTTATATTTCAAATTATTTAACTATTTTAAAACTTTTCTTTTCAGATTATTCGCAGCTACACCATTGAATTTAATTATGGAACAATACAGTCTGAGGCAAAGCTCATAGCTATGCCTAAGAAGCCTCTGAAGTTCCGTTTTGTGGACCGTCCTAATTAAAAGCATTTCTCACGAGGAGCTTGTGTTCATTCTGGATTTTGTTTTAGGATTATACTTTAACTATTGGATATCTTCCATATAATTACACATACGCTGATGTAGTATGAAATAATCTTACAAAATAATTCTGCTTCCTATATCACAGGCAGACATAAGTTTATGTCTGCGCCCTTTAATCAAGGACCACCTACATATGCATAAAGCTACAATAAAAAATTAAACCTCTGCATTGGCCTCTGATATAGAATCATATTTTCTTTGTGTCTGGAGATCTGTGACAAAAGATTGACATGTTGGTCAATAATTTATGAGAAATATGTTAAGGAGATATGACTGAATGTAGAAGTACTTCATTGCATTTGTGCCAGCAGATATGTATACCTATGTCTTTCTTTGTCATTTGTCATTGTATTTTGAAATATCACAATAAAGGTTATACCAACTATAATCAATAGTTCCTGAAGTTGATAGAGGGAAAAGAATACAAAAAATGTTGCATTATGTAAGGTACTGTTTGTATCTGGTGCAGAGTGGAATTTATTCACCAAATATATACATAGATGTAAATAGCTTTGTCAATAATTTTACAATCTATTTACTGAATGTACATTATCTTTACAAATTACCTAATTTGAGTCAGTAGAAATTAATTTGCACTATAAAATTTGTATTTCATTAACAGAGGTTTTACTTTCCATTTGAACATTTTGCCTGTCAGCAGTGGCGGCTCATGCCGAAAAGTAACACCGTGCTGTGGGAAAAAGGCCATGCAACTCACCTAATTACGAAAAATGAAGTCCATGCACCGATGTTTCTTCATGGTATAAACATAATTTGTACTTCCTTTTGCTTTTTGCTCAATTTTTAGATCGGTTATTGTTCGCCCTAACATTTTTATACTAAGCCTTTCTTCTGATGCATGTCTTGAAAAGGGAGTTTTCAGAAGTTCACTAACCATGTGCATTACATATTGGTTAAAGTTTTCATAATATTAAATTACAATGATAGATTGTTAAATTATTTTCAATGCATATTCAAGTTCTACAGCTATAACTATGAGTGTTGGTGGTCCTGCTTCACCGAGCAGCGAATGGTCACCACGCAACAGCCAGATGCAGCACACATTTGTGCAAAAATCTAGGGAACTTAGGACATCAAGGAGGCAGGAGGGGAAGGTTGTGTGCATGTGCAATACTGATTACCGAACTTACTGGTTCTCAGCATGTTGAACTCAAGGATACGATCCATTAGTCACGCAGGTGTTTTCCATGCATCAAGAACTCATTATTGGTCATACTAGATTTCTTATACTTTCAATAGTGCATTGTTATTTACATGGACTTTTAAAGTTTCTGCAATGTGATTTATAAAACAGAAAAGAGTGTGGTGTGTGTGTGTGTATGTGTGCGTGCGTGTGTGTGTGTGTGCGCGTGTGTGTGCGTGTGTGCGTGCGCGTGCGTGTGTGTGTGTGTGTGTGTGTGATTTATTATCTGCTGTAAAAATTACAAAGTAATTCATAGCATTGTCAAAAAAAAAACAGAAATACAAAAGAAGAGGCTAAATTACATGCTTTAACTCAATCTACTTTTTTTTTTTTTTTTTTTTTTTTTTTTTTTTTTTTTTTTTTTTTTTTTTTTTAAGAAACAGTTTTGTCTATCTCCAACAGTTTATCAGTTATGGAAATTCTATCCAGAATTAGACTTCTGAAAACATTCCCAGAAAATTTAAGATATATATTTTATTTGTCATGAAAATATCTAAAAATAGTATGGCATTTTAGTCAAAACCATTAAAAGCTATTTTTGAGAAAATCAAAGTTTTTTGAGGATGTTCCATATATAGATTAGTGTAAGATGGGGGGATTTTCTTGAAAAACTTTCTGTCACATCCTTGGTAGATGCTGAACTTAAATATCAAGTTTGATACATAATGACTTTTTGTTTTAGAGTTTTGCTGTTCATATACACAGACCTTTCTAATTCTTTTTTATTTTTATTCAGTGGTACAAAAATATGTATTTCCATTGATATCTCAATATCAAATTTTTGGATAGAATGCAACACTTACCGTTTCCTACATACAGCCTTAGTCAAAAAAGAAAAAAAAAAAATGAGCAGCTACCAGAAACAAAGTTTGATTAGGAAAACATTGAACACATTCAATGACACTGCATTCAGAATTTACACTTTGGAAAGGTATAGTCAGACTGAAAAATTAAAATTAAAAATTGAATCCCAACTATGGCATTGAATTTTTCATTTTGACTCTACCTTTCGATACTTTGGTCTACACATGGCTAGTGTGAAAGAACAATTAATTTTTCCAATATATGCTTTGATATCACTCTGATTTTATTTCAAAGTTATGCGACAGATAGGGAGACGCTTTGCAACATGCATGGTAACCGAGCAGCAAAACGCATGTGTTTCGTAAGTGGACTAATGTGAGTTTGAATCCTTGATGTGCAAGTTTCTATTATTGTTACTTTAATAGCAATGCCTTATGTTTTTCTTGCAGAAGAAAAATGATATTTTGAACACATTCACTCATACAAGCAAAAACAATATATTGTTTTCAAAATAAATGCAATGTTATAATGGGCATTCAAAAAGAAACGAGCCGGAGTCTGTTATGCGCAAACTGGTGACAGGATGGTAATATCATGGCATGTGTAACTAAGTGTTGTTCCAACCAGAGCATGGAAGTTGTCGCTAGAGGGCACGAGTGCACGTCATGTGACCATACAAGCTAGCAGCAGCATGCATCAATTTTCCAGTGCTGCCAGTCGCATTGCAAACAGTGAAATGGAGGCATCTAGAGAAGAACAAAGTGGTGTTGTTCGTTTTCTGACAGCGGAAGGAGTAGGGGACGAATTCATTCATCGACAAATGTCACAAGTGTATGGCGAACACTGCATGTACCTTGCAAGGGTCAAGACATGGCACAAGCGCTTCAGGGGAGGACGGGTGTCGCTAGCCGATGATGCATGATCTGGAGCACCACACTGCATTACTGATGACATTGTCCAGCTAGTTGATGCACTCATTACCCAGGACCGCCGAGTGACAAAGCCATAGCTGCCGAGGTCTGATTGAGCATCGAAAGTGTTTACATCATTATGAAGGAATAACTGCTCTTACACAAAGTGTGTGCCCAATTGGTGCCCCACAGTCTTCAGCCACACCAGGAAGCATGTCAAATGGTCCATTGTCTTGGTCATTGGCTGTGCTATGCTAGGAAAGGGAATGAGTTCCTGGCACGAGTGGTGGCTGGAGATGAGTCATGGTGTCATCACTTCGAATCAGAATCAAAACGACAAAGTCTCCAGTGGAAGCATCCAGGGTCACCACCACCAAAAAAAGCCAATGTCATCCTCACAAGTGCAGGAAAGGTTATGCTGACGTTCTTCTTTGACCAAGATGGCCCCTTCTGATACACTTCCTGCAGCACGGGACAACAGTGAATGCCCAGCGTTACTCGCAATCCTTGACCAACCTTCGCCAAGCGATCAATCAAAATGACCAGGCACTCTCACCCATGGGGTCATTCTGCTCCACGACAATGCAAAGTCTCATACTGCCAACAGTCACTGCACTCCTGCAGAAATTCAAATGGGAGGTTCTCGGCCACCCTCTATGCACTCCAGACCTCTCTCCCTGTGATTACGCCATTTTTGATCCCCTTAAAAAGGCTCTTAGGGGCAAACGATTCACCTCGGATGACGACATCCAGCTGTATGTGCGGAACTGGCTCACATCGCAGGCCCAGGACTTTTATGAGACAGCCACTCACCGCCTTGTGTTACAGTGGGACAAGTGTCTCAACAGCCAGGGCCAATACTTCTAACATACAGGTACTGGCTTCTGTAATTATGTCTCCAGCTCGTTTCTTTTTCAATGCATCTTATATTAGAAAATTTCCGTAATATTGGTTGTGTGAGCTCTCGGGCTCATTAATCTGTTATGTATGGTGCTGGCATATAATGTGAAGTGTTTTCTTGTGAAAATTTCACTAGGCATTTGGTCTCATCCATGCCCCGCAGAGTGAGGGCAGTAATAGAAGCAGAGGATTTACACACCTCATACTAAATTAATTTCCATTTTTGTTTGATTTTACATATACAAATAAAATATTCATTTCAGCTAGTTTAAAAACAGAGTAGAATGCTTCAGTTTTTATGTCTGAGCATAAATGCCATAGAACCAAGTAAACCTTAGCAATTAGAAGTTATATTCAATGTGTGTATACACATTTAATATTTCTACAATTAAAAAAATAAAAATGATGTTCAGGATTCGAACCTTAATAGGTCTAGCTCCTACATACTTGTCTATAACCACTCGGCTATCAGTGCACGTTTAGTAACAGACTCAATTATTAGACTCGATTTTTTGCACACATTACAGTATACAAAAAAAAAGGAAGTATTCCCTATGTGAATATGCACGAAACATATGAAACAATACCCATTGTTTGAACATTCTCATTATTATTATAATTATGAGAGGATTCAATGGGATGGAGCTAAAAAGATGCATTCCATGACACCTTTGCCAAACCGGCTGTGGAAACAATGTGAACTTAGAAAATTATACGCCTCACTCTTTTTTCCAAAGGGTGTATAATAGGAAAAGTATCACCTGTTCCACTGTCTTAGAGCTCTACCAAATGAAAAATTACATCAGCATACAACATAAAAGGATATTTATAATAAATAAAAGGAAAGCATTGGGAAACATTTACATAACAATAGAATTAGAACAACATTACCAAGGAAATCCTTCATAGCAGTTTTTGGATTGATAGCCGTCCATGATTCAAAATCTTAATACACAAAAACTGTAGATCTTGTTAAAAGACACAACTTTGTCAAATATATATATATTTTTGTGAAGGAGTTATTTCTAAGATATTCCTATTTATTTCTTTTCTTTTTTTAATTCTTTTAGTACATATACTTTTCTCAATTTTGTAAGGGCATTTTTTGAATGTTCTGGACATGAAAAAGGAATGGAATTTCATAGTCATCACATAGTGAACCACTTCTTTAAAGATTTGACTATCGCTTAAGCCTACTGTATTCCCCTACTCCTATTGTAGGTATCTGTAAGGAAAACTATTAAACAATTTCTACAGAATTTTGTCTTTATTAATATGAAGCAGATAGTAGAATAAGCACGTTTAAGGATAGTATGTATAAAAGTAGTGAAACAATGTTAATGAACACATCAGACTTTTTTAAAAATCAGTTCCAAGTATAATCCATGCAACTATGTCCTCTATCCATTGCACCAGAATTATTAAATCATTTTAGATTGTAATGACTTCTCAAATTCCTTATAATAACATTGATTTCTTCCCCAGCAATCTGGGTTTAGAAAATATGCAAGTGGGAGTGACATTTGGATCTGTCACATTAATACAAAATAGTATTGAATATTGATATGAATAATCTAAGTATAAGCCTATTTATTGATCTTACAGAAGATATGATCTGGTAAATCATAAACTTGTATTACAAAAGCTAGAAAACACTCCAGTTAGAGGAATTATCTTAAAATGGTTTGAAAACTATCTCCAAATATAAAACTAGTTATTAATGCAGATGATGTTAATAGTCATATTTTAGCTATAAATGCCGATGAACCCCAAGAGTCAATTTTAGGTCCTCTTTTTAAGTTTTGTAAATGACCTACCAATTTTACCATTACATCTTAAAAATATTGCTATATGCAGATGATACAGCACTTTTATGTGCTGCAAAAACTAAATATATGCATATGGATACAATTCAGCAAAACTTAAATATTTTGGCAGAAAGATTTCATGAAAGTAGACTTACAATTAATGTTGATGTAATAAAATAAATGCATTCTCAATAAAAAAAAGAAAAATATAAAGTTTCATCAAATGCTATAAAAGTTGAAAGCTATGATAAACACTATTTATCCAAGACTGATTAAAATTAGGTAGTAAGTTAATGTGGGCAAAAACAGCTGCAGTAATGTCCATACAGAGCAGACATTAAACATGAGAGCAATTAATTGAAAATCTATTTGTAGTTGATTTTTCAACACTCTGTTGCTTACATTTTTATATTTTGAGGGACTAGTTTCAGAAGCTACAACTGACAACCAAAAGTTTTTTCAATTAATGTGGATGTCACTGTTACTAAATTCCTCCAAACACACATAATGACAGAAATTATTTAAGCAAATATTATTTTACATTAATTCAATCACATACTGTATTACTCCATATTTATGTTCTCATATTCTGTATTTTTCTGTTATTCGTAATATTTTTTGTTGGTTCCCTTGAATTTCCTGTTCACAGTGTATTAAATCAGGCTTATGTTTTTGAAATTTACAAATAAATATTTCCTGTCATTTACATCATGCCAGGTAGTTCAAGTGGGGGAAAAAGAAGTAAAATTATCAATAAGAAATGCTTAACCTTCAGATCAAAGCTTCAGCACTGTCCTGTAGCCAAGCGTGTGATGAGCAGTTATTTGCATTTGACAGAGAGAGATGAAATGTTCTGCTTATTGCAACCCAATTGAAAGTGCTTTATCAAGTAGTCTTATTAAGTTTCCCATTATTTTCAGTGTTTTCTCAATCTTTGCTGTCTTTGTTATTATTTTTGGACATTGTTGAACACTCATTAAGTGATAAAACCTTTTTAAACCACTTCTCGAACTGTAAAAACACTTAAGCTCCACTTTAAAAGCTGATGACCTAAAGAAAGTATATTGCAGAAAGTATATGATATTCACATATCATCCTAAGGCTTTTAAGGCCCAAATGACCTTGTTGTCGACGGGCCCTAAAACACCACACACTCACTCACTCCTAAGGCTTTTAATAAATTTAAAAACATTTTCCGTCAATTTCATATACAGCTAGTACCACATAACAAATACAACATGTGAAACATACTAAATCACCTGCTCAAAAACACAAGTCCAACCAACAAACTATCTGGAATTTATAGTGTAAAGTGTGAGGATTGCCATGAAATATATAATGGAAAAACAAAAAGAAACCTAGAAATAAGGATGAAAGAACGCATAAGGTTCATAAAATACAAACAGACAGATAAATCAGCCATAGCCCATTATTTCTGGTCAAAAAATCATATTTCCAATGACAAAAATTTTGGTACCAGCAAAAAGGTATTGGGAATTAACAGTTTGGGAAAATATACACACTTTTGAAGAATAAAAAGAGAGCCATGAACTTTGAAATACCAATAGTAGGTGACGTCATTCAATTCATTGAACAGTGCCAGGAGAGGGAGGCGGTCACCTGAAGAACCAGTCGAACATCAGCTGACGATGAGGACGTGGGGTCCTTGAAACAAAAAGTGTAAGTGGAGCTTAAGTGCTTTTACAATTCAAGAAGTGGTTTAAAAAGGTTTTATTGAACAGCTTCACTGTTTATAAATGTCTACCTCACGTTCAAGAGGTCCCGAGTTCGAATCTCGGTCAGGGTGGGTTACCTGGATAAGTTTTTTTCCAGGGTTTTCCCTTATTCTGAAAGACGAATGACGGGTAACTCTAAGCTCCATGGACCCCGGGCTCATTTGAGCATCATTTCACCCATTCCATTCATCGTCCAATATGACTTAACATTGGAGGACGTAAATTAAAAAAAAAAAAATGTTTATAAGTACTTCTATTCATAGTTTTTACTCATTAAGTGTTTAACACAATTGAAAATGTTCGGACCACAGACTGAAACAGACATAAACACTAGGCAAATAACCATACAAATAGGATATCAAACAACAAAAGATTATCATAAGTAACTGGCTGTTTGACTCAGATAAGAATGTTTGTAAAATTAAAAGAAAACCATAAAAAATAAATATATCAATAAGAAAAATGTAAAAAGTAAATGAAATGAATCAATAACTTCAACAACTGCGCAACAAAATCAGTAATCAGAAAGCAAAAAATTTTAACATGATGAATGCAAACTTGCTTCATGTCATGTTAATGTACTAATTGGTGCCAATCAAGAAAAGTATTGACAATTGCTAACTGTATGGCAAAAATGAATGGGAGGGGATGGATACCTCATAGCAGCTATCACAACAAGAGTAGGATTAATTAGAGCTAAGACATATCCATAGCAATAGTGGATGCAAGAAATCACTGCACATAGATGATGCCATGATTATCATAGAGAAAGGCATTATAGAGGAGTTTCTCATGGAATGAAAGACAGTCAGATCCACTATAATTGACGAAATACAATGGAAAAGTAAAGTGATACCTATCAGCTTAGGCATGTGCAATGGTAGAAATTTTGCACAGATATTTATAGTTGCAGGAGGTGGAAGTAATCTGTAGAAGCTAGTAGTACAAATTGAAGTTATAATAAATTAAGTCCAAACAGAAATCCATACATAATGAGAATTGGAAGTTGTACTTAGAATGCCAAACAATAGCATACCTAAAAAAATTATAACCTATAAGCTGCAAGATAGAAGGAAACCAGGAAGACCCAAGAAACAATGGTATCAACAATTTGGAGACAGAATGGACTGAAGCCCAAACCGTGAGGAAGAAGAAGACAGAAACACATTTTGTATTGTTTTAGTATGAGGCAGCAATTGTTTTCATTCTGGTACAACAATTTGTTCATATTGTTATTTCTATACTACATAATTATTAAAGTTTTAAATGTGTCATGCAGAAAAAGAGTACTTATTACATCTTAAGTAATTGCATCCCATTCTATAAAAAATAATTACATTGAAAGAATGTTGAATGTAGCGATCATTAGATCTTAAATAAATACTTGTGCAAATGATATTACCTTCTATAATGTACAAAACCCAAAGGTAAACCTCTGCATATGAGTTAATATCTTTACCAATATGCAATTTTTTTCAAAGGTAAGAAGTAGTCGATATGACTATTGCATAAGTTAATTGATGGAAATTAATGATTTTTTTCACACTAGCCATATACAGGCTGGATTTTTGGATTGACAGAGTCAACATGAAAAATTCAATGCCATGGCTGGGAATTGAACCATGGATCTATTGTTCTCCAACCAGTCGCTCTTACCCATTGAGCTACCATGGCCAATTGCCATCATGACATTAAATTCTCCAATTGACTCATATATTTCCCTGGTAAACCACTAGGGGCTCTCGCATCTGAGATAAACCGTTTGTGGCGACTTACTGTTGTAAGTACTTGAGTCCCAGGCTTCATCATTTAACTCTTACTATTTAAGTTATTTAAGTTAGTGCAGTAGATCCGTGGTTCAAATCCCGGCCTGGCATTGAATTTTTCATGTTGAATCAATCAATGACTATTGCAGTTAAAAGTGGATTATTAAATGGAGTAAATAAATAAACTACCTTATAGCCAATGTGAGCATTGCACTCAAGAATATCTTGCCAAATAAATAATAATCAGATGTGCTGCACTCACATAACTTTCACTACTCTTTTATAAACTATTCCAGCAAATGCTTAAGCATCTATCTACTTCATGTTAACATTTACAGTAATTATCTTATTCAAAGTATAAACTTGAAAGAAGCATAGGGACAGTGAAGCACAAATTAGTACAAAAGTGAATCGAGAATATATTGACACATTGCTTCACTCACACTGTTTATTCACAGGACATGTTTCAAGAGCTCTTGCTCCTTTTTTGATTTTCTTTTTGTTTTTCCTATATAAATTTTAGGGAAAGTTTCACATTTGATCTCATAGATTCCTGGTTTTTCTTTGGTAGTGATTGAATTTTTGGGAGGGCCTTTTAACAAATTTCTGATATTAAACCTATTTTGAGGTGCAAGAGCTATGTTGTGTTTTGAGAAGATTTTTTGGAATTTGTTATAGGCTGATGAGTGGAAGGTGAATTCTTTAAAAAGTTTTTTCTCTTTTTCTCCTGTAGGTTCTAGGGTGGTGGTTTCTTTTATTTTCTTAGTTTTGTTGAGTCTGTTAACTGCTTTGTCTACTAAATTTGGGTTGAAACCGTTGGATATAGCTACTTTTTTTATGTGTAGGTATTCTTCTTGATAATCTTCTCTGTTTAGTGGAAAGTTGATCACCTGAAAGATTAAACTGTTGAAAATGGCATGTTGGTGTTGTTTTGGGTTGAAACTGTTGTTCTTAATGTAATTATCTGTGTGTGTCGGTTTCCTGTAAATACCAAAGGTGAGTTTGTTGTTAATTTTTTTGATCTTGATGTCCAGAAAGGGGAGCACACCATCCTCTTCTGTTTCCAATGTAATGTAATGTAATGAATTTTGAAACTCCACCACCGGACGTCTTTGACAAGTACATCACACCATCTATTGACAATACGGAGGAAGAGGAAACCACTACAACTTACACTAATCGAGTATCAGCTGATGATAGGAGCAAGAGCTCTTGAAACATGTCCTGTGAATAAACAGTGTGAGTGAAGCAATGTGTCAATATATTCTCGATTCACTTTTGTACTAATTATCTTATTGTTGATTTTCCTATAGGTGCATGGGGAACTTGGGAATACAGTAGGCTTTAAGACATGAAGCTGGTTCTTAGGCAATGACTTAAATTTTTTCTTTGCATGGCATGGACATAAAAAAATGAATAACAAATTCTTATTTGAGAAATTGATTTCAAAAAACTACAGAAAAATATTTCTGAAATTGTCCACTCAAAAAAAAAAAAAAAAAAAAATCTGTATCAGATATAGATTATGTGCTTCAACAATGTATCCATTATTTATGCAGAAATGACACAATGATCTGCTCATTTAGGTAATATTATGATGATAACATAGTTTTTGTTTTGTGATTATAATATGTTTATTAATATTTAAATGTAACTGATGTAGGACTGTTATTGAACAGCATCCTAACACATGCTTCAAGTGATGTAACATTACTCTTGCTCACAACTGTAAGCACCATAATGTATTTGGATACGATAAAATTTATCAACAGTTAAAAAAAGTTTATGCAGTAAGATTTTGGTGTCTTATGGTGTCTGAGTTATATAAAAGTCAGCAAGAATGAGGAGGACTTTTGAGTACATTCTCAGAAAATTTGTTCCATGTAAAGGATAATCTGGAATGAGGGGATATTCTTAAAAGTCTTAAAAATTGTATCCTTGGAAGATATTAAACATAAATACTAAGTTTGGAATTTAACCAACTCTCTCTCTCTCCCCCCCTCTCTCTCTCTCCCCCTCTCTCTCTCACACACACATACACGTGTGGAAGTAGCGTTTTTGCTGCATGAAAGGTACTGAGTTCGAATGTCGGTCAGGTTAAGTTATCTGAATAAGATTTTATCCAGGGTTTTTCCTTATCCCGAAAGAAGAATGTGTAACTCTAAACTCTATGGTCCCAGGGGTCATTTGAGCATCATTTCACTCATTTCATTCATCATCTGATATAACTTCCTTTGGAGGATGTTAAACAAGGTAGGGGGGGGGGGACACACACATAAACCGAATGAAAGGCGATGGATTTTTTCCAGTCTGACAATGAGCAAAATTAAGTGGTCTTTCACGCCTAATATAAAATGAGAAGCACAACTGTTAAAAAGCGTCCATAAAAGAATTAACTCAATTTCACACACACACAAACACGTGCGCACACACATACACCCGTTTTTTTTTCTGTATTTTGTAAAAGAAATTCTAAGAATGGATTAAGGGGTCCGAAGACATTTCCGTTGAACTCTTAAAATCCAATTTTTAGGTGTTATACAATATGTCCCTTATTTACTTTGTAGATGAGAAGGTAATTAAAAACGTAGTAGAGAAAATAGTAAAAAGGTAGGTCTGAGACAGTCTGAGAGTAGTTTGAATGTATTGCATTTACGTATTTGCTGGTAGAAAACGGTAAGTTTCCTTGCGTATGGTTGGTAGCACTTATAAAAACATTCATATGAATAACGCAATGATGATGGACGAAGAATGGGAAGTTTGAGGTTAGGTGGAATTGTCAGTCTCTCTTTAAAACTGTTATTTAAACAAACATCAAGTTCCGTTACACATAAAATGATAGGCAGTTGAAATAAACTAAAAGTTATTTTCTTATTGTGTACGAAGAAAATAATCGAGCATATATGGTGGAACATTTCTTGCCCACATAATTATTTCTGTAACCCTTGGTGCAATTTTGTGTAAAGTTGTAGTTAAGTCGAGATTGTATAGGACATATTTTTCTATTCTGTTCTTTCAGTTTGATATACTAATGTGCTTTGGAAGTGGACATAATTCTCGGAATGGACATGAGGTAAATAATGGAATATTATTGCTTCAGTTCACGGATTTTACAGCTTTTTTTATTGAGATATATTCGTTGCATTCCACACTTATTTAATTATATCGATGTACTTTTGTTTGTTTGTATATTTATGTTGCAACAATAGGTACCGCAGAAAGCAATGCTCGTAGATATTGAACATGCTATGTAATACCCAAGTCACTAAATACGTAATATGTACTTACCGTGCTTTAAACTATGGTTAACAATAGTCGTACTTAATGCAAAACGCTACAAAACTAAATACTTTGAAATTAATAATTGCACATAATGAAAACAGTCATCTCTACTGTATAAGTAAGAAGGGAAAGTTCGCTTTTTCTTTGAATTTCCTAATAATTCAGACCAACATGGGCTTTTATTACGGAGATATCACGTTGTTTTTGAACAGTTTTTAAGAGTATTTACTGACCTAGCAAATGTACATGTAGAAGTATATTATTTGTAAGGCGATTATAATTATTTGCAAAGCAGGTCAGGAGTGCATATACATATTGTATGCCCCTAATAAAGGTTGGACCTCAAGGGTTTATGAATAAGGGCCTGAGGAATGATAAGGCCCTCCCGACAAAGAACTTGTAAAATTACACTTGTTATGATTCCAAAAGATTGTTCGTTGACCTATCCTTATTTGACTTTCTATGAAAAGCAAAATATGTTAAATACCTCAGAAATAAATAAACAGGAAGGCCATAGTAGACCAAAAGTATAGTAAATTATTGTTAAAAAAGGAAAAGTTTTTCGATTATATATAGTTTGATGTAATTTCATTGTTATTCTTAACTATTATTCGAAGGTCTTTGTCTTTGTTATTATTTATGGCTGTAAATAGTTTGTTAGAGGATGTGCCTGAACTTGTAAGCTGTTTTAGATATGAAGTTCAGTATTTGCATTGGCTAGAATGTCCTGTGATAGTATTCTAAAATTGTAGCATCACATTTGACAATTCAATTGTTATCCATTTTTTTCTCATGGCCTAACAAATAGCATTAAATTTCAAAACATCACATAACATGCTGTTTAAGTTTTCCAAGTAAAGGGTAGTTTGTGAAGAAGAGGGGGAGGGGAGATTGCTTGAAAATCTTCACATTTTATCTTAGAAGATACTGAATTTAAGTACCAAGTTTGGTATTTAACATACTTTTGGTTTTTGAGAAGTGATCTTGACAGAAAGATACACATGCACACACAGCTGACTTTTTTCTAAATGCCCATTTTCAGATTAAGGAAGCCACAAATCATGTATTCTCAATAAAAGCTTTGTATAAAACTTTTGGATAGAATCTAATGTTTCCTTTACTCACCATAGATTCAATTCAATTCAGTTTTATTAATCTTTTAAAATCAATTCTGTACTTAATACTTTGATACAGGATATGTCAATATTAAATTTATATATATTAACAGCACAATAAAGTCGGGTATCGTACATTTCTAACCTGAGTTCAACTTATTATATACAATGTCTATAAAGTGAAGAACATGTTACAAATACTAGACAAATTAATGCAATGTCTCATAAGTAAAGCCGGTTTTTTGATTTTGGTGTTTTGGAAAATTTATTGGGTTTCTTTGGTTTGGAAATGCTATTTACATTGGCAATGTAAATTTGGCAGTGCTATTACATTGCTTTATCTTCACAAAATGGAGATAAAGTTTGAACTCTAAAACCTCTAAAATGGAAGGAGGTGTCGTTAGTGAGTGTGTGGTTGCAATTATGGTACCAACGTTTCAACAATGGAGACAAAAACACTAAAGATTTACCACTGGAAGATCTGAAGTATGGAATATTGAGGATACATGCCAAGATTTTGCAAGAAAATCTGCACAAAAGTACCCATAGGCTTTCTGAAGAATTTGGTGGATCAAAAAGATACTATACATTGCCACATTAAGACACTTGGAAAATCATACAGAAGCTGTAGATCTGTAACTCATGAACTGTCACCTCAACAGGCTGAACATAGAGTGGATATCTGTCGTCAGCTTATTCATAATCCCATGGATGATAATTTGTCAGGAGAATTGTCACTTGTGATGAAAAATGGATATATTAATGAAATCATGATGCCTCGAAATAGGGGCGTGATCCTGCAAACCTGCCAAAGACATCGTTTTAAAAAAATCAGTTTAGTCCCAAAGTAGTGCCGTGTGTTTGGTAGAATTTTGAAGGTGTGATTCACTGGGAGTTTGTTCCAAATGGGTGGGCGATTGATGTGGATCTTCATTCTCAACTAGAATGAGTTCATGAAATTTTGAGATATCATGCCCAGCATACAGCCCTGATCTTGCACCATCAGATTATCATCTTTTTCAATCCATGGCCCATTTTCTACGTAGAAGAAATTTTGACAACATTGAAGCAATGCTAGTGGATGTTACCAAATTCTTTGCATCAAAAACCAAAGACTGGTGCCATTGTGGGATAATAAACCTTGCTGAATGATGGCTCAAGACCATAGAATCCATTGGTCTGTACTTTGAAAATTAGTTAATTGCAGAACACATTTTAAATAATTGTTTTTCTTAAAAATCGACATTACTTATGAGACAGTATCTGTACATAGAGAGATTTATTAAGCTGCAAGATATTCCTTTCCTGTGTAGAAGCAGTGTTCCTGCATGAAAGCCTTTGCTCTAGATTTAAATGCATTATAGTTATTTATACTTTTGATGTCATTAGGAAGGCAAGTATAAATCATTGTACTGCAGTGCAGTAGGTACTCCATTCTTACTCAATATAATTCTGATTGAGGTTAAGTGTATATCCTTATTGTGTCTGGTGTAATGATTATGGACATTTTCATTGTTTTGAAAATTAAATTGATTCTTTTTTATAAATAAAACTGTCTCTAATATATAAGCACATGCCAAAGTAAATATGTCAAGCTTTCTGAATAGTGGCTTACAAGAGCACAACATTTTTTCACTACATATGATTCAAATGGCTTGTTTTGGTTTATAAACACATCCCTTAGCTTCTGGAGAATTTCCCCAAAATATGATTCCATATTTAATTATTGAGTTTGTGTGCATAATAGGTTGTTAATAGTTTAAGAAGGCTGACATTTTTACTTAGACTTCTTAAGGCATATATATTCCTACTTAGTTTGAGTATTAAATGTTTTATGAGTTGTCCGTTTTAAGTTATTCTGTAGCCATAAGCCTAAGAAGTTTGTTTCTTTTTGAATTAAATCAATTTATTATTTAATTTTACTTCAGGAATAAATAGAAAGCAAAAATTGATTTAAGCTATTTGATGGAAAAAATTGATGGAAATTAATCATTTCTTTACACTAGCCGTAAATAGGCTAAGAGTTTAGATAGATAGAGGCAACATGAAAAATTCAATGCCATGGCTGGGATTTGAACCACGGATCTCCTGGTCTCTGTCCAGTTGCTCCCATCCACTGAGCCACCATGGCCAATGTGCCATCCTGACATTAAATTCTCCAGTCGACTCATATATTTTCCCAGTTTATCACTAGGGGCTCTCGCATCCGAGATACACCATTTGTGGTGACTTACTATCGTAAGCACTTGAGTCACAGGCTTCATCATTTAACTCTTAATATTTAGGTTAATTGATGGAAATTAATCATTTCTTCTCATTAGCTGTATATAGGCTAAGGTTTTGGACAAAGACAAATCGAAACTTCCAATGCCATGGCCGGGATTTAATGTCACACAGGCCATGGCAGCTCAATGGTCAAGAGCAACCGGACGGAAACCAGGAGATTCGTGAGATTGAATTTTTCAGTTTGACTCTATCTATTCAATATTCTCAAAAATAGCTGAAAAAAAATTGCATCTTATTAAAAAGAGTACTAGAGTCTTTGTATAATATGTTTTGTTTGATCTCTTTAAGATTTATCGAGATTTAACTGTAAAACAGTTATAGAAAGTTTATTCTGAATGAAAAAGTGTTTATTAAGTATTTTTAGAAAATTCAGGATATTGAATAGATAGAGTCAAACTGAAAAATTCAATCTCTCGAATCTCCTGGTTTCCGTCCGGTTCTCTTGACCATTGAGTTGCCATGGCCTTTGTGACATTAAATCCTGGCCATGGCATTGGAGGTTTCAGTTTGACTCTATCCAAAACCTTAGCCTATATATGGCTAGTGGGAAGAAATCATTAATTTCCATCAATTAACCTAAATAGTAAGAGTTAAATGATGAAGCCTGGGATTCAAGTACTTATGATAGTAAGTCGCCACAAACGGTGTATCTTGGATGCGAGAGCCCCTAGTGGTAAACCAGGAAAATATATGAGTCGATTGGAGAATTTACTGTCAGGATGGCACGTTGGCCATGGTGGCTCAGTGGGTGGGAGCGACTGGACGGCGACCAGGAGATCCATGGTTCAAATCTCGGCCATGACATTGAATTTTTCATGTTGACTCCATCTATATAGTAAAAATTGATGTTACATTACATGACTTTTTCTACCAATAATGATTTATTTTTCTCTCTCTTCTGTGTACTAAGGTTACAAATTTATTTTTTTGTCTACTCCATGTTAATTTTTGCATAAAATGTGTAATTGTATAATTTTTGGGGATATAAAGGGCAGGCAGGAGACAAACCATTGCCAAATCTTTCAAGCGTTGCTTGCTTTGAAATTTCATGCTTTCTATGATGTCACATAAAGCAGAAACTAGCGATTTAGCCCTTCAAAAAATGTTAGATGAAGTATCAGATAACTTAACCATGTAATATAATTTAATTTCCATTTTAAAATTTGCCATGTTTGGATGCCAGTTTATATATATTTAATATTTTTAATAATTTGTATATCTTTTATATTTCACAATTTACACCAGGTTGTGTTGTGGACACTTTATAATATACAACAGTTTGACAATGAACTTAAACTTAATTAATTTATTAATCTCCTGAATGTGGTCTTGGATTGACGTTTTTCTTCCTCATAAATTATTGAAATGATAACACTTGTATTATTATAAAGATTAACAACTTCACAAACACAAATAGTAAATTGAAAAATACAACTTTCCACTACGTTCTCTGAGACACGTCTTCCTTGATCAGAGAGAAAATAATTTAGTAGCATCTCCCAGAAGTGTATTCCGTCACTATAGTTCCAACCAATGATTAGCTATAAATGAATTTTTTATCTCAAACTTCATGTCTCTTGTTTTTCAATTCATAATCACTTTTATATAATACAAAAACATTTTACATTTTTGAAATTTTAACTAACATAACAAACCAAACTTTTGTTTGGAGCCGACCATAAATAACGGTTTCAATCAAATAGCAACCAATCACTATTAAATTTTAGATGAGTCGCATTTTTTACACATCTGCTTCACTTTCGTACCTATTTTGAGGACATGTTTCGCAAATCTTCGTTTGCATCTACGGCTCTTGTGCGACTGACGCTAGATCCAGCGGTGTGGGTAATTCTGGGGTTGTTGCTGCCATCTGTTGATTTAGTGATGAACTGAAATGTGGGATTCTCTTCTAGCGGGATTTCAAAGTTCATTAGTTGGTTTTTATGTTTTTCTATGTATATCCTCTCCCATATGACGAGTTCACTATGTTTTTGTACGTATTTTAGTAATTCTGTGCTATCTTCAATTTCATGATTTTCAGACCAGAAATGAGCTGCTATTGCGGACTTATCAATATTTTTGTATCTTAAGTGCCTGAAGTGTTCTTTCTTTCTAGTGCCTATGTTCCTTTTTGTCCTTCCTATGTAAATTTTTTCACAGTCTTTACACTTAATTTTGTAAATGCCTGACTTTTCCTCTGGTTTTAACTTATCAGTATTATTACTGTGAAGTAGGTTTTTAATGTTGTAATTGTTTTTTGGTGCCAATGTTATATTGTATTTCTTGAATATTTTTTGGAACTTTTTTGTGGCCCAGGGGTGGTAAGTAAATTTAGCAAATCTAGTTTCTTGTTTTATTGGTGTGAGAGCTGTGATCTGTTTTAATTTCTTTTGAAGTTTGAATAATTTTAGTTTTTTATCTACAAGGTTTTTTCCATATCCATTTTTAATTGCAGTTATTAAGATTTGATGGTATTCGTTTTGATATTCTTGCTGGCTGAGAGGTAGATTTACTAATCTGTGTGTCAGACTGTTGATGGTTGCATGTTTGTGTGGAATTGGGTTGAAACTATTTGCTTTGATGTAATTATCTGTGTGTGTTGCTTTTCTATGAATGCCAAATTCTAGTTTTTCATTGCCTTTTTTGATTTTAAGGTCTAAAAAAGGTAGAGTACAGTCCTCTTCAGTTTCTACTGTGAATTGTATGCTGGGTTCTTGCAGGTTGAGTAGTTTCAAAGCATCATCTATTAGTTTGTAGGGCACTATTGCAAAGATGTCGTCTACGTATCTGTACCATGTTTTAAACATATGAGGGAAGGCTTTAGTAATATGTGTTTCGAAAAAGCTCATGTATAGATTGGCCAAAAATGGTGATAGCGGGCTTCCCATAGCTAGTCCTGAAATTTGTTTGTAATATTTTCCATCGAAGACAAAATAATTTTGATGTATACATAATTCAGTCATTGCCACATATTCTTCTATTGCATTGGCATCCAGGTTTATAGAATTTAGCCATTTTTTCAGTTGAATCAAAAGTTTGTCTAATGGAATGCTAGGGAAGAGGGAGCGGACATCAAAGGATACTAAAGTGTCATGAGGTTTTAGTTTAAGATTTTGAATTTTTTCTACCAGGTCTAAAGAGTTTTTTATACTCAGAGTATGGAATTGTGGAAAGGACTGAAATTTTTTGGTTAGCCATTTTGCCAGAAGGTAAGTAGGAGTGTTTATATTATTTACAATGGGTCTCATGGGTATGTTGGGTTTGTGTATTTTAGGCAAACCATATATTCTTGCAAGGGTAGGGTTGTCTGGTTTGATAGTTTTTTGTTCTGTAGTTGTTAAAATTTTACTATTAATGATGGTTTTTTGTACATCTTTTATGCATCAGTTGAGTGGATTAGAATCTATTTCCTGGAATTCTTTTTGTGGTAGTAACTCTAACATTTTTTCTTTGTATGTAGCTGTATCTAAGATTACTATTTTGTTCCCTTTATCAGCCCTTGAGAAGATTACATCCTTTTTCCTTAAAGATTTAATTATCTGAATTTGTTTCAAATGTTTTATTGGCTTTTTATTTATTAAGTTTTCCAATATAGGAGCTGATTTTTTTCTAATTATATTTTTGTCCATGGTTTCCAAGCCTTCTACTGCTAATTCTATGTCTGCAATGAATTCATCCGGATGAATTCATTGCAGACATAGAATTAGCAGTAGAAGGCTTGGAAACCATGGACAAAAATATAATTAGAAAAAAATCAGCTCCTATATTGGAAAACTTAATAAATAAAAAGCCAATAAAACATTTGAAACAAATTCAGATAGTTAAATCTTTAAGGAAAAAGGATGTAATCTTCTCAAGGGCTGATAAAGGGAACAAAATAGTAATCTTAGATACAGCTACATACAAAGAAAAAATGTTAGAGTTACTACAACAAAAAGAATTCCAGGAAATAGATTCTAATCCACTCAACCGATGCATAAAAGATGTACAAAAAACCATCATTAATAGTAAAATTTTAACAACTACAGAACAAAAAACTATCAAACCAGACAACCCTACCCTTGCAAGAATATATGGTTTGCCTAAAATACACAAACCCAACATACCCATGAGACCCATTGTAAATAATATAAACACTCCTACTTACCTTCTGGCAAAATGGCTAACCAAAAAATTTCAGTCCTTTCCACAATTCCATACTCTGAGTATAAAAAACTCTTTAGACCTGGTAGAAAAAATTCAAAATCTTAAACTAAAACCTCATGACACTTTAGTATCCTTTGATGTCCGCTCCCTCTTCCCTAGCATTCCATTAGACAAACTTTTGATTCAACTGAAAAAATGGCTAAATTCTATAAACCTGGATGCCAATGCAATAGAAGAATATGTGGCAATGACTGAATTATGTATACATCAAAATTATTTTGTCTTCGATGGAAAATATTACAAACAAATTTCAGGACTAGCTATGGGAAGCCCGCTATCACCATTTTTGGCCAATCTATACATGAGCTTTTTCGAAACACATATTACTAAAGCCTTCCCTCATATGTTTAAAACATGGTACAGATACGTAGACGACATCTTTGCAATAGTGCCCTACAAACTAATAGATGATGCTTTGAAACTACTCAACCTGCAAGAACCCAGCATACAATTCACAGTAGAAACTGAAGAGGACTGTACTCTACCTTTTTTAGACCTTAAAATCAAAAAAGGCAATGAAAAACTAGAATTTGGCATTCATAGAAAAGCAACACACACAGATAATTACATCAAAGCAAATAGTTTCAACCCAATTCCACACAAACATGCAACCATCAACAGTCTGACACACAGATTAGTAAATCTACCTCTCAGCCAGCAAGAATATCAAAACGAATACCATCAAATCTTAATAACTGCAATTAAAAATGGATATGGAAAAAACCTTGTAGATAAAAAACTAAAATTATTCAAACTTCAAAAGAAATTAAAACAGATCACAGCTCTCACACCAATAAAACAAGAAACTAGATTTGCTAAATTTACTTACCACCCCTGGGCCACAAAAAAGTTCCAAAAAATATTCAAGAAATACAATATAACATTGGCACCAAAAAACAATTACAACATTAAAAACCTACTTCACAGTAATAATACTGATAAGTTAAAACCAGAGGAAAAGTCAGGCATTTACAAAATTAAGTGTAAAGACTGTGAAAAAATTTACATAGGAAGGACAAAAAGGAACATAGGCACTAGAAAGAAAGAACACTTCAGGCACTTAAGATACAAAAATATTGATAAGTCCGCAATAGCAGCTCATTTCTGGTCTGAAAATCATGAAATTGAAGATAGCACAGAATTACTAAAATACGTACAAAAACATAGTGAACTCGTCATATGGGAGAGGATATACATAGAAAAACATAAAAACCAACTAATGAACTTTGAAATCCCGCTAGAAGAGAATCCCACATTTCAGTTCATCACTAAATCAACAGATGGCAGCAACAACCCCAGAATTACCCACACCGCTGGATCTAGCGTCAGTCGCACAAGAGCCGTAGATGCAAACGAAGATTTGCGAAACATGTCCTCAAAATAGGTACGAAAGTGAAGCAGATGTGTAAAAAATGCGACTCATCTAAAATTTAATAATTTTTCGCTTCACTGTGGTGTTCCAATACAGTTGAATCTCGATATAAACCAATCACTAGTTAGAAAATAGTTGCTTTTGTAAAAAGTTTGACCTAAATTAGATGTTTTAATGAAATCTGCATTTTCTGTGTGATTAATTCCAAATTAAGATGACTTTCCAGGCTATTCACACAAAATTAAAAATACGTCTTTTATTAGTCACGTAAATATTTTAAATGTGTTATTGTAATCAAAATTATTGGATTTTTTGGGGGGGAAAATAAACATTCAAATGAAAATGTTTTAATGCACAGAGTTTAGGGCCAGAAAGATTTTGTTGAAAATCTTTGTTTTATACCCTTGGAAGATATTAAACTTATATACCAAATTCGGTATCTATCCCACATTTCATTTTTGAACTTGGAGAATGCATTTTTGAATTTTAGAAAATATCAACATTTTGGGTTGAATATACTTCCTTTATAAGCTACAGAGATGTGGCAGGGAAACCAAAATAATCATTCCACGAATGATATGACTAACATAGCCATTGTTGTGAAATGTTCTTGGACAAAGTGTCTCTTGTTTTAACATGTATGTCTGTATTCTCTCTAAAATTGATTCCAAGGTTGTAGGTTCAAACCCAAACCTGACCAAAACCAATGATTTGTAAGTATGTCTAAAAGCGACAGCTTCATGTCAATAGATTATTGGCATATAAAACAACAACTGCTGCAGGATGAAATTGCAGAACCTCAATGGCACTGATATGATCCTGGTAATTGACAGCATCATTTAAAAGAGAGAGAGAAAGAGATGGAAATTCATGCCCTAGTGTTATTTAAGCTCTCATAGACACAAAATTAAACATTTATACTTTACGTGTTTTGTGTTATCTAATTTTTCTCTCTTCTAGGTATGTCAAAGCAGGCAGCATATGTCAAGAATCATAGTTGTATATTTTAAAGGGAGCTGATTGAGAAAATGACATCATGGAGCCAAATCCTTTAAGTATAATTTTGGTCAAAAGTGATAGCAAAGGTGATCGACTGTTATTCCGCTATCCATATGCAGCTGATCCTCGACCTGAATCTGGTAGTCACAATCGCCGCAAAAATCCATATGCACTTGCAGTCACTGAAGATTTGCTCCAGACTCCTCCTCCCCAAACATCAAACATCTGCAAAGGTCGTTTGACAGGTTTTTCAGATGAAGTTCTTTCAACACTATTTGCTGTTAAACCAGATCTTTGTGAGCGCAAATTTGAATTAAAGGTAAGAAATAAATTAGTTTTAATATAAATATTTAGAGCATATACCAGAAAGTGGAAATGAAGGAATTTTTGTGCATGAATTGTATGTACGCTGCCCCGTGGTCACGTGGTTAGACTGCTTGGCTCTCACCAAGGCAACCCAGGTTCGAACCCAGGTGACTGCAAAGTGAGATTTGTGATGGACAACATGGCACTGGGGTAGGTTTTCTCCGGGTCCTCCGGTTTCCGCCACCAGCATTCCTCCAATTGCTCCATCATCTTTCCTATCATTTCATCTCGTCCTTATTCTGTCATCCATTTCCCTTGCCCTCATACCAGGCATCAGGCTGTCTCACTGATCCAGAGATTCCATTCGTCAACCCTCATAAGGGTCAAGAGTAACAAGAATACCCTGACACCACATAGTGGTATAAGAGGGCAGTTAAAGGAGAAGAAGAATTGCATGTATACAATTGCTTAGAAGATGCTTTGAAGACAGGCATGTTTCATGTTTACAATCTTTGTAAATTGTAAACTTTGTTTTGTAATTACGTAGAAAATGAAGCTAGCTACAATGAAGCAATGAATATTACACAAATATAAATATTTATAACGAAAAGCTTCACTTATCTTAAGAAAATGGTGTCAATTCTTAATTAATGTTAATTTCCATTAGAAAGAATTAACACCATTTTCTTAAGATAAGTGAAGCTTTTTGTTTTAAATATTTATATTTGTATAATTTGTTTTGTAATTTTTAAAAATCTGTTTTGTTGGAGATTTATTAATTTGAACTCTTTATACTATTTACAAATGAAGTTTTATAACATTTACAAGTGATTTGTTCCACAATCAAACAGTGATTTCATACATTTGTAGCATTTCATAAAATAAGCAATTTGTCTACAAATGGCCAGTGATTTTTAAAGGAATCTATTAATATTTATAGGCCAAAAAATAGATTAAGAGTTACTTAATTTTTTTTTTTCTGGGGGAGGGAAGGATATATAGATATATGTAGTAAGTTAGGGCGAGAAGGTTTTGCATGGGCGAGAACAGGAGTGAGAAACTTGAAAGGTATAGGTCAAGAGAGGGAGCTAGATAAATGTCCATTGTGTGGAGAAGAGAATGCAGATTTCCATTGTATGTTAAGTTGTAGTCAAACAAAGATATGGAGAGAGCAGACTTGGCTACGTAAATGGGACAATTTGGGGGGTGAAGTAGTAATTAGAAAAATGTTGTCAGTAAAAGGGGAAAATAACAGTAGAAATATAGGGAATTATTTAGGGAAAGTTAAAGAGAGATGGCTAAGAACAATTAAGAGAAAAAAGTAGAGTGGGACAGGTGAAATGGCAAAATGTGTAAAAAGGAGTAGAGGGCCTCCAATACACAAAAACCTAGGGTTGGGTGTATTGGAAATGAAATGTATAGTGTTTAACGCCTGCTTTTACTACATACGGCACCGCAGGCGATGACACTGATGATACATGAGATGAAGATGGAGCACCGGTGGAATGAGATGGCGGGGGAAACTGGAGATCCCGGAGAAAACCCGCCCCAGCGCCGTGTTGTCCACCACAAATCTCACTTTGCGGTCGCCTGGGATCGAACCCGGGCCGCCTTGGTGAGAGCCAAGCGGTCTAACCACTGAGCCACGGCGTGGCCATTAGGTGTATGGGGACCAAATTATTATTCAATGTTGGGCAACATGATAGGATTCTCAGGATTTAGGAATATATGGCATTTTTCAGTATGAATTTTATAATTGTAATCTTGATTTTGTATTTCCATTTGATGATGTAAAAGGAAAGATGAGAAATAAATTACAAATTAAATTAATTTTTTTTTTTTTGTAAGTATGCAGTAAAATATATCTAAAACCTATATAAATAGCTGTTTAGCAGTAGTTCCCATGATTCAAATGCAAGAGAAAGCAGAAGAAAACTTTTGGCTTAGAATTAATGTTGTTTATGGATATAATGAGAGGTTTTGAATGCATCGTTTAGCAATGAAATTGCTATTGCAAGATATTGGACATCACATGAGCAAACAACAGCCACAGACAACAATGAAGCCTTAACCTCATAACAGCCATGCGTTACTTTGCACTGGGTGGGAATTGACTCTATTTTTTACAATAGCAGACATAAGGCAGTGTAATTATATCAAAATTGGAATTTTGAGTATTACTATAAATAGTAACCAACAGTTCAACAGAATAAATGAGATTTTTGTGCTACTTAAAATATGAAAACGGCAAAAGATACCATTAGAACTGAACCACATCTTTCAGGTATGCCCAATTTGTTTCACTCTTCACTAATCTTATGGGTTGTGCCATATTGTAGATTTCCTTCTATTTATTAATTTTTAGGTTTTTGGTGATCATTTCAGAAAACTTACAAAACAATATATACTTTTTGTGCAATTTTCCCTATATAAAGCTTACATGATGTCACAATGAACCTAGACTTGGAAATCCCCTGTTTGCGCATAGACCAATAAACACAATGTACAGCATAATAAAGCACATTCTGAAATGACCTATATCTAATCACAGTTCATAGAATACAACACAAAAATTATCTAATTGAATGTTATTAGTATTTGACATCTTTGAACTTCAAATATAATTAAACAGCTTTATTTTATGTCTTTTGAATCAGAGAAACATGTAATATGTGTTGAATGTGCTAGAAGTACAGAGACTTAATATAAATTTTAGTAGTTTTTGTAATGCATGGTTGGCAATGCTTCAAAATGCTTAATTTTACATTTGTGCATAAATTAACAGGATTTGTAAAGTTTCTCAAGCTTGTATTATGAACATTTTTAAGTATTTATAAATTTTTCCTTATTTGTAAGTTGTTAATATATAAATTTAAACGTGGTAAAACAGACCCTGAAAGATCTCATGTAATAAACTTATACTTTTTTTTCTCCCTATCTCATCAATGCTGGCGTTAGGAGGTGATTGGGTTCCCTCAGAAGGAGAAAGCCAAAGCATCTGACCTGAGAGATGAAATCAGGGTTGAGGGGTTGGCCCAACCCTGAGATGAATGAATGATGGAGCAATTGGTGGAATGATGCGGGGAGGAAACCGGAGGACCCGGAGGAAACCTGCCCCAGCGCCATGTTGTCCATCACAAGTCTCACTTTGCGGTCACCTGGGATCAAACCCGGGCCGCCTAGGTGAGAGCCAAGAGGTCTAACCACTCAGCCATGGCACAGCCATAAACTTATACTAGTTCTAAATATTTTTGAATATACAGTATGTGCCAAAATATACAGTAATGGAAATTATGTTACTCTTATTGTCATTACCTTACGTATCGAGATAATAGTGTAAATGATGGATAGAGTCAACATGAGAAATTCAATGCCATGGCCAGGATTTGAACCACGGATTTCCTGGTTTCCGTGGTTCAAATCCTGGCCATGGCATTGAATTTTTCATGTTGACTCTATCCATCAAATATCTTAGCTTATATATGGCTAGTGTGGAGAAATGATTAACTTTCATCAATTAACTAAAATAATAGTGTAAATGTTCAAAATGTGCTCCATTGTGCTTTAGACAGTGTTCATAAAGATCACGCAGATTTTCCAACATATTCCGGAACTCAGGTTGCTGCAGATTCCCAAAGAACGTAATGATGTAATGCAGACACAGTTTTGGGTGGATCTGGATAATTGAAAACTTTCTCCTTTAACATTCCCCACATGTAAGCATCAAGTGGTGTTAGATTGGGGGAATTTGGTGGTTAGGGGAACTAAGCCCCATGGGAAAGCTCCCCTGCCACTAATTTTAAACTCTGCCTGCCTTGATAACCGTTTCCGCATGAGCTAAAATAATACTCCACTATAAACACTTTTTCCTCCGTTGCGATACCCATTGTCACTTCCAGTCACAGAGCACAGCATTCTTTACACAACTAGCTATACATCATGGCGATGTAACAACATGCAGATGCTCTGGTGTGCACATCTGCACTGTGCAAAAAATGAGTTTTGTATATTTTGGCACATAACGTATTTATTTTGCTCTAACTTCACATGTATATATTGGAATTTTAGTATAATTTTCTGGATGTACTTCAGAAATACTAAGGACTATTTTAATTTATTTTTAGGTGAATGATGTGCGGTTTGTGGGACATCCAACATTACTGCAGTCTGGCTCTAAGCCACACAATCCCTCTATCATCTTGATAAACATTGTCTTTGCTCTGCATGCTACAGCTAGTCATTCAATTGTCAAGTGTTACTATGACCTCAGCAAACGACTAGGTGTGGCATTGAGGCATGAGGAATATCGATGTGGCTACTTGAGTGAGGAAACCAAGACCATGGTAACAGCACACGATGAAGTTGCTGCCAGGTGTGTGATAATAAAGTTAGCAAGGCATTATGTTATGCTAACTGCCTATAATATCTATTTATTTGTATATTGAAAACATTTATAAAGGTTTGCAAAAGCAACCTTTATTAATGTAATAGTAATTTTAGTTCTGTTTTATAAAAATGTTATTTCATTAAAAAAAAATTGCATGTTTTGATGTATGGTGGTTGGTGGTAATTAAAATTTTATGTTGGTTTGGTGAGGTTATTTTCTGTAGGATGTGTTCAATGTCTTAGAGTGCTGCTCAGTGGCGGTACCAAACAATAAAAGAAACAAAACAAAACATAGAAAACTGATGCTCCCTTTTGTTAGTATAGATTCATATGACGGGCATGAGAGATAGTCTAGGAATTGATAAAAATTAACATTGCATTTTTGCAAAAAGAAATATTTCACAGAGAGCAAGAGAGCAAGAAAGTTGCTGCTAACATCTTATATAAAAGAAATATAAAAGAAAGTACAACTTATTCAAAGAATGGTGTAAAATAAAGAGAATGAAGTTCTCAAAGGATCATAAACTTTATGCATATGCATGTGAAATTTTTTTTATAATTTTTCATTTGTGTCCCATCTGCACCAGTCATTTTGGCAGCCTTTTACTCTGGAACGTATTGCCTATCAGCAATGGTGTTAACTCTTACAGTAGTTTTTGTTTGGGTTTGGTACATTAAGTTATACACCATTTAAACAGTGTGAGTAAGAGCATAATCTTGGCTAGAGAAAAATTCCCAACCTCCAGACAGGAATTGAACTCAAGATCCCTTATACAACAGGTAGGTACTTAACAATTAAACTAAGGAGCCAGTCCACTAGTGATTTTATTCTATACTGAGAAACAGTTTTGTCCTGTGCCATGGCATAGTGGGCTATAGCATGGTGCTTTGGTTCCCTGCCATGGAATGCACCTTGGTTCGATCCCACTGCAAGGGGGTGCAGATTTTAAGACCCTGGTATAGGACCAGTGGCCACTTAGGATTTTGAAGAAATTGAGGAGCTACGATAGGTAGTGAACCCTGGTCTAGAAAGCCAACATTTCCGGCTGGAGGTGCATGATGTTGACCATATCACCTCCTCGTATCAGTTGGATGACTCCCACCTGGCAGTCGGGTTGGCTGGCTCTGGCTTGCTCTTATTCAGCTGTTACACTATGGGACAAAAAGAAAAAGTGAAATCAAATTGCATTTTATTCTTATTGATATGTTAATTTTGTAAGCTGACTTTAGCAGATATTGTCCACTAAAGCAACACTTTTAAGCCTGTTAAAAATTACAATTGTGTGAAGCCTGTACAAAACATGTATTTCTCTGTGCTAGATATCTAAGTAGCACTTGTCTGTCCCAACCATTACATTCATATGACATCATTCATATGACCACTGTATAGCTTATATAGCTTCTACAAACTATTCTTACAAAATATTATTTTTCTAATTACTTCATATCTATCAAGAAAATGTTAGCATGTATGTATGCATGCATTTATTTCCAAACAATTTATACAAAAGGTTTTTTCAATTTTATTTACTTACACATTATTTGAGTTGCTAATTTATCCCTTAGTCCGCCACACATTTCAACACCGTGGTTATTTATGTATGGTGGACCTTATCTTAATTCATAATACTTTTATTTCTCAATACCATTTTTCCCTTGCTCTTCTGATAAATTCTCCTAGCATATTTGTATCTTCACAAAAGTACTATAATTTTCTACCTTCTTTGTTAGCGCTTTATCACTATTTTGTCACTTGTCTATTTATTCTATTACATAGCGTTGCTTCTCAGCTCTTTTTGAGACTTTTCACACCCTGTCCTGGCATTAAATTCCCCAAATAAAACTATTTGATATTGGGATGTTTATTAAATATTATCTCTATGACCTGACACCACCAAAGATTTGTCCTATACTGGGCCCTTCCTTTCAAAACAGAACCCGTACAACTTAGCCCTGCTGCGCGTCATTCGGATTTCTTCTTCATCCCCAACAGCACCCTCCACTTGCATTATACTGCCACTTGGAGTTGACACTACACTGATGTCACCCTTGTGCCAAACATCCAGTCCAGCCGTTGCACCCAAAGCCAAACACCTCGATTCATCACTCATCTGTTTCGATGGCATAACACGTTTCTCTGGCAATTCCCTCAGCTGATCTCCACATTCATTTCCCCTTCTTCTGACGTGATATCTTGCATCATCATCCGTTCTTGTCCTACTAGTCTTCTCTCTTACAGCACCTCGCGTGTTTCGGTTATTTGCATCTGTCCTCTCTCCAGTTCTAACATTCATTAGAACCTGCGTATGTGATTCCTGTGTCAAATTTTGCTGACCCATGTCCTGCTGAACACCGTCAATACACAAAGAAATTCCTCTAACAAATGCCTTCCTTGTTCTTTCACTAGCTTCATCTCACATAATAAAACATTTTTTAAATTCCCTTTCTTTTTTGCTGTAGTCATGTTCAATAAAAATTTTTGTTTCTTTGACTTGGATAGATTATTTAAAATTTTCCATTTAGAATTAACTGTTGCGAGTTTCATAATTATAGACCTTGGGTTTGCTCCTCTTTTTTACATTCTAAATGAGTCAGTTATTTCCCATCCTGTTAGTTCAATCTTAAGTTTATTCTTCACAAGATCCTCGACCTGTTGCCAACACCTTTTGTCTGTCTCTCCTCCTCACCTCCAAAAATTATTACGTTCCTCCTCCTTTATTGTCTTCTATTTTTTCTAAATAAGCCAATCTTTGATAAAAATGTTAGCAAATATCCTTTCATTTCACTTTTTGCAATCAAGAAAATGTTAGCAAACATCCTTTCATTTCACGTTTTGTTGCAGATAAGATGGATACAGGAAAACAAGCAATAGTGAAATATTTAAAATAGATCGTTGAATGTCTTGAAATTCCATACTTTTTTTATAACATCATGAAAAACAATGCAAAAAAATTTGAATAAATAATAACGGATATCTTGAAAATATCCCATGTCTACAAATGTTATTTGTAATAAATTGAATGTTTAAAGAGATCTACAGTTTTTGTGTAATAAATATTTGCCTGTATCTGATGGTTTAATAGTTATATATTATTTAAAATTGATCTTCACAGGTTATTCCTAGAAAATTAAAAATGTACACATTTTATTTGTTCTGTAAATAAACACACAGTATTTTGATCAAATAAGTTTTTGTTCCATTTATATGCCACCTTTAACAACCTAAGCTTGTATCAATGGCTTTGTCTGTGAAACAATCATTTACAATAATATTCACTCATTTACTTTCTTGTTAATCTTTAGGTTTGTTTACTTTAATTTTCTGTTTAAACATTAATTTCACACACACACACCTCACGCTCACACTTGTACTTTCAAATTCTATGGAGCCCACCTCAGTAGTGTGGATGGCAGTGTGTCTGCCTCATGTTCAAAGGTCCCGAGTTCAAATCTCGGTCAGGGTGAAGTTACCTGGATAAGGTTTTTTCCAGTTTATCCTGAAAGATGATTGTTGGGTAACTCTTAAACTTTATGGAACCTGCATTTATTGGACAATCATTTCACCCATTTCATTCATTGTCTGATATGACTTAATGTTGCAGGATGAACATTAAATTTAAAAAAAAAAATAAGATTCTCTGGAGGGTGGGGAATAATCTTAGCTGAAGAAAAATTCTCATATTCCAGCCAGGAATGAATCCAGGGCCTCTGGATTTGGAAGCTAGCATGTTAACCACCAGGCCACAGAGACGGTTTTTAAGCAAATTGTCAGGGCTCTTTTTGAGAAAGTAAAAGGTAATAAAACATCTGTCATATAAAGAGTATCTGAAGTGAAAGAGCTTTCCTAAAAATATGAGTATCCCATCTTATGTAGCAAACTTAAATACCAAGTAATGTTTACACAGAAAATGAAGCTATTAACAGTGGAGTAACAAACACTACACAAATAAAAATATTTAGTAAATATTCTCCACTTAACTTAAGAAGCCGATGACAATACTTCTAATATGTTTTTGCGAAATTAATTTCATGGACATTTGCCCACATCTTCAGTCAACACAATTCATTGTCAAGGATACCATGCATTTACGTATTTACATATTACCAACATCTGAAGACGAAACAAACCTAAAAACATAATCAATTGCCGGTATGTTAAAATTCATTATGCGATTTTTATTTTTTAAAATAAATATTTTTTCCCAAACTATTAAATCTATGGGACCATTTAATTGTTTTAATAATTTAACTTCGGGATTTAGTTCATGGTTAAATGACCAAAAATGATCTGCTACGGCTTCCAAAATTCTGTTATAGCAGTTCATGATGGTAAATAAGCTGGTGGACATATGCAACTTATACCTTCTAGAGGAAAGTTAATGTTAGTGAAATTGAGGATGGAAGCATTAAATGATAAAAGGAACAGAACAATATCAAAGAATTGTAGATAAAGTTAACCAAAACTAAATGCCTTATTCAATGAGACAAGCATTTTATTTCATTGTGTTTAATAATACTAAATAAAGCATTTCTAACTTAAAAGGAAGGTGTTGATTTTGCAATAACTGGTTGAAAGCAGTATATAATTAAGATCATAGCAAAATGAGCAACCTTGGAACTGTCTGAGTCATTATTTGACTTTTTCACAAGTAATTGCCCTTTGACACATTACCTGAAAGCGAGGCTAGGATCACTGATAAAGAGCAATGCTTTTGTTTTCGTGGCTGGCACATCCCAATAGCAACTTTTGAGGTTCACACACCAGTGGTTGCTGCGCTGCCTAATCACAAAATCATGTAATACTTAATGCTGCATAAAATTATACCTAACAGAATTTCGAAGCTGCAACCCTGAAATTCGGACTAGTTAAGCTATAAATTATGCAATGACTATAATCGTTCAGTGTCTTTTGAAACAACCTGTATATTCTTTATTGTTAGTATGCTATCTATTTGCAGTTTTTTTTTTTGCGAATATCTTCAATCCTTGTCTTATTTAAGAGAATATATATCCTGCCACATATTGAAGAAATTTCATTTATGTTGCTTCCATCTTAGCATACTTTTATTAATAGTCCAACATTCCGAGCTATACATCAAAATGGGTATAGCTTTATAAAACTTGAGGAGAGGGCCTCTACAGATTTTCGTTCCTTGTGTTCTTTTAATTGTGCCACAAGTATGTTGAAACAGATTTTTTAATTTTCTGTTAATATCTTTTGCCCAATCACTTCCTAAGAAAACTGCTAAATAATTAAAATTAAGTACTTGTTCTATTAAAAAATTATTTTCTACTATTTTGTTTCTTATTGGATTCTTTCCATGGAATGCCATTACCTTAGTTTTACTTGGTATTTGTAAGTTATATTCAGCAGCAACTTTTTCAATTGAAAAATGGCTCTTTGTAAGCTGTCCTCTTCAGTCGCTATTACTACCTGATCATCTGCAAAAAGTAGTATATATAATTTTCATTACCTAATCTGAAATTTTCTAATAAAATATATTGCCATTAAATGTAAAACTTGGTATTTAAAATCAGCAACATCTAAGGAAGTGACGTGAAGATTTTCAAGTAAACTTCATACCCCAAACTAGTCTTTATATGGAAAAAATGTTTATTATATTTTGTTTTATCCAAAATGACTCCATTGATTTTTATCAAAATGCCATATTTTTAAGCCATTTTTATGTCATTTTAAAAACACATATGATTTTCTTTGGAATATTCTATGAAGTCCTTTTCATTCTGAATGACTTCTGTATAATTTGTGATTCTGGCCACCTGTAGGGTACTTTCATCTCATCCTTCCTCTTGGGGTCTGAGGTACAGTAAGCCCTTGGCTGCAGTGTTGGAATCCCCACGTTTTGGATAGACAAACAGACTTTAAGAGATAGAAAATCTTACTACACAAAAATTGTATATTCAAACTTTAATTTTTCTGTGGTTTGAGTCAAGTTGGCAATTGGTTTGAAATCAAAGTTTAA
This sequence comes from Mantis religiosa, assembly GCA_030765055.1. NCBI lineage: Eukaryota > Metazoa > Arthropoda > Insecta > Mantodea > Mantidae > Mantis > Mantis religiosa. Next base: position 63,689,755 of record CM060958.1, on the reverse strand, counting down.
TTAGTATCACAATACTACTCCTCAAATCATACATTACATGCGTCCTTTAAGTATAATGTTTTTAATGCACTACAAGATGTTAAGAAACATTCATTATAATGAAAACAGCAGTATTTTTATTGCAACATTATGTTCAATTTGGTAGCATATTTCATGAAGTGTTTTTTAATATTCACAGGCCTGAGGGAGATATGAATGGGGATTCAGATTCACCATTTGACTTGATATTGCATCGAAGCACATTAGCACGAGATCTCAAGACTGTGTATGATGACATCAGTTCAATAGGGCTGGTACATGTACGTGTAAATCAATGGATTGAAGTTAGTTTTTGTCTACCTCAAAAAGTGCATCAGTTCCACAAAAAGGACTTCATTATGGAGCCAGAATCAATTCATAAGTAAGTGTAACTTTAGTCAAATATGCTTCCATTATGTTTTTATTGCTGTCTAACTTTCTTCAAAGAGAGAATAGATGGAATAATTGCCAAAACATGATATTTTTAGTTTTCTGTGTAGTTTTATTATTTGGAATTGCTTCTTTAATTTTATATACAGGGTGCTTCAAAAGGTTACTGAAAAGTTTAAAGAAACATTAAGAGTGGACAGAATAGAGTAACTTTTGACTAGGAACCCATGTTCCCAAACATGATCCTGAGTCAGTACCAATGATATTCTGTTAGCCTAATACATTTTATTTATGCACAGGGTTCAGTGTAACAGGTTACGAAAGAGGTTCAAACACACCATCACCACATTGAATACAGGCATTGTGCTGTTGAATAAAGCTTTGGCGCACTTGCTCGAATAACCCAGGCATGTGCAAAAGCTCACCAGATGTTACAGCTATTCTGGCTACTAGAATTTCTGTATTGTCCATTGGTTTCTGATAAACCAGAGCTTTGATATGCCCCCAAAAGAAATAATCAAGTGGCATTAAGTCCAGGGAACTGGGGAGCCATGCAAGTGGTCCTCTTCTTCCAATCCAGTGTTCAAGATATTTGCGATCTAGGAAGCACTATATGTTGACATCAAAATGTGGTGGCACTCCATCGAGTTGCATCCATGCTTTCTGGCCTTCAGCAAGTGATACATCTTCTAACAATTCTGGAAGAACTTGTTCCAAGATGATCAGGTACCTTGGCCCATTCAAATGTTGTGGTAAGACATATGGACCGAATAACATGATCACTCAAAATGCCTGCCAGTGCATCAACTGAAAACCATATTTGATGGTGCATTGTGAAAGTAGCATGGAAGTTCTCATCTGCCCAAACATAACTGTTACAGCAATTGAAGCCATTTCCCCATCTTCAAATAAAACTTTATTCAGAAAGTATGGATCATTCTGAAAAAGCTGTAACATTTGTTGGCAAAATTGTACCCATTGTGGGAAATCTTCCACTTTCAGTGCATGAATCTTCTGGTGATGATAAGCATGCAGTTGATTCTTACCTAAGACTCACCACACTGTGGAATCTGAAATGCCAGTTGCACATGCAGTTACACGAGTGCCCATAGATTGGTCTGTTTCCACATGAGCAAGTACGAGGGTTGACTGATAAGTCCCGAGCCTCACAATAAAAACGAAACATTTAACATTTTTTCCCCTTTATTTCTCAACATTATCTCCAGAAAGACGACATAAGACAACATAATCTCCATTTGTCATATCAGTGTTCTAATTTAATTAAACCATCTCTGTGGTGCAATTTATCATGGTCCTCAAAATAGCTGTTTAGGGCATCAGTGACCTCCTTGTTGCTGTGAAATATTCATCCTCCAAGAAATTTTTTGAGGTTCGAGAACAGGTGTTGTCATTGGGTGCTAGATCTGGCAAATATGGTGGATGTTCAAGCAACTCAAACTTTAATTCGCACATTTTTCCGATTGCCATAACTGAACGATGGGCCTGAGCATTGTAGTGAAGAAACAAGATTTTTTCGTTTGCCAAATGAGGTCTTATTTCTTTACACTTCACCACTCAAATGTTGCAGTAAGCTTGCATAGTAGTCACCAGTGATACTTTTCCCCTTTTCCAAATTGTCAATAAAAATAATTCTCTATGCATCCCAGAAAACACTCACCCTAACTTGTTAACTGAGAAAATTAACTTTGTGTATTTTGGAGTTGATTCACCTGGCGCAATCCACTGTTTTGACTGTGATTTACTTTCTGGAGTGTAGTGATGTATCCAAATTTCATCCATGGTAATAAGCTGTCTCAAAAATTCACTGGGATTTTTATGGTAGAGCTCCAAATTCTTAAGAGAAACAATTTTTCTTTGCAACTTTTAATAAGGTGTCAACATATGAGGCACCCATTTTGCACAGACCTTGTGAAAGCCCAGAATCATTACGTAAAATATTACCTGCAAGTTCTTTTGATGTTTATAGCCTCTGCTGTCTCAAACAACTTTAATCTGCAGTCTTCTAGTACTAAATAATGAATTGTTTCAATGACCTCTGGAGTTATGACTTTCAAAGGGCATCCAGAGTGAGGCTCATCGCTAGTGTCATATGGCCCATTTTAAACTCTGCAACCTACCTTTTAATCATTGGGCAGAGTATTTCAATGTATTTTCCTCCTTGATTTCTTTAGGCACTAACCCTTTCAAATGGAAGTATTTAATCACTGCTTGTTTTTCCATATCATCCATTTTCATGAAACTACACTTGTCTTGTTTAAATTGCTGTCATTCAAACAGTAAAGAAGCTATTGACCTGTAACTATGGATACAAGCTAATCTAGAGTTAAACTATATGATGCTATCTGTCAAACTGGCCCTGTGGCACCATCTCTGTGTGAGACTTGGGACTTATCAGCTGACTCTGGTATAACCACTTCGACTGCTACTGTTCGAACCTGCCTTAGATGTCGTACATGATGCACTACCTGCAACTTAGCTGTTTCACCGAGATACTAGTGAATTGCTGTGAATGTTGAATGCACTGCTTGTTGGTATCTGTTTGGATATGTGTCTCGGTAGGGGCGTTCACCGTAAATGAAAGAATTGCACTGTAAATGTATGGATGTCTTAAAGTTCTTCATTGCTGTATTGATCCATTCTGTGTACTGATTATTTCACGACAACACAGTAGTCCATAAACAATTGAGGCAGACTTAACCAAATACAGAATCAGATGGCCCCAAGCAAACCGATCAGTAGAGTGCATGAACGTTATTACAAGGATATAAGTGATTGCAACCTGGGCCAATCAGAACATGAGTTGCCCACTAGTAGCCTATCAGAAGAGAAGACAGGGATTCTTTCCATCAGCAGGATAGGTTGAAGTTCGTAGCCTTGGCCCATCAGTTTACATTCACATCTGGTAGTGGCACAAGGACACTTCGACAGAGAAGCAACCACGAAGGTGCCTCCCACAGTTGGGTATGAAACGTTTGGAGAAGAAAACATGACCTGCAAGCCCGGAAGAAGAATCCTACAACAGAATAAAAAAGTGTATTACAGCTTAACAGTATTATCATTGGTACTGACTCGGGATTATGTTTGGGAGCGTGATTCCTAGTTGGATGTCACTCTATACTGTCTACTGTTTCTGTTCCTTAACCCTTTAAAGCATGGTGGCTCTTTGGCTTTATTCATGTTTATTCAAGGTGAATAAATGTTTAGGGCAGTTCTTTTGTTATTATAATATTGTGCTGGCCTTTGTCAATTATACACACAAAATTTTAAGAACTTTGAATTGTAAACATTATATTATTTTTACAATTACATTGTAAACCTTATATTATTTTTACAATTACTTTGCAGTGCTTTTTTTTAGTATAAAAAGGTAAAATCCAAGCAACTGCAGTTAAATGATAGCCCGCTAACATCCAAGCATGCCATTACACCGATTATTTTACTTGGGCTCTCCCCGTCCTTGACCACGGCCACATTTGACTGCAGTTGCCGAGATTCAAACTCACTGTGTTTAGCTTTGAATGGATGGCCAGTCTAAACATGTCGCTTTAATGATCATGGCTATTTGAATCGATTGCATTGAGGCACTGCAGAAAGTGATATGAGAACTGGTTTAGCAAGTACAGCAAGACCGGCAAAAGTAGCAAAATAATTCATGCAGCAAAGGGTTAAGTTTTTCAGTAACCTTTTGAAGCACCCTGTATATTATAGGCATTGTACATATATTTTAAATATGTTTTTTAAAAATGTTACTCCATCTTCCATTTTAAATTGTGAATTCTCCACCAATTTACAAACTTTTGGTGTTAATATTATTTTTTAGTTACTATCTTTGCTGTATATAGTAAGTATGGAAGTATTGTATTCCACCTAAAAATTCAGCATCAAGATTTCACCAGAAGCACTGCTTAGAGACTCCTAAATCCAAAAGAAGTACTTTTTGGAAAAATTCTTTAAATAATGGAATAATTGTACAATAAATTGATATAATCCATAAAACTATTTTGTAGTCAGTTTTGTTACACTGCATCACTTGCATTTCAAAAATAGGAATGCTTTAGAAGTTAAGTTGTACTTCAACAAAAACTTACTAAAAATTTGGGAGAGTTTTTAAAACAATCTATTTGAATATTTGAATTAAAAATGAAGAAAACAAGAGCCAAACTAAAAAAGAAAGCCACAAACTTATGCAAAAGTTAAATAACACTACCCAGGATGATTTTTGTGGCAAAACATCTGATAAGTGATTAAGACAAATAAAGTCTCCTGAATTTAGAATGTTACTGATTTTCCTGTATCATGTCTAGTTCTCACGCTAATCCTGATATACTATCTTAAAAAGTGTCATTGTGGCTCCGTATTTCCTTGCAATAACAGTGAATTGGCTGTAGCTGTACTTTGCTTTATTGTTATTGTGCGTGCTTGTCAATTCAACACCATTCCATTGAACTCTCCAATATCTGTCTATTTTAGAATTGTTACCAATGAAATGCAGAGTTGCATCTTTGTAGTTTGCGGTAGTGGCAAAAGTGGTGCGTAGTCCAGTGACAATCAGTTACGTCATGAGTGTAGTGAACATCTGACCTGTTGTTTATATTTTGTTCTGCTGTGAAAATGGTGAGTGTGTAGGAATTAGAAGAAAATGTGTGAATAAGCCAGAACCATTCTGTTCGTGTATGGATGCTACTTAATGAAGTGGCAGAGGCAGCCAATAACTGCATTGGTGAAATGTTTATACTATATGTATTTTAAAGTAAAATTAGGAGACTAGGAAAAGGTATGCGCTACCCACGTAATTCGTAAAACATACCTTGAAAACCTGTGATAGTAAAGCCAAGGGAAATGTAAGATCATTCCATTCAACATAGGGATGGTTTGGCATGAACCTCAGGAGCATTGCATTGGCTGCCATTTTTGCATGTGTAATGTGGCTGGGTTTAATAAGAAAAACAAGGACGGTATTGTGTATCTGAATTTAAAGTCGTGATGAGATCCATTCCTCATAAACCAGAAATTCCAATACCTTCACCTCCTAACAGGTTATCTTATTCTGGAGCTTTCTCAGTTTCTGCTGAAGAGCAAGTTGATATGGATTTTTCAGCAGGAATAAAATCAGCAATTCCAGAATTGTTTAACCAATTGGAGTTGAGCAATCTGATGTGAGATCTTGGTCTCACAAAGGAAAAGAGTGAGCTGCTGGGTTCACAATTGAAAGAAAACAATCTTCTTGCCCCTGGAACTACCTTTTCATGGTACAAATAGAGATAAGTAGTTCAGGAAGTATTTCAAGAAGGAAGGTGGTCTGAACTACTGTTGTGACATTCCAGGAATGTTACAACAGCTGGGGAGTGATTACCAATTGGAAGATTGGACACTTTGTGGATACCTCTAACAGGAGCTTGAAGGCTATACTACTTCATAATGGAAACATTCTCACTTCAATACCTGTGGGATATTCCATTTCACTGAAGCAAACTTATCTCTCAATGTAAACTGGTTTGGACAAAATCAAATATGAGCACAGGTGAGATGTGTGTAATGACTTGAAGGTGTCGTGTTTTCAGTATATTGCAAGCAATTTTCCACATTTATCAGTGAAGGAAGGCATTTTTGATGGGCAACAAATTAGAAAGCTGCTGAAGGACCTAAACTTTGAAGAGACGAGAATGCTGTGGAACTTGCTGCATGGATTTCATGAGAGACGTCATAACGAAGTTCCCAGGAAATGAAAGAGTGAGCAGTACGAAGCAATAGGGAAAACAATGTTGGATCACATGAAGGAGTTGGGGTGTAGAATGAGCCTGAAATGCACTTCCTTCATTACCATCTCGATCACTTTCCTGAAAACCTTCTGTCTGTTAGTGAAGAGATAGGAGAGAAGTTTCACTAACACATTAGGGAGGCAGAAAGAAGTTACCAGGGGAGTTGGGGTACACCAGTGATGGCCGATTACTGTTGGTTTTTGAAAGGAGATGGTGAACATGCAGCAGCCAGATGCTGGCCAGCCAAGACATCATTTAAAGGGGACATTTAGGACTGTTCGCACTAAAGATGACTAATTTTTTCCTGTAATAACATCTTCTGATGTTGTTTCATGTATACATTGCCTTCTTCATGAATTCTTTGGTCACATTTAATTGCTAGAGCACAGAAATCATGAACCTCTACATTTCAGCAATATATGAACCGAGAGATAGAAAACAACTATAAGCCATTCTGAAATCTGCATAATAAACTGAGTCAGAATCACTTATTAGTTTTCAGTCATTCGATATCATGCAGACAAGCATAATCGTATATTAACTTTTTATAATTTAAAATTCACCGTATATATATATCTTATTATTTTATTATGATACATGTTAAAAAGTTTACTTTTTATGTAAGGTGGTGTGCTAGGTATCTTTATTTGGAAGGAATCTGCCCTAGTCATGAGATGTTTCTCATTCAAGAGTATACTACAAATTAGGCATTGTTTCTCTCTCATGTAGTAGTAATCTTTTTAAAATAAATAGTTGAACAAATAAATTCAGGGGACAGTCAATGTAACCTTGTGCACACAGATGCTATCTATCCACTCTGATAGCTATATATGTCATTAGCAGAACAATAAGTTGATGTCATTGTCTACTTGTAGATGTCTGCAGTCTCTGCGACCATACCATGGTCTGCTACTTCTAGTGGAGGCTAATGAACTACTGGAGCATCTGCCACTGGATGCCTCTCCTGCATTGGGTCGGTTAGTGCAAATGTACAGTCCCCTCAAAAGCTTACAGACACTCGCTGCAGATGCAGATTTGACATTATCTCAGGTATAAAAATAATGATCAACATGAACTTTTGTTGCCTAGATTGTTGCTACAAAATGTACAGAAAAATGGATGTGAATGAATAAGCATATGCACTTTTATTGTTTTTTTATGAAAAAAAAGTCTGTTACCTCTCACCATGCAGCCGTGCCTTGTGCACAACAATTATCTTTATTAATATATAGATGAGTGGTATTTATTACACATCTGCTTCACTTCCGTACCTATTTTGAGGACATGTTTCGCAAATCATCGTTTGCATCTTCGGCTCTTATGCGACTAAAGCTTGATCCAGTGGTGTGGGTAATTCTGGAGTTGCTGCTGCCATCTGTTGATTTAGTGATGAACTTAAATGTGGGGTTCTCTTCTGGCGAGATTTCAAAGTTCATTAGTTGGTTTTTATGTTTTTCTATGTATAGTCTCTCCCATATGACGAGTTCACTATGTTTTTGTACGTATTTTAGTAATTTGGTGCTATCTTCAATTTCATGGTTTTCAGACCAGAAATGAGCTGCTATTGCAGACTTATCAATATTTTTGTATCTTAAGTGCCTGAAGTGTTCTTTCTTTCTAGTGCCTATGTTTCTTTTTTTCCTCCTTATGTAAATTTTTTCACAGTCTTTACACTTAATCTTGTAAATGCCTGACTTTTCCTCTGGTTTTATCTTATCAGTATTATTACTGTGAAGTAGGTTTTTAATACAAAAGTGAATCGAGAATATATTGACACATTGCTTCACTCACACTGTTTATTCACAGGACATGTTTCAAGAGCTCTTGCTCCTATCCTCAGCTGATACTCGACTAGTGCAAGTTGTAGTGGTTTCTTCTTTCTCCGTATTGTCAATAGATGGCGTGATGTACTTGTCAAAGATGTCCGGTGGTGGAGTTTCAAAATTCATGACTCTATGACGATTTTTGTTAATGAAGATTTTTTCCCATACGGAAAGGTCTATGGGGTGATTAACGTATTTTATTAGAGATGTTTCCAAATTGATGTCATGTCTAGTATTCAAAAAATGAAAAGCCACTGCTGATTTTTCTGTTTCACCATTTTTAATGTTTCTCATATGTTCTTTAGTTCTGATGTTAATATTTCTTTTTGTTTTTCCTATATAAATTTTAGGGCAAGTTTCACATTTGATCTCATAGATTCCTGGTTTTTCTTTGGTAGTGATTGAATTTTTGGGAGGGCCTTTTAACAAATTTCTGATATTAAACCTATTTTGAGGTGCAAGAGTTATGTTGTGTTTTGAGAAGATTTTTTGGAATTTGTTATAGGCTGATGGGTGGAAGGTGAATTTTTTAAAAAGTTTTTTCTCTTTTTCTCCTGTAGGTTCTAGGGTGGTGGTTTCTTTTATTTTCTTAGCTTTGTTGAGTCTGTTAACAGTTTTGTCTACTAAATTTGGGTTGAAACCGTTGGATATAGCTACTTTTTTTATGTGTAGGTATTCTTCTTGATAATCTTCTCTGTTTAGTGGAAAGTTGATCATCCGAAAGATTAAACTGTTGAAAATGGCATGTTGGTGTTGTTTTGGGTTGAAACTGTTGTTCTTAATGTAATTATCTGTGTGTGTCGGTTTCCTGTAGATACCAAAAGTGAGTTTGTTGTTCATTTTTTTTATCTTGATGTCCAAAAAGGGGAGCACACCATCCTCTTCTGTTTCCAATGTAAATGTTATAGCTGGATTTTGTATATTCAAAAGTTTAAGACCATCTTGTATGAGTTTGTTGTATGAGTTGATTCAATTCTGTACTAATTTGTGCTTCACTGTCCCTATGCTTCTTTCAAGTTTATACTTTTAGGTTTTTAATGTTGTAACTGTTTTTTGGTGCCAATGTTATATTGTATTTCTTGAATATTTTTTGGAACTTTTTTTGTGGCCCAGGGGTGGTAAGTAAATTTAGCAAATCTAATTTCTTGTTTTATTGGTGTGAGAGCTGTGATCTGTTTTAATCTCTTTTGAAGTTTGAATGATTTTAGTTTTTTATCTACAAGGTTTTTTCCATATCCATTTTTAATTGCCGTTTTTAAGATTTGATGGTATTCTTTTTGATATTCTTGCTGGCTGAGGGGTAGATTTACTAATTTGTGTGTGAGACTGTTGATGGTGGCATGTTTGTATGGAATTGGGTTGAAACTATTTGTTTTGATGTAATTATCTGTGTGTGTTGCTTTTCTATGGACAACAAATTCTATATAGCTGCAATAGCAGCTCATTTCTGGTCTGAAAATCATGAAGTTGAAGATAGCACCAAATTACTAAAATACGTACAAAAACATAGTGAACTCATCATATGGGAGAGAATATACATAGAAAAACATAAAAACCAATTAATGAACTTTGAAATACTGCCAGAAGAGAATCCCACATTTAAGTTCATCACTAAATCAACAGATGGCAGCAGCAACTCCAGAATTACCCACACCACTGGATCAAGCTTTAGTCGCATAAAAGCCGAAGATGCAAACGATTTGCGAAACATGTGCTCAAAATTGGTACATAAGTGAAGCAGATGTGTAATAAATACGACTCATCTATAAATTAATAATTATTTCGCTTCACTGTGGTGTTCCAATACAGTTAAATCTCGAATTATCTTTATAACCATTTTTCTGAATAACAGTAAATGAAACAGGGGACCTACATTTTTATTTTTGTCTATTTAGTAAACCTACTGTTTATATTAAGTAAGACAATATTTGCTTATGTGGAACATATTTCTTTAAAACATATATTCATTATGAGAGCTTATACAGAGTGTTAATGAACTACACTGAAATAATTTCAGTGATTGTAGACGTGGCTGATATAAGCAAGTTGAGATAGGCAATGCATGGTCTGCAGCTAAACATAATACAGTTAATTGTGTTCAAACTAATTGGCATCAGATGCTGATAAGTTGTTATTTAAACAAGGTGGGTAAATTTATTGGATTAGAATTTCTTTAAAACTGCTTCCCAAGTATAGAAATATTGATTCTTAGTGGCTAGTTATTGGAATTCTCAAGATTTAATGCTTCAAATGTCTCTCAAATCTCAGATTATTATGTGTTTCAAATGGGAAGGTGTTTGTCCTTGAGTGCTACTAGGTGAGCAACCAATCGGAGCCCTGCGGTGTTGTCGTATTGCATTCCCGCTAAGTGGTGTGTGACGAGCGCCAACCTAATCAATCTGTATGAAATACTATTAGCGCTAAGACAAAAATTCAGATTTTGCCAAAACCTATACATGTGGAAGGTAGGGAGTAATGTATCTAACATAACCATGAAAATTCCATATTTTTAGCTCAAATAGGTTTTCTAATACAAATAAATAAACCACTATTACCTGTATTATAACAATAAATCGCGACGTAAGCACTGTATGAATATCATTATTGGTTGGCATGTATGCATGTACATATATTTGTAATTACTCAGAACTTAAACCTAAATGTTTGACATGACATGATAAAATAATTACTTTGAATAAGCCAATTTGAGTGAGAGAAAACAGTAAATTTCCTGCTGCCCTGTCAGAACGTGTCTGGTCACATTATATCTTTGTTTATGAATGGTTCGTAATCTCTATTTACTCTAGAGAATTCAAAGTCAGGCTCGAAGTATTATTTTTAGGTGTACACATTCTTCAAAAGGTTTTCGAAAACAGAAACTAAAAATGAGTTACTGCAAAGAGTACTTCCGTTCAAAAACACGGAAAAAGTGTATCAGCTGGATCAACTTGCAATTGAAACGGGACACGAGGTAATACGCCTCCCACCTTACCACTGCCAATATAATCCAATTGAGTTGGTGTGGGCTCAAATAAAAAGGGGGGTTGCAAACAGAAATAATACTTTTAAACTGACAGACGTTGAATAACTTGTTCACGAAGAAATTGACGAGGTAACACAACTGGACTGGGAAAACTGTGTAAGGCATGCTGAAAGCCTTCAAGAAGACGATTTTAAGAAAGAAATAGCAGGTGACGAGATTTTGGAACCTATAATCATAAATTTGCAAGACTCAGACTATGAAGACAGTGACAATGATCAATTTCTATTCCATTGGAATAGAAAAACAGGTAATTCATAAACTATAATTATAGTTATAGTATTTAAAATGTACATAATTTGCAAAAATTCTTTTTCCAATTTTGATTTTGGCAAATGCATCATTGTAAAAGTTTGTAAAATATAATTTGTTTACCCTTACGTCTAGCACCAAGCAGACCTGCATGTTGTATGAGTGTGCGAGAGAGAGGGAACTATAAAAGGAGTGGGGTAACAAGCTGGCAATGCTGAGTGTGATACGGCATCTGATTAGCTGGACTCCAGAACTCTTCCCATTTGAAACACATAATAATTATTTGCCAGTGTGACACTGAACAGTGATTAACTTCCTTCTTGCATCATATAGCATACTCTTGCGGTGTTTCTGTAACTATTCTGGTGGCCCCACAAGTAACGCTGAAAACTGGTACTCCAAAGGTCATTGGTTTGGTTCCTGTCTGTAGTTAATTTTTTTCTTTGTCTTTTTAACATCTAATTCTAATGGGAAGAAATGGCATGATTTGTAATTAATTACTTGAATAATAGTAGCATGTGAGGTTGTTCAACACACATAAGGAAACAACACATAAAAGACATAGCGGTATTAAATGGATTCAACCCAGCCATCATAAGGAACATGATGAATAGAAAGGAAAAACTGAAGATAATATAAAAAAATACCACTCTCATACCACTTAAAAACACAAATTGGCAATATAGAAAATTCACCAACCATCCATGGGCTTTTAGAAAATTTGAACGAATCTTCAAAAGACTAAACTTAAAACTAGCACCCCAAAACCAATTCAGTCTGAGGAACCTGCTAAATAAACCACTAAAAAATTCAATCCCCAACAATTTGAAATCAGGAATTTATCAGGTAAATTGTGAAACCTGTGAAAAAAGCTACATAGGAAAAACTAAGAGAAACTTGTTAACCAGAGAAAAAGAACACCAGAGGAACATTAAGTTGAAACAAACAGAAAAATCTGCAGTTTCACACCATTTTTGGACAGAAAACCACAACATTGGCCACAACATTAAACTGTTAAAATCTTCAAGTACACCCATAGAATTGGATATTTGGGAAAACATATTCATAACCAAAAACCGTGATAAAGTTATAAACTTTGAAATCCCGGCATTAAATGAAGTATTAAAACTTAGTGTCCCTAACACCAGATGGCAGAGTGATCGGAGCTCTGTAGTAGTGGAAGAAGAGGAATGTTCATTTACTCTCTGTTTCATATAACCTTGCCCAGCTGAAATGTATCATTCCGCGTTCAACAACCCTCCCCCTCGCCCTAATTGGCTAATGCTTTCGCGTCATAGGCCATAGGCGGTGCCTTCCCGTCACATTTCGTAATAATTGCCGGGAAGATAAATAAAATCAACAAAAATCATACAAATAAAGATATGAAGGCATGCAAAAATACAAGTTTATAATGAACTGAGCAAATTGAAACAGAATGACTGAGCAATGAAACTGAAAGAGTTTATAATGAAAGGCCTTTGGCCTTTTCCACTGGGATTTTTTAAACCAGCACGCATACCTTTCAAAAATGCTTGTCTTTCAGTCTTAAAAGTCATGTCACGCCATACCTTACTTTTCGTGTGTTCTTCGTGTATATTTAGCGATTTGTATCTCGGTGCAGTGTGGTTGTCCTTAAATAGCGTCTTCGCCACACAGCAATATCGCCTCTATCTTTTAGCACATTTTTCTTGCCTCTTTTTTCATTCACAAATCCCAGCTGTATAAGCAATCTGCTGAAATTTGGTAAATCTGCATCCTCATTTACAGCAGAGGAAATGTTACTTATGTTAGGGAGTTCGTTTCTAAAGAAAAACTACACACATGACGACGCACAACACTTTTCACGTATTTTTTTCCGAGCACGCACTTTTGTTTATTCCTGCTTTTGCCTGGAGTGGTAAGTTTTCCTGTTTCCTCAATTTCATGTCGCGATGTTCCTACGGATCTAACACTCACAGCTGTAACTTCAGAGCTCATCTGTTCGACTTCTCTCACTGACAAAGACGGATTCTTCTCTGAGTGCATTAAACACATGCAACACAATTCTTTTTTCGCCTGTTTGTAAATAATTATCCTTGCGATACTTCAGCGAAAAACTTGCGGTAGACTCTGCCATTATACATATAATAAGTACATGCGCAATAAACGATCAATAAAATAATTTAGCTCCCGCACTCTCGAATGGCGATGCATGACTAATCCAGTTCAAAACAAGGTCAGTGATAAAAGTCACATAAACAAATATGTCATCACTACCGCTAAATCACATGCTATCGTGCCATGTGCTTGAGAGCAAAGGGACCTCCTCTTTAATTCGTTTAAGAATTAATATGCATTTCAGATAAATAAACTCTGTTGCGTAATATATTTAATTAAAACAGTTACGAAAATATAAATTTGACAATTCTCTTCCAACATATAATGATATATCATTTAGTGAGTGAAGCAATGTGTCAATATATTCTCGATTCAATTTTGTACTAGTTTGTGCTTCACTGTCCCTACGCTTCTTTCAAGTTTATATATATCACCATGTTAAATAACGAACTAATTTTTATTGCACGACAGTCATTACCACAACAGCAACCAATGAGAGGTGATTAGGTCACGTGACCGTTAAGAGATACTGGGCAAGCTTACGTGAAACAAGGTATAGTCACCAAACAGCTGAGGATGAGATCGAATGATCTTGAAAACGTTTCAATTATACAACAACAAGTAAGAGAAGTTTGAGTGTAAACATAGTGACTCATAAATCAAACTCAAAAATGAAGAATACTTCACTGTTAATAATGCTTCTGCTTTTAATATTTTTAACACGTAAGGAATTTTATAGAGTATGACAGTCATTCCTTTGCTGCTGTCAACCTTGCATTGAAGATGTAGATCGCCATTTCGAGCATTTCCTATAAACCTGATATAAAGAGTTGCATGTACTTTTTATTTTATGTAAGTTTGCTCATCTATTAAACCAACTCCCCTTTAAATATACAACATGTGAAAGTATTAAGCAGGATTCAACCTTTATTAGTATGAATTATAATTAATTGCACTACAAGGTAAAATCAAAATGTAAAGTGCATGCATTTATTCAAGAATTAAAAGCTTAGACAAAATATTAAAAAAACCAAACAAGCAAAACAAAAATAAACAAAAGATGACAAGAAAGATAAAGAGACTCAAACTCTTTTACCTTTCACTTGAAGGTTGTCATAACCATTGCACCAGAGGAAGCACTCTGACAGATTCCTTCATTTTCCTGTCTTGTGTGCTCAAGTGGTATCATCATTAGCAGTGGTGTACTGGCACTTTAGAAACTTATAGCCGTAACTTCCATATTTGAACGAACAGGACATAAGTCCCCTATCTGAAATTACTTGATTAGAATATATCCACTTGCTCTGAAAATATTTCTGTACAGTTCATTAACACACTGTATTTATTTTTATTAATTACTACTGTGGGAAACTGATTACTACTTGAACTAAGAATTAAAACTGAACTAATCATAATGTTTTTTGAAGGATAGTCAGACTGAAAAATTCAGTGCCATAGCCAGGATTTGAACTACGGATCTGCCGATCTCTGTCCGGTTGCTGTTAATCAGTTATTTAGCTAGAATATATAGATTAATACACTTTGGACATGGAAACATGGTTCTCAACATCTTGTAATTCTAAGGCATTTGTAAAATGTGAATAAATATTTCATAATTCTACTGGCTTAGCTGTTATACAGCAATTAAGTATTAATGATACATACTACTAATATTTTGTGCTGCTTCCACTGAGTATTAAAACATACCTGAAAATACTAATAAAAATAAGCTGCAATTGCACATTCTTTAAAAACAAACTTGTTAAGATTTGTTAACAAATAGTATATGTGATAACCTGCTACAAAGTTTCTATAAAACAAATAATGATGACATTTTATGTTTTCACTAGGATTTTCTTTACAACACAAGGATTCATAACAACTAAAGCTGTTTAATTGTTTATATTCAATGCAATAGGTATTCCAGCTGACAGGCCACTTGCTATACTGGGCCAAAGCAACAGTGATATACCCATTGTGTGAAAGCAATGTATATGTCATTGCTCCAGATGCTCCAACACATGTGAATTCTCCATTAGTGGAACGTTTCTCAGAGAATTTTCCTGGCATGAATCTTCTTCAGGTAAATGGCTTATATACGAGGGCTATCCAGAAAGTAGATTACGTTTTCGTCTGTTTCCGCTAGGGGCGGGGCTAGCGCGGCCATCTTGGGGTCAGAGCGTTGCGCAGCTCAGTCGGCATCTAGCCGTGCTAGTGAGAGGTTCGTGCTGTGCTCCGTTCAGATACTGTGACGGTTTGAAATGTCTGCATTAATTGAAAATCCCGCGAGCTGCGAGGTGCGTGCAGTAATAAGGTTTCTGACTGCAAAAAACTGTAAACCGATAGAAATCTATCGGCAGCTTTGTGAAGTGTATGGGGACAACATTATCACTGAAGGTGGAGTGCGTCAGTGGGTCATCAGATTTAAAAATGGCCGAACCAATGTTCACGACGAAGATCGAAGTGGGAGACCCAGCATAGTGACTGCCGAACTTGTCGAAAAAGTCGATGCTAAAGTCCGTGAAAATCGAAGGTTCACAATAACGGAACTTTCTTTGAGTTTTCCACAAATTTCGCGAAGTTTGTTGCACGAAATCATCAGCGAAAAGCTTGGTTACCACAAGTTTTGTGCAAGATGGATTCCAAAAATCTTGACAGAGGACCACAAAAATCAGCGAATGGCTGCAGCGTTGAACTTTTTGGACGTTTACCATAAGGATGGTGACTCTTTACTCGATCGCATCGTTACTGGTGACGAAACATGGGTGAAACACGTGTACTGTGAAACGAAATTGCAATCAATGCAGTGGGGGCACACAAGTTCTCCCCAAAAACCCAAGAAATGCATGCAAACAATGTCGGCAAGGAAGATGATGGCGACTGTTTTTTTGGGACAGAAAAGGTGTGATTTTGGTGGACTTCCTGGAAAGAGGCACTACAATAAACTCTCAAAGGTATTGCCAAACTCTCCAAAAACTCAGAAGAGCCATTCAAAACAAGCGCAGAGGAATGTTGAGCTCTAAGATCTTGTTGATTTACAACAACGCCCGGCCCCACACGGCAAATGTCACTCGTGAAGTTCTTGAATCTTTTAAGTGGGAGTTGTTTCCTCATCCGCCGTACAGTCCCGACCTGGCACCGAGCGACTTCCACCTATTCCCAGCAATGAAGAAGTGGCTGGCTATGCAGCGTTTTGATGACGACGCACAGCTGCAAGAAGAGGTAACGAAGTGGTTGAAGGCGCAGGCGGCCGAATTTTTCGACGTAGGAATTTCCAAGCTCGTACATCGCTACGATAAATGCCTTAATTTGAATGGTGACTATGTCGAAAAGTAGTATTTGAGTGTGGCTTTCATCTGTATATAATAAAATTTGTTTCCTATACTTTGTTTACTTTTTATTCCAAAACGTAATCTACTTTCTGGATAGCCCTCGTATTATGTAACTCATAGGTTCTATACATGCTTTAGGCTTTCATGGCCGGTGTTATTCCAGTAGAACTTCACTTCCTGGCTTGAAGGCTGAGGTCCAGTTGATGAGAAAGCATCTGACGTTTTGCCTATAGCTCTGTCGAGCATCTTCAGAGAATGACTTCTGGCATCTTCTCTGATGCTGATGGAGTTATGGGCGAAACATCAGATGCATTCTCATCAATGGACCATGGCCTTCAAGTGTGGAAATTATGTTCTACTGGATCTGGATTCTCTTGCTTCATTAAATGCTTTCTTGGCAATGTGTGCACCCTAAAGCCCCTTTTACAGGTTACATATTTTTAAATTTTAAGAGTTTACAGGAAAAGTATTTAATAAGATTGGACAGGACCTGACACACTTTATAATGTTGTAAGTGTGTATTTACACCTCTCTTTGCTAAACTCGACCTCTTAGAACACTTGACAATTTATCATGTGCAAAATAATTTACTATCAGTATCAGTATAAAAATTTATAATGAAATATTGTTCTTTATGTTTGTGGAGTGTGGAAGAGCTGAAAGCACTAATTAGCTACAGAAAGTATAACCACTACAAAACTTTCACTATCTTTATCCCATTTTTATTGTTACATAATCTGAATTCCTCTATGGAACAAAAAACTGCTGATAGTGTAAGTTAAGGGTTAGTGGATGGTGTAGGTATCTTCAATCTCTCATGTTACCTAACATAGCATTTTCACATATTATAACCCTTGATATCAGATTAGTATTAAGGAATACAGTGGAAGTAACATGAATTGATAGGTTAACTGTGGTATACAATATTGCATAATTCATTAGTATATTCTACATATATCCTCATTTTTTCTCATTCTACTGTAATAATCCATACACCCCACAATGTGTAGACATGGCCAGTTTTTGTGTAACCTAATCCTAACCCTTGGCCAAGTAATCATTTTTGTTTACTTTTTAGCTTTGCAGCAGATTTATGGTGCATGTACATCTTAGTGGTCAAGCCAGCAAATTGTTGTCAAATCTTTAACTGTTTAGAACATTTCATTATTTGGTTTCAAGACTTTCAAAAGCCTAAAAAGTATTGAAAGTAATTTGACAAGAGAAGTTATGTCTTTCAAAGCATTGAATTTTCGTATTCAATGAGATAAAATAAGATAAAAGGCATATAAAATGAGCAACAGCCGAAGAGAGAGTTAGATTTGGAAAGCTATGGAAGCCTTTGCTGACATTGTGTTCACAATATATGATTTAATACCATCTTGTGTTCATTTGCATAGTAAGAGATAAACAGAAAGAACTTGCAAATTGATTGTGTGCACTAATGCTAAATGCTGAGATGCACATATCTAGCAAATGGAACAACTTGCTTATGTCGTTTCAAGGTTGTTCCTCACTCTAACTCCTTTTCTTTTCTTTTGTTTTAATTTAAATTTAATGCCAAATATATAAAGTGTTTGTTTTTCAATAACAGAGTCTTTTAATTTTAAGGTAGGCATACATAAAAACACCTTCCGGCGATGGGCTGATCACTCATCCAAGAAACTCTCTGATCAGGAAACCCCTGTGCCCTAGCCTGTTGCCTTCGAGGTTGCATGGTTCAGAAGGCCTATGTTCCACTTAAAGCAAATACAGGAATTCATTCACATATAAAAACACAAGTATAAATTATTACTTTTTGTTTTCAAAATAAATGCCACATTAGTATATTTTTAAAGTGAAAAATTAAACCAAGTATTTAATTGACATTTGATATTTGATACTTATTTGTACAGTTTCCATTACAATTTCTCAACAATAACTTTTATAATTGAACATGCAGCATTATACATACTGTACAAATACATGAAATTGCTGACCCAAGATTTACGCGCTGACTCAGATTCCCTGGCCATACGCCTTTGATTTTCCTGAGCATCTTGATGTCATCTCTTCTTGACCTTCGCTTCTTTTATCCTAATCCACTTTTCTCTTAACCTATATTAGAATTCTGCTATACATCTATTTTTCTTTTCTCCCATCTCCGTTAGCATGCATAATGACAATATCTCTATACTTATACTGTCCCATTTCTTATCCCATATTTTTCTCCTGTAATTTAACTCCTTACATTCTATCAGGTAATGAACAGTGTTCTCTTCATCTCCACAAAAGGCCCAAATGACCTCACTGTCGACGGGCCCTAAAACATCACACACTCACACACACACACTCTCCACAAAATTCACATATCCCTACCTCATTACTTCTCAAAACTTTTAAGTATAATATTCCTACTCTCATCCATGCTATGCCTTCTCTTCCAGTTTTGTCACATTGATCTATACATTTTTCCCTACCCCATACTCTCTTTAATTGATTATAAAATTTCAAAGATTTCTTTTCTTCTATACTTTCCCATATCTCTTGCCTATCTGTGTCTTGTACTGTAGTTCTCGCTTCCAAAAACTGCTATGATTTATCTCCTCTGCTCTCCATAGATTTCCCATGCCTATCTTCGATACCATTCTTTCCAATTCCGACCACCAACTATTTGTATTTTTAATGCTTTTCTGTTGCTTCATGCACAGATTCAATAATTCCCCTTTCTGCTTTTTAATACACTTATACCAGAATGTCAGCATTCTCTCTATTATTATTCCTCTCCTTTTTGTATTACCTAGCTCTAGTAATGCCAGTTCTTTTGGTGCCAATTTTGGCAACCCTATTAGTTCTTTGCAAAACAATCCGTATATCTGGTCTAATTGTGTTTCTATCTCTGATGTGCCCATACCTCCACTGCATACATTGTTCTGGCTTCAACGATCGCTTCATACATTCTCTCTGACCATCTAACGGACATCTCCAGTTTATGTTTACATATTCTTACCCCTGATATTGCCGCCCTGCCATTAGCTATCACTTTTCTGGCTTGTGCAGCCCATCTTCCACTGCTGCACATCCTTACACCTAAATAGTCATACTCGTTTACCACTTCTACCTTTTGATCTCCTATGAACCATTTCTCTCCTTTCCTCAGTATCAATCCTCTTTTAAATACTATTATTTCTTTATTTTTTGCTGTTTATTCTTAGTCCCCAGTCAGCGCAAAACCTATGAATTGCCTCAATTGATTTTTATAGACCTATTACGGAAATTGCTCTTACCGTTAATTGACATAATATTGGATAGATAGAATCAACATGAAAAATGCAATGCCATGGCCGGGATTTGAACCACGGATCTCCTGGTTTCCATCCAGTTGCTCTTACCCGTTGAGCTACCATGGCCAATTAGTGTTTATTGTACTATTTTCCTATCTTTATATTTTAGTTAAATAGACCTTATCTTATAATAGGGACAGTGAATTTTACAGAGAGTAACTGGATGGAAACCAGGAGATCCGTGGTTCGAATCCCGGCCATGGCATTGAATTTTTCATGTTGACTCTATCAAAAACCTTAGCCTATATATGGTTAGTGTGAAAAAATTATTAATTTCCATCAATTAACTAAAATAATATTGGATGTCTCTGTTATTATGTATCTATTATTATGTCTTTATTATTGCCCCATTCTTGAGTTATTGTTGGTACTGATATGATCATGTGCATTTTATAGCCTTGAGCTCAGCATGATATGTCAATTACACTGGCTCAGTGCACACATAAAGATCAAGTGAATTGAGAAGATATTGACACATTGCTTCACTTACACTGTTTTTCACAGGACATGTTTCAAGAGCTATTGCTCCCATGTTGAGCTGAGTCTCGATTAGTGCAAATTGTAGTAGTTACCTCTTTCTCCGAGGCTGCATGATTGCTTAAAATCCCTCAAGTGAATGAGCTATCCAGCAAAGAGATTGTTTACTGTTGAGCTGGTTCCAGCTGAAAACTTTTGTCGACTTTTCCACAAGAAGTTGCATTTCAGGAGAGGCAAACAGCAGTGCCTTCCAACATAGGCTCACAATTAGAATTAATTCTAAGTTTCTTGCATTGAACTGCATAGCGATGCGTCATATGGCTATGCAGTTGCCTCTACTCAAATGACTTCTAACAAGTAGCATATCACAATTAGTTGTTATTTTGCCCTACATTTGCAGAAGAATATAGCCACAATTGGAAAAGGATTTGGTTATATTTACAAATGTGGTGACATTTTCATCTACAAATGGAGAAAACAATGTCTTCCACCGCGTAAGTAAGTGCTGTAATGAAAAGCAGCTGGCTTAGATGGTTCACCAAGGTCATGTGCCTGTGTCATCTTGGATGCCACTGAATGGGTTTGCTGTGTTGTCGTGACTTGATAGCATACTAAATAACAAGTAATATAATATATGTACATATTTTCTTGAGGGTTCGGATCCCAAGTCCTCATTCAGTAGGTTCCACCTAATTCCTTGAACACAGATGACAATTTTGAAACATGACATTCACTATACACTCTGACATCTAGTGGCTAATATGCTAGGCTTTCACATGTGCACCATTTAATTTTGAGCAATTTTGAGGTTAATTATTAGCTAACCAGTTTACAACAAATCTAAGAGCAACACATAAGTTATGGATGTAATGGCTCTCAAAAGGGGACACATTATTTATCTACCTCCATATAACTGTGATCTGAATGCAGTTGAGCTGTCATGGGCAAAAATAATGAATGTTTTCAAAGGACACAATGTTATGGTGAAATGTCAGCCACAAATCTGCAGAAAGTTGTTATAGAGGCACTCTTTCCCATAACTGCAGCAGATTGGGTAGGATACTGCAAGAAGGTCCAAGAGCTGGAAATTGAGTATTGGAGAAAGGATTGTGTAATAGAAAATGCAATTGATTGAATTATCATCAACACATCAGAGAATACCAGCAATGAAAGTTACACATCTGACTCGGAAATTGAAGAATCACAAAGCAAATGAATGAGTATTTATAGCTGTCAATATTTGTTTTCTACTTTTATATGTTTCATAAATAGTAAGTATATAAGCATACAGCTTATTAGATTGAGTTCGATTTACTGCTTGTCCACACATCTCACACTTGCAGTACATATCTTCACTTAACTTACACCCCTTTTGCTCAATTGTATTTTTCTTGGTTGACCACACTGCAGAAACAAGAGTGTGTTAGCTCTCTCTTCTTCCCCTCTGCCAGCACCACTCTGTAAAACCAGCACTCAAGAAAATGTGCGCTAGTAAGAACATCTTTGATTGCATCATGGTGTAAGGCACAGATATTCCAGCAGGATAACTTTCCTATCCATTCAGGTTTCAAACTGGTTAATGACTAATTTGCCTCCTTACTCAGATTTGGATTTTATTGGGTATATATGGCCAGAGTTGAAAAAACCTGTTGGAATTAACCGCTTTAACGATGGCCATTTAAACCCTGCATGAGCTGGGAACGGATACCCAATAAACAGAACAAGACATTTAAATAGTTAAATGCTGTAAAAATACTTCTTAAATAGACATTTGTATCTTCTGTATTTATTAAGTTATTTAAACAAAATAAAAACTGGTTTAAAACCCATTAAAGGCAGTATACATCTACAGTATCAATAAGTAGAGAGTATTAATAAATCGTTGAAATTTTACTACTTTGTTTCACAATAGCAAAAGCCATTCTTTGCATCGAACGCGCCTAAACTTTGAGTCATTTTGTTTTGTGTGCATACGAATGACAGTATATATGTATAGCTGTGTTGGTGAGTTCTCCGATTTAAGGTTTTAGGCTTTAGTTTATACTAGTCAAGCGATAATTATTGTATATGTTGTGTGAAGCACACGCTGGAAAGAAAGAAACTTCTCTGTCAGCATCTGGTGCCTCTTATTATAGCATTTCACAAGCAAAGTTTATGCTAGCCTTAAAGCTGTTTTCGCTCATTATTTGTTGTTTATCCTGACAGGGTGTTCAGTTCAGTGATTTATTATAGCTATCACTAATTAGATGAATAGCAGATTTGAAATTTTTAAATTTTAGTATTAACCATGGCTTATCCTAGTAATGTAGCAAATAAATTAGCTTGCGTAGGATGTGTACGGGCTTCTGAAAGAAAATGTGGAAAACGTTTTGCTGTTTGACATGATTTGGATATTGATGGAAATTATGAGGGACTTGTTGATATAGATAGCAGTGAGGAAGAAACTGACCCATTTCCTTCAGGTGTTCGTGAAGAATAAACATTGTACAGGTGATCAAAATAACTCGAATACTCATAGACATATGTATAGACAAATAAACATATAGACAAATAGACGTACTTTCTGGTGCACAGCTACTTTTGACTGTCAACCAGCTGACAATTTCACAATTTTTTTTCTGCTGCTTAGCATCTCTCATTGTTACGGAAACGTATATGATTATGAGTAGGGTGAAGGAAGTCTTAACCTCTAAAGGTAATTTAGGGCATAAGAGGGGACTTCAGAAGTGGACAGTGTGCATGTTATTTGTAAACCTACATTAGGCATGTACTGGTATACAAATCACATGATAGCTGCTATCCATTTTTAGGGGAAATAATGGGTCAAATATGGAAGGGGTGGATCAGTTATTACAAGCTATCCCTCTTCACGAAAAACAGTTAAATATTATAAAAAGTATTTTTACACCAGCTGGATGTAACCATACACAATTGTTTAGTAATTTGCAGAGCTCTAAATTCATGCAGGACAATGATCTACCTGGACTTATGTTTATCAATAGCTCATAACCTAATTGAGGCCTCTTTATACCAGGGGTAAGAAATGCACCACTACAGCACCCTCATACTTTAGAAAATAAACTTTCCTGAAACAATACCTCCCACAACTAAAAAGTCGCGACCATTTCGAAAATGTCTAGTGTGTCATGACTATTTCGAAAATGTCTAGTGTGTCATGAAAAAGAAGTTCACAAGGAAAACAGTATTATTTGCCGTGAATCTGAAAATGTGCCCTTGTTTGTTTATCCAAGTTTTGAGGTGTACCATTCAAAAAGAAACCTTAAGTTTTCATCTCTTAGGGAACTAATTTAAATTTATTGTAAAATAGAAATATTAAAATAATTGGCCTTAAATGAGTATTAAATGCATGTATGCGTAGAACGTCTATACATGTCCATATTGGTTTGGGGAATTTTAACTTGGACGTCATATGAGGTCCATATCGGTGAAAGGGTTAAACTGGCTTACAGAACAACAATAGACAAGAGGTCTTGTGGGATCAAATTACAGGACACTTTGAAGAAAATATCCTTTTGTAAAAATTTTACTAGCCATTTCATTTCTGCCATGCCGTAGAAAATGAGAACGGTAAGAGAAGTAGAGGGTTAGTACACTAGTGTAAAATGCTCTTTGTATTATGTAGTTTATTGTATCTGTCCTAAATGTTTAATTTAAACTTATACAGCCCACAATAAGGAAATTGTTGTGCAGGCATTGGATATGGTTGTTCCCTCTTTATTTTTTATTTTAAAATGACTTGAAAATCTTCCATTGCTCTTGTTCCTAAAATTGAAGGCAGCTGATTATATTAATACATGCCCCCTACCTGATAAAACTTTTGTTCATGGCTACTTTAATACCCCAATGGTAATCAAAATAGTAACCACCACTCTAAGTTTAGGGACTTGCCCATACAGTCACCAGCTTTTGTATGGATGCGTTTTTATTCATAAAATGGTTTCATTGCCCTTCATTTTGTCTGTGAAATACTTTGCAAGCAAATATAAATGTAAACTAAAAAAACAATGTGCCTCTATTTCCATTTCATTCTGAGTAGATTTATCTCAATGTCAGATCCATACTTACTAACTTCCTGGTTTCATTCACTCTATTAATTGCAGGTGATGAGCGACTTCTCCTTGCCTACATCCATCAGTCAAAAGATGAATCCACTTAATTATCCTCAGCAGCAGTCGCAGTTGGTCCAGATGATTGTGTGGATGCTACAACATCGACTACTACTTCAGTTACATACTTACATCTACTTCATGCCAACAGAAAGTGGACCAAGTCTTCCACATGTTAGTACTCATCTATTCATTTTACACATTAATACGATAGTTATTTTACCAACCAATGTTAAAAGGTACTCGTAATATTGAAACTCTTGCACTTCATCTTGCTTTCGTAGTAAATTGTTTGCTAACTTCTTGTCAATATAAAAGACAATTGCAAACAACAGCATTCCAGTGCACCTTTGCATAGCCATCACAGCTTTTTCTGTTTTAGCACTAGACAATTTGTTATGTTCATACACCTGCCATATGATTTTCCTGATTATTTTAGATTAAAATCATGATGATATCTGAAAGATCTAACTATAAAACTGGTTACCAGGTACAGAGGAATTATCGAGTGCAAAACTAATGGACTTGAGTGAGAACAATACAGCCTGTAGAAAAAATGTGAGAAATTAAACTAGAATGCTGCATTCTCCCTGCTCCAGTAAGCAACTGTAGCAATTTTATTTCAACGTAAAATGAAGCACCAAAAACATCTAATGCAAGGAGCATTTTGAATGATTCAAAATTTGTAGTGGACAGTACATTGAAACTAAAGCAAGCAAAAATTGAGGATGAAGCAGACTCTAATAAAAATACAGTTAATTTGAATACTTAGATTTAGGACCCAATAATGGTTATGTGTTACCTATGATTTTTAAAAACTTATGCTATTAGGTCAATTCACACTAGTCGTGAGTAGGCCTAATTATGGAAAGATAGAGTCAGACAAAAGTTCCATGCCATAGCCAGGATTTGAACCATAGATCTTCGACCTCCATCTGGCTGCTCTTAACCACTGAGCTAACATGGCCAACATGCCAGCAAGCAGCCGTACAGAGGCCGAAGATCTGTGGTTCAAATTCTGGCTAAGGCATGGAATTTTTCGGTGTGACTCTACCTTTATATACTTAGGTCTACACACAGCTAGAGTGAAAGAACAATTAGTTTCCATTAATGGACATAATAGGGTCTGAACTATAAAGACCACAGCATAATAAGTCACCATTAAGTTAGTTAATTGATGGAAATTAATCAGTTCTCCACACTAGCCGAATATAGGCTGGCTGGCTGGAGAATTTAATGTCAGAACGGCACGTTGACCATGGTAGCTCAAAGGTTAAGAGCGACTGGACGGAAGCCAGGAGATCCGTGGTTCAAATCCCGGCCATGGCATTGAATTTTTCATGTTGACTCTAACCATTAAGTTAGTTGTCTCATGTCTTTTTTTTTTTTTTTTTTTTTTCTGTTTATACTCCACCTTTAACTGCAGTGTCATATCAGTGGCCGTTTTCCTTTGGAACATATTGATGGTGTTAACTCGTATACATTGGGTTACTTGTACTTTGTATTTTATCGTTAGATGATGCACACATTCACACTCTCATTCATACTTCCACACTCTGGGGAAGATGGGAAATCATCTTGGTTGGAGAAAAATCCCCACCCCCAGTGGGAATCGAACCTGGGACCCCTTGCACAGCAGGAGATGCTCTACTGACTGAGCTATGGGGCTAGCCTACTCTCTCATATCTTTATGAAAACTCCTAGTGGTTTACTGGGAAAAACACGAGTCGGAGAATTAAATGTCGTGCTGGCATGTTGGCCGTGGTAGCTCAACAATTAAGAGCAGCCAGATGGAGAACAAAGATCCATGGTTCAAATCCGGGCTATGGCATGGAATTTTTCAGTCTGACTCTACCTTTCCAAACATAATGCTATCTTATTTTAACCCATTGTTTGTAAATCTTCAGCATATGACCTACTTGAACAAAAATCTGTGCACTTTATGATAAGATACAGTAAAAATTATAGACTGTTTTAATGGCTTTTGAAAGTTAACTGCACATTTTCACCCTCTTTGTTATAAATGTAAACTATTGACAATCCAGAAAACCTTTGGAAACATATCTTTAGACTCAGTAATTTATGGGAAAGAGGGGGAAAATTTATTTCATGAGTTCAACACATAATGCATGTTAAGATATGATACAATAATTTTATTGTATACTGACCCATGGTGCTGCAGAAATAATATTGCTTATGGGTAAGGGTACCCAGATTCAGTTCTGTGTCTTGGCATGGGTAATATGCCCTGTTGGAAGCTCTGTCTGGTAAGGATGCAGCCTCTTGGAGTTCTGCAGTCCATTTGAGGAGTTGCTTGAAAAGTAGTATGTCTTTCAAACCACGGTAAGTGACCAAGGGGTGGCATGCTGACCATAGGTTAACCTGATTATTGCACTCTGCCATGGGCTTGTATGGACAAAGATAGAAGATCAGCAGTTATGCAGTAAATCTTGCACCTGTTAGGCTTTGCACCATGAAGTTAATAACATTACCAATGTATGTCTCTAAAGAGCATAATAAGTTTAATGGGATACAAAACTAATTTCTAAAATAATTAATTAATTTCCATAATTTACATATCTTATTTTTGAGAATTGAGGTCTGACAAGTTAAAAGCTAACCTAGAACTTAAGTGCAATGTTGCCAATATGTGGAACTATGCTCACCTGATTTGCACCACAAATTTCTGAGCATTGTCCATAAAATACTCCAGGACGATTGAACCAAAAAATATATGCATACATCAGGATGTGATAAAAATGTAACTAATCGTGCAGAGACATTCTTGATCATAGTTATGAAAATAATAATTCAGTAAAAGTAAGTTTACAGTGCTCCCAGGAGCTAAAAGGTAAAGGAGCACACGAGCCCCTTTGTGCTTTGGAAGTGCAGAGAAAGATTCAAATTAAGGTACTATACAGGGCCATAGAATGTCATAATTATGTTTCTGTTAGTTTTTTATTTTAATCCCAAATTAAATGACAAACAAGTTAGTTGGTAAGAGAAATAAACAGAAATCAGATAATTAGGTAATTATTTTGCCTTTGTTTATAGAATTTTAGTGCCAGGGCCAGCATAATCACATGTTTTACTGGTTGTAAAACATTGCAAACAACTAATAATGAATTTAGGATATGGAAATAACAGAAAGTAGCCCTTTTCTCAGGGTATGAAACTCTATTTCTATCATGTATATAAATATCATTCAGCAAAAATAATAAAGATACAGTAACTTCAAAATGAAGCCAAGAACTTAACATGGAGGGTATATAAAAGCAATGAGTGACCATGTGGTATTGGTAATCTGACAACCTGAAGGCTGTTACCTTAGCAATGGGCCTACTGTGCACAGAACATCTACTCCCATGTTAATCATTGGCAACACAAGGTGATTCAGCGTCCCTTTTTTCAGATGGCAAACCAAACTATGAAAACTCACGTACCCAAATGTTTATGTTGCCAGAAGCTACTACAGCTGCATTTTTCATACCTGCTTAGCTGTCACCTAATCGTATGTTCCAGTACCGCATTGCCACAGATGACGCACAAAGATAATTACATGTGCTTTGAGAGGTGTGACTGCAGTTTCAAAGCTGTTGGCATTTTACAAAAGCTCACATAATCATCTATCATCTGAAGCAATACAGTATTAGAACATATAATCAGCTAAGTCTTGCAATGAATTTTCAGCATGGCACATTCATTATTTCCTACTTTAATGAATTACCTCAAAACTTTTGTATGAACTTTCAAGGAATTAACAATAGGATGTGGTATTTGAGAGGAAAGTTTGAATAACAACACTATTTTGATGGTTACTGCTTCCTTTATTATTCTACCTCATTAGCATAACATATTAATTTAACATTTGTTTAAATGACATGAGTAATTCAACTGAATCAGTTAACAACACTAGTTACAACACTGTAGGTATAACTCAAAACATTCTTTGTAATATTACATATATATCTAAATCATTTAAATAATATGAATAACACAAGTGACCTGATTACGTAGAAAATGAAGCTAGCTACAGTGTAACAAGTGACCTCTTTCATTTAAAACAAAGACACTTTAACATAAAACTGCAGCTGTTGCACAAAGTGATGTAAGTAACAGAAATAATAAATTTGAATATTTTACAAATAAGCTGTAACATAACATTCTGTAATAACACTGTAGGGTTTGCCGGAAGCTTAAACTGACAACTTACAAATTACATAGAAAATGAAGCTAGTTACAGTGAAGTAATAAATATTACACAAATAAAAATATTTGTTAATGAATCTCCACTTCAGATGTAGGTAATGCTGAAAACATAACATAACAAAAGAAAAAACATGGTAACCGAGATTTCCTTAACAACGGAGTTTAACTGAGGATGAATGCAATGTGCCTTTGAAATCGATTTTAAAAGGAAGAAAGAAGTAGTAACATCAACTTCGTAAGATAAGTGGAGATTCATTAACAAATATCTGTATTTGTGTAATGACAACTTACAGCTTTGCGATTTCCAAAATTAACAT
This sequence comes from Mantis religiosa, assembly GCA_030765055.1. Taxonomy (NCBI): domain Eukaryota; kingdom Metazoa; phylum Arthropoda; class Insecta; order Mantodea; family Mantidae; genus Mantis; species Mantis religiosa. The sequence goes on along the minus strand of CM060958.1, from coordinate 63,660,573 downwards.
CTACTATTTCATTAAAAGTGGCTTCAACATAAAATACTAAAGAAATTAAAGCTTGTATCAGATGAGAATGACATGGAATAATGGCATGATTTTGTTGGTAGTATTCTAACCTATCTGCTGTAAAGCATTCTCATGGTCACTTTAGAAAGTCCACATTGCTGTAAGAGTTTCTCCTTTTGCAGGTTTTGATATTGTTATGACTACAACCATTCCTTTATTAGGTATGGCAATTATAAATTCCAAATGCAGCAACAACCTTTTTTAATTGCAATTAAGATTGATTTATACCTGTAAGTGACGGAACATGATTGCAATCTTCAATGAAGTTCAAGTTCAATATTGGATTATTCACTTCTTGATTGTTGTGTCTGAAAATAAAATCAAAGTATTGTAATGCCAATAAGCTCTTATTTTTCCATGAATGGTTTTCGCTGCAATGCATTAAATAACGTGCTGTAGCACCTTAAAGTACAACAGCTATTGATAGTAGCCCTCCAAAAATAATGACAATTTTTAAACACAAATATATGATTATCCTCATTTCTCTATACCTGGAGTAATGAGAGTATCTACATGGACGGTAAACTGCCCTCTCTCCTTACCCAGGAGCTATCAAGCTCTCCCCAGAGGGGCGCCAGGTGCACACCGAGGCTCTTTCCATTAGGTCAAGATCTAGAAGTTAACAAGCCTCCCCATCTCAAGACGAGGTGGAAATGGATATGCCACTTACGCATGTCAACCCCACAGGGAAGACTACCGAATTACTTCGGTCAGGTCGCTGGTGATCTAGCACACCGACTACTAGCTCTGCAGGCTAGCACCTGGGAATTTAAGGCTTTCCTCAACCCTGTCTGATAACAGACATCCCTGATCTCTCATGGGTATCGGGAACCAATGCTCCCTTGAGTCCAACCCTATCAGACCATCCAACCCCACTCATGGTAATGAGTGCTAGGCGTCCACAGCACCCGCACCATGGCAGCTGAAGGGGACGGATCCCCTCCCCTATAGGGCTATACGTGGAGTAAGTAGCGAAGATAAATCAAATGCTCTTCCTTCCAAAGGGATATAGAACACCTTCCTTTCTTCCATACTGAAATTTCCAGGATGGCCAACATCAAACTGCTATAAATTGAAAAGTTGTAGCATAACCTGAATCACCCAATCGCCTTTCCTGATCCAGTATGCTAGCGCCCCTATTTTCAGATGGCACACTAAACTCTCGTATTGCCATTTCTCCTATCTCGGTTTCACTCCTGTGCTGCTGTGCTCACTTGTTTATCAGACTGCAGTGCTCATATTAGACCACAACTCTCAAAAATAGAGGGAAGAGATCCTCTAAATAGCATTTAAATGGATATTTTTATTTTTTCTACTACTTTTTATAATTAGCATAAAAATTATCCTTGAATAAATAATCTTCTAGAGTTGGAAGAAAATGTTTTGCTGATATTCTTTGTTGGTAGGATGGAATATTAGCACGACAGCGGAGTCACAGTTTACATCATGGGTCAACACGAGATGGCAGTTACCAGAGCACCCCAGAGGAGCAGCTCAGTAGTGCCCTTATGTGCAGGGTACCAAGCGAAAGTGACCTGAGTTCTAACATGAGTGACGATGTAATGGTGACCCAAAGTCCTATTGGTGGACTGGTTCTGGGGAAATTGAATGGCATTCCTATTCAGACAAGCAGCTCGTTGGTATCAACAGACAATGAGGTAATTATTGGCATATTACAAATGGTTTCACCACATGTGAAGAAATAACTCTGTTTCTCTGCCTTTTAAATTGTTTTGAGATTATTTATTTATTTATTTTTGTTGTTGTTGTTGCAATTTACGTCCTCCAACGTTAAGTCATATTGAACGATGTTTTGAGATGATTAAACTAAAATGTAATATCCAGAAAAGAGCTTTTAATGTTAACTTAATATCATACTATGGCTCAGACAAAATTTGGCTGTGGAAGGTAAATTTTTATGTGAATTTACTATTGTAGAGTGCCTGGTACTTTGCTTTATCTGTTAGCACAAGTCAATTTATGTGCTACAGTACAAATAAAATATTAAACAACAGATTAGTGGAAGCCTGATTAACCATTATAATGGAGGGAATAGGGTTCACAGTTTAAGCAAAACTGATGGATACCTCATTTTATTAAATATGATAATAGATTTAATAAGCGATTACACAAAAAATAACTCGGTAAACATTTTGTAAAACATTGAAGCTACTGACAGTGAAGGAATACAAATATTATAAATATATTACAACAATTTGTGACAAACTTCAGTATCTGCTTTTAATTGAATCCTCCATGATATGTCCATCACAGCCTCAGCTGGTAAACTGACTATACTTTTTGGTCACTTCCGCTTTGTGATGAATAGTTCGCAGACATGATCTCTTACAGAATCTATGTGCCTGTGTGCCACAAGTTTATCATGAAAAGAAACAATTCTCCATCATGACAATGCTTGACCATACAAGAGTCAACAAACACAGGCTGCAATACTGAATGTCAAATTTTATGAGATTTTACCTTATATTGAGCAGAGCCTGACTTTTCTAACTTTCCAAAATGGAATATCTGAAGGGTCACTATTACAGTGTTGAAGAGGTCAAGCAACAGTGCACCATAGGAGCTAACAGCAGTTTTCTGATTTCTTTGCCTGTGGCAAGCAAAATATTGTTCATTTTTGGCAAATGTATATATACTGAGAGGATAACTATGTGGAAAAATAAATCTCCATCCGGTGGAGAACAATTCAGTCTTTAAACAGATAATAATTCACATATTGTGGCACTTATTTCTTAGACGGGAAAGCTTTTCAAGACACCTTTGTATCTACATTTATGAAATTGTTTCATACTAAATGAACACTTTGGCTTGTCTCTCACTGACATCATTTGAAGAGGACAGCAGTCTCTGTAGGATACCCTCTTTTTTAATATTTTCCATCTCAGTTATTATGATTTACTATTATATACTATTGAGTCTTTCAATTGTGGTCGTATCATGGTATAGCTGACCGCTTGAGTCTTACCAAGGCAGCCCAGGTTCAATCACAGGTGACCACATGTGGGATTTGTGGTAGACAACATGGTGCAGGGGCAGGTTTTCTCTGGGATCTTCGATTTCCCCTGCCATCATTCCACCAATTGCTCCATTCATTCTATCATCTACTTCTTTCACTCTCACACCAGGTCTGATCACCCATCTTGGGTACTCTATCTGACCAAAAGTTTCTGCTCCTCACAGGCATCTCCCCAAAGTGCTGGAACAGTAGTTTGTATGTACGTGGGGTGATATCCTGCGTTGCGACTGGGGTTGTGGATTGTCTCCTACCCTCAGGACAGCAATGAAGCCATGGGTTGCTACTTCTTCTCAATCCGAGTCCTCTCAGATGTATCGATACCTCTAGAAGATCTCCTCCAGTGCTGCTTCACTCAGTGCATGAGAACTCTGTTTTCAGGCGAGGTCGCAACTGAAAGAATTAATATTTTACATAAACTTTGAAATAAATCAATTTTGTTTAATTTAAAAATATCCAGACTTTCAATTTAATTTAAATACACTTTGCCATTTTTTATACAAAACTTTACACAAGAATGGCGTTTCTTTGTTACAATTTTCCGTGTATCTATTCTAAGTCTTTATAATATTTCATCCCATCAATGCATTGTACATCTGTTCCCTTCGACGTTCCGAGATCAAAAGACATCTGTTCCCTTCGATGTCCCGAGATCAAAAGACATCTGTTCCCTTCGATGTTCCAAGATCAAAAGACATCCATTTCTTTTGACGTTCAGAGATCAAAAGATGCTATCTCTCCTAGTTACTGGTCTAAGATTATTGATTTTTCTTCTTTTGTTGCTATAACCACCAAACAAACTCATTTTTCACTGGTCCACGTCAACACATTACATCATATTTTTGTAACCACCAATACTAACACATTACATCATATCATGTACATATTGCATCATATCATGGCCCACTGAATTTCACACTATCATTTCTTATGCATAATAACCTCTCCATATCATACTTAAACGCCCACCTTGGTAGCGTGGTGGTAGCGTGTCTGCCTTACGTTCAAGAGGTCCCAAGTTCAAATCTCAGTCAGGGTGAGTTACCTGGATCAGGTTTTTCCAGGGTTTTCCCTTATCCTAAAAGACAAACGTCGGGTAACTCTAAGCTTCATGGACCCTGGACCCACTTGAGCATCATTTCACCCATTCCATTCATCGTCCTATAGGACTTAAAAAGTTAAAGGACGTAAATTACAAATGATGATGTTGGCAGTGGCGTCATCTTTAAGCCACCATTAAACACATTTAAACATAAATCCTTTTATGGAAGTGTTGAAAACAGTGTTGTTGTATAAATTAAGTTAATTAGGAGTCGATTAATAACACAAAACAACACTCACTTTTAAAAGTGAGTGTTGTTTTGTGTTATTAATCGACTCCTAATTAACTTAACATTTAAACATTTTCAACTCTTGGGGTATAAACCATAACAACAGTTACAGTGCTCACTTGTGGGTCCTGGGAATGTAAGTCCTACATATGAGGAGGGTAAATGGTTGTTGAAGAAGAAGAGTCTTTCAATTAATGTTTGGTTTTCCTGCTTTGTAACTTTCTCTACCATATACCTAGTTAGTCGAGAAAATATTCATTTCCATCCAAAAATTAATACTGAGATTTTATTTGAAATACATATTTTAAAGCGCCCCCTTGAAAAAAATAAAACAAGCACTTCAGAAAAACGTCTGCATGCACATGTATGTTCGTGCATGTGTGTGTGGCGGGTGGTGGACATGGGCATGCACATGTTTTCAAAATTTCTTATTTTCTCAAAAATGGCTGTAATGATTTTGATTATAATACCATATGTTTAAGATAATGCATAACAAATAAAATATTGAATTTTTCTGGGAATACCCTTCATTTGGACAGAATTTTGTATAATTTTGTTACTGTTGTACACCAAAAAAAAAAAAAAAAAAAAAAAAAAAAATCTGTATGCAAACTCCAAAATATTAAATGTTAAATTAGCGACTTAGTCTGGTGCGAATATAAAATAAATAATGTAAAATAAACTTATATTAAATTACTCATGGAGAAGCTGTGTAAAAATAAATGTTAGTGGATAGAAAGAGTTATATAAATGTAACACATAAGAATTTCTTATTCACCAATGCATTTTTTTTAAGGTGAGTTTTATAACAGAAGAGGATAAAGGTAGTGAAGTGCGAGAAGAACTGCTTACAGATTTCTCAGATGAGGAACGCACTGCAATCCTTAAGATTCCTGCTGCTGGGAATCCAGAAGATCTGATGCTGCTAGCAAGACTATGCCGCTTAGGCTACTTTCGTGGCTGCCATCACTTGGAAGAGATCATGTATCTCGAAAACATTCGCAGATCGCAGCTGCTGCAACTTCTAGACAAATTCCGTGATGTACTTGTAACATGTGAGACTGAAGATCCTGCTATTGCAATGTTTTATTCACACTCATACTCATAGAGTCTCAGGTTTGTCGCTAAACTCACATTCCATCAAATTAACTTAAACTTGAAGTTGAATGATATCTCAAAGTGCAATTTGTATACAGCATTAATTTATTCATTTAGCATTAGCTATGCAACTGGAGTTTTATTTGCAGCGTTTTAGTGAATGAATTTTTGGTATAAAATCTGGTAGCTGCTGAAAGCCTTGCTTGTAATCAGCAGATGTAGCGTATGTATACATGGAGAGTGAAATCACTATAAAACACAACACAGCCAAACAAACCAAAGATTAAAAGTAATATATTTAATTTTGAGGTTTATCAAGTAATTCTGTTTGCTGAGGCATGCTGTGACAAGTGATGTTAATGTAGTAGTTAGGCTTGGATGTGCAAATTTCAAGAATAAAATCCTTTTGTGTCTGTGCATATATATGTGTATCCAATGATCTTATTTGATTATGCTATTACGTATTTATTTTACACGATAATTTTTTATTTTTATTTTTGGATTATATGCCATAAATTCTATTCGTGCAGCAAGCTAAAAATGGTTTAAAACTTTTATGGGTAAAAGTGAATAAAAAATAATAAGATATGTATGTTAGGACATTCTCTTTTACAAACCCTAGTTGAGCAGCAGAAGATGAATATTAATTACAAACTCAATCTTTGGTGTCCTTTTACATTCATAAATAATTTTTGTAACTATTTTTGTTTTGAATGATTGATACTAACATGCGTATTGGATTACTTTGAAACCAAAAATAACATTTTAAAGATGTTTGCTTTGTGTATGTACATATGCATGCATGGGTACATGTGTGAGAGAGAGAGAGAGGAAAAGAGAGAGAGAGAGTGCCTTTTCAAGATGGCCATACAATTGTGAAACTTGATTTATAACATACTTTGGGCCTCACTTAAAAGCATATCATATGTCATTTTAATGATTTTCTCTAAATGGGAAGTTTTACTTGGATACAAAATAAAACACTCAAAATATATCCCTTATTATAAATAAACTACAACACTTGGTAACCAACTTCACTTATCTGTTTTAAAATTGTTGAATCCTATAGGACTGGTTTCGTGATGTTTTCATCACATCCTCGCCTGGTAGACTGATTATCTTTTTGGTCACTTCTGATAGATCAGGGATAGTTTGCTGTCGTGCTGCCATCTACTGGGACAAAACAAACTTTTGACTGAATGTATTGGAGGTATTTCAAAATTTGTCTCACAATTTTTATTTTTCAAAATAAATATTTTCTCTCAAATCATTAATTTTATCGAGTCATTCAGTTGTTTTAATAAATTAATTTCTGGATGTTTTTCATGATTAAAAGAGCAGAAATGATCTGCCACTAGTGACTTACCAATCTGTTTATATTTAATATTTGTGAAATATTCCTTCACTCTGGTTTCCAAATTACGTTTGGCCTAATGTAAATCTGATTGCACTCTAAACAGTTAAATTAATCCAGATTTCTGTTCGTGAAATTTCTAATTGGTCCACTAGATGATTGAAAGCTTTTCTGTTGGCTGCTAAACCATTTTTCAATGATGAGTAGGGCTTGTCACTAATTGTGCACTGCTATTCCTTCGGAACTTTCTTTATGGCCTAAAGTAAGTTAGACACAGGTTGAAGGGTTGCAGGTGTAGAGGTGATAGTGGACAGCCTCACTTTGGAAACACTGCAACAAACATTGAACTTTTTTCCACATTGTTGTCATGCAAAACTTGTTCCCATACACCTGCTGTATAGTTTAGTAAATGGAGCTCCATCAAAAATTAACTAATGGTAAAGATAAAAAAGGTATATAGAATGAAGGGGCCCGACAACAGGTCAGAACTTGTTTTGGTTTGGCTTATTGAGTACTAAGTATACATAGGTAGAGTCAACATGAAAAATTCAATGCCACGGCCGGGATATGAACCATGGATCTCCTGGTTTCCATCCAGTCGCTCTAACCCATTGAGCTACCATGGCCAACTTGCATCAAGTTGTTTGTTTAGCAACCTTTTAATTTTTCTGTTCTATGAATCGATGCTATCTGAAATCTCTGTGTTCTACCTTATTTAAATTAAATATTTCTAGTTGTTCTTATATACATTCATTTTTTATATGACCTCTTCTTGAGCAGCCTTTCACATTTCTTAAAAATCTCATATCTGTTGACTGTATACAGTCATTGTTTTATAAAAATTTATTTTGTGTCTTTTCTGATCTTGTTTTGTACAGTTCTTTGTAAAGTTTCACATATATATTGAAATTTGTTCATTTTATTTTCTATATCTCCGTCTTCATTCAAACTTATTTTGCACTCCAGATAATTAAAATTATAAATTTGTTGTCATGTGTGATTGGAGCAATTTAGTTACAGTGACATTAAAATTAATTATAAAAACTATTTGTAGTCATATATCGAGATTCAACTGTATTGGAACACCACAGTGAAGCGAAAAATTATTAAATTTTAGATGAGTCGCATTTTTTACACATCTGCTTCACTTTCGTACCTATTTTGAGGACATGTTTCGCAAATCTTCGTTTGCATCTACGGCTCTTGTGCGACTGACGCTAGATCCAGCGGTGTGGGTAATTCTGGGGTTGTTGCTGCCATCTGTTGATTTAGTGATGAACTGAAATGTGGGATTCTCTTCTAGCGGGATTTCAAAGTTCATTAGTTGGTTTTTATGTTTTTCTATGTATATCCTCTCCCATATGACGAGTTCACTATGTTTTTGTACGTATTTTAGTAATTCTGTGCTATCTTCAATTTCATGATTTTCAGACCAGAAATGAGCTGCTATTGCGGACTTATCAATATTTTTGTATCTTAAGTGCCTGAAGTGTTCTTTCTTTCTAGTGCCTATGTTCCTTTTTGTCCTTCCTATGTAAATTTTTTCACAGTCTTTACACTTAATTTTGTAAATGCCTGACTTTTCCTCTGGTTTTATCTTATCAGTATTATTACTGTGAAGTAGGTTTTTAATGTTGTAATTGTTTTTTGTGTAAAAAATGCGACTCATCTAAAATTTAATAATATTTGTAGTCAGTTTATTGACACTCATCACTTACTTTTTTATATTATCGAGGGACTAATTTTGAAGGCCTTTGCCTCCATTTTCAACCTCTCTCCAAATAGCATCTGTTATCGTCCACCGCCAGAGAGAGGAGAGCAGATGACAACAGATGCTATTTGGAGAACGGTTGAAAATGGAGGTAATGGTTTTTGAAATTAGTTCCTGGATAATATAAAAAAGTAAGTGACGAGTGTCAATAATCCGAGTACAAATAGTTTTTACGATTTGTCATATTTTATTTTTAATAACAGTCATTGATTGAATTGGATATTTTCCATAATGGATCATTACTTTTGTTTTATTAACAGATTTTTTAGGTTGTAGTACTGTCTTCTCTACTCATATAATCTGTATACAGACAGTTGTAAATCTGATTTCTTTATTTTGAGTTACTGTTTCATAGTGTGTATATAGCGTGATGTTTAAATGATAATTTCTCTTCTGTTGTACAACTTCATGGTTTACAATGGCAGTGTTGTTGTTTTCAAATGCTAGGCTTTGGCAATGAAGCCATTAGCTCTCTTGCTCTCCAATATTTCTGCGTAGTGGGTCCGGCAGGTAGGGCTTCACAGGTTAAAAGATGTACTTCAGTCATTTCCTCTTCTTTGTTGCACAGAGCACAATTTGGACTTGTATAAATTCCTATTCTGTGTAAGTGTTTGGCCAAATAATCATGTTCCGTAAGTAATCTAAAATTTGCTACTGCAGCTTTACGTGGGATTTCTGGAATAATTTCTGGATTTTTAATTAAAATATTCCAGTTTTTATCTTTGGCTTTGTTAGATATTGATTGGTTTTGTTTGTTTTTATATTTGCTTTTGATTAATCCTTTTATGGATGTAAAGGGTAAGTTTTTACTTTTGTTCTGAATTAAGTTTGCACCTTTTTGGCAAGAAAATCAGTTGATTCCTTTCCAGCAATTCCACAATGTGCAGGGATCCACTGTAATATAATTCTTTTCTGTAGTTTTTGAAGTTGTTGGATCATTTTGTGACATTCTTTAATTTGGATTGACCTCATTTTATATGAACTTATTGCACATAATGCCGCTTTAGAATCAGAAAGTATGACAGCATTTTTTAATTTACCTATTCTGTATAGAAGGTGATGGAGTGAAATATGAATAGCCGTTACTTCTGCATCAAAATTTGTTGTGTGGTATCCTGCTGGTTAAAGAATGAGAAATAAATAGAAATAAATTATATAAATAAATACATAGAAATAAATTATTGAAACATTAAAATCTGTTTAACACTTTTGGAAATAAATATTAGCTTTTAAAAATGAATTAACCTGGGAGAACACTGTCAAATTAGAGTGCTGAGATAGCTCAGTGATTTTACTCATGGTTCTTATGCTTAGGGTCTGGTTCAATTCGTGGTTTTGGGGGTCAATTTTACATAAGCCATATCCAAATAAACAAAATTGCACATTTTAGATGAACTTATAAATAATTTTCATGAATAAGTTTCTGCTATTTCTCAGAGAGAACTGCAGAGTATCGTGGGAATTTCCTAAGAAGATTCAGAAATGCTTGAAGAACAAAGAGAGGTTGTTCCAAAATCTCTTTGATGATATGTGAATAATTTACTTTTTTATTTAAGTGTTTATGTTATGTGTATTAGAAATAATTATGCATCAAATGTTTCATAATTACTGTTGACTTTCTGTCACCCTAAAAGAAGCATAGCAACTGGTCTCGCTAGCTGGCTACTTTCACAAAACCATTCCCATACATACACTCATAATAATGCATTTTAGTAGATTTTTATAGGTTATAATGCAATATGCCATAAAGCTGTCATTGTTGCTTTGATCACCTATTTTGATCGGTCAGATTGGTTCTTTATACTACTGCATCTTTCAATAAGGGACAGCATTCTTCTGGATTGCAAATATACAAAAGTTGTAGTATATGTTCTCAATGTAACTTCTGAATTGTGCAGACCTATGGATAATTTTAAAAGCTGTACATATCTAGCAATCATGGTATGAGTCATAAGTATCTAAAATAATTGCGTTATATCAAGTTTTCTAATTTCTAAACTGTTGGCATTCCAATATCAATCTGGTGCTACGAAGTGTACTTACTCAGGGTAATTGTCCTATGGATTGTTAATTTTCAGGATTTGCTTAAACTTACTTAATATTAATGTTGTAATTTGCTTAGTTTTAAACATTAAGGTAATTTGAATTCAGTGAAAGGTAGGTTTTACAAATCTGATAGAATGATTAAAATTGCAGTGAACACTTTTCCCTCTCTTATAACTTCTCATACGCAAACCTGATTTCATCAAGGTTCTAAGGCTTTAACAGCCGGTGTCAATACTAGTTGAAGTATATTCCGGGCTTGTAGGCCGTGGTCTACTGGGCTCTTTCTTCTTCTTCCCAGACGTTTCGTCTGCGACTACGGCAGACATCATCAGTGGCAGTGGCGAGTTTGAAGTACTCTAGTGGGTATTTCACCAGCAACTGTGCTTTTTTTTTTTATGGAGGCGGCCCCACACCCGCCGCCCCCGGTGACAATCGTCTGCCTTGAAGAGGCTACATCGTCTCCCCATGCACATGCTGTTAGTAACTCAACATGCTGCTACGGAGAGGTGCTTGGTTAATATTAATCGTGCAGTTGCGTTAGGGGAGGGAATAGAGATAGTCAGGTTCCGCGGAAGCACCCCGGTTAGTACAGGCAAGTTCTACTCTTGCTAGCCTACATGCATGCTAGCAGGTCAAGGGAGTTGACCGGCATCAGCCATGACAAGGCTCTGACTGGCGCACGGTGGTAGTCCGTGCAGTTAGCTAGATTAGGTTAGTGGTAAACATAAGAAGCAAGCTACGGCTTGGCTACACTATTAGATTAGGGTTAGTTATGTTCATGCATTAGAGAGGTAAGTGGTGTGGCGGGACTTTACCGGCGGGAGGTGTGGTTGGTGTTCTTTCTCGGTGAATCCTGTGGGACAGTAGTAGTACGTTTTTCGTTTGATTTATACTGGTACCAGGTGTGGTTCTGGTGCTAGAAGGTCATTAGAGAATTACGACAACAGTTACTGTACTAGTTGCTGGAGGTATTGGAGAACTGCGTCTGCGGGAGTATCATTAGTAATGTCTCGGTCGAATAAGGAGAGAGGGTGTTTGTGCTTATTGGTGGAAGTGTCATAGGAACCGAATGATCTTATCAGTGGATTACAATTTTTGGTGCAATTGTTATATAGATCATGAGCTAGTTTCTTTATGAATTGCTCTACAGTACGCATTCTGAGTTCATGGTGAAGGATTTTTGCCGGTGCTATGGGCGGCACTTTGGCTATAATGCGGAGGATTTTATTTTGGAGTGTCTGTAGCTTATTTATGTGACTTTTGGCGGTATATCCCCATACCGGGGCAGCATAGGTAAATATGGGGCGGAGCAGTGTTTTGTATAGAGTGAGTCCAGTATGAAGGTGCAGTTTATTACTGTAGTTTATGAGAGGGTATAATCTGCGCAGTTGCGGCTTGGTTTTAGCACGTACATTTAACATGTGTTTGTTCCAGGTCAGACCCTGATCCATAACAACACCCAGGTATGTTGCTGTATCTGACCAGGGAATTGCTTGGCCGAAGAGTTGGAGAGGTGGCAAGTGGCGTGCACGTTGTCGGTGTTTGACCCACTTGGTGAAGAACATGGCCTGTGATTTGGTAGGGTTTACCTTAATGCGCCATTTGATCAGCCAGTTGGAGTGTTCATTAAGTGCACTTTGAAGGCGCATGGAGATGAACTTCGGGTCTCCTGATTGCGCCATCAAAGCAGTGTCGTCTGCGAAAAGTGACAGAGTAGTGTTGTATGTCTTTGGGATGTCATTCATGTAGATCGTGAAAAGAACTGGGCCAAGGACACTCCCTTGGGGGACCCCGGCCAGAATCGGGCGGACGGTAGAAGAATAGGAATTGACACAAGACACAAATTTGCAGTTATGTAAATAGTTAGCAATGAGCTTTATTGCAGTATATTGGAAATTGTACTGGCTGAGTTTGCGCAGTAAACCCTCGTGCCATACCCGGTCGAAGGCACGTTCCATGTCCAGGAATACTGCGCCTGTGCTTTTACGGATGTTAAAACCGGAGGTTATGTGTTCGGTGATGCGAAGGAGTTGTAAGGTGGTGGAGTGTTGTGACCGGAAGCCGAACTGCTCGGGTATCATTATGTTATGCTTTTGAAGATGTTTGTTGAGGCATTTAAGGATCACCTTCTCTAAAAGCTTGCTAAGGGTATTGAGGAGGTTGATGGGTCTGTAGTTCTGTGGATTAGTGTGGTCTTTGCGTGGTTTTGGGAAATGTAGAATGCGGGCAGTTTTCCAGCGGTCCGGGAAGTATCCGGTGCAGAGAGTGAAGTTAAAGATGGCTGTCAGAACCAGCTGGGCCTGGTGGGGTAGGTTCTTAAGGGCTATATTAGGGATACAGTCTGGTGCTGGGGCCTTTTTTGTTTTTGAGGTGTTTAATTAACCAGGCAATTTCAGACGGGCAGGTCTGTCTGAGGTGGTTAAATACCGGCTGTGTTCAGAAGTTGGCAGTCAGGGTCAGTGTTTCATTGACAAAGTCTGGGTCTACAGGTTGGGGGTTTGGGACAAGAGTTTCTTGCAGTGCATCTGCAAGGGCTTCTGCTTTTGCTGCATCCGTGGAGGTGATGTGTTGGTTGTGGTGTAGTGGTGGTATAGTTATGGGTTGTCGTGTGAGGCGTTTTGTAATGTGCCAGACCGTTTGGTTGTCTAAGTCGAGATTTGCTAGTGTCGCGTTCCATTGCTCGATTATGTACTTTGAGGTCTCTTCGTGTATCGTGTGGTTTAGGTAACGGAGCACGTCGAGGTCTGCGGGGTGTCGTGTTCGCTGCCAGCGGCGCCTGGCTTTATAACGTTGTGCAGTCAGTTGTTGAAGGTTGAGTGAAGGGGCGGGGCCACGGTCGCCAGGGAGCTTAATTGGTGCTGCCTTGGTGAGCGCGTAGCCAATGGTTGCCTCCAGATGTTTTACAGCCTGGTCTAGGTCAGTGTCTGTTGTAATGGGGTCGAGTTTTAGTTCGTCTATTATGGTGCTTGAAAAGACATTCCAGTCTGCTTTGTTATAGTTATTCCTTGGGGGTCTGGGAGTTTGCTCCAGAGTGCCATTAACTGTTATTAGAACAGGTAGATGGTCCGATGAGAGTTCGTTGGCAGTGTGGATGTCAATGATAAAAGTTATGTTGCGAGCTAGGACTATGTCTAGGATGTCTGGTAGTGTTTCTTGCTGATATGGAATGAATGTTGGTTCTGTAGGAGCATAGATAATAACATCAGACTGGTTTTCGAACCGCAGGAGTTTGTTACCCGGTACGTTAGCTGTACGGCTGTTCCATAGTGGATGTTTGCAATTTAGGTCACCCACAAGTAACACTTGCGGGTGCTGGTGGAGAAATGTGTCTAGGTCGTCAGTGTCGACGTCACCTGGGGGATTATAGGCGGATATTAGTAATATGCGAATATTATTGACCGAGACATGTATTGCTGTTGCCTCCGTTCGGTTGAGAGGAGGGAGAGGGGCCTGGTTATGGTCAGTTCCTGTTTTAACAGCGATAGCTGTGCCGCCACCACATCGGTTGCGGTCGTTACGGTATAGAGTGTAACCTGGGAGGTTCAGTTTGTCTATAGGATTTAGATGGGTCTCAGCAGAGCTATATCAATATTTTGTTTCGTCATAAATGTTAGGCATTCTGTTTTTCGCCAGCGTATCCCATTTGAATTCCAGGTCATGATCCTAAAACTTTGCAGTGTCGTCATCATTGGGGTTCATGTTTGTAGTTGGCTGATTTTGTTGCACCAGTGAGTAGAGCGGGTCAATTGCTGAAGAGTCTGAAGAAGTCACGGGAATCAGTAAAGGGGCTATTCCAAGCAGTGTGCTTCAAATTAAAGTCTCCCGCAATGATTAGCGGATTCCCTTGTACAGTATTACATACTTGAGTCAGTAGGTTAAGACCATTTTCTATATCCTTGTCAGGGTCACAGTATATCGAACACACATATATATTCATTCCACCAATAGCGATATTAACTAGGACACAATCGAAAGAACAAAGTTGGCTTAATTTTATAATATTTTGATATTCAGTAATGATGCCAGCACGTATTCTTCGGCTATTGTTGTCAGTTGTAAAAGTTGGTAAATTAAATCCCGTTATTCTGTTTTCTTTTGTATTGGGTTCTTGTACACAAAGAACTTTAATAATTGAGTTGTTTGTGCATAAATCTGTGCTGGAGCAGTGATTAGAGACAGTTATTAGCTCTTCAGTGGGTAGTATTGATTTATGTAAATTATATTGATATATGTGGAGTTCAGCCATAATTTGTTTTCGATCTTATTATTTCCACAATCTTTTTATAGGCTGGGCAGTCAAAAGAGCTAGCAGGATGGTTAGTATCGGATGCAGTAAAATTAGTTTTCTTATTTAACATTTTATTATTAAAGTTTTTACAATTAATGCATTCAATGTGGGTTTTAGGACATGCTTTAGTATCATGTTCTTCTGTGCAATAAGAACAACTTTTAAGTGATTGACAGTTAGCAGCCACGTGTCCGAAGCCAGAGCAATTATGACATCTTATCACATGAATATTGTCATACACTGAACACCGTGAGTATCCAATATACAGTTTCTCTTCTTGTTTCACTGCCTTGTAGATGATAGGAGAAGTTTCAATCACGGCATATTGTGAATCTCCTTTCCTGGTCTTTCTAATAAATACCTTCTTGATGAATTGTGAAGGATCTAGAAGGCACTGTTTGATTCTTGGATTTTGTTGTTTAATAGATTCAATTAAATGATCTTCAGGAAAATCAGCTTCAATACCTGGGATTTAACTTATCGGGTATCTTGACATTCAGTTCTGGATTTGATTCCATATCTTGAGTAAGCCTTTTACATTCCTCTTCGGATCGAAGCTCTAATATAACAGCTTTGTTTCTAGCTTTCTTGGTACCTTTAACCCCTACTGTAACGGATTTTATGTTTGTTTGCATTAATTGTAAAGTTTGCGAACTGTCTGCGACTTTATTCTGGTCCTTTGGAGTTACAATCACTACATGTTTAGTTTCACTAGCCACAGATTTTGTCACATCCGAGTAAGAAGCTTGGAAAAAAGTAGGTTGAGGATCATAAACATTTCGTTCTGAAACAGCCTTAAAGTAGTCTAACGATTCTTTCACTTTACTTACGTGATCAAGAATAACTTCTTGCAACTTCTTAATGCTCCTTTTATCACCATTAACAATTTCAATTATACTATTTAAAGCATTTTCAGCAGCTCGATATTGACACAGTATTTCTTCTTCCACGGCCATCTTGATATTCTCAAGTGGAAGCACTTTGGGGGCTCTGAACATTCTGTCATTTGGTGACCGTCTTTCGGTGTACCGTGATGGTTCTGCACTAAAGATCTGATTGTGTATTATGGCGCCCTCTGTTAGTATTGTCGCCCTGGCGATAGACTCGCGAAGCCGAAGCCGGTGGTGATTCGGAAAACTTCGGAACCAATCGTTACCGGTAGCGACAGTCAAATGAATGTAGAGTTGGTAAAATAAACAGTTTAAGGTTAGCTAGCAAACTGTAATGGTGACGAATGTATTTGCTAGGGAAATAAAGTGCAGTTTTTGTATTTGAAGCCTCGACTTTTGATTTTCACGAACCCACAAAGTCACAACTGGTGTCAGGAAGCGGGACAACAACATCACCGAAGATTATGGCCATGGAATCGGTATTGGAAATGCTTTTGCAGAAGATGAACGAATTAACAGCGAAGTCGGAAGCGGCAAATAACAACTTGGCCGTGAAGATGAACGAGTTAACAACAAAAACAGAAGCGGCAAATAACAACCTGGCCGCAGAGTTGAAAGAAATAAAGACCGAATTGACCACAGAAATGAAGGCAGCGAACGACAGTCTGGCCACGGAAATGAAGGAGGCGAACGAGGTCCTCGCCGCCAAAGTTGAGGAACAGTTGGCCGGCATGAGGGATGACGTGACGGAGCTGGGCAAGCGGATGGGCCAAGTGGACGAGCACGTCGAGGACCTGGCGAACCGCTTCAATGATCTAGAGGAAAAGGCCGACAATAACGCCAAGTCCCTGAACGCCATGGTTGAAGACGTCGAAGACCTCGCCAACCGCGTAAACAACCTGGAGGGAAAGGCCGACAGCAGCGTCAAGTCCCTGAACACCATGGTGGAGGACGTCGTCGGCAGGAAGCTGAAGGACTTGAAGGCCGACGCGCCGGGACGCGACACAACATCTGCGCGTGTCAAAGCTCCCAAGTATGACGGCGCGTCAACGTTTGAAGTCTTCCGCCGCCAGTTCGACACAGTGGCCAAGCACAACAGATGGTCACCGGAGGAGGAGGCCACACAGTTAATAGCCAGCCTCCAGGGACGGGCCGCGGAAATCCTAAACGCGGTGCAGACATCGGTGGCGCCCAAGGACATCTGGGAGGCCCTGGAGAATCGCTTCGGGAACCACCGCTTAGCCGCAGCATACCGCAGCCAGCTAAAGGCAAGGTCGCAGCAGCCGGGGGAGACGCTGCAGGAGTTCGCCATAGCGATTGAGCAGCTAGTTAGCAAGGCCTTGGTTGACCTGCCACTGGAGTTCGTATCCCGGGAAGCCGCCTACAACTTTGTCGACGGGGTACGGGACACGGAGATTCGTCAGCGCCTAATGCTCGGCGATTATAAAAACATCCACGATGCGCTGACAGCGGCATTAAGGATGGAGGCGGCCAAGGTAGCATCTATCCCGACGTCGAGAACGAGGAGTGTCCGCTACGCCGGAGACAGAAGACCAGCTGTGGGACGCCGGCGAACACCTAGTGGCCTGTGTTGGGGGTGTGGACAGCCCGGACACCTGCGGAGAGACTGCCCACACCAGGAAGAGCAGCCGGAATACGAGTAAGGCCCGGCATGGAGAGGGGTACGTCGGCGCCATTACCACCATCCCCTCGAGTGACTGCGCGCCGTCAGCCAGCGTATGGATGACAGCCTCATCGCGGACGGTTGGGTAAGAGGAAAGCCGAGCCGCGTGCTAGTGGACACTGGGGCGGTCGTGACCATCATCAGACCTGACGTGGCGAAGGGTTTGCCGACAAGGAAGCCGAACCGACCATACCAGCTTGTGTTGGCATCGGGCGACACCTTGCCTGTGGAGAAGGAGGCCCTGCTGGAGCTGACCTTGGGACGGAGTGCCGTGCGTCTGTGGGTGTTCGTCGCGAAGGTGGCTGAGGAGGTGATTCTGGGACTGGATGCCCTCAGGAGCCACGAGGCGACGGTCGACGTCGGCAGGAAGGTCCTGAGGCTCAACGGAGAAGAGGTTATACTCCGTCAACCAGAAGAGCGCCTTGGAATTGGCAGGGTCGTCTTGAGCGAAGACGTGGTTGTCCCCGCGAGGAGCGAGGTGATGGTGACGGCGCGACCGGAAGGCCGGACAGCAGGTTTGATTCAGAGGCCACAGGAGTACGACTCCACCTCGAAACATCGCAGAGGGAAGAGTAACGGTAAGGCGGACGCTATGTCCCGAAGACCCTGTCCAGAAGAGTGCGGCCAATGCACAAGAGTGGAGGAGAAGGAGCGTGCCGCAGCAGTTCGAGTAGTCACGGCAGTGCCTGCGGATGGCTGGGATAGCGCAGACCTGAGGAGGGAGCAGCTGGCGGACGCAGACTTAGGGCTACTCTTGAGGGATGTGGAGAACTTGGTGGACCACCTCCACGACATGCACGAGATGGCTCGCCAGAACATCCAGAAGGCGAGCGACCGCATGAAAACCTGAGACGACAGGCAAGCCAACAGCCAAGGGTTCCAGCAAGGTGACCTGGTCTGGTTGTACCGCCCGACCCGGACCAAGGGACGCTGCCCGAAGCTTCAACAGTCATGGCAAGGACCGTACCGTGTGGTGAAGAGGATTAACAACATGGTCTACCGCATCCAGAAGGTGCCCCGCGGAAAGATGTTGGTGGTACACCTGGATCGCCTGGCCCGCTACGAAGGTGCTGTTCGGGACGACCAGCCTTGAGGAGGGAGGAGTGTCGCCCTGGCGATAGACTCGCGAAGCCGAAGCCAAAGCCGGTGGAGATTCGGAAAACTTCGGAACCAATCGTTACCCGTAGCGACAGACAAATGAATGTAGAGTTGGTAAAATAAACAGTTTAAGGTTAGCTAGCAAACTGTAATGGTGACGAATGTATTTGCTAGGGAAATAAAGTGCAGTTTTTGTATTTGAAGCCTCGACTTTTGATTTTCACGAACCCACAAAGTCGCAGTATGGTGGTGATCGTGTCGATGTCTGAGCTGAATATTCTGATCAGTGGTGTAGGTTTGTTTTGTGAAATGATCCTACTGGCCCTGGTGATCTCTGGGTAATTCTCTTTGAGACTGTCCAGAATTATCTCGTCTGTAATATCGTAGGGTATATTTTTTAGTACTGCGGTGATAGTTCTTTTCTGTTTGGTTTCTGTGCCTTGTGGTGGGAGTTCAATTCTGTTTGTATATCTGGCTTTTGGACCGAATTGTTGAGTTGGTATGCCTTGTTGGAAGGTGACCGCTTCTTGTTGGTTTATGAAGGTTAGTGCATAGGTGTTCCTCGGTGAGTTTATGCGTTCTGTCATGCAAAGTGAGTTGGGGTTATGTTGATTTTTGTCTAACAATTTCCTGACGAACCAGGGATTTTGTTTGTCACGGTCGCAGCTAAGAATGAAGATTGTGTGACTGCTGTGGGGGATTCTGATGTAGCTAGATTGGTTTGATACTGTCGGTGTGTGGGCTAGTGTCTGGAGTCACTGCTGTACAGGTGATGATGTGGAGCTTGTCATGGATGAGTCAGATGAACTTATGTCGTGTGTCTTTGATGTGGTGGCTATAGGGGAATTACATGTCCGGTCGCGAAGGGTGTCCGGTGGGGCGGTAGGATGAGGTTTCTTGGTAGTTACCGTACGTGCCTGTATCTTCGGCATTTCCGGTTGGTTAGAGTTTTGGTAGATGGAGTAGCTGCTGAAAAGCTCGACTCTTTGAACTCACTGCGTATGCAGCCGAAGTGTGCCTCCTTCGAGAACACAGGAATTTCTTCCTTTGGCCAAGAGCGAACTCTTGTTGAGTGTTAGAGTCTGGCTACCAGGATGGGTGGGTTGTTTGGTTAGTTTGCAGAGCAGGTTGCTGATCTTGAAGTTCCTGTAGATCTGTGCAAGCTGATATAGAGTCAGCTTGTGCTGCAGGTCTTGAAGCTCTAGCAGGGGCTGCTGAGGTGGCCGGTAGATGCTGCGTTGTCTCGTCGGTGCTCCTTTCCTTTTGGCAAACAGCTCTAGCAAAAGTGAAAACGAAGAACCTCACCCGAACCAATCAGACGCCAACAGAGCGCAACACTCCCCCCACACCAATCCAGCCCACCGTCCACCCAGACCAATCACAGCAGAACCCCCTCCAGCCACTTGTATAAATACCGCGGTCCACGGTACAAACAGCACAGTTGCTGGTGAAATACCCATTAGAGCTTTGGAAGGCACACAACTCCGGGCAATAAAGGAGAGCTTACAACCCTGGCTAACTTCCTGCAGGGATAACCGGCGAGCCGAGGTGATACTCACCCGGCTGAGAATTGGGCACACACGAGCGACTCATAGCCATTTGTTAAGAGGGGAACCGGCCCCTGTGTGTGCTCCATGTGCAGTACGCCTCACTGTGCGGCATGTATTGCTGGATTGCCCGCAGTACGCCCGCGTTCACCAGTCAATAGGCTTGGGGACTAACTTGATGGGAGTGGGGACGACCCAGTGGCCGTGGTTAAGGCACTGTGGTTTGTTGCCAAAATTGGTTTTTATAAACAAATCTGACTTAAATTTTAAATTTGTTAATTTTAGAGATTTTAAATTGTTAGTCTTGGGATGGGCTTTTTTTAGGTACTTTTAATAGTTGAGTGATTTTATTTTATTTTACCTTTTTAGCCTAATTTGTGTAGCTTTTAGGTTTTAGTCTTGACTTCGGGCCCAAATGACGTTGCTGTCGAGGGCTCTAAAACCCCACATACTCACCCCCCCATTAGAGTACTTCGACCTCGCCACTGCCACTGATGATGTCTGCCGTAGTCGCAGACGAAACATCTGGGAAGAAGAAGAAGAAGAAAGAGCCCAGTAGACCACGGCCTACAAGCCCGGAATATACTTCAACTAGTATAAACCTGTTTTCATTATAATTGCTTTCTTCTGAATTTCACTGATATTTATTCTCATAAAAATAATTAACATTGTTCACCTCTGCAACATTTGTTTACCTTATAGTATATTTCTGCTTCTTGTATCATAATTGTGTTCTAATATGGAGATACTGAGGATGGTGTAACATTAATTGGCTTACTGCACAATGTTGGTAACTTATTGTAGCAAATATTCCAGAGGTGAAGCTAAATATCACTGTTTTCTCTCCACAATAATGCTTGATACACTTTTAAGATTATATTACCCATGGCAGAATTGTATATTGCTTTTCTTTTTTTCTTTCCTCCCTTACTTGTAATGTATATAAAACTCAGCTATGGAACAAACTGCAATTATCAGTATTTACTAGACTTGGATATAGCTAGAAAGGTGGTCATCTGCTAGTAGCGCAGAAACTCAGAAGTGTCATGCGACTTAAATAGCCAATGCACTTCATTTAAGTGTTGGTGTATAACCTGAGCTGTTCTCTACTCATTTCTTGAAGTTTTCTTTCATCTGCTGGGAAATAAGTGGTGAAATAAAGTGTTAGTGTGAACTATAATGGAAGATATAACAGCACATCAGGTGTTGCATAGGCAGGCAAGAGAAATCATGTATCATGTATATAATTATTTAAAATAACTGTCAGAGATAAAAAGTGAAGCAGTACGTGGTTCTGGGTCCAGTGTTGCCAAAGCTCTGTAGAACACAGCAAGCATGTGTGGAGTTGGACTATGAATAGTGCAGTGTAATTTCAAGAGAAGCCAATGAAAACATTAAAAGCAATGAGGCCCCAATTTTTAAATGACCAGGTAACTGATACAATTGCCAAAAGAAAGTTACTGGTTTAATAACATGCCAGGTTGACCCCGTAGCTCATTTGGTAGAGGACCTGCCTGCCATGCTAGGGGTCCTGGGTTCGATTCCTGGTAGTGGGGGTCGAGAGTTTTCTCCTACCAAGATAATTCCTCATCTTCTCCAAGATGTGTGCGTGATCTACTGATTAAAACCCAACGAATACGAGTTAACTCCTTTGATATGTTCCAAAGGAGAACGGCTGCCGATATGACCATTGCAGTTAAAGGCGAGTATAAATGGAACAAAAAAAAACAAATATATGCTCCAGAAGTGGAACAGTATGGCAACACCTCCAATAACTCTTGTCTCTTTTATGTGTGAACCTTAACTTCCGCCTGCCTTCCTACCTGAACCCGAATCTAATAGGTTGATAGTCTAATAATGAAGGAGGGGAACTAAACATCCGAAATTACTAGAAAAGGACATTTAATTTTGGCTCTTCTTTAGAGCATGTTCTGTATGAAATTTTGTCTAAGTCCAACATCAGAGGCACGCACGAGGGCTGACGGAACCTGCCAAAGTGGCATGCGCTGAAGTCAGAAGTGGCATGCGCCTACGTTAATAGCAGACAACTTTCAACACTCCCAACATTGATCCAACAACTACACTACTTTTTGTTGCAATGCCGGGTCTTTTATTTATGTTTTTAAAAGAATCGTCCGATATGATGTTAGAGGACGTAAATCACAAAAAAATAAAAAAATAAAAAATAAATCTATAGTCAATAAACATTTAAACAATACCGGGTATTTTTGATTGATGTAGGATGGCATCGCACTCCCGGCACAACATTCTTGTTCTTAACAAACTTTCATCATACAGAAACTGCATACACTTTTTCTCGTCTTCGCATAAAGGCACAAGATCAATAAAACTTATGAAACGAGCCATTGGTTTCAGATACAACGTCCACCTAATAACTTTATTTACTAGAATAAGACCTGAATGAATGCCAGGGTCCCGGTGGAATATTCATTTTCAGATTTTACAGTTAAGCTGCTATCTTCGTAACAATGGGTAACAATGGCACATATAGTGTGCACCTGTGAAGTTTCATACATCTGTAGAATAGATGCTTGGGGTATTGGTCTAAAGGTTGGCAACAGATGCTTACCCAATATCCGTGTCAGGAGCACTACAACTGCGAGGTTACTTTGGCAGGTTCTGTCAGCCCTCATGCGTGCCTCCGATGTTGGACTTAGACAAAATTTCTTATAGGACATGTTCAAAAGAATATCCTTAATTTTATGTATGTATATTGAATTTACTTATATTTAAATACATTTTTATAAATGGTGTACTGCAACACTTCATCAAAAAGAAGAAAGATCATAATTTCTACAAGTTGTCAAATAAAGAGATAGATAAATTTTAATCCGTCTTTTGTGGGAAGTGTTGCTCTACAAATTGGTATTATTGTAAAGCAAGTATGACAACTTCTGAATCCTCAAGCCATATGGTTTTTTCCTATGCAAATGAATGCAAATTTGTTTTCCCCATTATTTCAATGAATGAATTTTTAGGCACAAATGAACTGTTTTCTCAGAAACTATAGAAAATCGCTAAATTAAAAGTTAAAGCCAACAAATGTAATCTCTAAGTGTGGCTGTACTTTGAGTTATAATATGCTTGATTATTAAAAGTAGAAAATGAACTGATTAATAATATAGAATATTTACTTTTTTAAATTAAAGTTGATTTCAACAACTCTGTCATCAGCTTCCAGTATTTGAAGATGATTAATTATGTGTTTTAAGAAAATAATTGATGATGCTATGATTTACTTTGTAATTTTTATAGCAGATAATAAATGAATGAATGAATGAATATTGTAATCAAAGGATCATATAGGTAAAAAAATTATCTTCTTTAATAAACAAACCGTTTGTATTGAAATAGTTTGATGAACTTAGATGGCATGCAATTTACATTTGGTAACAATCTAATGAGTACATTGCTGACAGGTGGCCTTACCATGCTAACTAGTTTGTTGCTATTGATTGAATCTGAAGATGAAATTTGTACCATCTGTTGCTATTTATATAATCTCAAGATGGACCTTGTGCATTGTTGTTTCAGTACATACAAAATTATAGGTTTCCAGTAGAGTACTATGGATTTTTTTAGCCATTAAAATCCTTAGCATGGCTTCCATCAGAAGGGAAATAAAGCTAGTGATCCAATGTCGTATACCACATTAAAAAAAAAAAAAAAAAAAAAAAAAAAAAAAACTATAAGTCTGATATAGAGGTCCTGAGTAAAACTAAGCAGACTTTCATGCTCAATATAGAATGGGACGCTGAGAACTGAAGCAGTTATAGAGGATGCATAAATAATAATAATAATAAAAAAAGTTAAATCTTGTAGTTAGGCTAACCTGTAAATAGACTGCCTTAGTTGCATAGTTGCTTTCCTGTACATTCTTTTTTATTTACATTTTTTTAATTGTGTGCTTGAACTTTGAGTCATGGTAATGAATATTCATCCCAATATTTACTTGGTAACTGATAAACCACCAATCAAATTGACCAATGAAAGAGTCTACTTCAGCTATCTTATTTATTACTTTTATGTTTATTTATATTGTAATTTAAGCCACAATTTTTTCCCCCTTTGTTTTGAGTGTGATTCTGTTGTTTGGAACGTGTTCTAAGGTTAGTGTAAAATCTATTTAAATGAAAGTGTTATTATTGAACACATTTTATTAACATAATTAGAAATAATGTATATGTTGAAATAGAACACCAATTGTATTGGCTCATTTCCTTAGCTCCCCATTGCTAGGTTTTGGTCACGTCACAATGTGTTTGGCGAAACCTCTATTTTTTAAAGCTTCTTGAAGAGAGTTGTTAAATTATGTAAACCAAATTAGGGTGTTCTATGTAAAACAAGAATATTGGAAACACCTCTAGAAGAAGCGTACTGTTTAAAACTTATTTGAATTCAAATTAATCCCAAATACTAATGTAAGAAAATTAAATTAGAATGTTAAATTTATAAATTTCACAACCGTTAACTGCTGCCTAGCATGTATGTTGAATTTCTAACAGTTATAGCACAAATAAGAATGCGATTGTATTGAAATATTTCATTTTCCTAAACATGGAACAGAATATGATTTCATGTAACATAAGTTTCCTCATAATTAATTTACCTTTTACATTTTTTTGGTGTTATATAATGCAGTATAAGCAATAAAAGATTAGAGTACATAATTATGATATTTATACCCATTTACCCACGTTAAAAACTCGACTTTAAACTGCATTTAAGAGGTAATTTTTGTTTTGTTTTTCTTTTTCCATTTATTATATGCATGTGGGAAGAAAATTTTGTCCAGATGGAATCCAACTTTTTTTTCCCCAATTTGCTTCACTTAATTTTAAGTGTGCAAATAATAGGTTAAGTATTTCTTCTCCATCCCCTGTTCATACTTCACAACAAAGTTAGTGCCGAAAAAGTCTTGCATGATTATGTATATAATTTATTGTTTAAGGAGTATATTTCTATGAAAAATGTTAATTTTTAGGAAGGTGACAAGTAAGTAAAATTTAGAAAAACTTCTGCAATATGTGTCACATTTATAAACTGAAAAACAAATTCTTCTTATACCAGTTATTCTCATCTGTTTTCCTATTGTTTATTCTAGTCACAAAATCCCTTTTCAGCATGCATTGTGTCAAAGTACATTTGTATCAATTAGATTATAATTTATTTATGCAGGATGCTCAAATATATCAGGAAAATGGTGCATGAAGAATATATACAATTTCTGTATATATGCAGTTTTGTTATAGGTGAAATCATGTATTTTGTTAATGTAAATATTGACAGTTGATTCTGTCATAGTGCTGATGTTATAAATTGACAATGTTGTATGTCTGTTATTAACATTTTAATAATATAAGGCCCATTCACATGGAAAGATTATTATAAGACAAAGACTTGAACGTACAACATGAACATGAAATTCACTTTGTCATTCACAATTACATTATAACGTCAACATCAAAATAAGATAATGACCACCTTATCAGTATAATTAAACGTCTTTAAAAATATTAATAGTGTAATGTTTTTAAATTAAATTTGTATGACACTATTAACATTTCATGAAACTACTCTTTTTCAAAACCTTCAGAATAATTTAGCACTTAAAAATATTCATATAGAACAGTACTTTCCTAACAACAATGACAATTGATGCAAATAATAATAAGCTAACAATAACAATTAATAATTATTATATTATTTTTTTCCATTAATAAAGAAGCAAAATATTTTATACCCTATCTAACCTAAAATTTCTTACAAAATCGACAGATACCATAGTAAAATATATAAACATCTCAAGTCTACTTTCACATTTCAGTTCATATGTAATTTGCTTCCAAATATTTTCCTTCAGCAAATTTAT